>CM030868.1:3976530-4076530 GCA_018105865.1 Metaphire vulgaris | reverse complement strand
GACTCTATACTACTACATACCTAACAACAAATGGTTGGCCCCCATGATTAGAAGTTGCCACCCCAACGGCCCCATCACTTGCCAAATCCTGGAGCCGCCACTGCACCCAGATCATCTGCCCCACCTGTCATACCCTAGGTACGCCACTGTATCTAGAGACGACTTTTCGTAGATGACCTAAATCAGTTCTCCGTTTTCAATAAAAACGATCTTTTCAATATCAATTTATTCACCGTGCTTATATTTCCAGACAGTGACAGCAATTGCAGAAACTAATAACTCGTCTTCAAAACATTCAACGAAAGGCAGTTAGCAAATCAAAGAGAAGTTGCATAAGAGTGATAAGACTGACAATAGTACTTAATAATAATAATAATAATAATAATAATAATAATAATAATAATAATAAATAATAATAATAATAATAATAATAATAATAATAATAATAATAATAATAATAATAATAATAATAATAATAATAATAATAATAATAATAATAATAGACTAATAATGTCAATTTAATTTTTAAATTAACTTTAATTTCAATTTAAGAGGCTGAGAAAATAATAATAATAATAATAATAATAATAATAATAATAATAATAATAAAATAATTCTTAACAATTCTTATCGCCACTGTTGGACAAACCTTGCGGAGACCCCAGAGCCATGGGCGACGATGGGGCAAGCACGAATGTGCAGTGGTAAAATGCAAATTTTCTGTGCTTTGTGCAGTGATAAATTTCCCGTACGACGTATTTTTATTGCTTGTTTTTTTTTGCGCGGATGTCCACAAATTTTCCGAGTTTAGTGCAGTGATAAATTTTTATTTAAACAGTCACTGGTGCGCCCCCCCCCCCGCATTCCGGAATTCTGACTATCGCTAATGCCCCAAAATTGGCAAGCACGCTTGTCCTATAATACGAACTAAGCTGTATTTTGAAATCTTCTTGACGATAGAGGATGAAATCGCTAGGCCCTATTCACCAATTGAAACAGGGATATTTTTACCCCCCCCCCTAGCACCTCCCCAACACCGCCTCCCCAATTTGAGGTCGACACCCTCAAAAATGTCCTAATCTAAGAATGGTATGTACCCTAAATTACCCTAAATAGCCCCTGAACCCCCAATTTCGAATAGTAACACCCCAACTTTATTTCTCTGACATTTTTTGCTTGTCAATTTTTTTAGATTTGATAAGGATTTTGGGGTTTTTGCCTGTCAGACTTTTTTGTGGCACGATTTTCTCACACTTATTCGGCAAAGACCCCCAAATTTTACCGACACCCCCATAAATTCACAATCCTAGAAATAATCCTGAATCGAAACTGTGGCGGGCTGGCGGCCCTGGGAATTTTGAAATGTGGTAAGCAACGTGTATTGTGTCAAGCAACAAATTTTTCAAATAATTTTTTGAGGATGGGCTGCGTGGACATTGAGGGAGGGAACTATTCCATCACTAAACGGCTGAGATACTGGATTGTCGTAGGCCCTGTAGTAGCTGTTGTTGTTGGTTATGATGATGCTGATGATCCGGGTGAGACTTTCGTTGTTGATTGTACTCGTACTGGATAAGTCCGGACTGCGTGGGTCGTCTTAACCGGAGGACAGGGCGCCGGTTGACGCCCCCGAACAGAGTCCGGAACGTCCGGCGAAACTGGCTGCTCATCGTGCAGTAGAGCAGGAAGTTGACGACGCTGTTTACGATGACAACGGCGTCCCATAGGTCGCCCAGGGGGACGTAGACGCGGTAGAAGACGCGGGCGTCGATGCCGCTGAGAAAGGCGAGGACGCCCTGCGGCAGTTCGGCCGCCACGAAGAAGAAGACGATCGCCAACAGCATCCAGGTCGTCCGGTGGTGGTCCCTGTCGTCCGCGTCCGTGTCGGATCGCTGGCCGACGAGGCTCCGGCGCCGCGTTTGCGCCGCGTTCATCGTCAGAAGCAGCAGCGTGCTTAACGTGACCAGCAGCACGCACGGGACGACCTTGAAGACGACCCCGTACACCCAGTAGTTGAGGGCCTTGTGGAGGGGCCGTACGAACGCGTTCTCCTGGAACCAGAACGTGCCGTTCGAGTGAGGTACGGACCGGTACAGTACGTAGTTGGGCGTGCAGAATATCGGGGTGACGACGACGATCGCCAGGACGGCTATCCGGGCCCTTCGAAGGGTGCACATGACCGGGGCGTGGGTGTGATGGCAGACGGAGATGTAGCGGAATACGGCCAGGGCGACCGTCAACCACATGGACACCGTGTGCGTGGTAATCGTGAAGTAAGTATTGAACAGCAGATAGACGATCCAGCCGCGAGAATGTGGGTGCGTGCTTTCGGGTACGGTGAGACAGTGGAAGTAGATGGCGTACGGCAGGTAGATCACCATGGTAAGCAGGTCCGAGATGGCGAGGGCCGTCAACAGGTGGTTTGTCGACGACCTCATGGAGCGTCTGGTGAGAACGGCAATGTTCGTGAGATTAGAGACGATTCCCAGTACGCAAAGACACGAGCTGACGTAGCCGTGATAGCCTTGGTACCAGAAACCGAAGCTCTCCAACAGACCCAGTATTCCTTCCGGATCTTCCGGTATCTCGACGATCGAACGGCCCTCCTCGAAACTGGAATCGTTTTCCGTGACGTCGGAGAGAAACGAAACGGATGTGGCGTTCATGCTTCCGGTCACGCGAGAATTTCCGCAATTTTCTGCCGTGTGCGTCTGTTGTGAGAAAAACACGAAAGATTCTGCTCTGCCCAAGGACCTGACCAAAGTGTGGCGCAATATCAATTATTATTTCCACGCATTTCTATTGAAATCCTTCTTTCGTTTAAAGAGAATCGCTTCCTTGTACATGTGCATTAGACTACCAACGCAGTCATCCTTCGAAGAATCTGACTCACATTACAGTGGTTTTCACGCAGTCTAACTTAGTCTCCTAAACCACTTAAAATAATAATAATAATATTAATAGTATTAATACTAATAATTACAGTTATTGTTGTTATTCTGATATGGCAACAGAATAAATATTCCGACTAAATCCCCACTTGGTTTTCCTACTCACTGTCGCACTGTCGCAGAAGAATTCGTCGCAGTGCTAGAGACATCCTGGCGACGGCAGGAGTCTTCTGAAGTCCAAACGACTGGCTGGATAGATGGAGCGCATGGATAGATGGATGGATAGACGAATGCGAGTGAAGTGAAGACTGGGTTGATGCATGAGTCTTCCTCCGCAGCCCTGCTGTATACCGGAGCGCCAGTAAACGATGAGCGAGGCTCTGCAAAGACTCGACCGTCAATTTATTTCGAAGACGATCAGAAGAGAAAATGTATTTAAGACGTTCCGGATTCTGTTTCAATCTCGTTACTTTTCTCCCCGTCCCCTTCTAATCGATTCCTCCAGGAGCGTAGCCAGGAATTTGATTTGGGAGGGTATAAATATTTTGGGTGGGAATAAATCCTGAACTATAAACCATATAAACTACATATAATCACATGTAAATCACATTAAAAAACTTTAAGGTAGACTGATTTGGGGGTATATATACCGATATACCCCCCCGTCGCTACGCCCCTGGATTCATCCCTCGTTAGTCAATTCCAGTGGACGGCTGTCTTGCTTTAGTCTCGTGTCTGTCCGGCAGTCTATCTATCAGTCCGTCTGTCTGTCTGTCTGTCTGTCTGTCTGTCTGTCTGTCTGTCTGTCTGTCTGTCTGTCTGTCTGTCTGTCTGTCTGTCTGTCTGTCTGTCTGTCTGTCTGTCTGTCTGCATCCCTCTCTGCAAATCTCGTACGGTCTTCGTCTAGTTAAAAGGTACGATTGTCTCACGGAGGCAGACGCGACTATTAATTAGCTGTTGCATCTCGCCAGGGCGTCTGTACATACTCCCTGCACTCGTTTAAGTATTTTTAGTTTCGGGGGTCGAGGGGGAGGTTGAGTAGTGGCAGGACTCTTGACACGCTACCCGGGTGTAACGGGTTCGAATCTGACTGTAGCCACTGTACGTAGCAAAGACCGTGGGCACCGCACTTTGAGATTCTTCAATTTGTGAATGACCTAATGTGCGTTGACAACCATTATTATAGTAACAAGTAAGTCAGTGGTTTGGACGAATAATTCGGCGCTATACCCCTACTCAGTGGCGTAAACCTGGCGTCAACATGGGGGGGGGGTAAATAACTTTTTAAAAGTTGACCACCCCAGAAATATAAAAATCCCCCTCCATTATGGGGGATATTGCACATTATGGTGGGGACTTAAAATCGCCCATGAAATACGTCTTGACAAGCAAATAAAGGTCACCCTGCTATTTTTATATTTTCCCTCTCCAAATACCCTGACAAGCAAAAAAAGAAAAAAAACGTAATCCGAAATGAGAGAATGAGAGGTGATGATGATATTATTATTAAGCACGTTTTTATACAATTTAAGCATTACCCTACTCATCCTAGATATTTTGTTGACGTATCCGTCATCTCAGACAGTTTCGCCCCACCCCACCCCCGCCGGCCGAAAAAATTGCATGTTACCTGCATGTCACATTGTCTGAGTGTCTCTCTGTCTGTCTCTGTCAGCCTGTCTCTGTGTGTGTGCATGTGTGTGTGCGTGCGTATCTGACCATTCGTTGATTAATGGAACCTGCAGTTCTGCATATCCGTCTTCTCTTTTAAGATCAAACACATTATCCAACTCTCTGATTCCTGAACTGGAGATTTTGTGCCACCATCGTAGACTCCGTCCGACCAGACATCCGAAAGACGAAAGACCGAGACAACGAACGAGAAAGACGGAGACTGAGAGACAGACAACCAGACAGACAGACAGGCTGCATGAAGACCACAGAGACTGTGGTCTTCATCGCTGAATGAAAATGTGATTGAGTACAATTTTCATTTATTTATTCTGTCCCACTCTTTCCTGCTTTCCCATTCTTTTTATTCTTTTTCTTTCTTTCTTTTCTTCTTTCCTTCCTTCCATCATTTATTCCCTCATTCGATCCTTCATTCCTTCATTTATTCATTTATTCCTTCATTCATTTATTAATCCCTTCCTTCCTTTCTTCCTTCTTTCCTTTCTTCCTTCCTTCCTTCCTCCCTTCCTCCATTCATTCATTCATTCATTCATTCATTCATCCATTCATTCATTCATTCATTCATTCATTCATTCATTCATTCATTCATTCATTCATTCATTCATTCATTCATTCATTCATTCATTCATTCATTCATTCATTCATTCATTCATTCATTCATTCATTCATTCATTCATTCATTCATTCATTCATTCATTCATTCATTCATTCATTCGTTCGTTCGTTCGTTCGTTCGTTTCGTTCGTTAGTTCGTTCATGTGAAGGGTCTTCTATTATTCCGGTCAATTTGTCTATCGTTGGTCTTTTCTGTCCATATAATCGTCGTCGTCTTCAAGAGACCGGGTCTGCGCTTTGGTCTCATTTCGAGCGCCGCATTCCGTATTCCGGACGACGTCTGCAATCGACGAGAAGAATGGCGGACATCTGCGGAGGAAAGGGCCAGGGGCGGACCCAGTCCCTTCCGTCGAAATCCATCGAGCCGAGTTTCCGGCGATTCGTCGTCGACGTATTGCGTTGTTTTGTCGCGGTAGAATTGTCGCACGGAATGGTCGACCCCTTTGTCCCATCTGCGATGTCGTTTAGCAAACGGCAGGGGGTTTCCCCAATGGAAGGCCGGGAGGGGGGGTGGAATGGCCTTGAAAGATTTTGTCGAGTGAAACTGTGGAAGGGGGGTGGTCAGGGCGCTTATAGTGTAAGTCTCTTTTTAGAACAAGCCTACTAGAGGAAAAGAGGGCAAAGAATGAGATTACACAGCAAGACCATAATGGGAATAAATGAATGGATGGGTGAAACATAGTGGTTCTCACACAGGCAGACCTTTCTGAACCATTCTAAACCTCATTATTATTTTTTAATTACTATTTGTACTACTACTACTACTACTACTACTACCACTACTACTACTACTACTACTACTACTACTACTACTATTGTAAGGGACCCCTACAAGGCCACCTAAAACTCATTTATTATTATTATTGATATTATTATTGATATTATTATTGATATTATTATTGATATTATTATTGATATTATTATTGATATTATTATTATTATTATTATTATTATTATTATTATTATTATGGTGACGTCATATTTGTGCGTCATTTTGCGATTCCAGATGTAAATTGACTAGGCCTATACACTGTAGCTATTTAATGGCATACTAACTAGACTCGTAGCTTCTGTGGAAAAACTGGAAACCCTGTCAGAATCAGTCGGAAATTGTTAGTTTGAGTATAGAATAGACTTTCTGCGGAAAGCTGGTCGGCCTATTTTGGGAAGCAGCTTAGACGCAATTTCGGGCGCAGTAGACAGTTATTAGCCATAAATAAACGTTTGTCTATTCATGGAAGCCTAAATAAATACGTTCTATCTAGGCTTCCTTGGTCTATTTTACGATGCGCTGTGGTTATTATGTCCAAGTGATGATTTGTATGGGAACTGGTGTAAGGAAATTACTACGCTGCACTTTGTATAAAGGCCTAGGACCATCTGTGGTGTTGCAGAAGCACAGGTGTGCAAAAAGAGTGCTCTTAGAAGACTTATTATTATTATTATTATTTATAATATTAAAATCCTTATCTGTTTGTCCAGTTTGTCTGTTGCCTTCAAGCGTTCTGATTGGTTGACTATTGGTAGACGGTTTAGGCCGTTTAGTAACGTCGCGCTGCGTTGGTGGGCGAGCGTTGACTATTGGTAGACGGTTTAGACCGTTTAGTCCTTACGTCGCGCGATGCGTTGGTGGACGATGTTCGAAGACGACGTTGCTATTGGTAACAATTGTTCGTAGAACCGATTTAGTCGAGTCATTGCAGCGTCAGAGGGCTGGGCGTGCGACGACGTTGCTATTGGTAACAATTGTTCGCAGCCTGAGGTAGTTGAGCAATTTTAGCGTACATTTTAACGTACACAAAAAATACGTGTACAGCGTCACAATTGGCCACAGTTGCGTGATCTTAACGTACATAGACCTAATTATTACGTGGCTCAGAGCTTGGCTAGGTGGCGTATGTACAGTACATCATTGAAACGTTGTTCAGCATGAATTCAATGATTGGGTATTAGGTATAGGTATTGGATTAGTATTATCCTGCACTGCGAGCGAAGCGGAGCGTTCGAAGCGTCTTAATTGCAGCTCAAACCCCCGTTCCTTTCCTTTCTCCCCATCCCTCTCTCAAACAAACCCCCTCCCCCCCCACCCTCTTCCTCCCCCACCCTCTTTCCACCCCTCCCCTCCCAACCCACTTCCTCCCCTCCCAACCCTCCAAACCCCCTCTCCCTCCCCTCCCAACCCCCAAACCCTCTTCCTTCCCATCCCAACCCCCAAACCTCTCCCAACCCCCTTCCTCCACCCCTCTTCCCAACCCCTTTCCCTCCCAAACCTAACCCCCTTCCCTCCACCCCTCTCCCCATCCCTCTTCCAACCCCTCTCCCCATCCATCTCCTAACCAACCATCCCTTTGGTTGAGCTTGGCTGTGTGCCTCCGGAATATACCCCCTTCCTCCTGAAATCTACCGCAATTTGACGCAAATGTGCAACGTCATGCCCTATAGATTAGCATTTTGAGATTTTTGCATAGCTACGGAAATCTACCGCAATCTGACGCAAATGTGCAACGTCATGCCCTATAGATTAACATTTTGAGATTTTTGCATAGCTACGGAAATCTACGGCAATCTGATGCAAATGTGCAACGTCATGCCCTATAGATGAGCATTTTGAGATTTTTGCATAAAATGGAAATCTCCCGCAATTTGACGCAAATGTGCAACGTCATGCCCTATAGATTAGCATTATGAGATTTTTGCATAGCTACGGAAATTTACCGCAATTTTATGCAAATGTGCAACGTCATGCCCTATAGATTAACATTATGAGATTTTTGCATAGCTACGGAAATCTCCCGCAATTTTTACGCAAATGTGCAACGTCATGCCCTATATATTAGCATTATGAGTTTCAAATGTTCCGTTTAGTACTTTAAACTTTAGGTCCTTTTTATAATTCCTTACGTTTCTATCGATTCCTGAAATTTTTATCCCCGGGTTTCTTGCAAAGGAATTAATTATTCATCGATTATTAGTTAAATTAAATGCATGTTTGTGCAGCGCCGAATGGTGAATAGGAGCTTCGTATAGCACCTATATCTCAGCGGTTATAAACGTAGAAAGACGCGGTTACGCTTCGCTTAAGGCTAATTTTATAGAGCACATTTAGGCCCGATTTATGTAAGCAGTTTATGTTTAATTTGTTTGTTGGAATATTCGTTGCCTCGAACGAAGCGAGCCTGCACTGCGAGCGAAGAGAGAAAGTGCGAGCGAAGCGAGCATTTTTTGTATAATATTAAGATTCTTGCTCTGTATGTCTGTTACCTTCAAGCGTTCTGATTGGTTGGCTGTGTGAGCGTTCTGACTGGTTGGCTGTATGACGTTCTCATTCGTTACCTTCAAGCGTTCTGATTGGTTAGCTGGGTGAGCGTTCTGATTGGTCGTTCTGGAACTTAGGCTAGGCGAAGCGAAATGCGACGCGAAGCGAACGGCGACGCGAGGCGAACGGCCACGCGAAGCGAACGGCCACGCGAAGCGTTTGACGAAGCGTACGTTGCAGCGTCATAGTGTGTAGGCCTACAACTTGCGAAGCGAACGGCCACGCGAAGCGAACGGCCACGCGAAGCGAACGGCCACGCGAAGCGTTTGACGAAGCGTACGTTGCAGCGTCAGAGCTTGGCTACGTGGCGTAGCCTATGTACGTCATTGAAACGTTGTTCAGCAGCATGAATTCAATTATTGGGTTTTAGTATTATCCTGCACTGCGAGCGAAGCGAGCGCGAGCGAAGCGAGCATCTTTCTAGTTATTATTATTATTATTATTATTATTATTATTATTATTATTATTATTATTATCAGTAGTAGTGGTAGTAGTAGCATCAGGGTTTATTCTAGGCCGTTTCCGGGGTGGGGAGGGAATTGCCCTCCCCCCCGGAAATTTCAAATTCCCTCCGGAAATTATGGCATACTACTACATCAACTAACAGCAGCCCCATAGCTGACTTCCCCTCGGCTTTGCCAGTTTCCCTCCCGGAGTTCAGAGTCTAGATTAAACACTGATTACGGTAGTAGTAGTAGTAGTAGTAGTAGTAGTAGTAGTTGTAGTAGTAGTGGTAGTAGTAGACTAGTAGTAGTAGTAGTAGTAGTTGTTGTAGTAGTAGTGGTAGTAGTAGACTAGTAGTAGTAGTAGTAGTAGTAGTAGTAGTAGTGGTAGTTGTTGTTGTAGTAGTAGTAGTAGTACCAGAAGCTGCAGTCCAGTAGGTTAGTCGATGAAAGCGAAATGAAGTGTCCATATTTCGGTCGCAATGTCAATAATAATAATAATAATAATAATAATAATAATAATAATAATAATAATAATAATAATAATAATAATAATAATAATAATAATAATAATAATAATAATAATAATGGAAGTAGTAGTAACAATAGGCCTAACAATAGTAGCGGCCTAAGATATATCGAACCACTAGGATACTAGTAGGCCCCTACTGCCAAGACACCTAACAATGCTTAACGATAGACATATGTCTAGACATAGACCGATGCAAAAAGTGCGCAGAGTACGCGGTTCAAAACGACATTAAGCAGAAGTCCCATTGCGAACAACGGATGCCGTGAATACTGAATAGGCCTACGTTTCTCATCGCACGATATTAGCCCGTATAATTGCATTTTCTAAGATACCAGATTCGATTTGAGTCGAAAACACCCACCCTCCCCCCCAAACAGGGGACGCCCAGCAGCAGTAGGCCCTACACCGTCACGTAAATTAAACTAATTTGAGAGCTGAGTGTGCGGGTGGGGTGGGGTGTTTTACGGTTCTTGTTTTGTCTGTCTGTCTGTCTGTCCGGGGACGGGGAAAAGAGAAAAATATAAGAAAAGAACCAGAAAGAGGCGAAAAGTAATTAGATGTCGGCGGATGATAGAGGGAGAGAGGGAGGAGGGATGGACCTACGTGGATAGATCGAAGAGAACAAACCATGACCGCCGGCCGACCTTCCATCTATCCCCCTCCCTCCGCTCTTCCTTTTCAAACACTCGACCTAAATACAAGAATTATCGCATGCACAGGTATTATATATAATATTATATATTATGTTATGTTAATTTGACAATTTATATAGCGATGTAGCATAGTTAAAATACCATATATATATATCATAATATATCATAAAATATCATATATCTCTATAATTGTTTTCACTAAAATAAGAAATGTTTCTTGCTACTAGGGCCTACATCAGAACATATTGCTAATACGTGTTGATAAGCAAAAATGACAAACAATGTTGAACAGACTTGAGTAACATGTCAGTAAAAACTTAAATACGTTTTTCTCAAAATAACTCGGAATGGACTTAGTGAGCACTGGAAAAGAGCTCCTCAATTGATGCATAAAAGAACATAGGAACGCTGACTTACGTTCGCGTCAAAATTGTAAGTAAACTTCAAGGAGCCTCGATATTTTTGTGCGAATGAGTGCATGTTTTCTATCATGTACTGGCGTCCACGACCTGAAATAGGCCTAATGTATTTGTTAAATTCAGTGATGGGCAACTAACTAAAAAATATTAGTTAAACTATAACTAAATTTCAACTAAAAATAAGTAGTTAAACTTTTAGTTGCTAACTAACTTTCTAAAATAGTTAACTAAACTAAAAAAATATAGTTAAACTTTTTGCAACTAATTTTACAACTATTGTATCAAGTATGTGTTCATGAAAACAATTCAAAACATAGACGATGCTGACAGCATCAACACGTCAGTCAATGGACCATTGAATTAATTAATCATTGCATTTCCCGCTTACCAACGAGATCAAAGATCGTAAGTAAGTAAAAGTACACTGGTCTCTGACCAAGATCAGTGATATATGGTGTTATCGTTGTCATGAAAAAAATTACCTAGAAAGGAATAAATAAAAAGGTACTGTAATTTCGGATCACCAACTAAAATTTTTTAGTTAAACTATTTAGTTACCAACTAAATTTTTTTAGTTAAACTATCATTTTAACTGAGCTATTTATATTTAATTAAACTATGAAGCTAACTTTAAAAAAGTAGTTAAACTTTTAGTTAGCAACTAATTAGTTAACTAGTTGCCCATCACTGGTTAAATTTAGTCATAAGCCGTTCCTGTTTGGCCCATCGAGCTGCGAATGAAGCCCCCGCCGATAATACTGCCCGTTTTCTCCGAACCTTGTCACCATTCTATAGGGCCTAATAATTATTAGGCTATTATTGCATATTCTATAACAACGGTTGATGTTAGATGCATCATTTATATAGTGGCGCTATAGAATTGATTGACTGATTGGTTCACATACAGGAGAGAATAGGAATTACGCAATAGTTGATTTGTTTCAAAACTTTGTGATCTTTTTTGAAATTTTGTATGATGGAGAGTAGATTTTTGAAAGACTGTGTACAGTAGGCCTATAGCGTGCGGTTTGAAATGGCTTTGGAAAAGTGTCGCATTTCGAGCGCCATAAAATAAAATTAAAATGGACAGTATTGACAATCCTTGCACGATTTGACGCAATGATGAAGGAACATCAAGAATATGTGATTCTAATTCGAATGTTTCATCATTCCGCTGAACGTTTTGCATATCTACGCAGCTACTGTAACAGTAGTCCTTCCACTGGTTAAAGTCATACAGAGAATTGACTTTATAATATTTTTATCGTCAATAAAACTCGTGATACAAGGAACCAGCTCTCGATGCTCGGCAGAAATCTCTTTTGTTGATATCCGTCGTAACTGTACTTGTACTGTCAGTGGCAGTGACTATAGTTGCTTCCAATTCAACGGTCTCCGCGGAATTCATTGCCTTCGTGAAACCGGCGTAGGCTATAATTGTCTTTTAATTGTGTTGTTTTCAAAATTTTCGACACTGAACTCAGGACTACATAAACATCGTCAGAAATTCTCATTTATTTCCGTTCGCGTGTAGTCCTTATTCAATATTTTATTTATATTTTATTGCGTGCATAGTAAATCAAGAAAATGCACACAGCAAGACGAGAAGAGTTGTTACGGGAAACGTGAAACCGAGTGGATCCGACGTTATCATCGACGTAATCAAATGTCCGCTTGGACTGATTCCGGATCCCGCGTTGTTTTGGAAAAGTACAGTAAGATCGTTGACACGGACTCGCTCTAAAACAGGGTCAGAACAGATTTGACTGTTCGAATCCCCTTTACAGTTTTGAGCGAGGTAAAGCGGAAATCTCGGGTAAACAGCGCAAGACGAGCGTATTATTTGGAAACAGACGTCTTCGACAGTGGCGGTTCCAGGATTTCTTGGTGGTGGTGGTGGTGGTGTTATGAATTTATAGGAAGTTGGTGTGGGGGATGAAAGAGAAGGAAAAAATTAAAACTTTGCCGGAAAAGGCTAACAAAAAAGATTTTCCCCTAATTTTACTACATTTTAACCGAAAAATAGGTTGACAAAATGACAAGCAAAAAGGTCATCTGCAGGTTTTCCCCGTAGTTTTACTAAACTTTTACCCAGAAAATTAGGCACTTCACAAGCGAAAAAAGTTCAGAAGTCCGGTGGGGGGATGCATCCCTACTCATCCCCCACGTTAAACCGCCACTGGTCTTCGAGACGTATAAAAGTCTTAACCAGGGTGCGATTTGTGACCTGGAGCAGTGGGGGTATGTCGAGCTTCGGATGATGTAGTTGTTTGGGAAGTGTAGCAGTGGGGGGATGTAGTGGTGGGGGGATGTAGCAGTAGGGGGATGCAGTTGGGCAGTGGGGGGTGAGGGGGAAATCCCCCTTCCCTCTTACAAATCGCGCCCTGGTCTTAACATGAAAACGAAATAATCACACCGGCGGCAACAACACTGGGTACCCGGCGACGTTCGAATGAAACTAAGCGACGAGATCTCATTTCCTTTGTCGTATTTTTACCATCATCATCGCAGCATAGTCGTCGTCGTTATCACGTGCACTGATAAACGCCTTCAGTTTCACCTGCTGCTGCTGCTGCTGCTGCTGATGCTACTATTGCCGCAAGGTATGATGCCCCTGTGCGTGATGTGAGCGTATCGAGTCTTTTGTCTTTCACCTACTGTAATGGAGCCAGTCACTAGACAGGCAGGTGCGCGCTTTTTTCCCTTTCAATATCTTCAAATTTCTTCCACCACCACTACCACCACCACCAGCACCATTACTACCATCATCATCACCACCACTTTACTGTATTTGCACCTCGCTTTTATTTTAAACATTAATCATGTATTCCTACTGTAGGCCTACGAATTTTTTTATTGCTTTCTATAGGTTTCGCGATTTTTCCCTCCGATATTAAATAAAATGATTTTGATTTGATTTGACCACCACTAGGCCTACGTACGGTCACCGCCACCACCACCTCCCCCTCCTCCTCCTTCTCTCGCACTGCACTTGGAAGTGAGCTGTCAGTGACCCCAGCAGAAGACAAACATCCGTCGGGCGGAGGGGTGGAAATGAGAGGAGAGGCGACGAATCGCACCCCCACCAGGGTTATTTCTATGATTGTGAATTTGTGGGGGGAGGGGGGTTTCGGGAAAATTTGGTGGTGTCGGAATTTGGAAGTCTCTGCTGAAAAAGGCTGACAAGCAAATAAAAAAACAAAAAAAGCAAACCTTATCAAATCTCAAAAAACCTTGACAAGCAAAAAAGGTCATCGGAGAATATAAATATAAGTTGGGGTGACATGTACTTCTCCGTTTGGGGGTGTTCAGGGCTAATTAGTATGCATCATTTTTATGCATACCATTGTCACATTACCAAATTTTGATGTGTTCCAGTACTGCGTTAGAAATTAAGTAGGTCTAAAAGCAAAAACATGGACACACTGATTGATAGTCATTTTGTTCGCCTCTATACGCCACGTTGTCAGTCCGAGGGTCTCTGCGTTTGAAAAGGCGACCCGACCCGACCCGATCTTGCAGACGGACGACCTTGCAGCGTAAAACTAGGCGCAGATGGCGGACATCGCCACCGTACGACCTTGGGGTCCGGTGGGTAAAGATCCGGGAGTCCAGCCCCGGACGCAATGCGCGCGGCGGCGGCGGCGGCGGCGACCTCGATTTCCGATGTCAACGCGGCTTTCCGCGGCGGTCGAGGAGCGCTGTTTGTCGAAACGGATCCTACTTGACGTAGGATTTTATGTTCCGTGACCTTTTGACCCGGTTCGTTTCGACGCCCGGCGTCATAAACACGCAATAATCTTGTTCCGAAGGCTGCGAACCCTTAGCCGTCCACTCGAAAACAGGCGGAAAACGATCGAAGCAAAGAACGACTTCATTCGAAATTGCAATTTGGGACAAGTTAGAGAGGACTTTCCTTGCGTCTGTTTGTCTTTCTGTCTCTGCCATCTTGTCCGTCTCTCTGTCTGCCTGTCTATTTGTCTGTCTACCTGTCTTCTTGTCTATCTGTATTCTTGTCCGTCTGTTTTCTTGTCTGTCTGTCTGTCTGTCTGTCTGTCTGTCTGTTCTCCTGTCTGCCTTCCTGTCTGCCTTCCTGTCTGTCTATCTTCTTGTCCTCATGTCTGCCTGTCTGTCTACCTGTCTTCTTGCTTATCTGTATTCTTGTCCGTCTTCTTGTCCTTCTGTCTTCTTGTCTGTCTGTCTGTCCTCCTGTCTGCCTTCCTGTCTGTCTATCTTCTTGTCCTCATGTCTGTCTGTCTGTCTGTCTGTCTACCTGTCTTCTTGTCTATCTGTATTTTTGTCCGTCTTCTTATCCGTCTGTCTTCTTGTCTGTCTGTCTGTCTGTCCTCCCGTCTGCCTTCCTGTCTGTCTATCTTCTTGTCCTCATGTCTGTCTGTCTGTCTGTCTACCTGTCTTTTTGTCTATCTGTATTTTTGTCCGTCTTCTTATCCGTCTGTCTTCTTGTCTGTCTGTCTGTCTGTCTGTCCTCCCGTCTGCCTTCCTGTCTGTCTATCTTCTTGTCCTCATGTCTGTCTGTCTGTCTGTTTGTCTGACTGTCTCGATTGTTTGTGGCCCAATTCTGTGTTTGCCTCTTCTCATTATTTTTTCCCGTTGCGCTGCTAACAATCAAAACGGGTCTTCGTCTCTCCTTTGGTGCCTAGCTGCCATTTCGAACACTCCCCCCACCCGTCCCTGGCATTATAAATAGGGTCTTGTAAAATATACACAAGTACAAGGATCCAGCCGTAAAGTACATGTACAGGGTGGCGCAAAAAACCGGACTATATTAAATGCCAAACCTAATGTGTCTAGTCCGGTTTTTTGCGCCACCCCTGTAAGTGTAGCACGGCTTGACATTTCCTTAAAACCTGAACGTTGTACAGAATCTCGGGTTATTGCATTGCCCGGCGTATATAGCAAACGCGGTCGTGAAGCTAAATTTCTCGGGGTCTTTAGACCCGTGGAAAAGCGGTGGCCAGGAGTTCCACTATAGAAACCACCTCGTTTGTATTGCAAGTGACGGCATTGTGGTCATTTAACGGTCATTTTACGGTCACTATCTATCTCTCGTTTATGGTCAGCGTATGGGATAAACGTCTAAGGCCCTTCGCAACAAATTGCCGGATTGTCTTGTAAATTACGGAAGCTGGTTCTTGCGCCGCCGAAAAAAAACTCTTTCCGCAACTGGAAAATAAGGAAACGCGCTACATAAATTAACCGGAAGTACGTTGGCGACGACGACGACAGGGTTGACCGTCGCCGGTAAGTAAGTAAGTAGATTATAGAGGAGGGCGGATGGTAGGTGCGATATCCCATAAGAAAGCGATTTGAACTTCATACGTCATCGGAAGAGGATGAGGAAGAGGAGGATGAGAAAGAAGAGGAGATGGAGGAGGGGAGGCAAAAGAAGAAGGAAAAGAGTGGGATGAGAGAGAGAGAGAGACCTACAGTAGAACTTCGTTATAACGGACTCGGTTATAATGTATCCTCAGTTATAAAGTAGGCCTACCGCAGTGTACGGTTCCGTGTGATGCGCTACCGTATTGGATGGTATTGGATATAACGTACTTCGGATGTAGCGTACAAAAATTTTACCGAACCGTTAAGTGCGTTATAACGAGGCTCTTCTGTATTTCTACGTGGACCTAAAGACTTCCTGATGATGATGGCAATGATGATGATGATGATGATGATGATGATGATGATGATGATGATGATGATGGTGATGATGATGATGATTATGATGATGATGATTATGATGATGATGGCAATGATGATGATGATGGCAATGATGATGATGATGATGATGATGATGATGATGATGATGATGATGATGATGATGATGATGATGATGATGAATGGCAGTATATCCAATGCCATCAAATACGGTAGCGAATCACACGGGACCATACGTTGCGGTACTTTATAACCGAGTATACGCTATAACCAAGTGCGTTATAACGAAGTTCTACTGTATTATTCTACCGATAATCTGGTCCTCTGCTTAATCACCGTTTGCCTACGTTAGTCTAATCTGATTTTCTGATAAAAATATCAACACGATTGGACCCGTTATCGATTTGAGAAGACGCTCTATTTTTAGCACTTGATGCTTCCTGGTTTCAGATTTTGCCGAAATAAAGCGAAAATGAAGAACAGCTTTGACTTTGGTCTCTATTCCAACCATCAATACACCTAATGCTATGTCATTGCATTCCGTAAATATCACACCCGAACTTCTAGAGTGCCGGAAGCTGACAGGTCTCGACTAACCAATATCCATTGCGTATCGACAGAGGCGTATCTAGGGTATTCGGCGCCGGGATACAAAGTGTACGTTGGCGCCCCTAACAACTGACAAGCAAAAAAGGTCCTCACATCGTTTTCGGCACCCCTCAACTCTCTCTTCATATGGTGCTGACGAGCAAAAAAAGGTCCTCGCAAGTGTTTCTTCTACTTTATGAATGATGAATCGATGGTCGATGAATCGATGGTCGATGAATCGATCATGGTGTCGATGGGGAGGAATCGTAACAGAACCAGCGCTCAGCTAGCCGTTGGCCAGTGAGAACTGTCAGCCTCCGAATTACCTGGCGGTTCAAGCCCGACAGTCATAGAAGGCGAATGGCTGTGCAAGATAACTACGATAAGAGATGACGCAGATTCGATCAGATAAAAGGATGCCGTCTTCGCCTCGTTCTGAAAATGGACTGCCTCTTTCCGGTGCGCGTGACGGAGATTTTCCCTCGACTGATCTTGGCGATAAACTTCCGGTCTCGTCTGCGAATGACTGGGACGCCAATTATGGCGTGCCACTCACTCATTCGCTCACTCACTCACTCATTCGCTCACTCACTCACTCATTCGCTCACTCACTCACTCATTCGCTCACTCACTCACTCATTCGCTCACTCGCTCTCTCACTCACGAAATGTCACATGATTGGCGATAACCTCAGAGGCAAAAAAGCGTCAAAGCTTATTATTATTATTATTATTATTATTATTATTATTATTATTATTATTATTATTATTATTATTATTATTATTATTTAAGTGCGACGGTTTGTCCGAAATTCCGCTCGGGCTTTAATCGGCTTTTCAAATGTCGTTTGACTAAAAATATCCACAGCGACTCCATTTGGGTTTCGTTAAGAAGCAAAGTCTATGATTATCCGGGAAATTCTAAACGCTTTCGCAGCGCCAAGAAGCTGTCAGCTGTGAAGTCTCAAGGGCGTGACAAAAGTGCATCCCGGAAAAACCAGTTAATTTGCTTTAACGCAAAACCACTTAAATCGCTTTTTCAGAAAAAAATTAATAGAATAAACGTCTCTTCTGCAGTCTGCGAGTTCAGTTGAAATATCCTTTATTTCTTAAAAATTATTTCTAGTACATGCAGTCCTAAGTACAGTATAAGACTAACAAGTATCTGTGCTTTAATTTTAAGCGTAAAATACTTTTATTTTATTTGTTTTTTCTTATTTTGTAGGCCTGCGTAGAAATGTTTTAACGTTTCAGCCATGTCACCTTTGAATGTTAATCAATCCGAGCATTCTTCTTCATTCAACGTCTGTGGCGCCACTATAGTAAAACTGACTAATAGCCAGTTCAAGTGGGAAAGGCCAGTCAGATCTCAGTCGGGAGCAATCCATGACAGATAGATGGGTCCGACTAAACGGATACATTTCAAGACCGGATCTAAAAGATAAATATGAGTCGAATTAACTGTTGGGGCGCAGTGCAGTTAGTGACTGTACTGAAAATGCATACATATAGCCTACAACTATACATCAATCAAAACGCTCTGTGTCACCTTAACATATTAACATTACTATAAACCTAAATACAGTAGGACTTCGTTATAACGTACTTAGCGGGTCTGCAAGATGTAGTACGCTACATTCTAGGTAAGTTATATCCGATACCATCCGATACGGTATCGCATCACACGGGACCCGGGGACCGTACATTTCGGTACGTTATAACTGGATATACAGTACGTTAATATCAAGTCCGTTATAACGAAGCTCTACTGTAATCTTCAACGTAAGGCGCTATTGACTGCGCTACATAAATTCGCGAGCTTTTACTTACTTGCTTGCTTATTAGTTTGTCAAAGAGAATCTGAATATTAATTATTGATCGCTTGAAAGTCGTGCAAAATAGCATAGTTAAAGTAGATGTGACCGCTTAAGTGCTCAGAGAGTAACCGGTAAGTCCTCTGTTTTTCTAAGCTCCGTTGGGCAAAAGGCTTTGAGTGCGCGGATGTCAGGCAAACGGTGACGTCTCGGGGACATTCGAGTCTCCTTTGGCTATTAGTTCGGTCCGCGTTAAAATATCTCCGTTTTGTGGACCAAACGCGCAGAATTTAAAAGACGAATGTCGCTTGGACTCCGATGGATAGCATGCAGTCAACTGTCCAGTGGCGGCTCCAGGATTTGGAAAGTGGGAGGGAGGGGGAGGCGTTGGGGTGGTAACTTCTAAGCATTGGGGGTTAACCATTTGTTGATGGGCATATGTTGTAGTAAGTATAGGGTCCCAGCAGAGGGCCACTGGGGGTCGGGCATTCAATAGGGAGCACGCCACCCCCCCCCCCCGATCCCCATATGAAGCCACCACTGCAAAATGTCAGACGTCGGAACAACATTTGTTTTATTTACTGAACTTGGTGTTCTTGGACTCAACCCGTAATCTCATCGTTTCCGATTGTGGAAAACCAGGCCAAGATGACAAGGAGTCGGTCACTTACTCCTTAGCTGAGAGGGAGAGGGAGGAGGAGGAGGAGGAGGATGAAGAGAAAAGATGAAGATCTGCGATGACACAGCGTCGCAACTTGACAATAAAGTGGGCGGGCGGGGGAGTGGCGGGGGAGGGGGTTAGAAAATGATCCAGAAAAATTGCTTTACGTACAATTTTTTAATATGATACAAATATTTAGAAGGAACTGAAAACTGTTGTTGCTTGACGACATTTGCTCTGTCTGTCTGTCTGTCTGCCTGTCTGTCTGTCTGTCTCTCCCTCTGTATTGTCTGTTCTTTATGTCTACTTGTATCTATCAATCTATCTATCAATCTATCAATCTATCAATCCACCGATCTATTTGTCTGTCTGTCTGTCAGTCCGTCCTTCCATTTGTCTATTCGCCCATCCATTTATCTGCCTACATATCTCTCTTTTTCTGTATCTGTCTGTCTGTCTCATATATATATATATATATATATATATATATATATATATATATATAGTATATAATTATATATACTGAATATTGTATTGTATAAATAATTTAATATGCAAATGGTTATTATAAATTATAATATATTTTTACCATTTTGCCTTTCTATGTCTCTTCTACTGCTCTTCAAATATTCGCCAGCACACACTCTGTCCTTGTCTCTGTCTCTGCCTCTGTGCCTGTCTGTCTGTATCTCCCTCTCCCCTCTCTCTCTTTCTTCCGTGGCGTTGATCTCCTCTCCAGTAAAAAGCCATTTTCCTGAGAGGTTGAAATAAATCCGCCTTTAAGCTGTTCATCTCAAAACGCCATCCGCATGCATGTTTGCATTGCAGATGGTCACTTTGCAGATGGAATCTGCTGCATTCGATTTCTCGCTTATTTAACCTCTGCATGCAAACATCTTACTACATGTATGCGCCTATTCTGTTTTTTTTCACGTAGACCCAGGGCCATATTAAGGCGGGGGCTGAAACCACAGGCCCATCATAGAAAATAGGCCCACCGTTTTTCAAGCGACGACCTCTTTTTTGCTTGTCAGAGATTTTCAGTGAAGCTTAGCGGCGGGAAATTTTACAAGGGGCAATTTTCAAATTATGGAAGCGACTACCTTTTTCTTACTTCTCAGCCCCAGGCCCACTCGGACCTTAATCCGGCCCTGCGTTGACCCCACATGGCTGTCGAAGCATCTTCTCTCCATAGGCGTAAACTTCTGTTAGACCTCCAGGTGCGAGCCCCATCGCACCCCACTTTTTGAGAGGCTCCCATAGAAGCGGGGAAGACTTATAGGAGTCACCCCTCACTTTTTCATCTCGTATGTTTACGCTATACAAAACACTGCATTTGCATTAGCCTACTCCACATCATTTTTGTTTATCTGACATCATATTATTTGTTTATGATTTACCCCAGTTTCTGGACTTCTTAGTTCGCCAGTCCTGCGGTGCTTGCAGTTACAGGCAGGGCGTAGCGACGGGGCATATCGGTATATATACCCCCACAACAATCAGTGTACTGTATATATAATACAGTAGGCCTATATATATAATATATATATACAGTATATAATATATAGGCCTATATATACACTGTAATATAAATGAAATAACAAATACATTCTACGAAAAATTATATATATTATTATTATTATTCGACGATTTGTGAAGCGCCGTAACATGGCCATCGGCCAAAACCAAAAGCGCTGTACAGTCAAACAGTCAACTATACGATATGGTGAACAAATGCGTTTTCAGCTCTTTAGCAAACGTTGTAATATAATGTAATGTAATGTAATGTAATGTGACATTTGTATAGCGCCTCTTCTATTTCTACTCAGAGGCGCTCCTAGCATTGGAGTCGCAGGGTAAAGTAATGAGACTTCAGCTTTCGCATTAGACTTCAGCAATCCGTACCCCCAATTTTATACTGCTCAAATCAAATTTCTGTCTACGCCCCTGGTTGTAGGGTTTGTCAGGTGAACCCTCTCCGTGAAGTAAAATATTTAGGCAGCCTGGTCACCCGAATAGATGAGTTTCTAATGGGGATCAGCGGGTGCATAAGGCCATGCAACGTAAGAATAAGAATACCGTATACAGCTGCGTATTGGACGCGATCGAACATATTAAGCTGGTCGTGTCGTGATGACGCAATGAGCTCTAGAAACGTGCTTAGCTCAGGTGCGTTGTCCAAGATTGCCTTTGGGTTTGTGACGCAAATGTAAGACTACTGTCATCATCGATCGTCATAAAAGTCATAAACGTCGTCGTCATCATCATCATCATCATCATCATCATCATCATCATCACTAACCAATAATTAATTATGTAAAAAGCTTTTTACCCTCCCTCTCTAAGATCAGTGACCGGTCCTCATGAAATGTTTAGAAGCTTATTATTTTTCGGTGATGATGACATTTCCCCCTTTTTTGATCATCAGGTGTCAAGATGTGGCGGTAATTATAAATTTTCTTGTTGCTTGTCATGCCTTTTTCCGTTGTAATAAATAGTATTACGTGAAATGTCCTATTTCTGATCATTTGTAAAAATATAATCGTTGACGTCAAATTCTCTTGACCTCCCCTCCTCCTATCAACAACTGCCAAACATTTTCAGACTTAGTAGCTCCCCGTATTTTGTTTACGTAATTAATGGACAGCCCCCACAGGAGTGGAAGAAACTGCTGAGGCTGCCACAGCATGCGAAAAAAAGAAGAGACGGTCGATCGAATTAGAAACTATATTTTTTCTTCTCTCTCTCTCTATCTCTCTATCTCCCTATCTCTCTCTCTCTCTCTCTCTCTCTCTCTCTCTCTCTCTCTCTAATTTCGGCAACGTTGGCTGTCTATCTATCTCCTATCTCTCTCTCTCTCTCTCTCTCCTCTCTCTCTCCTTCTCTCTCTCTCTCTCTCTCTCTCTCTCTCTCTATCTCCCTATCTCTCTCTCCAAATCTCTCTCTCTCGATCTCCTCCTATCTCTCTCTCTCTCTCTCTCTCTCTCTCTCTCTCTCTCCGTATCTTTACCTAGATCGTGTCGACTGCAGTCTAGCCTCAGGGAAAAAACTAATTTCGGCAGCAGCGTTGGCTGTCAGCCCGCCTTCCAAATTCCAGTTCTTGCCGTTATTGACAGAAGTGACGACAAGTGTCAGAGACTGTCGGCGTGACACCGAATGAAGCACGTCTTGCGCGCCTCTCCGCCAGACTGACGACGGCACTTTACAGGGTTTTCTAATCAACCGTTGTTTGCTCTCACGGGCTCCTTTTGTTTGCCAAAGTCGCTCGAGACCGTCTAGAAACTGTTACTGCTTCAAAAGCTGCGCTGAGCGAATCGAAAGTATAAAACGAATGACATCGATCGTTATCAAGGACTCGGTTATAGAGGCTAACGCATCCTCGGTTATAGCGTACCGCGCAATGAGGGGGCGCCCATCCCCTGGCTACTTGGAAGCAGCTTCCCTTTTCCCTGTGCTACTCCAACGTGATACCAAAACTCAGGGGATAATTTCCTCCCCCTAGCTTTTTTAGGAAGCATTTGCTTCCTTTTCCCCCCATCTGTGGGCGCCCCCTGCCGCAATGTACGATCTCATGTGATGCGCTACCGTATTGGATGATATTGGATATAACGTGCCTCGGATATAACGTGCTAAATTTTACAGACCAGCTAAGTACGTTATAACGAAGTTTCACTGTATGTTGCCACTTTCTGCTATCGATATAAGCTTAGGTCATACATTCAATGATGTACAGGGCCGCCGAGAGAAATCATTTCGGGCCCTGGGGACACAAAAATTTGCGGGCCCTTAAGAAAAAATTATCAAGTCTCGGAAACCTCTGACAAGCAGAAAAACGTTATCAACTCTCCAAAAACAGCCTGACAACAACAAAAAATCTTATCGTCACCGGATCTGGGCCCCTGAAAACTCCATGGGTCCCGGTACAATGTACCGGCTGCACCCCTCCTCTCCTCAGGCCTGATGATGTAATCAATAATTTTTTTCAAATCAAATCAAATGGTCTTTTATTTCACAATACATACTCAAATGATACAGATAGTAGTATGTCAGGATACATACTTAGTATATCTAATGCAATTTTTTAAAATTTGACATTAACCCCTTAAATGGGGATCCCGGATATATCCGTCCATTTTACATTGAGTTACAGTTAAATACACAGTTAAGGGGTTAATGCAATACACGTTGGCGTGGCACTAAAGTTGAAGTGAACTTTGCTCTTTCGTCGGCTTCTCATCTTTTTTTTTCCACAGGGGCTTTTAAAAACTCGGATGCTGGAACAACGGAGCATTGTCCATTTTCCCCACGCAAAATTGCGTTCCTTTTCGAAACGCCGTACAGGAGTTTCTCGCTGAATTGAATCGGCCATTGAATTTGAGGGGGGGCTGGGCCCAGAGTGCCCGGATATTCTATGGGACGCCATTGTTCTCTATTATGCTTCCGAATTAGCCAGGAAAGTCAGGTAAACGTAACGGTGACGAACGTCTTGTTTGGGAGAAACGCATAGACGGCTGGTTTAAGGCTCCCTCGCTGGTTTTCTAAATAGGACCAGTGGACCACGCATTGTTTGTAGCCTATTGCAGCGATATAGGCCTATAGCAAGTCTTCTGTGATGCTACGTACTGCCTGTATTCAAGGCATTTAGGAAACGACTTTAGGTAATCCGCCTTTGATCTGACCGACAACGACCGGTAGTCAAAAAAGTGAAAAATACTGCGAATGGCCTTCTTTTTTGCTTGTCGGCCTTTTTTGCAAGATTTATTAACATTTAGTGGGCAAAACACTAACAAGGACCTTTTTCTCTATTTTCCTTTGTTTTTTCTTCTTCACTTTGCATCCCTCCACCAATTTCATATAAATGTTTTCACCCCCCACCAAGAATTCCTGGAATCGCCACTGCCTACTGTGCATAATATGATATCTATGATTCTGTTATTGAATATTAGGCTAGGGCCTAACTCAAATTTATCGGTTTAGAAAGTTTTAAAAATTGTTTTGTTTGTTTGACGTAGACATTGACCATCGCTGCGATTTCTGGCGATTTCTGATAGTAGTTTGATTGGGTTCTTCGGTTCTTTCGATCGATCTCTTGGTGGGACAGCTTCCGAATTAGTCTGTCACTGATCCGATGTGATACGTTTCTCTTATGTTGTCAAACCCCTCGGGCATTCTGTCGTCCGGATTGTCGTTCGGATAAGCAAATTTCCGTCGGTGACTGATTGAAAAAAAGCGACTGGGCATAAATTGGTCTGCTTTGAAGATCGGTTTTCATAATGTAGGCCCTATGGATAGTCATTGGAATTGCAATGGGTTGCTAGCAGTGGCGGTTCCAGGATTTCTTGGGGGTGGGTGGGTGGGTGAAATGAATTCATAGGAAGTAGGCTGTGGATGAAAAGAAAAGGGGAAAATCAATAAACTTTGCACCCCTTGCACCCCTCTCCGGACGCCCATGGATGGAGAAAATCGAAGAGGGAGACTGAGAAGAGGGTGGTTGGATGATATCGAAGAATGGGGAACGCGGAGCTAAGCTGCACATACTGACCAGAGCGACGCAGGACCGAGAAAGATGGAGACAAATTGTGAATCAGGCTGTCGACACATACGGTTACAGCATCCATGGAGCTGGATGATGATGATGATGATGATGATGATGATGATGATGATGATGATGATGATGATGATGATGGTGATGGTGATGGATTTTCTCAGCCAACCCAAATGCACTTTGAACTTCTTTCGTTCCTTCTCACATTATCGTGCTAGGCCTGCCTACCCACCCACCACTACTCAGAGACTGTCCATTAATTACTGTGCGTCAACAAGTTTTTGGCAATGTTTGACTCCTCTCCTTGTCAACAACTACAGTAGCTGTCACATTTTCTGCGACCCCTAAAATTATGTCAAAAACTGTGAAGCCCCCATACAAGGGGCCGACCATTAGGCCTAATTATGTCGAAAGTTTTAGGCAATTTTCAACCCCCCTCTTTGTCAACAACTGTCAAATTTTCAGTGACCCCTAATGATTATGAAAGTATGTCCAAACTGTAAACCTTCTCCCTTACAAGCTAAACTATTTTATACTGCTGGCTTTTAAGCTAAAATAGAATTATGGAAATTAAGGAAATTAACTTTCTCCTATGCTAATAGGTCTATATTGGTTGTAAAAAAATGAAATTGCTGACGTAAATTTATCTTGACCCCCCCCTACCATGTCAACAAATGTCAAGCTTTTAAAACCCCTTCCCCTATTTTAATTGTCGACGTAATTAATGGACAGTCCCTCAAATGGTTTGGCATACAATGTTACGAACGGTCCCAGCCCAAATTGTAGGGACTGGGACGTGCCCCGTGGTTGCGCCAGTTGCCTACTTTTAAAATATAACCCAATCCTGACAGGCACGTCGCAGTGGCGGCTCTAGGATTTGGCAAGTGGGGGGCCGTTGGGGTGGCAACTTCTAATCAGGGGAGGGGGACCATTTGTTGTTTAATGTATGTAGCATTAAGTATACAGGGTCCCAACTGGGGGGGCACTGGGGCAGGCACTCAATAGGGGGGCACGGAACCCCTGGCCTCCCGGTGGAGCCGCCACTGGCACGTCGGAACGAATTTTTAGCAGGGGTGCAGATTTTCCGAGGCGAGGTGTTTGGTTGTCGCATTTTTCAGTGGACAAGTCAAAAACAGATAATTTCCTATAGGCTATATATATATATATATATATATATATATATATATATATATATATATATATATATATATATATGAGTCGACAAGCAAAAATGTAATTTCCTATATATTTTTGAGTCGTAGTGGTGGGGATGTAGCAGTAGGGGGTGCAGTTGGGCAGTGGGGGGGGAGAAGATTCTCGCCTTCCCCGTACAAATCGCGCCCTGCATGATTCCACAGTTTTGGGCTTACTCTGAGTTCCTGACCTGACCATGTTGTAGGCCTAGGTCAATAGACAGAATATTGCCAACTTGTTTTATGATATCGACAATAGGATAAAGCCAGTGTTTATTCTAGTCACCTTGACAATGGGGGGAGTTTGAAATGTTGGGGGGAGGATATTTGTCTCTCCACGCTTGAGGAGTAATTTCCATCCCCAAGCCAACATATACAGATTTTTGGGGGAATTTTGAAACTTTGGGAGAAATCAAAAAAAAAAAAAAACAGGCCTAAAATAAACACTGGGATAAAGCGGTCAATACTCATTAAAGTACTGGTACTGACATTATGACATACACAATTGCGTGTAACTTTTTATGTATTGAAAACTTTTTATGGTTCAGTAAAAAGTAAGTAAGTAAAATCTCGTTAACTTCTATAGCGCTTTCAAAAGATGCACCGAAGTAGCTCCTTATTCCTATGCGCTCAGTGAATTTCGTCGACTTACATGAACGAACGCCTAAATTAACGAAACCTAATAAAACGATTTCTACAATTTCCAAGTAGAATCCCATCGCCTGAAATAATTAGGAAAACCTCATGACTGTAGTCGTATAATCTGCTCCTAATTATAGCGCTAGATAACTTCCGAGAACCTGTTCGCAGTGGTCACGTGGAGCCTTATAAATGCGCGATGCATTTCCGTTTCGCTGTCAGTCGATCTCGCTGGTGGTTGGATTAGCACGATGAGCTGATTTTTACCTTCAATACTAACCAGGACTGTAGGTTCATTCATCATGACATTAAGTCTCCACAGCGTTTCACGTCTAATATTTAACGATTTAAGACGCTCTTGACTGTCCATGATCGCACACTGTGCTTGGATTCACGGCCATTTTTGTTATAAATTATAATAAAGATGTTTTTGCAGCTAGATGCATGGACTGTCTGGCTGGTTTTCATCCTGGTTTAATGTACCATCAGTTGGTTCCTTTTCTTTAGATTAGTAGAACTGGCGCTTTAGAAGTTCATTCTTTTTCTTCTTATTGTTGTTGTTGTTAAGTAGGCTTTTTTTATACACAGCAAGACCTGATGTAATCATGTAATGAATGGATGGGTGAAACATAGTGGTTCTCACACAGGCAGACCCTACCAGACCACTCTAAACCTTATTATTGTTACTGTTTAATCATTATTAATAAGCTTCTTAGCTTATCATTGTTAAGCATCTTAGCCACTATTGTTAATCAATATCTTGTTTATGTGCTGATTGTGGAATAGAAATCTTACATTTATATAGCGCTTTGATAATGAACTGCATTAGCCTAATGAACTGTGCAGACTGTATCGATTTACGCCAGTGGCGGCTCCACCGGGGGGCCAGGGCAGGGTGGCCCGTGCCCTCCCTATTGAGAGCCTGGCCCCCCCAATGGCCCCCCAGTTGGGACCCTATACTTAATGCTACATACATTAAACAACAAATGGTTGGCTCCCATGATTAGAAGTTGACACCCCAACGGCCCCACTTGCCAAATCCTAGAGCCGCCACTGATTTACGCCCTGCGCTGGTGGAAATGTGAGTGTGCAAGAATGACACCAATTCATGTGCGAATAATACCAATGCAATTGCACAACTGTTTTGCATATCTGCCACGTATTGGTAATGGCAGATTCGAACCATTGAGTTTTATTTGTCAACTAACATGAAAATTTTCGTCCATCATGTATTTTTGAGTTCAGTTCAGTGGGATGTGTCACTTATATCTGGCAATCACCAGTCAGTTGTATACATCGAATGCTTTGAGTATCGGTTGGTAGAGTACTAGAGCGTTAGCCCTACCTGCTTTATTCTGGGTTCAATTCCTGGACACTCATGTATCCATCGCCGCAGAGTGGAAATTAGTATGGTTGGCATAGAAATTTAGGCTGATGATTAGTATATATTATTTTTATAAATGTGCTATATTAATCATGTAAGACATTGTTCATGTGATGTGACTGGTTCCATATGTTGCCATTTTGACTTATTAAATCTGTTGACTATGTTAAAAAGTTTAGCGAGCATAGTAATGTGATGTAATGCATTGAAGGCATTTTTAAGTTTGCATATACTTTTGTAAACTGATTTGTAAAGTTATACATTTGCAAGACCACTGTCCTCTGCTGTCACTTTTACAAAATCTGGTGAAATCATGAATCTGCACTCATAGACCAAACATCTGTCAAATTCTGTTGACACTAATTGATGCAGGTTAATTACAGTTAGCCATTATGAGAAACATGATAAGCAGAAGCAAGCTCAAAACTATTAAAAAAATTGCTGGCTATTTCTATTTTAATCTTCAAATTATGAAAATAAGTTTTAACAATATCTGTGAATGCTATTATTGTGTAAACATCGAAGCTTATTTGATTCAGTGCATTAGAAAGTTATAGCATGGTTTAAAGTGGCTTAGGATGCATTACTGCCTGTGTGAAAGCCACTAGGGTTGTTAACAAGGCTTGCACCTCGCTCCTACCACTCCAGCGCATAACCCACTCTGCCATCTTCCTCTCGTAACTGTTATTGCAGAGTGCTTCAGTGAATAGGTTTATGCAAACGAAAAATGCTTATACTTTACAGGGGCGATTTTATTTGGCCGCTGCGTACATTGAAATTTTCTTGCAGATGGCTCTTGCGTGTGCGAGGAGGTTGCTTCCGACCATCATCGCTCAGATTATTCAGCAGTTGGGCTGGGATGCGGTGCACCAGTCTGTCATGGATGTTCTTGTCGACTTACTGGACAGAAACATCACCAACATCTGCAGAAAAGTGCACTTCTTTGCAGAACTTGGCAAGTGTACACACACATGAAGCATATTTCTTATATGAGCCATTCTCACAGGGGGAAACGAGGGTCCCAAGCCCCCTCCCCTATTGCATGCTGCCCCCCCCACAGTGGCCGCCATACTTTAGTGCACTCATTCTAAGAACAAGACTAGTCCAGGTTTATGAAAAAATAGTCGGCCCCCATGCTTAGAGGTTGCCACTACAACGGCCCCCACTTGCCAAATCCTGGAGCCGCCACTAGAGCCATGATCCCATTAACCCCTTAACCGTGTATTTAACTGTAACTCAATGTAAAATGGACGGATATATCCGGGATCCCCAGTTAAGGGGTTAATTAGAACATTTCTTACTTCTTTGATGAACGCATTTGGTCAAATCACTGGTCTGTTGGAGCTTTGCTCAATTATATTTTTATATTATTTTTATATTTTTTTGACATTGCTTCATTAATTTGTCCAGAATTCTGCCGCTTTACTGCGAGAATAATGGGTCCTAATCATTTTACAATCAAAGGAATGCATTCCATTTTTTCATATTAAACTGATCAATGCAGTTGATCTATGCACTCAAGATCAAATAATCAAAATAAGATCAAAGCTTGGCCCATCTTCAAAAACAGACCGAAAATCCATCTGTTTAGGGAGTCATACCCCCTGTAAAGCGCCCTTGTTTTTGGTCATGCTATGTTTACGGCGCTATATAAATAGTCCAGTATACAATACAATACAATACAATATACAATGCACTGTAGATGGAAGAACAGCTCCCGACCTAGATGACTTAGGCATGGCATTTGCGGATCTTGGAGTGAACCTTCACGATCTCCTTGGCTATCTGATCGAGGTAGAACCGTCGTCTCTCGTGGTCGAAGTGCCGCAGTTTCCGTTAAGTGCGGAGAAAATGAAGTCCCTGTTGGATGCTGAGAAGAAACCCCAGTCGATCGGCACGAGAACAAACAACCAAACCGAGGAAGATAGAACCGAAGTGGAAGGTACTGCCAGAAATTTTCCGCGGCGTTCAAGATGGGAATAAGCGATTCCATTTCTATAATTCTCTGCATGTAATCTGTCATGTTTTACAAGTATGCATGTTACAGGTGTGTGTATATGTATTATGTTGGTGAGTGTTATAGAAGTAAAAATATGGTAAGGAAGTGTAGCTTATGGTTACTTATTTTAGAGTATTTATGTTATGCTTTCAACTGGAATATGAGACAATTATAGACAAAGTTACTTAAAGGACAATGACTTTTTAGAAGTATTTATGTTATGCTTTCAACTGGAATATGAGACAATTATAGACAAAGTCAGAAGCCAGGTCATAGAAACAAAAGGACAATGACTATGATAATTAATTGTATGCACAAAACACTATGTTTTTATGTTGTTACAACTGGTATTATTTAGCGGTATACAGTGAAGTGGGATCCACTATTTTTTTTCCTGTTTCAATTTAGATTGTCGGGTTTGTTAAGTCATTGACTCACGTAGGCACATAATCATTAAAAATGCTTTTACTATCATTATCTACTCTGTATTGGTGAATCGTTCTGATAATTAATTAAATTAAATGCTTTTGTGATGAGAAATTTGGAAGTTGATTTTTGGTTGTATGGACATTTTCATGCCTTTGCAAAATATTTTCCTACTAATTAATTTATGACTTTTTGCAGTGGCTGGTCAGAAATGTTTGTATAACTTTGTTTTTTTCCAGAAGGTTCACGTGCTTTAGCGCCAGTTGGTCCTGGAACGGTCACTACGCCCGGCGCGATGAACGCGACAAGAAATCGTTTACCAATGACACTGGAGCAGGGAAAAAGACTGCGGTGTGTGACTGTTTCATTGATGTTCTTGTGGACAGAAAACATATCTTAGTGCAAAACTGTACTTTGTGTTTATCCATGTATCCTATGCATTAGATCTGGTCCATGTGTGGGTCATGCAGGCAAAGAGTGTACGAGTAGTTTGTAAGAAATATATGACATGCAAGTGACATGTGAAAGGGATCATCCATATAGTACGTACGCAAAAAAGGCATGTTTTCAACTTACATGGTTGCACACACTGTACATACACAAAATCTTCTAAATCCAGACCCCCTCTTCAGTGCGTACATACTATGTGGATGAACCCAAAATGTGGTTCTGTGGATATAAGCAGTAATTAATAATTAACTTCCGTAATTTATAATTAACTAAGAAAAAAATAACATAAGACTTCAGATGATCCAGGTAATGAATTAGCAATGTTAATATATTTAACGTACATCAAAATTCTTTAGTAAATAAGCTTCAGTTTGATGCTATTTCCTGTCTATCAATTATGAATTGAGCTTCAAAATAAAGTTTTCTTTCACACACCCTGTATGTCTCAATAATAATTTGTTTTAACTTGTGATTTCTGTCACAGATACCTACCAGATGAAGCGATGCAAAGTCAATACGAGATGAAGAGTTTCCTCGTGTCTGACTCCGGATCCTTTATTCCGATAAGACCGGGCATCCGCGCTTCCGCCAGAATAGCATCCCCCTCTCCGCCGAGACGGTTGGTCCCGCCCTCGCCTACTCTGCTGCCCACCAGCATCGCCGAAAGGCTAGACGTGACCGACGAGTGCGAGGTAAAGAGCGTCCTGCAACCCGAGGCGCTGATGTTCCTCCCGCAAGACGCGAAAAGGTCCGGAAAATTCCCGACGGACGGCGTGCACCGACCGCTGAAACACGGTGTTAAGAAGCAGAAGAAACTTCTGCACGTCGTTGCTTCTTTGGTTGCGAGCAAGTTACCGAAACTACCGAAAAGCGAGAAGACGCTGGCGAACAAGACGAAGCCCGGCGGGAGAAAGGCGCCGTCGGACAATTCGACGTCTTGTACGCTGGACCGAGCGATGAAGGAAAAGTTTCCGGGAGATATAACCCAGGTCGGCGACGGCGCGCCGCTAGACAGGGAACTCCAGATGTCGAGGATACGTTCGTACGAGGACAGCATCAACACAGTCGTGCAGAATTCCTCGCAGAACGACGTAAGATTCGATCCAGACGAATTCTGCGACGCCTCGGTACTGCCGGCGATCGCAAGACAGAGCATCGGGGACGACGGGGTCTGCCCTGTCGACAACTTCTATCTCGACCTCGGGGCACCGTCTCCTCCCCCGCCATCGCAGCTGTTTGAGCACCACACCGCCGAGCGAGATGCGCACATCAACAGCGCAATTGATGATGTCATCAAGGCGTCGTCGTTTGACGTCGGTCCCAGGATGTCGTGCGGTTCGGGCGAGTCGCACATCGAAATTGAACCGAAGCAGAGCGCGGTCGAGGACATCTTTGACGTGTCTAGCGTCCCGTCGCCTAAGATCCCAACGACGTGGCCTCCTGTCATCGAAGAAGAGGTTATTATCGAAGACCCGGTCGTGGTTGAAGCGGGCGATTTCACGATTTTAAGTTCGTATAGCAACAGAAGTATTCCCGTTAAAAGGCCGAAAAAGTTGAAGCCGAAAGCGGCAGAGAAAGTCGTCCGCGGCTTCGACGCCACTTTGAAAAAATTGGAAGAGCGGCAAAGGAAGTCGAAACTTCATTCTGTCGGACCGCCGACCTTCGATGCCTCGCCCCTGACAGCTCGAGCGGTGAAGAGTGGGAGGCGAAATCGAAAACTCCTCTCGAGCAGTTGACTGTCTTTTCCGAAGCACCATTTTCCGGCAACGCGAACAACTGGGGTAAGAAGTCGAAGTATCCGACGCCGGAAGAGCCGAGCGTTTATCCTGCGCTCGGCAAAGTTCGAGACGAGGATCCCGAAAAAAGGTTCAGGGAGTTAACTTCGGATTTCGCCGTCTGCCAGCCGCACGTTAGCACCGACGAAATGCACAGGAAGCTAAGGCATCATCACGCAAACGACGACGTGGCAACAGTGACCGTGACTGAGGAAAAAAGCCCAGACATAAATCCACTAGACTGACTTTCGGTGCAACTCCCGAACCACAGAGAGACGCCAGAGATCGTCCAGACGAGATGTTTGCGGCAAGACAGGATGCCAACCAGCCTGTATTTTGTGACTGGCCGAAAGTATGTCTTGAAAACGTTGGCTACGAAAGCGAGAAGAAAATTACGGGCAAGAAGAAGCCTTTTCTTTACACGCCTTCTCCGCCTCTTCGTCAGTCACCGGGTCCGTATTCAGCATCTTCAAGTACCGCTATACCACATTCTCCGCTTCCTCCTCCTCCTCCTCTTGCATCTCGTCATGCGGATGCCTCTAGTCTTCCACCACTGAAACGAATCAAGATAGTTTCCTCCACAGGCATGATCAACCAGTTCGAGATCAAGGTTTTTGCCAATTGCTTTTATACTTGTTCAATAATAGTTTATACTGTTGCGGTATTCCATATTATGCTGTATTATCATTTATAGTAGAACTTTGTTATAATGTTCATGATGGGTCTGTAAAATTTGATATGTTACTGATACATCCGAGGTACATTATATCCAATACCATCCAATACGGTAGTGCATTACAGTATATGGGACCATACGTTGCGGTGCGTTACATCCGAGTATATGTTTATAACTGAGTCCATTATAACAAAGTTCTACTGTACTTAATTTAATGATTTTAATGATTGAATCAGATTTTAAATGACTTTTGTTGCTATTTTGGTCAAAACATTGAATTTGTTCTTGAAGGAACGTTCACAGTCGTTGGCTGAAAAGGATTACCGACGTGACAAAAAGGAGAAGAAGAAAGCAAAGAAGAGGAGAGAGCGGGATCGAAGCAGGGATGATCGGAGTAGAAATTATGATCACGGCAACCATGTTCCGATTCCATATTCGAGAGATCGGGAGATGAAAGATTCGAGTAAAAAGGCAGTTTTGCAAATCTCGACGCACCATATCTGTTTATCGAAGAGAAGATCAAAAGAAAAGCCGACAATGTCAACAACCTACAAAGTAATGCAGTCTTTGTTGCCAATCAAGAGAGGAAGCTTGGTAAAGTTTCTGGAAATAGGCACTTCCAAAGGCCCATCTTGGAGAGCTCTGATGAAGAAGATGATTTCAGTAAGAAAGATCGCGAAGATCAGTTCAACATCAGCCGGAGTTCTTCTAATATTTCTGACCGCAGATTTGCCGAATCTTTGGAGGTCAAAGGTGAACACCGATGGAAAGGCGAAGACTGGCCGAAGGAAAAGGGTCACGAGGCTAGAGGCAAAGGCGTCCGCGACAGAGAAAGAAGCAAAGGTCGCAAGAAAAAGGACAGGTCGCGGTCAAGGTCTCGAGATGAGGGGAAGGGAAGCAAAAAGGAGGACAGATACAAGGAGTGGGAGGAAAAGCCATCCGAGAAATCCGAACACAAGAGGAAGAAGTCTGAAAAGAAGTGTGAATTAGAATTGGTAAGTTGTTATCTCTGTGTTGCATTTGATTTGAACTCGTGAAACAGCATTCAAGGGCATGGCAACATAGTGTACAATTGAACAGAGCCGTAGCTAGGGTTTTCGGCGCCTGGGGCAAGATTCATATTTTGCGCCCCTAAATTTTGGCAATGACCTTTTTTTAGTCATCACGCAGTTTACTTAACCATTTTCGGGCTCATGACCTTTTATTCCTTTTTTATTCATCCCGCATAGCTATTTAAAAATGTTTCACATCCAACATCAGGTGTCATCTGCCCCTTGCCCCAGTACGGGTCTGCAAATTAAGTGCTGTCTCAACTGAAGATGCATCTATCTGGATGCCCCTTCCCTCCATCTGGTGTATGCCTGGGGCCAAAGTCAATTTGGATGCCCCTTTCCCCATCTGGTGTATGCCCAGGACCAAATAGATAATTTTAAAGGATTTTAATGGGGGAAATGTTGAGTGTTGACGAGCAAAAAAGGTTGCAGTCAGTTTTTCTGCCACCTCTGTAGGACCCTGGGATCACCGCCCCACCCGCGCCCCCTCTGCACACAACTGGTCATGGTGACTGGCAGATCTAAGGTAGAACTTTGTTATAACAAACTTGGTTATAAAATGTACCTGGCTATAACGTACCGCAATGTACGGTTTCGTGGGATGCACTACCATATTGGATTGTATTGGATAAAACGTGCCTCGGATATAACGTGCTAAATTTTACAGAACTGCGATGTACATTGTAACGAAATTCTACTGTATTTCCTTTTGTTTAGCCAAGCGAGCCCATTCCGGTTCAGTTACCAACGATTCCAAAGATCACACTCAAATTTGGAAGCAGTTCTGTTGGTGCCCCGTCTCTCTCTCGAACTGGCGGTGAACCAAGTCGCCAGCCAGTTTTACGAACTACGGAGCCACCAACAAATCCGCCAATTAAACTGTAAGTGCTTTTAATTTTGTTTTAAATCGAACGAGTTGTTCGTTCATCGTGCAGTTTTAGCGGCTGAGCCAAGAACATGGAATTCACTCCCAGCATCAGTCCGCTCCACTGAGTCTCTTGCGACATTTCAATCCAACCTCAAAATACAGTGTTTATTCTAGCCACCTTGACATTGGGGGGGAGGGGGATTTTGAAATGTTTGGGGGACAAGGTCTGAGTCTCCACACTTTTGGGGGGATTTCCATCCCTCCAGCCAACACATAAAAAATAAAAATGTTGGGAGAATTTTAAAACTTTGGGGGATGGTGGGAAATTCCCCCTAGAGAAGGCCTAGAATAAACACTGCTCAAAATGTACCTGTTCTCTATTGCCTACCCCCATAGCCGCGACAGGAAAATCGGAGATTTATCAGATTTTGCAATGGGGGTTGCAATTCAAATAAAGGAGTGACCATCGACTTATGTCAAGAGCATTACTAAAATGGCGCTACAGAAGTTCGATGATGATGATGACTTGTCACTGAGTGAAATTAATTATCAAAATTGGTTTCATTGCTTCTATAAAAGCATCTTTCATTTTGTTATTTTAACATTGTGCAAAAAGTCGTTTATCCATTAGTTGAAATTGGTAACATTACCACTCATAATGTAAGGCAACAGGGCGTAACATGACAGCGTGTAAAATTTTAACATTGTAGGCGTTTCAAAACAGGCTTTTCTTGCCTACCAAATGCAATGTCTTTTCCTTCGCCTGCTGGTCAATCGCTATACGGTGACGGTACCACCGCTGGTTCGTCCGGTAAAGTCGGACTGCAACTGAGACCAGGTCAGCCAGTGCTTGAAATGCCAACATTTTCACCGTCTCCAGAAAGTATTTCCATTCCTTCCCAGAACGATTCGTCGGATTCCGAACTTTCCGTCGTAGGCAGAGTGAGGACCCCCACGCCCCCGTCACTGTCGATCCCCGCGCCGATCGTGCCAAGACCCCGCGTTCCGTACACGACGTCGTCGTCATCTTCCTCGAGCCATTCTCTCTCTCCTCCGCTTTTACATCTGCCGAAGGAGGTCGAGTGCACTCGGCAGGCTTCGTCGTCTAACTTTACGCGAAGATCCACGGCGGCAGCGGCGGCGCTGCAGCCGAATTTTGATTCGAGGGTCGTTCAGACGCCAAAAATGGAGACAAATTCAAAGATATTGAAGGCATCTTCGAGTTCAAAGGGACCCTCTCAAAAGCCAAAATCTAGTGCCAAGGTTGACCCTGCGCCGAGGCTTTCGCTGCATTCGAAAGGAATGCCGCCATCAAAAATTATGCCTCTTGCGACACCTGTGCAACCATTGCTACCAGCCGCCAAGACTGGCGCAAAATCTGGAAACACTAAATCAAAAAAACGTGTCACAACAGAAACTGTTAGCAAAGTAGTTGTAAGTACACTTTATTCTTTCCTATTCTACATTGTTATTATTATTATTATTATTATTATTATTATTATTATTATTACAACAAACCACTTTGCCTATAGCTATTCCAAGAAAGATTAAGCGCTTAAGAATAAGAGCTACTACTGTACTACTTTCCAAAGCGCTACATAAATTTACGAGATTTTACTTACTTGCTTACTTGCTTGTTAAGGATAAGATTATGTGTTGATTCATCACAATGAACCATGTGAACACAGTGCATAAAATCAGCAACATGTTAGTTTTACCGCCACTACTGAAATACACAAGTTTTTAAAACAATGTTTGAATATTATAGATAAAGATTTTGGTGTTCTTTCTGGATCCAAAAATCTTTGTTTTTACCCGATACAGCCTTCAATGAAGACAAATACTAGTGAATGTTCATAGCTTTGTCACAACCAAGGAACTGTAATATCTGATTATAATTATGCTGCATCAAAGTGTTACATGCCGTATACGAATGCTATTACATGTAATATATTTGGAGTTTCTCGTGCCTATCATTTTATTACTGTGGATACTATTATTTGTGATTTAGTTGCCTAATCAATAAATAAATGACTGCTGATCTGATCAATGGTGTCAGAAGTGCCAGTAATGTGTTCGTTTTTGTTTTAGAACGAAGATGGTGTTATTACTTGGATTTGTCCTGCTTGTCTCGTTGAGGACAAAGGAGAAGAACCAATGATTGGTTGTGACGAGTGCGATGACTGGTATCACTGGTACGCTTACCGCTGTTAACCGTACAGTAGAACCTCGTTATATTGAACTTGCTTATGTCGAAATCACATTTGTATCGAAGTTTGAGCGCCGGTCCTGCCAAAACAGTGTTAATGATACAGGAATCGGATATATCGAACCTCGGATATATCGAAGTATTTATCACGGTCCCTTGAACTTCGATATAACGAGGTTCTACTGTACATACGTTCAGATCTGTTTAGCAGTGCATTCGAGGACTGTTAGAACTGCAAAGTAAAGTAGAAAGTAAAGTTTTCCCATGCCCGAATTCGAGCTTTTGGGCCGGTGCTGATCTCCGGTCTCTTAGGCATACAGCGACGCAGGTGGCTTACGCCATTAACCTAGAGTAGGTTGCCAGCCAAATGTCTAGGCCTGCGCTTTACTTCGCAGCGAACGCTGCTCCTCAATTTTGATGTTCTAACCGCCCTCTGGCGAGTAAGTCTGAGTCGACCTTAGGGGCTCCTTCGGGAGTTGAACCCGCGACCCCCTGCTCCATCGTCCAACGCTGTTACCACTCTGCTATCTTCCTGCCCCAACCAGAACTGCACGATAGTCAAATCCCTTTATAATTGAGATCTTGACTGTCGTCTTAATGAAATGTATGTGGTTTTTGCTGTAGGAGATGTGTCGGTATTCTTGTGGAACCTCCTGAAGAGAGCTCCTGGTATTGCAGGCGCTGCCAGGTGAAGTCTAAAGTCCTGGCAAAGACACCATGTGCTGGGCGTGGAAAAGGAAAGAAATCAAAGAAGAAATGAAGCAACTTCTCTTCCACCCTTTGCCATGTGAAATTTTCTTTTCCATTGCTTTGGAAAATTTCCTGATTAACCCCTTAACCGGGCGCCCCGAGTCACACTCGTCCATTTTACATTGAGTTACAATAGTTACCCGGTTAAGGGGTTAACAGTCCTACAGTTGCCTGTTATTTGTACAGTACTGTACTTGCCATTTAGTATTGTGAAGCTTTTACACCGATAGATGACATTATAACAAGGACAGGATGACTTGTATGTTTGGAGGTAAAACCTGGTTCTGAAACTAGGGGACTCTGTGGAGTAATGGTAGGATTTTTGCCATATGCAATTGGAGGGTAGTGGGTTTGAATCTGACCCTAGCCAACGTGTAGTGACCTTGGACGAGTGCAGCTCCTGGTGGTGAAAGTCAATTAAACCTGCCTTAGGGCCAGGCCCGTCTTTTGCCAGTGTGAGGCCCCTGGCAGCCTGCGGGGCCCGGACGGGTTGGATCCAGGGCCGTTTTAAGGCATAGGCAAGGTAGGCACGTGCCTAGGGCCCCGTGATATATGAGGGGTCCTGGCGGTGGGCGAAAAAAGTTTGTCTTTTTCTGGTGCTCGAAAAAGTTGACAAGCAAAAAAGGCCATCATGTTTTTTTGGTGCTTTATCTTTCAATTAATTTATCCTCCAGAAGCTAATAAGCGAAAAAGGTGAAAACATAAACAGGCTGGAGTGCACGAGGCCCCTAAGATGCGCGGGGCCTGCTTAGGGCACAGAATTCATCAAGTAGCACAATGGTAGTTGTAAACCGAGTGTGGAAAGTTCTGCAGATGATCAACTGTGATGCTTGATTTGTTTAAACAGCTGGTGAAGACAGTTATTAATTTATATGGAAATACATGTATAAGACTTGTTCCCATTCTGATGGGACAGACATTAGAAGTAATTTGTTAGTATTTTAAAACAATCATCTGTTTCTGTTGTTTGTACATGAAATGAATCTTGCATGAAATGTCACTTGTTCATACTGTTTTTGTTAATTTGACGTGTAAGAAAATATCCGTACAGAAAACATTGTGTTTGTCAGTGGTTCATTGGTCTTAAAGTCATAACACTCAACAGAAGTTTAAAGTTTCACATAATTCAGGCTCAGGTGGTGCTTTCAGTTTTAGATTGTGTTCCAAGTTTCACCTGGTATATGCAAACACGTATTGTGTGTATAACATAGGACCTTCTATAGTGCCACATTAGTAATGCACTTGGTGACTTGGCATCAGTTGATGGTCATTCCAAATTAGAATCAATCCCTCTTTGTCAGATCCAATTAAGTCAGTTATAGTGGTCCAAAAATGATGTTAAGACCTACCCCTTAGTTTACTATCATCCAATAATTTCTATTTTAAAAGGAAATTGTTTAGCCAACACTGCACAAGTATATGCAGCTAGTCAAATAGTGTGTGAAAAACACAGTGACGGTCATTTTCAAACACATCATTTAATTCCATTTGTCCAGTGATTCCACTTGTAACCAGAGAGACATTTTTAGATACGAAAAATCTCATACAATTCCAGACACAGGATAGACTTTAAGTGCTACGACTTAGTCCGTAAAAATGGGCACAATACTAAAAACCACCATAAATTCCTCAAGTATTTCCTCTTTCAAATTCAAAATGCTTTAACCACGTAATTTCAGCACTAATACTTCAATAAACAACTCATGGACATGTAAAAATGGTATTCTGGTTTCATAACCTATTGGTTATGCAGATAGGCGGCCAAAGGGTTAACTGAAATCTTAAAATTATTGTGGGTTCTCTTAATTTCCCAAACCCCAGATTTTCCCTGCAGCATCATGTCGAAGCAGGAAAGATAGAGAAAATGCAGAAAATTCAGACAGATAAAAAGCAACAAACTAAACAAACATTTATATTTTTAAAGAGGATAACCACTATTGACACTAACAATTAACCATGTACTGGTTATTCCTAATGCTGTGTTTTAGGAAGCTATAAGGAAACATTCATCTTCCAACACTTTTATAAATTATTATTGAAGGTTCAAAATTTTTCAAACTGTTACATTTTCACAGACTCGAGTTGTTTCTGGTTCCTGGTACCAAATTTCTAAACACATGCACCTAGAGTGTTCTTCACTGAGAACAGATTTGGATTCACGACGAAAAAACCACTCCTTGTGAGTGTGCAACTCTTAGACAAGCTCATCGAGATACGGTGTGCTCGAAAGGTCTCCTACGGCCGCCATGGTTGGTTTCCCATTCAAGAACTTCTTCGCAACCTAAGCAACAAATTGGGCAATTTTCATCCATTTGCCAAAATAACCATAAGCTTTAACATTATCAATAATGAGGTTTACATTGTATTTTCAGTAAACACGTAAGTTCACACGTACATATCTAAAAATACTCGATGATGAGAAATAAGAAAATGCAACAACTTCTCTCCTTTTCCATAATAAAGGTGAAAATCACAGGTGCAACAACTTCAGGGTCCATCCATAAATTACGTACACATGAAGTGGATGGATTGGATTTAGGAGATTTTGCGTAAGTACAGTGTGCAAACGGGGAGGGGTTGAAAATATGCCTTTTTTGCATGCGTACGATATGAATGAGCCCCCACATTGCATTTACATGCAACAATCAGGTACTAGATCAAGAATAGAAGTCCTATTTTGCTATACGACTGATTTCCAAAAGAACGCAATGAATGGGAACCATGAATGTCCTTACCCGGTTGATATCTTCAAGGGTGACCTTGTCTACCTCGCTGTCGAACTGTTCGAGACCGTATACTTGGCCGGACAGGAGCACCTCGGCGCCGATCCATTCCAGCCGTTCCGCGGAACTTTCAGCGTCCATGTGGCAACAGGTCTTCAACTTGTGCCTGAAAAGAGCACCAGAGAATCGGATGGAGCAGCTCTGACGGATACAACGGAGCAGTACGGATAAGTGCGAGTGCAATTGAACTCAAGACACAAAACCTAACTCAGGCAGGACAAGACAGCCAATGTATCATAGTTTTCTATGCTGGGCATAATGCCTCACCGGCCTAAGGGTCCATCCATGTCGTACGTACGCACTGAGGGGGGTCGAATTTTGGAGATTTTTCCTATGTATGCTGTGTGCAACTGGGGCCGGGGGGGGAAGGGTTGAAAACAGTGGCGTATTTAGGGGGTATGCTCTTAATCCATAGCATACCCCTTTGGTCTTTCCCTTCGGTTGCACTTAAAGACTGTTAGACCGACGATTGAACATAACTCAGTTGTAGTAGGCCTAAATTTACGGTCAGTACTTTACATGTGGTAGTATTAATAAACTTAAACTGTATGTTATTGCAGAACAAAGAATAAAAGTTATTTTTCGAACTTCTTAAATTTCATCATACCCCTTTAAGCCTTTTGAAATACGCCCATGGTTGAAAATATGCCTTTTTTGCGTACATACTATATGGATGAGCCCTAAAGGTACAGATGCAATTATGACCAGTCACATATAAAGCATTGAAGCATATCATAAGCGTACTTTGCCCTTTGTACTTCAGCATCAGTTATGGTGTTCTTAGTGGCCTGTGCCACCGCGCTGACGACGGCCTTTAGAACTTTGCCAGCGTCCTTCGCGTCGGCCGTAACTTGAAAACCGAACAGTCCGGAGTCCGAATACACCGCGCAAATTGCCGAAGCCTACGACAAAACAACCGAGATCCATTTCGAATCCAGTATCAGAGATGTGGTTGGATTCTTGCCATTCAACCAGAAGGTAGCAGGTTCATATCTGACCCTAGCCACTGTGCAACGACCTTGAGCAAGTTGTTTACCTTTGACTCGTGCTATATGATTGAAATTGTGAAGCTATGGTAGCTTTCTACTGATGCTCAAGCCTGAATAAGATTCTGTAAATAAACCTGCAATAGGCTTATTTCAATACAGTTACAGGATTGTCGAAGACTCGTCAAATAAGGAGAGAAAAAACTGTACAATGATCGCAAAGACACAAAAATACTTACAAGTCTAAAAAATTACAAACAGTTAAGATAATATTATTGTAGGACTATTCTGAGAAAATACAAAAAAGTACAGTGGATACCACTTAATCGCATGCCGCTTAATTGCATAACCTGCATAATCGCATAACAACATAAAAACCCGAACCAGTGTTTTGTGCGTACAATTAATTATCAGACGTCCCGGCTATTCGCATAACCCAGTTAATCGCACAAGCAAGGCTTGCATGGCACCTATGCAATTAAGCGGGTTTCACTGTATCAAAGATTACGAATAAAGTGCAGATATACTAAAGCCCCACTCACAGCAAACGGATGAGTTGTGGCAGACGCAGCAGCCTTTGCGACCTTTGAAGAGGCAAGGTTGTTGCTGTACTTTACGTACGGACCGGTGCCCAGCACCAACTGCAGCACACCGAGCGGCAACACGTCGGCACTATCGATGGCAACACCCTCGGTGACGATGGCGGCGTGCACCAGTCGACTTCTTTGGTCCAGGCGCAATTCGCCTAAAATCAAATCTTCGGATTCAAAAGAAAAAATATCAGAACGACAAAAAACGCGGCTCGCTTGTTAGAACGACAAAAAACGCGGCTTGCTTGTTAGATGCCGCGTACTATACTGATGCAGCGATATGAGAGAGATGAAAAATCTGTCCGTACCGCCGTGGTATTTCGCTTTCTTGTGCTCGGAAGTCTGCCCAGGTGCAAACGTAAACTTCTTTGCCAGGTGAACCAGTACGTCGTGGTCGATGCCCACTCCGGCAAGGGCGGCATTGTGCGCCACGTAGTGAGATTTCACGAAAGCCTCCAGCTGAGCAATTCAACCACAAAAGAACAGTCTAGATCAGGGGTACAGGGAGGGTCAAATTGCTACGGTAGTGTCTTTCGAGGGCCACGTACGGTAATTGAATAATTTTCTGATGATGGGTCCCAAAAAAGTTCTAAAGTTTGTGTTTTTAGAAAATTTGTGTTGGAGAAAGTTAAAAAGTTCTCAAAAAATATAGAAGTGCAAAAAATTAGTAACTACCTTTTTTGCTTGTCAGACTTTAAAAGGGGTGATGACCTTTTTTACAAAAAAAAGATGTGGGGGCAAGATGGCTGGATTAAACTCACTGGTAGGCCGGATGTTGTCCGCAGGCTGTAGGTTGCCTACCCCAGGTCTAGATTAATTAGATTAAAATTCGCAATGTTTGCAATTCTCAGTCACTACTAATGCTAGTTATTTCACTTTGCCAATGAATCAGCCAAGAATTATTTTCACGAACGTCAGTTTGAATTGTCCCCTGAATAAGATATCAGTTTATAGATAACTATAGAGAAATGGGACCGTAAAAGTACAAGAAAAACGACAATTTGAAGATTACAACTACTCAGTACAGGAACAAGTACAGTAAAAGTAAATATGCACAAGTAATCATAGCATCCATTTACACTGTACATGCAGTAGACCAATTCTAAACGGAGTCGCACAGGATCTGGAAAGCATTATCACGATAACTGTAAGACACTTACGTCATGAACGCCATACGCTCCAACTCGGTCTGCGGGCATGTACAGCGACTGACCCAAGGTGTCCCTGAAGGCGGCCTTATGAATCGCCTCGATCAGCTCTGAAATGCATCAAGGACATAAACCTAAGTCTATGTCAAAATGTCCGTTGTAAACAGACCGCAGCTAAAAAAAGGGAAGTTAACTGCATTTCGTTTATGGCCGGGGGGATATTTAGTGTAATGTCACCCGAACGCCTAGGTTCATTCTTTATCCCACTTTATGAAACGTGTGCCGTAGCAGTGGAGCATGGCAAGAGATCTCCACACAGCGCTCGACTCAATTAGGCCTGAGCGAAATTCACCGCTTGGATTCGGTTCTGTGAAAAATTCTTATCTTCACGTTTAATTTTCTTGTGACCCGACTTACTATTCGTCAATCTGCAACAGGCTCCAGAATAGCCAGCCAGGTTCCAGAATAGATATCTTTGGATAAAAAGTCTCTGATGACCAAAACAGTCATGAAGAGTTCTTCACTTATTCTCTTTGATCGTGCTACCCACCCCCCACCCCAAAACCCCAAAATTTCTCATCGGTTTTGTGCAAATCTCACGACTGGTCCAAGCCATAATAGGGGGCCCAGTCCCTGTGGCTATGCCATCGATCTGCAAATACCAACCGCTGCTTCAGAAATTTCATTCCAGTAAACGAAAATTAAAAGTCTCACAATATCAATCCTCACTTATCAATATTATTATTATTACTATTATTATTCTTAAATAATTTGTCAGAATTCACAACAGCAAATGCTTCTTTAGGCAAATAATGCTTATTATTATTATTATTATTATTATTATTATTATTATTATTATTATTATTATTATTATTATTATTATTATTATGTGAAAGTTCCGTGGAAGGCGACTGCGTTAAATCTCTGGAGTGCTGATTTCTGATTATTATTATTATTGCATTATTATTATAATAATTATTATTATTAACACAACGGCAACAATAGAGAAGCATAGAATACACACAACTGGACAGAATATGGACTAACGAGCTTCAGGGGAGTGATGGTATAGTTCCAGGTCCTGTCTCTGGACTTTTGCGGCATCCTGGACTTCCCACGGTTTGAAATCATGCCCAGTTGCAACGTTATTCAGTTGTTCAATGCCCGTTGCTCTAACACAGGCAACAACAACAAATTATCGGTCAATGCCTCTATTTTAAAATATTCACCCAACAAAAACCTCATAATTATACCCAGCACCCCTCAAAATTATTTTATCATGCAGGAGGCCAATCCATTGGAATGAATTTTTACGCAAGGGTGCATTTCATTGGCCATTTGGTAAATTGATATGTTTTAGCTGTTCCTTCTTATGAATCTGACACAAGGGGTGAACTGCAGGCTGCAGCCATAGCTTTTGTCTTCCAGGGGATACAGTGCACCCCAATTTTTTTCCAGGGGGTGCAAGGGGTACCCCCTGCACCCCCAGTTCTGACAGGCCTGTCAAGCAGTGATTTTAAAATAAGTTTGAAGACAGACAAACGCTCAAAAAATATAGAAATCTGTAAATGAAAGACAGCATGGTGTCACAAGTTGGAGCATCATAAATATGATTAGAAGATGCACTTATTTGACTTGGATATTGTGCTACAGTAATTTGGTGTCCCCATCAACTGATGCTTCCATGCAATATGAAGCGGCACTATAGAAGTCTAAGATGGGACAGATTAGATTTTATTAGACGCAAATCACTAAGACACATTCAAAACGTTCAAGTCTCCTCATATATCCATACATATACTGTATCCAGTGTTTATTCTAGCCACCTTGACATTGGAGGGGGGGATTTTGAAATGTATGGGGGGAGGACAAGGTCTGAGTCTCCACACTTTGGGAGGGGGAAGAAATTTCCATCCCCCCAGCCAATATATACAATTTTTTGGGAGGGGGATTTAAAAACTGGGGGGTGGGGGAATTCCCCCCAGAGAAGGCCTAGAATAAGCACTGCCTGTATCCATACATTGTTGAGGAATAAACTGTTTTGACTGATTGATTGATTGATTTTGATTGATCCGACTTACAGGTTGTTCCTAAGACAACTGACAGAGTAGATGACCTGCTCACGGGTGGTAATGCAACTGAAAGAAAATAATCACATAAAGTGCTTATTAATTATACCTCTTTTTTCTCGATCAAAGACCTTATTGCGATTTAATCTAATGTAAATTTTCGCAACATTATTCATATAAATGAAATGAAACTGCAGCTTCTGAAAACATACACGTTTTCAAGCGTCTACCTAAATTATGGGAATCTTGCCCTTCTCTTTTTATAGGATAATAACTTACCCTGTATTACCACTACAAATTAAAAAAAACAGCAACATACCTCTAAAGAAGATAGTGTATTTATGAACACAGAATCCCTTCCTCTTGTAAAGAAGCATTAGCTTTAGTGTTCACACATGCTATGACTTTACATAAGTTTTCACCATAGGTACATTAAAATCCCGTTAACACAAACTCCGTGGCACTGCAGAAGACAGCGTCCGTGTTAACCCAAAGTCCACGTTAAACGAACCTGTGTGCTAACGCGGTTATGCTGAAATAACTGTTATTTAATATTGCGATGTTGTTAGATGGTTCAAGCAACTAAGTATTTCTTTAAAAAAAACAGTGAACACACAACTAAACAAGACAGAAAAATAAGAAGAATTTGGATTCTACCTAAGACTTCCACCAATCTGCTGAATATTCTTGGCAATGCCAAAAGCTGTGGCCTTTTTGGAGCCCTATAAAGATCAACAATTTTTTCCTAAGCACGCTAAACAAATACCAAATCACTCATCTTTTTCAAGCAATAATAATAATAATAATAATAATAATAATAATAATAATAATAATAATAATAATAACAATAACCAGGCATTCTGCCTGCACAGGGGCACCATGTGTACGTGGCCTGGTAGACATTTGAGCAGCAGAGGCATTGAGAGATGTGCACTGCCCTGTTTCTGTTTGACTATACACTTTACCTAGTCAAATGATCCTGGTCAAATAATAACTACATACTGGATCAACCAAAAAATAAAGTAGCAGAGTAGAACACCTAAATAAAGCAGAAAATCTGGTTACAAAAGTATGTTGTTTGAATCACTGAATCTGTGATACGTGCTAAAGATGTTGGATGCTGCACAATACCTAGCAATACAAGTTTCTCAACCAGTTTCCTATAACCAATTTGTGCCAACAGAACCAGAGGCAACATTTCTAAAGCAGTTTTAAATTACACGTAAAAACCCGTGCTTTTCACACACCTGTTAAAAGTATGCCTCACTATTAACTGTCAATCAAGCTCACTCTGGTTCTGGATAGCTCTATCCACTCAACCACCTCCAGCCATTTTTCTATTCCATTAGCCACTCACTAGGGTCCATCTACATAGTATGTATGCATTGAGTGGGGGGATTTAGGAGATTTTGCGTATGTACGGTGTGTGCAACGGGGGGTGAGGCAAAATGCATTTATGCGTACGTACTATATGGATGAGCCCCTATTTGTAATCTGTGTGAAAACAGGTCATGTAATGTAACATTTGTGTAGCACAACTTGTATATTTACTCAGAGCCACTGAGTCAAGAGTCTTACATTACAGCACCAACCTGGTTTGCTGCAACTCTGAGGCTGTGTGTAATGCCCAGGGCATTGGCAGGCTCGTGGCGAGATCCTGCCCCGTAAACTACGGCAATCCTAGAGACTGGCGAGTAGTCCTCAAGCGAAGCAACCACAACTCCACTTGGAAGCTTAGTAATCTGACATTAAAACAGTAGAACAGAAGTCTTCTCCACGCTTCCAAATCAGTCGCTTAAGGACAAGACACAAATTGCAAGACATAACAAATAAACAAATACGTCAGGGCGTTCAGACAGACATCAACCGGACGTCAACAAAATCGAGAACAAGTGAACAACTCCAGCAAGTTAATTTACACTGAGTCATACAGCACACAGTGGTACAACACAGATTTTAATTACACACCAGATAAATTGGCTTCAACTTTTCAATGTCATAGTCACAGATAGGCTCCATCTAGTGTATAATTAAAATCTATGGTACAACACAGGTTAAAAACTATTCTCTAGTCAACAACAGTGGATAAACAAATCTTAAGGTTTATAAGAACAAAAATTCCAATCCATTTCTAACAGGAATATAACGGCCGATGTTACAAAATGCTAATGTTACATCAAATAGATACAGATACAGATAGATATAAATAACAGTGGCCAAATGTCTAACCTTGACATCCTGCGGTGTGGCCTTGAACCTATGCTCAGCCTGTTTAGCTGCTGCTTGGGCAGCAAGTGAACGTCCCTAAATATCAAAGCAAAGCTCTTAATCAACTATGCTCCTGAATACTATTCCACAGCAGGCAAATTGTATCCACAGGTGTAATAAAGCATGCGGTGGCGTCTATCCACGCTGAAACCGAATGAAATAAAACATGATATGTGTATTATTATTATTATTATTATTAAACTGACAATTTCTTGTGTGCCATATTACCAAATGTCAGGAGCAAGAGCACATTATGGAGTCCAGCTATAGGACTACAAATAAAATTAAATAACAGAACTTAATCTTGAAAATTAGAACAAAACAAAAATGGAAAACAATCTAAGGCAAAAGAGAATAAGATTTCTGGAACAGATGTGTCTTTAGATTTCTCTTGAAGGATGACAGAGAACAGGATGATCTATCATACATTGGTGGATCAATCCATGTCTTTGGCCCTGACACTCTAAATGACCTGGAACTGAGTGATGTTTTGCAATGAGGTACCTTCAGAAGACTTTGAGCATCGGACTGCAGGGATAGTTGCAACGTTTGTGATGTTGGTACAAAATACCCTTGAAGATACTCTGAAGAAATCTGGTTTATCGACCGGAATGCAAGAAGAGAATGTTTGTACTCAATTCTCTCTTGAACTTTGAGCCAGTAAAGTCGGTGAGTTAACTCCTTAACCAGGCGTGACGGCTCAGAGCCGTCCAGTTTACATTGAGTTACAGATTTATTCCCCGGTTAAGGGGTTAATGGGGTGAGGTGGTCACGACACCCTGCACCAAATACAAGCCCTGCTGCTGCGCTCTGCACTGACTGCAGGCGATTCAACTCGAAGTCAGGTAGGTCATAGAGAAGACTGTTACAGCAATCCATTTTAGGCATCACAAAACATGCTACCAAACTGGCAAATTCAGTTGTGGGAAGAAACTCTCATAGTTCTTTGAGCCTTTGCAATATCATAAAGCAAGATCTGACAGTTGCAGAGACGTGTGCAGCAAACGACAGCTTTGAGTCAAATATTACTTCAAGATTTCATAGATGCGTTGATGCAGAAATGTTTGCATCTTCTGAGGTGAAGATCACAATGTAGAAAGCTGTTCAGATTTCAAGAAGAGCTGAACCACATTAGGTCAGTTTTAGATGGATTCATTTTCAGTCGATTCTTTCTCAGCCAATCATCCAAACTGCTGATGCAGCCTCCATAGCATCAGCCAAATCAAGACTGTGCTCTTTCAGACAACCTGAATATATTTGAGAGTCGTCCGCATAGAAATGAGACTGTAGACCAGGCTTTTCAATTATTCTGGACTGGTCCGCAGTGTACAGTAAGAATAGAATCGGACCAAGAACTATTATAGTATCAAAAATAATATAAAATATACGTTAGGATATACAAAAAGAAATACAGTGGTTGGCTGCAATGAAATGGTTGAAAATCTATGAAAGGGGTTTTGGCAGTTTCGAAATAGGCAAACTATGAATGCAAAAAATAGAAGTGTGGTTAGGGTAAGGGGTTAGCTTGCTAACTTGGACATGGCTATGGAAAACTATGTTAGCTAACCCTAACTCATAACCCAAACAATAAACTACGTATGGCTCGCCGGATTTCTTCTACGATAATTTGGTGGGGCAGACACCAGAGGGTGAATGGAAAAAGACGGTCTCAATGGCGAATGATCCAAGGGCACTGAATTCGGTACCGGCACCGATGAACGGTAAACCGATGACAAAAAACGCCACGATTTGTACGCGACTTCGAGTTCTAACGACATTTTAAAGTCACCTGGATCACCGAAGCGACCGATCTTCCGAAGGATTTCATCGTTGGATCGCCGTCACCGATCAAACAAACGGCCTCTAATGTCACCGGATCTGGTATGACGATCTCCAGACGATGAGAATTTATAGTGCACCATTTTTGGTTAAACATACAAATTCAGTCTTAATCTTCTATAACGCCACTTGATAATGCACATAAGCATTCCAGGATCTCAGGCCCGACAACCTGGTGGATGTCTACTGTGAATGAGCCAGATGAAATCGCAGTTTTCATCTAATGCCCGGAAAATTTGGATCAAGATCTTTTAAACTATTTGGCTGAAGTTCTCTATCATTTGGATCCTTGGCCAATAATTATACTTTCGTGCGCTGAATACTAATCTCTATTTTTATTTTTCACTAACAGTGAATTCGTACGCCAATATCTGATCAATTTAATAGGTTAAATTATAAATTAAGTAACTTGGAGTCGCGTGATAAAGCACCCTGAAAATCATTTCTTCAATAGCTGTAACGTCCCAGCCACTGTCCCTTTGGATTAAATGACCCTGCATGAATGATCCCACCTTTGGCTATAGTTACTTCATTCTGAGATTAAACGCCTAGGAATAAGAAACTACTTCGGCACTGCTTTTTAAAGCGCTATAGAAATTAACGAGATTTTACTTAATTTTTAGTGCAATTTACTCTAGATTGAGTATATTCCTATCATTACTTGTAGGTTTAGTTATTGAATTCAATTCTGAGTTGTAGCGCCACTTGATTAAACCATTTGATTAAGCCATTTGATTAAACTGAGAATTACATTTACTAGTAAACAAACATTGAATTTGTGCCGAACGTAGACCGGCCGGTTTTCACTGGATTTTAAGCAAACAACCTACTAGTTTTCTACAGTCACAGCGGCATTGTTCGCCGTTGCTGTCTTGCTGAACATCTTCGTTGAGAAAAAGCTAGACGGATTAAACAATTACAATTTTCTGTTATTTTCTCTTTAAATGAACGATTTATTTCGTCACTTCTTCGGCGATAATCGTTCGCTTTGCGTCTGGTTTGGCGAACCATCTGAATACACGAAAATAAGCGTTATTCACACTGATTACAAGGGAGAGAGGGTCTGTACAATAATTATGAATTTTTGTAGCGCCAGTTAGAGTGCTCATCTGTATTAATGGATGTGCGTCGCATGCATCCGGAGATATATGCGATCGAATATTAACGCGAAGATCGAATATCTTTTGTCTACGGGACATATTTTCGTCTATAAGGCTGTCAGATGCTTTTTTGGTCAGCTGCCGTCTTTATAGCGAAATAAATAAAGCGGGGAAGAAGGCTTTTCACTCTTTATGCACTTCACCCCAGTTGGGAAGATTTACGTTAAACGTGTGGAAGTAAATAATACAGGGGCGAATCATCCACCACGGGCTGAAGCGGATTGTAGTGAAATGTTTGGGGTGATTTGTCCAAACTGAGAGTGAGCCATTCTGAAGTTTTGTTGCCATTCGTTGTTCTTGTAGTTTTGTGCGTGCTTTCGACTGACTGTAGAAATTTTTATTTTGTCCTGTTGTCTAGTTATGATCTACTAAGAGCGATTCTCTGAATACCTCCTCAAGTCCGTAAAGATGTCAAATCAATTTTACACGGTTGAAGTCGGAGATTCAACATTTACGATTTTAAAGCGCTACCAGAATATCAAGCCAATTGGTTCTGGTGCCCAAGGAATCGTTTGGTCAGTTGATTGCATCATTATCATGTGATGGACTTTTAAAATGTCACTGACATTCAGTATTTGTAGCCATGATATCATTATTTACATTGCAGATGTTCATTATTTATTACACTCTTAAAATGAGATTCTGGCATCAGTTTGACCCTTAAACCACGATATACTTTGGATCTATATGCAATGGGAACTGTGCCGGTGACTTTAGGGTTAATATTAAATTTGAAATTAATCTCTGTCCTGTGTGACCTTTGACACTATTGTTATTATTCCTGATTGTAATCTATGGTTGAATTGTCACTAAATTTGATCATCCTTAACCCCTTAACTGGGGATCCCGGATATATCCGTCCATTTTACATTGAGTTACAGTTAAATACACGGTTAAGGGGTTAAGGTCACCAGTAAAATGCCAGGCTATCATTGGTTATGTAATTCATCTGTAGCAATTGTTTAACTGTGTTTCAGATTTGGTGTTTATTCTTCAATGCTTGTAATATTATGTGAATTAATCAAAAGTATGCAAGAAGGTTCATTTTGAAGCTTTTCGAGGCACAGTTGTCCTTGGTTTGACCTCCAGAAGTTTTTGGTTTGAACTTTTTTACTCCCCATCGACCTTATCTAGAGCTCTGTTGACCTTGCAGGTGACCTTGTGTCATCGGGAGTCATGCGGCCAATCTTGCACGTATTTATAGTTGATAAACTTGTAGTTAATTAATTTAAAATCAAGCTTATTTATAGTTGATAGTAATTAATAAATGTATGATTAATTAATTTGAAATCAAGCTTGCTTTGCGATTTCAGCGCTGCCTACGATTCAGTGACAGGTGAGAACGTGGCAATTAAGAAGCTGAGTCGGCCGTTTCAAAATGTGACTCATGCAAAACGGGCGTACAGAGAGTTTGTACTCATGAAGCTCGTCAACCACAAGAACGTATGTCCTGAATGCCTACTGACATCCTTACTTACCAATTGCATCCTAACTATTTATTGTGCTTACTTTACCACTTTCATCCTAGCTACAGTAGAACTTCATTATAGCGGACTCTTTTATAGCGTATATGTGCGGTCTCATGTGATGTGATGCCGTATTGGATGGTATTGAATACAACGTACCTCGGATATTACGTACTAAATTTTACAGACTCGCTAACTACGTCTGAGTTGTAACTTCTCTTGCTGGAAATTTCCGCTTTTTACTGCCCTCGAGGGACACCATTTTATGTAAACAATAGAAATAAAATCTCTTATAATGCTATATAAATTCACCAGATGGTGCTACAACTTCAGTTTAATATCCGCACGCCAATACAAACATTACTGAAAAGCCATCTATTTAGGGAGTCATATCCCCCCTGTAAAGTGCCCTTGTTTTTGGTTATGCTATGTCTGCGGCACTATATAAATAGTCCAGTATACAATACTTATATGCCAAATATCGCACAGTCATCATTATGTATAATACAAGATAACTCGTATCCAGTGCCTGCCATGTATAAATATAGTACGAGTTAACTCGTACCTGGCGGTCAATGTGTTAACCTCTTTACTGGCCATTTATTTGTAACATAATGTAAAATGGGCGCATATGTGCGTCACGGCCGGTAAAGGGGTTAAGACATTAAGCACAAGCATATCTAAATCTGTTAGTTTAAATCGCTTTCGTTGTTACCTGTGACTAAATAAATAAATATTATTTTCATATTTATCTTTGGTATTTGTAGATTATTGGTCTTCTGAATGCGTTTACGCCTCAGAAATCGTTTGAAGAGTTTCAAGATGTGTTAGTATTTATCATTGGAATTGAATTAATAATAATAAAACATGGTTATTGTGGACATTTGGCTATATAGGGGAATCGGTTCCTGATCATAGACAGACTTTACTTATAGGGGACTCGGTGTATATTATGACAACATCTACAATTATCTTTATGTCTGTCATAACAGGTTTCAATTGTATCTTGTTCATTATTCATTGTGCTGATGTTCTGTCCTAAGTTGCTTATGTATAATGATGAATGATTAATTATTACTATGGGCAGATTTGTCTTTGGGGGGGGGTGCAGTGGCGGCTCCAGGATTTGGCAAGTGGGGGCTGTTGGGGTGACAACTTCTAAGCATGGGGGGCCAACTATTTGTTGATAGGTATGTAGTAGTAAGTATAGGGTCCCAACAGGGGGACACTGGGAGGGCCAGGCATTCAATTAGGGGGCACGGGCCCCTCATGTGGGTGGGTGGGTTAGATTTAGTCAACTACTTTTAAATGCCCCTGTTGAGAGCAGTCAGAATTTTGAGATCGAGTGGATGGTGATAGTTTTGGGCTATTATGCGTTTGTAGGTACTTAGTGATGGAGTTGATGGATGCTAACCTTTGCCAAGTAATCCAGATGGACTTGGATCACGAAAGAATGTCGTACTTGCTCTACCAGATGCTCTGTGGAATCAAGCATCTCCATTCAGCTGGAATAATTCACAGGGTAGATCACATCTACAATAAAATAAAATAATAATAATAATATAATAAAATAAGAATAATAATGATATGACATACCGTGACTTGATTTGATTCGCCCAAGAACTACCTGGACCAGAACAATTCGACCTGACTTGGCTTCGTGTAACGTTGGACTTTTCACTGCCTGGAAAACGGCTCAAAGCAGAGATTCTTGGAAATGTTTAGTGGAAAAGGCTACGCTCCGTCAGTGAGCTTGCCGATGATGATGATGATGATGATGATGATGATGATGATGATGATGATTTTAAGTGAATTAGGAGGCATTACTGCCTGTGTGAAAGACACTAGGGAAGCTAACGGGGCTTGAACCCTGCTCTGTCAGCCTACCGCTCCAGTGCACAGCCCCCCACTATTCTTTTGAAAATTTGACTGCTGACATTGAACCCGCTGCCAATATGTTTTGCATACCGAATACATCTTGTACGATAGTTGACTAATTAAAATTAATTACGTAAAAAGCAAGATTTTTGTTATGGAGGTTGGCATGTTAATTTTTAGGATCTGAAGCCATCAAACATTGTTGTTAAGAGTGACTGCACCCTGAAGATTCTTGATTTTGGTTTGGCGCGAACAGCAGGAACCAGTTTCATGATGACGCCGTATGTGGTGACGCGGTACTATCGCGCTCCTGAAGTTATTCTCGGAATGGGTTATGCAGACAATGGTAACCGTTGTATTTGAAGAATTTAATTGTCACACTAATTTTAATTTCTTAAGATATGCAACATAGGTAGTGTAGGTACTGATAAATTGGATTGCAGGCTCAAACCTCATGATGGGAATGGTACCTGGTACCAGAAGACTTGACTGACATGATGGGAATGGTACATGGTGTCAGAAGACCCAGCTGACATGATGGGAATGGTACCTAGTAACAGAAGACTTGACCAACACGAGGGAATCGTACCTGGTACCAAACCGACCTTGTAACAGCATAACACACGATAATGAAAGGCTCAGATAACATCTGCCCCCAGTTGACACAATTATTTCACTTGGGCCACTGGCACTCTGCAAGTTTTTTTTGACTCTGCATGGATTGTCAGGTGAAATCGATAATGACGGTGTTGTGCTGCATATTCTGTTGCTGCTATGCATATTGTTGGGTTGGTTCAACTTGTATATTTATGCTGGATTTTACCTTGGGATAAAGAAGTAGAAGTTTGTTTTAATAACTGGTAAATGCGTGGATATTGCAGTTGACATCTGGTCCGTTGGATGCATTATGGGGGAAATGATTCGTGGAAACGTTATGTTTCCTGGAACAGACCGTATCTTTTTAAAATAAAGCATTGTCTTCTTATTTTAAAAGAGTCCTATTGAAAAAATATTCAGTTCCAAATGTACTTTAATTTAAATGATAATCTGTACGCTTATCAATGTTATCAATGCTATTAATCGTTATCAATGTATGCGCGCGAAATCATCGCAAAAGACACGGATCAATGTTGCTGTAGTTACCAATTCTAAGTTGGATGTTTTCGTGAGGTTATTGATTGTCTGCTTTATTCTTCATTTGCATGTGTATACAAAAACACATACACAAACACATACACAGACATTTGTACACATTTTTATACTGTTTGGGCATCCAGGGTTGTAGATGTATTTTAGAAATAGACTTATCATTAAGTACTTGTCATGATACCAACATAGCTTAAGGGTGTTGACAATTTCTCCAATATATGGTACTACAGGGTACTAAACTCCATTTGGCACCTCTTTGGAGGTAACTTGAAAATCTTGAATACAGCAATGTGTCATCCAGCAAGAAGTTTTTATGAAATTACCTTCTTTCGGCCAATCAGTTTATCAGTATCACATCAAAATATCAATACGGTTGCAAATCAGTATCTAATAAATAGTTGCAAAGACTTACCGGTATGTTGTTGAGTGCATTTTTAAGATTTCGAAGGTGGCAAGTAGATACTAAGTGGAGAGGCAGAAGAGGACAGTTATTTCTCTGTAATAATTATTTTACCCTTCTAATACAGTGTATTTTTCTCTTTGCCACTGACAACTATGCGGTAAACCTGTCAACTCTATATTGCTTCTGTTGACTCATGCCACTGCTGATGCTGTGGAGTCCTTCCCCGAGCTCTCAAGGCTAACCTCAAGGCTCATAGGGTGGTGCTGATCTCCATTTCCAAGGCCCTCAGCCAGGCGACTGGTGCAAGTTACATGATACGGGGCCAGTGTTCTCATGCAATGCGCCTTATTATTCTGTGGATTGACCCGCTACTCAATTTCCATCGCTATCTGGCAAAATAATATAAATAAAAAATAGAAAGAAGTCTGAGTCGACCTTAGGGCTCCCGTGGGTTCTAACCCGCGACCTTCTGCTCCATCGTCCAATGTTTTTTACGACTTCGCTAACTACCTGCCCCAATGCTGGTGCCGTAATCCTTGACGAATTTGCGCCAGACATCGATCAGTGGAACAAGATAATCGAGCAGCTCGGCACTCCGTCGCAGGACTTCATGAAGCGCCTGCAGCCGACAGTTCGCAACTACGTCGAAAATCGTCCGAGGTACGCCGGCTACCCGTTCGAGAAGCTCTTTCCCGACGTGCTGTTTCCGCCCGACAGCACCGAGCACAGCGGCCTGAAGGCGAGCATGGCGCGGGACCTCCTGCAGAAGATGCTCGTCGTCGATCCGGAGCGGCGTCTCTCGGTCGACGACGCGCTGACGCATCCGTACATCAACGTCTGGTACGATGAGACTGAGGTCAACGGAGTAAGTTTCTTCGTTTATCCTCCCGAGAATTTACAGCTGGATTGATTTCTTACGGGGCAATTTCTTGTACCCCCTTGATTAGGGCTCATCCATAAAGTACGTATGCAAAAATAGGCATATTTTCAACCCCCCTGGTTTGCACACAGTACATATGCAAAATTTTATAAATCCAACCTCCCCCTCAGCATTGGTGGCTCCAGGATTTGGCAAATGGGGGCCATTACGGTGGCAACTTCTAAGCAGTGGGGCCAACCATTTGTTGATAGTTATGTAGTAATAAGTATAGGATCCCAACATGGGGGGCTACCTGGGGGCCAGATATTCAATAGGGGGCATGGGCCCTCCCAGGTCCCCCATGTGGAGCCGCCACTGCTCCTCAGTGCGGAACATACTATGTGGATGGACCCTTAGTGTGTCAATTTTTCATATTCTATTTTTCATATGGAGTCTGCCTTATAAAATATTTTAATTGATTATTCGGCTCAATTGTGCTCTTTGCTGTTTTCCAGCCTCCGCCTGCTCAATATGACCACTCGGTGGACGAGAAAGAGCACACCGTCGCCCAGTGGAAAGGTTTGAAACACACACAACGGAATCCTCACATTTTTTCCACCTCACTTCTGATCGTTTGTTTTCTCGTGCTTTCTATTTACTTGGCAATAGTGGGAAAAGGATTTTATTGTTTGTTTTAGTTATTGTTTTGTAATTTTATTGTATATTATGTACATTGAATTATCGGACGCTGAGAACAACTTGGGACTTTAAATGTTGCTACGTAGTAGTGTAACATAATGTATTTCAACAGGGCATTTTTATAGCACCTTTTCTGAACTCAGAAGTGCTAACACTACGATTACTGTACATAGTGTATTGGTAGCATCTGTATTGCGAAAGTGACCAAAGTTCATTGTTTAAGCAAACTTGTGCTTGCTTTTAGTAAAGTTAATTGTAAAATCTACAGCGAATTTTGCTTTCATTTAGCGCTATTTGAAGTAATAATTTGTGATTTAGTGGACTTTTGTGTTTCCATAGTATGCCATTTTGTAACTGTTTAGAGCTGATTTACAAGGAGGTCGTTGACTATTCCTGTCCAGAAAAGCACAACCATGCACACCCTGGTAATGCTGTTCATAACCACTCTTCAGGTATCTGATATATAAAAAATTCTACAGGTTCAAAAATTTGCACTCAAACGCGCCTAATTGTTTCTTCTATAATGCGTGTTTGTACAACAATTGATTGCAGTTGTAACGACCAGTTGTTCTCCATCGATCATAGGCATAGCTGGCCACTGTGGGGGGACACAGGGGGAACCAAGCCCCCTATTTTGACAGGGACCTGGGACCAGTCGTGAGATTTGTGCAAGACCAGTGAGAATTTTTTCAGGATGGGGTGTGGAAGGCATATTTTCAAACTCCCCTCCCATTCGTTTGCACACCGTACGTATGCAAAATCTCCTAAATCCAACCATGGGCGCTCGCAGACATTTTTCCAGGAGGGGGGCAAAACATAATGGTCATGGCTATGCCACATAATTTTTTCCAAGAGGGGCAAAACACGTCTTAACACAATGGTCGCGGTTAATATTTTAGCAAGGTTTTCAAATTTCATTGGGAAATACTGGCATTTTTATTTTCCAGGAGGGGGCAAGTGCCCCCTCTTGCCCCAACGTGCGGGCGCCCATGAATCCAACCCCCTCACCTTCAGTGCGTGTGTACTTGTACTATATGGATGGACCCTAATATTAAAACTGTGGAAACTGCACATATTCTATGTTCCCATATTTGTATTTTAGGGGGCGGCGCCGATGCAGTGATGGTGGATGGAGCGGGCGATGGTACGGCTGCTAGTCAGGGGAGCAGGAGACGATAGTAGAGTCTGCCTAGACGAACACTGTACATTGTTTCCTTTGTAGATTAATTATTGGAGATGCATTATTGCTTCTCTGGCAACCTATTTGTTTTACTTCGTTACATTCTAGACTTTGTTATGGGTCGTGACATTCGGTTCTTTTGAGGCTGCAGTTGTCTGGACCCGTCGTACGCCTCGGTTCCGCTGCTGCTGTATGCGAGTTGCTTGTCATGTCGCTTGGGCGTTATACATGTACACTTGTATGCCGTTTTGCGCCGGTTAAATCGCGCGGTGTTTGGTCAACTCGTGGCTGTTTCTCTTCTTCGATCTCTTTTTTTCTCGTCTACCGTCTGCGTCACTTTCGGTCGAGGATTTTATTTACTTGCGGACGTTTAAACTTCTGCGGCTTGGGACCGAGATTTCGAATGGTTTGGGATTTTTTCATTTATTGCCAGCGTCCAAGATGGCTGCTGTTTTTGGCCGCGCTTTCTTCGCTGAATCTTAAACTGCAGAGGTTATGCTCGACTTTCCTTTCGGGTTTGAGTAATCGAGCTGCTACTGGTCGGGTCTGCCAGTCGTGGGACCATGATGTGATGACTCATGCCATTTATTTAGATTTAATTGTAGCACATTCGTTTCTAATTGTAAAATGCATGCCTGGCATTTAGTATATCTTATATAATATCATGATTATTATTTATTATAATTATTCTAATTATTATTATTATTTATTATTATTATTACTATGTCATCAATACTCTATTATTTTTATGCCATAAATATCAGCATACTTGGCGTTGTGCGACCGGTACCCATCAGAACGCTGAAGTTAAGCAACATTGGGCATGGCTCGTACTTGGATGGGTGACCATCCCGGGATTGAGTCATGGTGCCTGCGGCCAACCAAGCTGTCTATTGCCTAGGCATGGATAAATTTGTGGAAGCTTAAGCTGTGAAGGTAAAAAGCGGGTTTAGAGAAAGCAACGGCAAACTACTCTGGATTAATGGCATAAGTCACCTGCATACAAAACTAGCTATCTTTATATCATCAATATTATTTATTATTATTATTATTATTATTATTATTATTATTTCAAGCTTTGATATGTCTTTAATAAGACATAATGCTGTAGTTAATTGGGGCTGTGTTTAAATGTGTTGAACTTTGATGGAATCGAATAGTAAAAATAGTAAATTTTATTATCGATTTAATGTTTATTGTTAGAGTTCTTTAGAATTCACTGTTAGTGTCAGTGTGACTGATTTGCATGTACAGTCTTTTTAAATGGTCTGCATTTTTGCTCTGTACCTTAGGATAATTTTAATTTGCTCGACAGATTTATAGTTTCCTGAACGGTGCAGTTATTTCGATAATCTTATTGTGAGATGTATTCTCTGTCTAGCGGTTTCTGTCAGTCTGTAGTTGCTTTCAAACAGGCGACATGAATTTTGAACTGACTACCTATGCTGACATCTCATTTTGTTAAGTTTTTGCTGTTTGTGACCTTTGCGTCCCATTGCTTTGTGTAGCTCCCTGATGATCGGTTTGGTAAAATTTCTGTCGTTGCCAAAAAGGGTCGTCCATAAAGCACGTCATGCTCGAAGGGGACGGGGTCTAGGGAAGTGTGACAGTTTGTGACAGGTGGGGGTGAGAACAAACATGAATCCACACTTTCAGTATAAATAAAACCTTAAGTTTACCTGATAGGAGGCAGGGTTTAATCTAGGCCGTTTCCGGGGGAAAATTGCCCTCCCGGAAATTTGAAATCCCCCCCCCCCGGAAATTTTGGCATACTACTTCAACTAACAGCAGCCTCCTAACAGAATTCCCCTCGGCTTTGTCAGTTTTCCCCCAGTAGTCTAGGAGTGTAGATTAAGCACTGATAGGAGGTATATTATTATTAGTAAAAGACGTTTTTAATTGCTCATTGGCACTTTTTTGCCTATGATACATTACATTTTAGGCCTCAATTACATTCTTTATCGTTGTTGGAAGTTGAATATTTGTTTCACTGCTGAAAATTGAACGAGAAACTAAAATATAGATTTGTGGCAGTTTGTGACATGGGAAGTTAGGGTCAAAAACTGTCAAAAAAAATAGTATGGCATACTTTATGGACGGCCCCGAAGTTGAGCATTTGATGTATACAATTGAGTGTGATCTTAATCTATTTTAATCAATTTTGAGCAAGATTTTGAAGGGGGCATATAAGCAGTATGATCACTTACGCGACATCCAAAAAGTCTGTGTTAAATAAGGGACTTGGTTTCACAGTTTCTACCAATTTTTTCAAGCATTTTGCAGTGAAAACTATTTAGAGGCAGTTATAAATACTTGCTTAATGTTGTGCAGGATGTACAGACGGGTTTTGCAATGATTCTCTCGCGTTTGAAAGATTGTGAAAGTGGATGAACCGTTCATGCTTGTGTTTGAAAGATTGTGAAAGTGGATGAACCGTTCATGTTGAAGCTTTTATGATTTTTAGCCAGTTGTTTTTGGTAGAAATTTAGGAATTGGCTATTTTTATCTAGAATCAGATCATGTGGTAGAGTTTTGTGATTTCTCGTAAATGTGATGATCTTGTAATGCCGTAATTTATTTAGTTTATGTTTGGATTTCTTCTGTGTGATTTTTTGTTTCGTCATTGGTTATTTTAGAAGTCAGATGATGGCAGAACTTGTGAAACAACTTTCTTACATTCTGGGGCATGGTTTAATTTGGGCCGTTCCCGGGGGGAATTGCCCTTTTGCTCCCCAGAAATTTCAAATTCCCCCTCCCCGGAAATTTAGGCATACTACATCAACTAACAGCAGCACCTAGCAGAATTCCCCCCCGGCTTTGTCAGTTTCCCCCCGTCTTTGTCAGTTTCCCCCTACCCCGGAGTCCAGGAGTCTAGATTAAACACTGCCTGGGGGTTCATCTGCCTTCCTGCTACCACATAAATTTTGCTGAGCATTTGCCAAATTTTTACGTCTCTGACCACAAGAACTGTTGTGATCTTTACTTTTTAACCCCTTAACTGGGCAACTATTTGTAACTCAATGTAAAATGGACGAGCGTTACTCGGGGCACCCAGTTAAGGGGTTAACAAATGAATCATGATCAATGTATTCATTTGAGTGTAGTTAGGGGGAGGCTTTGTCAATTTAGCTGTTTTAAATGTTTCGAATTCTGTTATTTTGATTGAACTTATATAATTCGCAGTTAGATTAAGATTTTGAAAGCTTGTCAACCTGTTTGAATCTGTTAATAGCATGATCAGGTTTGTTGTGGCAAGGATGTGTAAATCTATCTGTCTTCCAACTTTAATATTAGAGGCTATACTAGTATGCTTGCTGTTTTGCTATCTGGTCATTTGGATTTGATTTTGAAAACTACTCTTTCGCGTCAAACATTTTCTGGAAAGTAAGTAAGCAAGATCGTGTCGTTTGTTTGAAAATTTTGAAACGAAGTGATTGGTCGTACCGGAAAAAGATACAGCCTGTATCGGCTCCACAGGGAGGGTCCGGGGGGCCCGTGGCCCCCCAGTGACTGCCCCTGTTGGGACCCTATACTTAATACTGCATACCTAACAACAATTGGTTGCCCCCCATGATTAGAAGTTGCCACCCCAACGCCCCCTCCCCCCCCACTTGCCAAATCCCAGAGCCACCACTGGGTACAGGTAGGCCTATTGTTGGCACAAAATTCACAACTCATTGGAAGTAGATTCCATTTTAAACAAGGCAATGTAAATTCGATTGGAATAATTGAATGTGAAATATTCTCGTTGTTTAGTAAGGTGTGTAGATTCAGACCGAATCTGCAGTTTACAGTTACGGCCGGTGGTGGTTTCACCGTGTTGATGACTGGGGATTAGGGTGGCCCACGATACTATGGGAAAGCAAAAAAGTATAATTTTCGGTTCTCCACAAGGCTGCCCTTGTTACACTACGTAAAAAGAGTGTGCAGGCAGGTTTTTGTACATATTGATGCATATTTGAAGGTCGCTACCAGAAGCAACTTCTTACTGCTGACTGTTTAATTACTCATTTGATTTGGGCGGCTGATGCTGAAGGGTTTGCCTCTCGGTTCTTTTTGATAATTTTCCACACGTACAGCGACATCAACAGCTGAAAGGAAAGCATTCTCTTCTTCTCTCCCACTACCACTTATTCTCCATTGGAATGGGAAGCTACTTCCTGATATTACTGGCGGTGGTGAGCTTGTTGATCGTATAGCAATTTTGGTGACTAGTGGGCAAACAGAACAACTACTTGCTGTGCCTAAAATTAGCAGAGGAACTGGCGAAGAACAATCACAAGCTTGTATTCATTCCTTGAATGACTGGAAACTGGAAGAACTGGTGCAGGGACTCATGTTTGATACAACAGCAGCCAACACGGGTCTGCGTTTGTGTGCCTGCACCCTCATTGAAAAAACAATCGGTAGAGAACTGGCGTGGATAGCATGCCGTCATCAGCCGTTCGAGGTGATGCTGGCAGCCGTGTTTTCTGCAGTTCTTGGACCATCCTGTGGACCTGAGATCAAACTCTTCCAGAGGTTTCGCAAGATGTGGCCAATTATAACGCATTACCCGTAACCAGCCAGATTTTCAGATTCCTAATCCCGACAGTAACATGTTTAACGGTATAACATATACAGACAGCGAACTGAAATTTTGTCATTCTACGCTGAAGCACTGAAATGTAAAGCACCAAGAGAAGACTACCGTGAGTTGGTTGAACTGAGCTATCTTTTTTCTTAGAGGTTCATTGGAGGGTCATCCCAGGTTTCGTGCACCGGGTGCATTGCACAGAGCCAGGTGGATGGCGAAAGCCATCTATTCCCTGAAAATGTTCTTATTCAAAGGTCAGTTAAATCTGACGGCACGTGAGCAGAATGGCTTATCAAACATTTCTGTCTTCGTTGCCGTCCTCTTTGCTCGCTTCTGGCATGAAGCTCCTCTTGCACAATGTGCACCATTCAACGGCTTCAAGGTGCTTGATCTTCTACATCATTACCCAGTGTCAACCGTTAGAGTAGCTGCAATCAAGGCATTCTCTCTCCACTTGTGGTATCTCTCTGAACATCTTATCACACTTGCCTTATTTGATGATAAAGTGAGCGACGAAACCAAGGCAGCAATGGCCAGCAACTTCTCCCGTCCATTAAACTCGAACAACTTCAGGCGCCTGGACGAAAAAACTTTCAATTATTCTACCCCTCTTAAAGAATATGTTACCAGCAGATCTTTGAAGCTGTTCGACTTGCTTGACAAGGACGGACAGCAAAAAGCTCAGTCTTTCTTATCCAAGCCAGTTGATTTGTGGACTGAAGACAGTATATTTCAGGAAATGAAACAAAGCGTGAAGCTTCTCAAAGTTGTCAATGACTGCGCAGAACGGGGCATTGCTCTCATTCAGTCATATAACAATACCCTTACAATAAACGAGGATCAAAAACAACATCTGGCGCAGCTGGTCATCAGACACAGGAAATTATTTCCAATTCCTACAAAGGCAGCTCTGTCATGCTCACTTACTCAAAAATAAATCCTTAAGACTTTGAAGCTAAGACTCTCTTACTTTTACCCTAAAGACGCTAGACTCTTTGCTAACCCTACTTAATTTAATATACCTAATAAACTGATTGAAAGGCTGATACTGCATTTAATTATTTTGGATTTCAATCTGTTATAGGTAAGTTGAATGGTTTGCATTACACTAATACAGTGCGGCAGACAGTAATAAACTGCTTGTTTCTGATTATCGTATACATACAACAAGAAGTTGCAATTGGTAGCTACCTCTAAATATCATCAGATCATCATAAAATTTTGCATATCTATTACTAGCATCAAGTGGAACATGTGCAGCCTTGTGGAGAAACAAAATTTTAACTTTTTGTTTTTTGGGCCACCCTACTGGGGATGCATCCCCCCACCGGGGTTCCGGATAACCGTTTTTTTTTGCTTGTCAACCCATTTTCCGGCGAGTTTTTAAAAATTTACTGAAAAATACTGCAAATGACTATCTTTTTTTGCTTGTCTGCCCTTTTTGGCAAGGTTTATTAGCATTTAGCGGGCAAAACACTAGCCCCATCGTCCAACGTTGTTACCACTCTGCTATCTTCCCGCCCCGCTGAGTCGACCTTAGGGGCTTCTGCGGGAGTTGAACCCGCGACCTCCAACGCCCGCCGCAGAAGCCCCTAAGGTCGACTCGGCCTTACTCGCTAGAGGGCGGTTATAATATCAAATTGAGGATCAGCGTTCGCTGCGAAGTAAAGCGCGGGTCTAGACGTTTGGCTGGCGACCTACTCTAGGTTAATGGCATATGGTTGGTGCGTGCGTGTGGGTCTATTTCAGTGTTTAATCTAGACTCCTGGACTCAGGGGGGAAACTGACAAAGCCGGGGGGGAATTCTGCTAGGGGGCTGCTGTTAGTCCATCTAGTATGCCAAAATTTTCGGGGGAATTTGAAATTTTAGGGGGAGGGAAAGGGCGATTTCCCCCGGAAACGGCCTAGATTAAACACAGCTGGTCTATTTAAAGACTCGTCCATCAAGAGACGATGCAAATCTGTGTGGTCCATATTGGCCCCCAAATAATTTTTGTACTAAACAGCATTTTATGGCATTATTATCATCTCTGCAACTCTTCAAATGTGTTCACCGGTTGTCTGTACAAAATAGTGGGGGAAAATGTCATCCGAGATTTTCCTCTCATAAATCTGGTGACAAGCAAAAAAAAGGTCTCACCACAAAACAGGCCTAGAATAAACAGCTGGTGCCGGCTCGATCTCCAAAGATACAAAGGCGAGGGGCCGTTTTAGGCACGGTTCATGCTTTCAGTGACGTATTTAGGGGATACGCTACTGAGCCATAGCGTACCCCTTTGGTCTTTGTGGTTCTTTTTTCATTCCTTGTCACCAGGTTTTAGAAGGACGATAACCTTTTTTGCGTGTCACCACGTTTATATTTCGAACTTCAATTTCAGCATACCCCTTTGAGCCTTTCTAAATACGCCAATGCATGCTTTTACGCTTTATGCACTGGCTTCCACCCACCCATCCAACCGGTGCGTACATACGTAGACTCATCCATCCATAGGTCTAATCTTAAACTTCTATAGCGCCACTTTCATAATGCACAGAAGCATCAACCGATGGCACAAGGTCTACATTATACATACATGTACAATTGTACATACGTACACCCATCCATCCATCCATGATCCATCCATGCACACACATATGTATATGTGTGTATGTATGTATGTATATATATATATATATATATATATATATATATATATATATATATATATATATAAACATGTACAATTGTGCATACATAGGGCTACATATATCCATTCATCTATCATTCCAGCCTCCATCCATCAGGCCGACTCCCGCAGCCGTAACTTATTCTTTCGTTGACGTTGGCACTTGGGAGTGGATGCGTGCCATCGGTTGGATCGAGAGAAGCGACCTGGTTTCAATCGCTGACCACAAGCTTGGAATCGGTCAGAGAAAGAGAGAGGGAGAAAGAGACTCGTTAAAGGAACCTCTACCTTCGACGGAGACGAGACACTCGGGGAGGAAATCTCGGACACAAAGTCGTCGGGAGACAGAGAAGGAAACCCCGCCGTGTGGGTCCGAGGTACTTACGCAGAGACGTGCAGCTCGCTAACAGTTGCAGTAGGTTGCAGTAGTAGGCCTAGGCGTAATAATATTCCGATTCGAAAATGTTACGCAAATCGCCGTAAAAATCCGAGCGAGATTATATAGGCCCATAAGGAGAAGATGACGTCCAACCGACAACGCCTGCTCGTTCTACTATTTTCGGCCTTTTTACGAACCGGCCCCGTTCTCTCTGACTACCCACCGGAGTCGGAGAACGGCCACTCGTACTACAACCCCTACCATCCGGGGGCAAATAGCCGAGGCGGCGCATCGTCGTCGTCGTCGTCGTCGCGATCGGTGACGACAGGTGGCAGGGATGGAACGAGCTTCGTCGGCGGCTGGAGCGACAGGGACTGGCAGGTGCTGAGCGCCTACGACAACCGGCCGACGTGCGTCGACATACCCTGGAACCTGACCCTGTGTCGCAACATCGGGTACGGACAGATGCGGCTTCCGAACCTCCTCGAGCACGAGACCCTGAGGGAGGTGACGCAGCAGGCGACCAGCTGGGTCCGGCTGACGCACATCGGGTGTCACGCGGACGCGCAGATATTCCTGTGCTCGCTGTTCGCTCCCGTCTGTCTCGACCAGCCCGTCTGGCCGTGCCAGACTCTGTGCGAGGCGGTGAAGACCGGGTGCGAACGCAAGATGCTCCAGAACGGATTCCCCTGGCCGGATATGCTCCGGTGCGACAAGTTTCCATCGGGAACCAACCTTTGCATGGAAACAAGAAGCAATCAGGAAATTGGTAATAATAATAATAATAATAATAATAATAATAATAATAATAATAATAATAATAATAGTATCCATGACACTCCAGAGATTTAACGCCGTCGCCTTCCACGGAACTTTCATAATAATAATAATAATAATAATAATAATAATAATAATAATAATAATAATAATAATAAGGGGCTAGGGCTAGTAATAATAATAATAATAATAATAATAATAATAATAATAATAATAATAATAATAATAATAATAATAATAGTAATAATAATAATGCACTTCTATAGCGCCAGTTTTAATACCCAAATTCCCTCTGTCTTGTTGTTATTGTTGCCATCAAGCTCCTTCTTGTTCCCGCTTTGACCAACACCTCATTGATATTCATCATGTCTTTCCATCCGATTCTCGTCATCCTTCTAAAAAACCGCATTTCGATTGCCGCGAGTTCCCCCCTTCCCCCATAATTTCCCTCCATAATTTTGGATACTGTCCAAGTCTCGCCAGTGTTTAATCTAGACTATGGACTCCGGGGGGAAACTGACAAAGCCGGGTGGGGGAAGTCAGCTATGTGGCTGCTGTTAGCTTAAAGGTATGTCAAAATTTCCGGGGGAATTTTAAATCTCCGCGGAGAGGGGCAATTTTCCCCCGGAAACGGCCTAGTTTAAGCCCTGAGTCTCGCAGCCATAGGCCTATAGCAGTATTGGCCACACATAAGATCTCAGCACTTTTACTCTATAGTTGACATTGGTTTCTTAGCTTTTTAAAATTTATTCAAGTTCTTCTGATGCAATAACTGTGTTGCTTCGGAAATAGCAGATTGTTCACGTCAAGCGATTCTAATTCGATCGAGTGTGTCAGCAGAGCGGTTAGGACTTTATCTAAATTCGTTGTTAACGCTAGTCAAAGTTCGCCTTTTCAGTGCACAAACATAACACAAACACCCGGTTCAGCGCGTAACACTGTATAAACACCCTGGCTGACTGCAGATTGGAGGAGGAAATTGGAATTTTTGAAAGAAGTTTTTCTTTCTCTCTCTCTTTTTCTGCTCTTAAAGGTTGGTTGTTCGTTACGAACGGGCGTTCTTTGCAGGCGAACGTCTGTAGTCGAAAACCGTATCTGATGGAGCGATGTGTTAACAGGTCTTCAATCAGTAATAATAGAACGACCTCGTAATCGTTACAACATGCACTTGCTCAGGCACCCATAAAAGCATATATATATCTACAGGGCGCGATTTGCGGGGGGAAGAGGGGAATCTCCCTCCCCCCCCACTGCCCAACTGCATCCCCCTACTGCTACATCCTCCACCATTACATCCCCCCCACTGCTACAGTTTCCAACAACATCCCCCAAGCTCGACATATTCCACCCCCACTGCTCCAGGTCACAAATCGCACCCTGTATATATATATATTATATATATAAATTATATAAATTATATATATATATATATATATATATATATATATATATATAGCCTATAAATATATACCGTAGAATTTCGTTATAACGTATTTAGCGGGTCTGCAAAATTTAGGACCTTATATACTAGGTACGTTTTATCCGACACCATATAATTATACGGTAGACCATCACAATGGCCGTACATTGCGGTACGTTATAACCGAGAATGCGTTATAACAGAGGCCGTTATATCGAAATTCTACTGTATATCTATACATATACATATATACTTCACGCACACACACATCACACTTTTATAAATATATATATATATATATATATATATATATATATATATATATATCTATTTTTATGCTCTCAGTACTTCTTGCCCATAGGTATGTATGTATGTATGTAGGCATATATATATATATATATATATATATATATATATAATATATATATATACTGGTGGGCATAGAACCTACTATATGCTTCTACGAGCTGACTGTCCACATAATGCGGAGGTGGCTGAGGGAGGGAGGGAGGGAGGGAGGGAGGTGAGATGCGTTCGTGTGTCGGATCGTTCGGCCGGCGTCCGTTGAAATCGCTGATTTAGTTGATTAGCAGTTGATGATGAAGAGGGTTTCCATGCAGCGAACCTAATCATAAACCACCGATCACCGAAGTTGCGTTGAGTGAACGCCGCAACAGTCGTCGGCAGAAACCGAAGAAACAACAAAGACGCAGAAGATACCACGTGACATCGGATGATTGACGATGATTGATTGACGATGATTGACGATGATTGATTCAATTCTCAAAATGAATCTTTCAAGCGCTCGGAAAAGAAGACGGAGGATGAGGAGGAAAAGAAGAATGACGAGGCAGAACCCTAAGCTATGGGGACTCGGGGGGAGGGGGAGTTGCCCCGGGCGCCCGTCATGAGGGGCGCATTTCGCACTCTAATGTTTTAATTTTTATATACCACATATAATAATAATAATAATAATAATAATAATAATAATAATAATAATAATAATATTATGCCATGTTTTGCGGTTTCTGAATTATTAAATTATTATTATTATTATTATTATTATTGTTATTATTATTATTATTATTATTATTATTATTATTATTGTTGTTGTTGTTGTTGTCGTCGTCGTCGTCGCTGTTGTTGTCGTTGTTACTATTACAATTACTAGTAGGCCTACTATTAGGCCCTACTACTGCTACTACTACTACTACTCCTACTATACTACTACTACTACTACTACTACTACTACTACTACTACTACTACTACTACTACTACTAGGCCTACTATTGTTATTATTATTATTATTATTGCTGTTATTACTATCATTATTAAAATTGAAACCCAATCGAACCCAACCCATCATGATTCAGACCCAACCCGACCCACGAAAGCAATAGGGTTACTTGACTCAACCTAACACCAACCCGCCGTAATAGCCTACATTACATCTTCTTAAATTAAACCATGACTTATTTTCAGACCATTCCAACCCACCGTTAACATCCGTGTCTGGGATGAAGCTGCCCGCCTTCCAATAACTAGTGGACTCGGGGTGGGGGAGGCGCTCTTGTTGGACGCCTCTACCCCGGGGGCGGGGGGGGCGGGGTTGAGACCGGACACCCACGGTCTGGTTACGCCGCCACTTCTGCAGCGCCAAAACGAAAAGCAGACGATTCTGAAACAAGGCAGACGAGTAGATCTTCTAAGCGTTTAGCACCTAACTGTTTTATCGGAACTCAACGGACAAGCGGCTTTAAGTAGGTCTCTCTCGTAGAAGACCCGTCGAGTACGAATAACTTTTCGTAATAAATAACAGACTTTCTTTTATCCTCTTATTCTTTTATTACGGAGAGAGAGAGAGAGAGGGAGAGAGAGAGAGACAGACAGACAGACAGAGTGGCAGACAGACAGAGACAGAGAGAGCGAGACGGAGAGAGACAGATAGACAGAACACCCCCTAACATCCTCTCAGCACCCCCAATTTGAGGTCGACACCCCTAAAATTTGGTAATGTGACAATGGCATTCATACAAAATGCATACTAATTAGCCCTGGACACCCCCAAATGGAGAAGTAGGCTACACACCCAACTTTTATTATCGGATGACCTTTTTTTGCTTGTCATTTTTTAGCCAAACATTTCCAAATTGCGACACCCCACAGATTTTCCCGACACCCCCAAATTCACAATTCTAGAAATAACCCCGCAGATAGACAACAGAGACAGATAGACACAGACAGGAAGACAGACAGACAAACAGTGAGGCAGACAGAGACACAGCCAGATCGAGACAGGCAGAGACAGAGACATACAGAGAGAGAGAGAGAGAGAGAGAGAGAGAGAGAGAGAGAGAGAGAGATACACAGGCAGACAAACAGACAGGGAGTGAGGGAGAGGTTTATCCATTCTACTTTCGGACTGATTCTTACAAATGGCACTTATAAGTTGAAAGAGCATTCCAAGTGCGATACTGAAGAGAAAGTATGCCGTATACTCCGTCTCAGAGCCGACGATACGGACGCCTGTAGGGAACCACAAAGACTTCCGTTTAAAATACTCAGAGATAGCGCATTGCGTCCTGTAAGGACCGCCGGCGTTCTGGCAGGGCGGGGAAGCCAGAACGCGCTATCACAACCCCGACTAGCTCCCCCCACTATTAAGTCAGCTATTTCATGCACGCAGTTCAAAAATGTTCGCAGCTGGTGCTACTAGCTATTTATTGGCTGGTGCTGATCTAAGCTATATTTAGAGAGTCTCTGCTGGACAAATGGGAGACCCGTGCCACCCCTTGGGTTAGACTGGGAACAGTGTTTTATCCTGACCCCAGGCCTTTGGGGGTCAACTGACATGACTGGAGGGGGAGGGAAAGATGCACACTTCAATGCAAAAATTTGTGTCACTGCTGAAATGTTTTTGTGGGGGAGGGGTTAGAATTTGGGCGGGGTATCCCCTAACAGGTCTGGATAAAACACTGACTGCAGTGTCTACTCTAAACTCTGGACTCTGGATTCTGGGGAGGGGAACTGACAAGACCGGGGGAAGTCAGCTAGGGTGCTGCTGTTAGTTGATGTAGTATGCCAAAATTTCCGGGGGGAAATTTGAAATTTTCGGGGCAAAAAGTGCAATTCCCCGAAACGGCCTAGAATTAAACCCTGACTGACTCGGAATAGGATTGTAGGGAAACATTGGCAAGGGAGAGTGTTTTTCTATGTCCTGGAAATTATGGGTCAACATGTATGAAGACGTGTTTATTAAAACGAACTCACAGTGTAAGATAGTGGGCCCGCTCGATTATCTGGGGGGAGATTGAACGCAAATTTCCGCTGGTCAGGGACGACCCCAACGAGGTAAAAAAATTATCTACCAAACACCGCATACACTGGAGGTCAGTGGCGGCTCTAGGATTTGGCAAGTGGGGGTGAAGGCGTTGGTGTGGCAACTTCTAATCATGGGGGGCCAACCATTTGTTGTTTAATGTATGTAGCATTAAGTATAGGGTCCCAACTGGGGCACTGGGGGCAGGCACTCAATAGGGGGCACAGGCCCCCGAGCCCCCAGTGGAGCCGCCACTGCTGGAGGTGAGAATTTTTATTTTTTTTTTTGGGGGAATGATCCGAACCCGCCGGTTTTCATCTAAGAAACGTCCACTGTTGTAGGATAGACGGTGATTCCTCGAATGTTATATCATCTTCGACTGTCTGTTCTTATTCCTCCGAAGAGTTTTCATCTTGAGCTGGAGCATGCAGCTGCGTTCTGAGAATTAACTATTATTACGCCATCTGCCCTTCTCTAAACCTCAGCAAAATGGCAAAACACCAACGATACAAATGCAGCTATATATATATATATATATATATATATATATATATATATATATATATATGTATATATAACATGTACTGTCTGTATTAGTCTGTGTGTATCTGTGTGGGTGCGCGCGCGCTAAATTGTATTGCAGCAAGTAACAGAAAATTCAAAAATTCGCCAAACACTAGACCCCATAGGCCTACGTGTGATATGTCTGTCTGTCTGTCTGCATGTATGTCTGTATGTCTGTATGTATGTATGTCTGTCTGTGTATGAGGATTATAGAATGATGGCTGGAAAGATACTAAACCGACGAATAGCAGTCGTCTGTCGACTTATCTTTTAGCAGTTATTCTTGCACTTTTATTAACGGTTCAAATGCACCGAAGGTTATATATATATATATATATATATATATATATATATATATATATATATATATATATATATATAGCCTAGCATGGGGAATTTCGGTTATTATTTTAATCTTCATGCAGGATTATCATAGACCTGCGTAGGCCTTTAGTCCTATAGGCCAATTGCACACTGCGTTGCGGTGGCGCAGCCAGGGTTTCATAATAGGGGACACCCCATGCAGTAGAAGAATTTCTTAGCATCGGGTTCAAAGCTTTACTCCTGGACGAACTTTTCGGACTGTCCGACAACGTATACGGACAATCGGTCTAAACGTCTAAAGTTTTATCATCAGTTTTACGCGAATCTCAACCGGCCCAAGTCAGAATAAGGGGCCCGCCGGACCGGGGCCCTTGTGGGTCCTCGTGGCAACGCTGGTGTTTGGTTGCATTCGGGGCGTAGTCAGGGTTCCGGAATTTGGGGGGACATCGCAAAAACTCGTCAAGCAGTTCTTCGCACATTCACGAATTTGATTTATTTGGGAAGAGGAGAATATAAATATATATAAATACTATAATGGCTATAAATATTATATATATATATATATATATATATATATATATATATATATATATATATAGGCCTACTGTATTATGGATTTGCTGATTTTGGGGTATCTATGCCGATACAGCTCCTCGTCGCTACGCCCCTGATTATACTACTATGTCGCTCGCTCGCAGTGCAGGATAATACTAAAACCCAATCATTGAATTCATGCTGCTGAACAACGTTTTAATGACGTACATACGCCATGCTGTTAGCTCTGACGCTGCAACGTACGCTTCGTGAAACGCTTCGCGTGGCCGTTCTTTCGCGTCGCCGTTCGCTTCGCGAGTTGTAGGCCTACACACTATGACGCTGCAACGTACGCTTCGTCAAATTTCGCTTCGCGTCGCCGTTCGCTTCGCGTCGCATTTCGCTTCGCGAAGCCTAAGATTCCAGAACGACCAATCAGAACGCTTGAAGGTAACGAATGAGAACGTCACACAGCCAACCAATCAGAACGCTCACACAGCCAACCAATGAGAACGCTTGAAGGTAACAGACATACAGAGCAAGGATCTTTATTTATACTAAAAATGCTCGCTTGCTCGCACTCGCTTGCTTACTCGCTTTCTCTCTTCGCTCGCAGTGCAGGCTCGCTTCGTTCGAGGCAACGAATATTCCAACAAACAAATTAAACATCAACTGCTTACACAAATCGGGCCTAAATGTGCTCTATAAAATTAGCTTTAAGCGAAGCGTAACCGCGTCTTTCTAACGTTTATAACCGCTGAGATATAGGTGCTATACGAAGCTCCTATTCACCATTCGGCGCTACACAAACATGCATTTAATTTAACTAATAATCGATGAATAATTAATTCCTTTGCAAGAAACCCGGGGATAAAAATTTCAGGAATCGATAGAAACGTAAGGAATTATAAAAAGGGACCTTTAAAGTTTAAAGTACTAAACGGAACATTTGAAACTCCTAATGCTAATCTATAGGGCATGACGTTGCACATTTGCATCAAATTGCGGTAAATTTCCGTAGCTATGCAAAAATCTCATAATGCTAATCTATAGGGCATGACGTTGCACATTTGCGTCAAATTGCGGTAGATTTCCGTAGCTATGCAAAAATCTCATAATGTTAATCTATAATGACGTTGCACATTTGCGTCAAATTGCGGTAAATTTCACGTAGCTATGCAAAAATCTCATAATGCTAATCTATAGGGCATGACGTTGCACATTTGCGTCAAATTGCGGTAGATTTGTAGCTATGCAAAAATCTCATAATGCTAATCTATAGGCATGACGTTGCACATTTGCGTCAAATTGCGGTAGATTTCTGTAGCTATGCAAAAATCTCATAATGCTAATCTATAGGGCATGACGTTGCACATTTGCGTCAGATTGCGGTAGATTTCCGTAGCTATGCAAAATCTCATAATGCTAATCTATAGGGCATGGCGTTGCACATTTGCGTCAGATTGCGGTAGATTTCCATAGCTATGCAAAAATCTCAAAATGCTAATCTATAGGGCATGACGTTGCACATTTGCGTCAAATTGCGGTAGATTTCCGTAGCTATGCAAAAATCTCATAATGCTAATCTATAGGGCATGACGTTGCACATTTGCGTCAAATTGCGGTAGATTTCCGTAGCTATGCAAAAATCTCATAATGCTAATCTATAGGGCATGACGTTGCACATTTGCGTCAAATTGCGGTAGATTTCCGTAGCTATGCAAAAATCTCATAATGCTAATCTATAGGGCATGACGTTGCACATTTGCGTCAAATTGCGGTAGATTTCGAGAGGGGAAGGAGGGTATATTCCGGAGGCACACAGCCAAGCTCAACCAAAGGGATGGTTGGTTGGGAGATGGATGGGGAGAGGGGGTGGAAGAGGGATGGGAAGAGGGGTGGAGGGAAGGGGGTTGGGAGGGGTTGGGAGGGAAGGGGGTTGGGAAGAGGGGTGGAGGAAGGGGGTTGGGAGAGGGTTGGGGGGTTGGGATGGGAGGGAAGAGGGTTTGGGGGTTGGGTTGGGAGGGGAGAGAGGGTTTGGAGGGTTGGGAGGGGGAGGAAGTGGGTTGGGAGAGGAGGGGGTGGAAAGAGGTGGGGGGGAGGGAAGAGGGTGGGGGGGGAGGGGTTTGTTTGAGAGAGGGATGGGGAGAGGAAAGGGAACGGGGGTTTGAGCTGCAATTAAGACGCTTTGAACGCTCCGCTTCGCTCGCAGTGCAGGATAATACTAATCCAATACCTATACCTAATACCCAATCATTGAATTCATGCTGAACAACATTTCAATGATCGCCACCTAGCCAAGCTCTGCTCCACGTAATAATTAGGCCTATGTACGTTAAAATCACGCAACTGTAGTATTGTGACGCTGTACACGTATTTTTTAGTACGTTAAAATGTACGCTAAAATTGCTCAACTACCTCAGGCTGCGAACAATTGTTACCAATAGCAACGTCGTCGCACGCCCAGCCCTCTGACGCTGCAATGACTCGACTAAACCGGTTCTACGAACAATTGTTACCAATAGCAACGTCGTCTTCGAACATCGTCCACCAACGCATCGCGCGTTTTGAGACTAAACGGTCTAAACCGTCTACCAATATGACTCGACTAAACCGGTTCTACGAACAATTGTTACCAATAGCAACGTCGTCTTCGAACATCGTCCACCAACGCTTCGCGCGACGTAAGGACTAAACCGTCTACCAATAGTCAACGCTCGCCCACCAACGCAGACTAAACGGCCTAAACCGTCTACCAATAGTCAACCAATCAGAATCTGCAACAGACAAACTGGACAAACAGATAAGGATTTTAATATTATAAATGTCTATATCAGCTACTGAGACAGATTAAGCCCGTTCGACTATTTTAGGATGCTGTTATCTCTGTTAGCAGTCTTTCCATCCGACCGCGTGACTCTGCTAGGCTTATTTAGTTTCCCTGTTTTACATTTTATTACCTTTTTACCTTTATTTACCTTTTATTACATTATTATTATTATTATTACATTATTGTAGTGTTGTTGCTGTAGGAGTCATAAAACGTTCGAAATGAGATCTGAAATATATACCAGGCAGGTATTTGAAAACTCAAAACTGTCTGAGACCTCTATACGCTCAACGCGTGGACCCTATATCATGTAGGCCTACACACAACGCCTCACTTTGTTTCAAGATATGCTCTACAGAAACATTGCATATAGTAATACATACCTATCTAATTCAGGCAGTTCCTAGTGGGTCAGTTAAAATGTATTATTAATATAATTACTATCTTACTAGGACTACTACTACTACTAAAATCACCTGCACCACCACTGCCACCACCTGCCACCACTGCTTTGCAAGTGCACGATGCACCTGCACCACCACCAAACCACCACCAAACCACTGCACTACCACCTGCTGCCATTCCACCACCACCACGACCCCTATCGGTTCGATCTACTGCTGCTACCTAGAAGCTGGGAAGTTCCATATTGTTGACGTCGCTGATATACAGTAGGCCTATTAATTTATTTAACTGACTTATTTAGTAGTAGTAATAGTAGTAGTAGTAGTAGTATAGTAGTATATAGTATTGCCAAATATAGAGGTTTGATCATAAGCTCAAAGCAGCATATGAGGGCGTTGGATCTCGACTGGTTTTTGGTTTCTGCCCCAAATATCTTCCTGATAATTGCCTGCTTTATCTTCCGATAGATTTCTTGCTGCAAAAGCGGAACACAAACAATCTGCATGCATTGTGCCTATTAATAGCACTTTCATTTCCCTTCTCCTGCGTCCAGCAAAGAGTTCTCATTCTCGGCTTGTTTGCGGCTTACTTCCTTCTATTTTGCCACAGTGTCTGGTTCTTTTCAGTTTCAAAATAATTTCTAACCGCAATCCACAACTCAGTTCTAAACTCCGCTCATGATTGGTTCAGGGACGCTAGTCCTTGGTCCTCGGTCCTGGTCTTAAGGACTCCTTAAAATCATATTTGCAAGTCCGATGTAGAAAGAGGGAAATCCGAGCCATTCCTTGCTGACGACCCCCCCCCCTATTGGTTCGCTCTATACCTAGAAGGGGGAAGTTCCATGCCGTAATTAATTTATTTAACTGACTTATTTAGCATAATGAGACTACTAAGAATTCCTCACCCCACTGATCTGATTTTTCCCCATTGGTCCGACTTTGATTTGACTTTCGTGGCATTGCGATGATTGCAGGCTTTGCAACACTATCTGTCTGTCTGTCTGTCTGTCTGTCTGTCTGTCTGTCTATGTCCTTTATGATGATGGGGTGTTTTTGAGATTGTCTTCGGTCTTGTCGTTTCAGAGAGTGGCGCTGAGTCGTCGTGTTCGGCTTGTTCTCTGCCGGAGTCCGTCGACGCCGTCTTCACCAGCCTCTGCCAGTCGGACTTCGGTAGGTGGCGCTGCGAACGGTTTTTTGAGAGAGATGGAGAGAGAGATGGAGAGAGATGGAGAGAGAGGGAAAGGAGAGACGAGGGAAAGGGAGATGATGGAGAGGATGGAGAGAGAGAGGAGGAAGACAAGAGAGAAAGAGAGAGAGAAAGAGAGAGAGAGAGAGAGAGACAGACAGACAGACAGACACTGACATATACAGAAACACAGAAACACAGAGAAAGACAGAGCAAATGAGAGAGGGGGAGAAATAAATAAATAAATATAAAAGGAGAAATAAAAGAGATAAAGCGAGAAAAAGAGAAAGATAGAAAGAAATACCGGACAGACAGCAGGGAAAAGAGACAGACAGACAGACAGACAGAGACACAGAAAGGGAGAGAGATGCTGAGAGAAAGACAGAGCAAATGAGAGAGGAAAGGAGATAAATAAATAAAGAGAAGGAGATAGAGGGGAGAGAGCGAAAGACCAAATATAGGTGGTGTCAACGGAATAGTGACAGGTAAGTACGCAGGTATATTTGTACACCCCTAACACCCCTCCCCAACACCCTCCAATTTGAGGTCGACACCCCAAAATTTGGTAATGTGACAATGGTATGCATACAAAATGCATACTAATTAGCCCTGGACACCCCCGAATGGCGAAGTACACCCAATTTTTATCCTCTGATGACATTTTTTTGCTTGTCAGCCTTTTTCAGTAGAGACTTCCAAATTGCGACACCGCGGGATTTTCCTGACACCCCCAAATTCCCGATTCTACAACACTAGGAAATAGCCACACACCCCATATTTTCCCGGCACCCCACCCCCTCAATTCACAATCCTAGAACTAACCCTGTAAGTACGGCATAATCCGGTTGATGCGTAGAGTACTTTCGTGTCAACCGAGTACTAAGAACCGTCTACTAGTGGGCCTCGTGAAACGGCTCCCCCCCCCACCCCCACCCCGGAGACTGCGTTGATCAGTGACTGGGATTTGGCGTCCGCCTCGATCGGAGTCCGTCTTCCCGAATAAATCAAAGGACGCAAGGAAAAGGAACCGTCGATCGGTCGGTTTGTCCGGATATGTTAGCGTCCGGACCATTTACCGTCCGATATCGCCGACCGATGGCAGCTGTTTCCCGCCAAACAAAGTCGGAAGGCATCGCTCTCTGCCACTCCACTCCACTCCACTCCACGCCGTCACTCCTCGCCCTGGTCTCACACCGACCAGTACCTGAGCGGCGGTAGGGGTTTGGGGGGGGGGGGGGTGATGACCCACGTCCCTACGCGCCGGCGATGAAAGGCACGACTCCGGGGCGTACGAGATAAGGGTGCTGGAGGGATGGATGGATGGATGGATGGATGGATGGATGGAGGGCACACCGCGGTGTACGAGGGGGAGGTGTGAAGTTGGTACCAGGGTTTCCATCGGTTGTACGCGCTGGTGCGAAAGTGCGGCGTTTGATATATAATAGGCACTTCTGGATTACGGTGTTTCGCACTCCGCCGGGTGTTTTTGCTTCCCCCTCTTCTCCCCCCCCCCCTCCCCCAAAGAAAAACAGTTTATGGGGCGCCGTTTATTTTCGCTGCTCCTTGTGTGTGTGTGTGCAGTTGCGTTCCGTTCGACGGAAGAGACGAATTAATTAATTACTGGACGACACACAGTAGGTCTTGTGTTGAGAGAAGACATTTGGCAGAGCATGAACGGTGCTGACCGGGCGATGAAATCAACAGCATTAGAGGACGCCGATCTAAGGACGCCGCGGAGATGGCGGATGAAAGAGAAGAAGAAAAGCACGATGGATGGATGGATGGATGGATGGACGGAATGATTCGAGGAATGATTCAGAACGAACCAACGAAAGAACAAACTAATCGCAGTCAATTGACAGATTAAGCGCAGACACATACGCTCGCCCAGACAGATAAGTAGGCAAATAGATAAACTGAGGATAGATGGATAGGTAGGTGGATAAAGCAATCAATCGATCGAGACAGACAGACAGACAGACGCACGGACATACATACAGACAGACAGACAGACAGACAGACAGACAGACAGACAGGGATAAATTGATTACTGATGGAGACAACAGTGGTCGTTACTCAGGTCTGTAACCAAAATGTGTAGACTGTAGCCAGATGTAGGGGAAGGGGGGAAGATTGGCGGAGCCAGACATGGGCTTAGGAGCTGAGTTGATCTCAAAGTTCCTGGAGCCGCCACTAAACCAGTGGCGGCTCCACATGGATGCCCGGGGGACCCAGTGTGCTGGCGCCCAGGGCCTGTTTTAAGAAAAATTTATCTTTGCACTAAACTCAGAAAATTTGCAGACATCTGCGCAAAAACCAGCAAAAAACGTCGTCCGGAAAATTTATCGCTGCACAAAGTACAAAAAAAATTGCATTTTACCACTGCACATTTTCATTTTATCACTGCACATTTTGTGTATCACTGCACGTTAAAGCAAGCAGGCCCTGCTGGCGCCCATGTCTTTTTTCTCCCTCCCTCCGTCCCTCCCTCTCTTTCTTTTTCTCTATTCAGTGATTCGTGCCAAAGTGGAGCAGCGCCTCGTGAACGGGACTGACCTGAAGATCATCGTCTCGAAGAAGAAGAAGATCTACCGAACGGGAACGCTGAAGCCCAGGGACCTGAAGGAGGGCACGGTCTTCGTCGAGGGCGGAGCCAGGTGCCGCTGTCCCGCCGTGCCGGAGGACGCGACGGCGACGGCGCGGGGTCGACGGGCGGACGATCACGTGATCATCGCCGGAAATCGAACCGACGACGACCGGTTGATCGTCTCTTTCATTCAGAACGTCCGGTCGAAGAGTCTCCGGCCGATTCTTCGCGACCTGCGGCGGAAGGAGGCGTGCAGGTCCGGACGAAATTCGAAAGGAAAGAAGAACAAGAAGAACAAGAAGAATCAGAAGAAGATGAGGACGACGACGACGACGGCGTCGACGGCGACGATGGAAAGTCCCGGATCGTCGGAAGAGAGGGAAAGAACGAACCCGGGAACAACGAAGGGGAAGAAGAAGAAGAAGAAGATGGAAAAGATTCAGAACAGGGACGCATCGAAGTTGACCGATCCGCCGGAAAGGAACTCGAGCCAAGTCCTCCTCGTCGCCGCCAAGGCCAACAGAAAGGCCAACAGAAAGGCCGGCAGGACGCCGCCGGAAGGCCAGAGGGAGATCGATGGGGCGGCAGAGGCACCCACGACGAGGCAGCGGGAAAGGGTCACGACCTCTCCGCGTCCAGCGAAAAAGTCCGCCCATCACAGAAGACGCCCGGTTGTAATCTCGACAGAACCGGAACCAGGAAGTTAGGGCGTTCGCCCCCCAGATTTTCAGCCCTGTTTCGGGTCTTATGGGGCTATTTTACCACAGGAGATGATATCAGATCCCGCACGGATAGAGACCTGGTGGGCCTAAGCCAGTGTTTATTCTAGGCCTCCTCTGGTTGGAGGGGGAGAAATTTCCCCTCAAAGTTAGAAATTTCGCCCCAAAAATTTTGACATTTTGGCAAGTAGTATGACCTCCCAATGTCTGTCCCCAAAATTTGAAACTCCTCCTCCAATGTCTAGGCGGCTAGAATAAACACTGGCCTAATCCACTGGATTTTCTCGTGCTTTAGTAGGCCTAGACTATGGATAGGCCTAAACAATAAAGTTCTTATCTAAACCAACTTATAAATCTGGTATAGGCTATAGGGCCTTCTAATCTGTGTTGTAGCGTAGTCTTGGAACTTGTGACAGTATACTGCATAATATTTTGCGTAGACCCGACTATTAGGGTTACTATAGGGGTATCCAGTGTTTACCAACAAGGTCCGGTTGCTCCGCCCACTGGTGGGCAGAAACCATAGAAACCGTTGTCGTCTATTAATAGACGCCAATGGCAGAAGCAGATTTCTTGCTGGTGGGCATAGATCAGTGACCGTAGAGATTGTTCTGGATACTCCTATAGGCCTAACTATTTATTGGCTACGCCTATATTTGACGCATCAAACTTTTTTGTCAATATTTGTGAAAATATATAACTGTATGCAGTAGGCCTTATTTATTGGCCGATCAAATTGCACAATCATGCAGGGGCGCATCTAAGAATTCAGTCTATAAGCCTTATTTCATTCTCATTTCCTCATGTGCCGCCCCTTCTCTCCCTCCTTCATTTCTCTTCGTCCATTCATTTAATTGTCGCCTATTTGCTGCCGTCTTTATAACTTTTCTCCTTTTCACCACGACCAGGAGAATCTTGTGGATGGATTTGGGGTAACTTACCCCTGTAACCAACCCCCTCCCGTTGGTTGATTCGTCCACGATCTTGTGCTTATCGAATAGACCATGGGTTGGTTGTAGAGTCTCACCCCCAAGCCACAGTGAAAGAACTCTCCCACACATTTGACAAGTTTAGAAACAGTTTCTATTGTAACCAACCAACCCCAAATTTCATTTATTGAAGTGCATTATAATGGCATTCGCAGTGTTTGGAGTTGTGAAATTTGAGCTGAGGGGGGGGGGTGAGGACTGAAATTCAATGCATGACAGAAACTGCATGTGCCAGATATGCGATTTTTGGGAGGGTTGCAAAGTTAGCTTGGAGGGGTTCAACCCCTCCCCCCTCGGCAACTCCAACCCTGGGCATTGGACACCTACCTACAAAGTGTCAAAGATTCCTGATGATAATGATGATGATGATGGTGGTGATGATGATGATGATGATGATAACGATTATGATGATGATGATGATGATGATGATGATGATGATGATGATGATGATGATGATGATGATGATGATGATGATGATGATGATGCAACTTCACAATCTTCATTGCAGTAGCCTACACAGCCAAGAAATTCAAACGAAGTATCGTCTGCTAACCGTTGCCATGGCAACAGCGTGTATATTGAAACAAGAATTCAAAATATCATCTCGAAACCATGTTCATCAAACAGCCATGTAAGAAAACATTCTTTAAAATTAAATGTTCAAGAAAACGAAATTAAACGAAAGATTCGCGCAAAAAGCGTACAAAACTCTATTTAGAAATCTGCACAAAGTCTTTGAAACCGCATAAAGGCACACAAGCAAATATATCAGATCATTTCTCAACAGATCAAGTATATGAGTAACATTAACAATTAGTCTATGCGACAAATCTCTATGTATGCCTACAATGCGTCAGATCTCGATTGTGTGACAGAAATGAGGAATCAAGACGGCCTAGCAGTCTGGACCAGATATGGACATGGGTTGGGCCCACCCATGGGCTTAGACATTGTAATGTGTTTCGGTGGGTTGGGTTGGATCAAGTACCCCTATTGTTGCCGGCATGGGTTTGGTTTGGTTGGAGATTTGATGGGTTGGGTTCTAAAAATTGGACCCATGGACATCTCTGATTTACCATAATTATAATTATTATAATAATTATTGCTCGGAAAGAATACATTTTATACACACTGTTCCCATCGGTGAAGATTTGAGGCGTTGAGGTGTTTCTTCGGTGGTATGCCAATATTGAAAGTTAACGAGGATCAGGTGGCGTCGCTAAGAGTGGGGGTGGGGGAGCGCACCGAGCGACACCAATGGCAACATCACAAGGGATGACACCAAAACGCTTGGTGTTTTTAAACTAAATAGACTAATAAGCGATTCCATTTTTACGTATTGTCTGTTAGACCTACAGGAGGACTAAAAAGGTCCATGGTGTAATTTTTTTGTTTTTGTTGGGGGTGGGTGGGTGGGGTCACACCATGGTTTTTCCGCACCGGGTGACGCTTCTGAAATGGAGCCTTAGTATGTTGTTATGCATAAGCTCTAATAGGGTGTCATCATTATAATGTAATGTAATGTAATTTTGCCTCTTCTGAAAGATTGCGCTTCCACAGCAAATTACTGTATATTAACAAAGAGATAAGTTTTAAGTCGTTTTAAAAAAGAGGGCCATAGAATTAGGAGTTGCTAAGCCACGCATACTGGCGTCAAGAGCATTCCAAAGGATAGGGCCAACTGATTCAAAACCTCGCTTCAGGAACATGGAAGTTCGTGCTTGGGGCACACTGAGAAGACCATTGGTTGTGAAGACATGGCCGACCAGGGATAGAGCTAAGGGATGGAGTAGCTCTGAAAGGTAAGATGGAGTGGCACCATAAAAGAGAGTGCAACCACTCTCAACATACGAAACTCAACTCGAGCAGGATAAGGCAGCCAGTGTAAAATAGACGTCATATAATCACTAATGTGATCACGTCTTGTGACACCAGCAATCACCCTGGCTGCTGAACGAAGAACCATCTGAACTTCAAATAGGCTGCAAACTTACATAAACAGGGGATCGGAACCGTTGTTAGAGTAGGCCTATTTGGCGCCCGGGGCAAGGTATGCATTTTTTCGCCCCCAAAAGTTTAAAGACGGAAAAATTGGCGATGATCTTTTCTGCCTATCAGACTATTCACGACATCGGAGGGTTATAGTGTGCAGAAAGCGGGTGGTGACCTTTTTTGCTTGTCATAGTTCAACTTATTGTTGCAACCATAGTTTTTGGCGCCTCCCCCAAAGACGGCGCCAGGGACAGATTGCCCCCCACCCCTAGCCACGGCTCTGGTAGAATTCCACCCTCCCACCCACCCACCCACCCCAAAAAATTTCATTATTTTTTTAGAGATAGCCTACGTATGTTCCGATAGAAAAAAATACAAAAATAACTAGTATATTATAGATTAAAGTTAATTCTGAACTTGTCTACTCGTCAGCGAGTTTTTTTTAAGTTTCCTGGACGTAGAGTCTCATCGGAGACAGCTCATCTTTCTTGCGAACGGACGTTGAAATGAACGCGACGACGATGGCGTTCAATAGGAACAAGACTCCAGCTACGACGGCGAGCCAAAAGGACCAGCCGAAGGGAAGATACTTCTGGTTGCCCTGGAATTTCGCACCGAAAATCGAGACTGAAACCAAGATGAGAACGCCTGGAAAAAAGACAAACGAAAACGACGCCTCTTTGCTTAAAATATTCCAGGCATCGCGTGCGGACAGAAAGCGGGTGGTGACTTTTTTGCTTGTCATAGTTAAACTTATTGTTGCAACCATAGTTTTTGGCGCCTCCCCCAAAGACGGCGCCAGGGACAGATTGCCCCACCCCTAGCTACGGCTCTGATAGGATACCACCACAATTTGACTGCAAGTATTGACAGACCGTGGATTAAGTATCTTATAAAAAAATGGTACCAGATAGCAGGAACAGAATTACTGAAGCACAACCACACACACACACGCACCCACCACCCCACAACACACACGAACATGTTTTATATCCTGGCTACTGTGTTCGATATGGATTGGTTTGCCTCCTATTAGGGTCCCTTGTAAAGCGGTCTTGACTTTAGCATTCGCTATGCGTAGGCCTATTGCGCTATACGAAATTGCCAGTAATAATAATAATAATAATAATAATAATAATAATAATAATAATAATAATAATAATGCCTATATGCATCGATAGGTGGCGCTGATATATCCACAAACACAGATGGAGATAGGCCGTTCGGATCAACGTGGTGCAAAACATATCCGGGGATTAAAACTTTTAAGTAATACTACTACTCACATATCAGAAGCTGTAGCCAGACTTCTGCATGGTAGGTCTTAGCGCCGGCAAGGAAACCCAAATAGACGAAAAACAGAATGATGATGAACGCCACGTTGAAACTCATCAGCCACTGACAGGCCGGAAGGTCACGCAACGCTGGACGGTTTAACTCTACAAAAGTCAAAAGGTCAAAGAATCAGAATAATTGATCTTATGAAAACGGAAGAGATGACAACGGAAATCATATTTTTGACTTGCATTTTCCTTTTTCCGGGGGCCAAGCATCGAACCCTCGCCACCCCCACCCCCGCCAAATTTTATTCCCCCCCTGGGTCCAAGGAGTCTAGACGAAACACTGAACATTGACACCCCCTGCAATTATGAGACCCCCGAACGCAAATTTCTGGCAAATAGCCTGATGATGACGTTTTTCTGTTAAAGTAGGAAAGAAGCACAAAATATATGGGGGTGGGGAGGGGTAAATGATAGGCTACTTTATCTCACTAATTATTGGGGGGACCGTCCCCCCGCAGTAGCAGAACTGGAGTTCTCATAATTGGCTAAGAGGTGGCTCCACATGGGGTCCGGTGCACTCTTTTGAATGCCTCCCCCCCAGTGACCCCCATACTCAATTCCCCTGTTGTTTACGCCCCTGCCAATGTCCGTGATTAGCCAAAACATAAAATGAAAAAGAAATCAAAAATTGAATGGATGGATGGGATAAGGAGTTAAATGCAGTTACCACCTTAATGGTGAGGTTGTCAATTGAAGAGCCCAGAGGAATAAGGAAGTAAATCCAGTTACCCCATTAGTGTTGAAAATATTAGTTGAAGGGTCCGGTGAAATATGGAAGTAAATCCAGTTACCCCTCTTATTGTTATTGATACTCAAACCATTGGGGTCGGGGATCGGATACAGTTACCTCCTTATTCCACCCATCCATTCATTCAATTAAAACGTGATCCTGTACCCGGAGGCAGGAAGTACTTGACGATGTGTCTGTTCGTCATGTCGATGATGCAGTCTCCGCGAATGCACATACGAAACAGGCCGAACGAAATGTAATCGGGGCCGATCTGTCCGTCCGGCCGCGGATAGTACTGCACCCACCAGGCCGTGCCGCCGTAGGCCGCGAAAAACACCACCGAGCAGAACAGCGCCGCCGCCATCGAACCCCAGCTCTGCATGGCGTACGGACGGTCCCAAGTACTCTTTGTCATCAGGTCCTTCATCTTGACGGCGGCTGCTGGATAAGTATGAAAAATCGTTTATATAATAATAATAATAATAATAATAATAATAATAATAATAATAATAATAATAGCTTTTAAGTACACCGATCGTTGGGGAAGATATATATTCTCGACGCACATTTTCGTCATAATAATAATAATAATAATAATAATAATAATAATAATAATAATAATAATAATAATAATAATAATAATAATAATGTGATTTTAAGTTGTTTAGGAGGCTAAGTAAGCCTGTGTGAAAACCACTGAAATGACTTGTTAGAAAAGCCGTCGCCATTGGGGGTGGTGGAGCAGGAACAGGCTCCTTTTTTTGGGGGGGGCCGGTCGTGAGTTTTGCGCAAAGCCGTTGAGAAGTTTGGGGGTATGTGGTAAAATGATGGAAGAGTGAGCACATGTCACATTGACGACGTCATTGTTTGTCGGTGACTTTTAGCGGAAAATGTCTATGTGTCCCCCCCCCCACACACACGCATTCCGGAACCCTGTACCAGAAATGGTCATGGGTCGAGTTAACCCAGAGTGGTTTTCACACAAGCTTACTTAGCCTCCTAAACCACTTAAAATCACATTATTATTATTATTATTATTATTATTATTATTATTATTATTATTATTATTATTATTATTATTATTATTATTATTATTAACTCGTGGGTTGGGTCGGATTGGATTGTGTCGGACTTTTCCATATTATGATGAGCTGGGTCGGAAAATAAACCATGGTTTATAAGAAATTACAATGTATTCCGGTGGGTTGGGTCAAGTAACCCTATTGCCGGCATGGGTTGGGTTGGTTAGGTTGGAGATTCGATGGGTTGGGTTGGGTTCTAGAAAATGGACCCGTGTACATCTCTGCCCTGTACTGCATGAAAACATCACCGACCGAATTAACTCTGCAACTTTCTCATTTTGCGGATGGGTTTGGAGATAAGAGAATTGATGCTCTTGAGTAGTAGAACTGGAGTTATCATAATAATTGGCGAAGATGCGGCTCCACGTGGATTCCGGAGGGGGCTCCTGCCCCTTTTGAGTGCCTCCCCCGTAGCCCCGTACTTTATTACATTCTTTCTAACCAATTAGGCTACTCCAAGTCTACGAACAATAGTTAGTCCCAATGATTAGAAACTGCCACCACAACTCCACCCCCACTTGCCAAATCCTGGAGCCGCCACTGTATTGGCGTAGCCACGATCGAGGGGCATGGGGACTGCCCCACAATATTTCGGCTGGAATCAGTCGTGACATCTGCGAAAACCATTGAGATATGTCATCGTGTGCGGACATTCACCCACAGCAGAGGCGGCTCCAGGATTTGGAAAGCGGGGACCGTTGGTTGGGGTGGCAAGTTCTGATACGCCCCTGATCCATAGCAGTTAACCCCACGTATAAACGTGATCAAACAGTCTACTAGGCCTAAACCTTCCTGCTACAAGTACACATACGCCATTAGAAAATGCCATTTAAGAATTACAAAATAAGCGTATAGCCTGCCCACGAAAAGCATTCGAATATTATTTGTAAAAACTTGCGTGAGAAACTAAATTCTTCCTCTTGTTTGGTCGGTTGGACGATAAAACGCAACCGAAAATCTAATAAACTTACCTTGATGAAAACTTTTATCAACACCGCGTCACGTGACACGCCAGGTAACACACACACACATACGCGTACAGGTAAGAAGGTGAATGCGAGTAGACTGCAAGGCGTCGCAAATAGCAGTATTAGGTCTAACGTCACACGAACTACCGATCCAAATCAGAGACGCCATTTGCAAATCAGGTGGTAAATCTGCGATAGACCAGACACGAGGCAATATTGCGAGTTTGCAGGCCAATGTTTTCCATCATGGAGTAGGTCCGACCCCTTGCTATGGCTCCAGGAATGTTTAAATTTGGAGGCGCCTGAATGAGACATTAACTTTATCGGCGTTGTGAAGTCAGAATTATTGGAACTGCAGATTTTTCAGCTAAAAGTTGACACAAGCTACTTCAGAAATTGCGTTTGGTTATATTCCGTGATCCTCAATGGTAAGGTTGTGAATATAATAATAATAATAATAATAATAATAATAATAATAATAATAATAATAATAATAATAATAATAATAATAATAATAATAATAATAATAATAATAATAATAATAACAATAATAATAATATATGCACTTCTATAGCACCAGTTCTAATTATCCAAGGGTATCAATCGATGGTATTTCAAATCCATCCGCAAAAGACCAGGTCGTTCCAGAGATCAGTCAGAGGGAGAGAGCAAGACCGACTAATACTATGGAGGAAACGCTAATTGAAAGAGATGTGTTTTAAGTCTGGATCTGAAAATACTCAATGAAATGGAAGATCGATGATGCCTACTCGTCTAAATTTTGCATCTTTGCAAATCATTTTGATGTCTAAAATAGCATTCAAATAACCAAAATTTCACGACGACGCTAAGAAAACTTCAAATGTAGGCCTACTCAAGTAATACACAGCCCATACAGTCAAAACCAATTACCGGTATACATTGTATGTGACGTTGCACAATATGACAGTGTACGGACGTAGGCCTATTTTTTAACGGATCTTTACTGTGACACGCAACGTCAAGCTGTGCAGGTAAAACGCGGGTCTAAAGAAAGTCATGGCAAACTACAGTACTATAGATTTATGGCGTTAGTCACCTGCGTCGCTGACTGCCTAGTAACTTGCTTTCTGCTGTTATTCTAAATTGTAGGAAAAAGTGCTGTAGCCTACAAATGCTATGCAGCGATTATTAATTTTTTGGACTTTATTAATTATCACTATGGTCGTCATTGTCACCCATCCAAGTACTAACCGCGCTCGACGTTGCTTAACTTCGGTGTTCTGACGAGAACCGGTCGCACAACGCCAAATAGGCTGGGTTCATTGTCATTATGGTTGCAAATAATCCAAATTCTTTTCGAATTATATACGACGTTCAATCCTGCGTAAGGGAACTGCTTAATGGTGATAGGTGACTAGGGTATTATTTCATTACAAGAGGCCTAGCTATAGGGTGTCCGGCGCCTCCCCCTCATCCTCCCAAACTTTCTGACGAGCAAAAATGGTCGTCATTTTGCTTGGTTAAGTTAGTTATGTGAGCACGGACGGTCTATACAACTATATTGGTGACCTTTGTTTGATTTTTTTTGCCACCTTAAACCCGATTTTGGGCCCCCACCTCGGCGCCCGAGGACAAGTGTACCCCCAGCACCTAGTTCCGCCTCTGTACGGACTGACCTTTGGATTACAACCTCGATTCACCGCGGACAAGATCACGACTACGATTATTTACTGAAGCGACCATCGACTGGTGCAGATGTACTACTACAATGGCGCTAAAGAAGTCTACTACTACTACCACTACTATTACTACTACTACTACTACTACTACTACTACTACTACTACTACTACTACTACTGCTACTACTACTACTACTACTACTACTACTACTACTACTACTACTACTACTACTCTCTCTCTCTCTTCTCTCTTTGTCATCTTTGCTGTGTCCAGTCGTTGATTCCGAAACGATTTCTCTCCACTGTCTCTACTGCTGCTACTACTCCAGAGTCATACTTCTTCCAGTTGTTTTCCCTTCCAGCTGCCCCACCTGCTGCTACTACTACTACTACTACTACTACTACTACTACTACTACTACTACTACTACTACTACTACTACTACTACTACTACTACTACTACTACTACTACTGTTTCATTAAAGCCACGAGTCTAATCCGCCGGAAAGACCCCCAACACATCGTATGCAAACATGAGGAATTATTCTATTCAAAACTGACATTACTTAGAAACAGCAAATCAGTGAAAACGTCACAGGAACTCCTAATTAATGTAAAATTAAGTGATAGGCGACTCGAAAAACGACTGTAAGATGGCAGGCGCCGAATATTGTTACGTCGTCAACTAAAATCACTTTATTTAAAGTTATTTCTGTAACAATGCCTCCACACATTGGCGTAGCCAGGAGAGGGGAACAGGGAGTGGGGTGAAGTGCCCGATCCCCTCTATTCTGGCTGGGTCAGGTCGTGAGGGCTGCACAAACCGGTCTTGAAATTCTCTTTGCGTGGGGGGGAGGTAGGTAGCATGATCGAAGAGAATAAGTGAATTTGCTAGAAACTCGGGGACATTTGAGATAGTCGAGACTTTTTATTCTCCCCCCCCCGGAAATTTCGATGTGCCCCCCTATTCTGGAACCCTGGCTGCGCCACTGTTTACACATCTCTGCCGCTCACAAAGTTCGACGTAAAACTACGGTCTAATTGAATCAAGTCATTGGGCAGAATTATTATTGTGGAGATCTCACACGAGTTTCTGATACTTGAAATGAAAAGGCAGTGACAACTAAAGATATGCAAGACAGTACAATTAATTACACGAATACAGTTACACATGTGGTCATATCTCAGTTGCTTTACGTTGATTCTAATTTCAAAATTTACACCATTTTTATAATACATACAGTAATTATGTGCATTAATCATCAATGTCGTTGCGGTCGATATCATTAAACGTATCAAAGAGAACTCTTCGAGAATTTCAAGTTTTTGACTTTACTGCAGTTGAAGACAAATTATTTCTGCTTCTTTATCGCAAAATAAAATTAATTTTAAGTCATTCTTTCTTATTTCACATCAGCAATTTGACTGAATGCCACACTTTTTAGTGAAAATTCATATGTACATATTAATTTAAGCTATTGTGATGTCCTGAAAACAGGTACACTTAAAAAGCATACAACTTTGTACTTATACCTGTACGAGATCTGGTGTCTAGGTCAACGCTAAAGTTCTACAGCTCTCATATTTAATTAAACATTAGTTCGCACAAGTGTAACATCATTAGCCTATGCTAAACTAAGAGATCTTTCACGACTGGTTAGCTATAGCTGATCTTTGTGCACTTTCAAGTACTGGTACAACCGTACAACGGTACGCCTCCACCAGGTTGGCACAGACTCTGAAGATAACGAGCGATGCTATTACCGCTATTTCCCACGGTAACGTTCTGTTCAGTGAGTCTGTCGAGTCTAGGAGTGCTGAATGTAGAACAGTGCTGCGTCATGCAATTACGGTGTGTGTGTTTGTGTGTGACTGCAACGACAGGTATCGGCACTGCCTTCGTCACCGTAAGCTGCATTGGCTGTGACGGATTGCAGGAGTGAAATTGACGCTTGGATCAATAACAATAGCGATCTCTAGTGTTGCCAAAAGATCTCCCTGTTAAAAATCAAGTATATTATACAACAGACTGATATTAGATACAAACTATTGGTTTAAAGTTATTAAATACAAAGATAAATAGATTTAAAAGCTTCAAAAGCTTCAAAATAGGAAGAAAAGTACGTAAATCTGGAGCGGTAGGCTTACGGAACGAGGTTCAAACCCTGTTAGAGCCCCTAGTGGCTTTTACACAGGCAGTAATGCCTCCTAAGCCACTTCAACTGACGCTATAGTAATGGAATCTTTGCGGGCCATTTCACATCCCTTGGCGGGTAGGATCCGGCCCGTGGGCCGTCATCTGAATACATCTGGATCAGCGGCGTAGCCAGAAATTAGATGGGGGAAGGGGGCGTATAAATCTTAACTAATCATTGCTATTTCAAAATCAAAATATTTGTTAATGTCCCACATGTGAATAAAACGGCTACTAACAGTGAAAGAAACGATATCAAATTTGTCGTGGGTCAAGGAGGCGAAACAACCACATAAAAACCTTTAAGGTAGACTGATTTGGGAGGGGGTACACCCCCTGTCGCCATGCCGCTGCTCTGGATTATGACCTCGAATTAATTATTTGCGCTCTAAATTGTACGACTTCTTACAGGTCTTGGAATCTGAATCTTTAGTCTTCCGTTTGTCGCGAGTTCGTCTCTCCAGCGAAGCAGATGCAGTTCGCATAACAGCTTCGAGTATGTCTTCATCTCCTGTGTCGCAGACACTGTCCGTCTCTGAGCCGTGTCCTCCTCCGCCAAGCTTACCTTGAACGAAAACACAATAATATAATAATAATAATAATAATAATAATAATAATAATAATAATAATATTATTATTATTATTATTATTATTATTTTTATTTTTATTTTTATTATTAAATACACAAAATGCCTTTTTGGCAGCAAAGTACAGAGTTCCTCATATACCAATGGCAGATATGAATAAATATAATAAACCAGTTGAATTTTAACTATAAATAGAATAAAAATGATATTCGACTGAGGAAGAAAACGCTATAATAAAAAGTCAGCAGGATTAAATTTGAAAATTTCAACAGTTTTTCGAAACCTCATTCTGCATATAATCAGGGATATTTCTAGGATTGTGAAGTTGGGGGGGAGGGTGTAGACCTCAAATGGGGGGGGGGTTGTCCTGAGCTAATTAGTATGCATTTTGTATGCATACCATTGTCACATGACCAAATTTGCGGGGGGTCGACCTCAAATTGGGGGTGTTGGGGGCTGTTAGGGGGTGTAAAAATATCCCCGCATATAATATTTAATATATTATAAAAGCAGCCGATGTAAGAAATGCGCAGAGCATGAACTTACTGAGGGATTGGTGTTTTGTGAGTTTGAATGCGTCGGGTGTGGCCAGAGTTTTGTCCATCGATTGGTATTGACGGCCAAGCTGTATGTTACGAGCATCGACTGCATCCGCAGACTTCTTGTGGAACTTGCTTAGATTCTCCTGTTAACAATATGCTACCACAGTGATTTTCACACAGGCTTACTTAGCCTCCTAAACCACTTAAATCGCATTATTATTATTATTATTATTATTATTATTATTATTATTATTATTATTATTAATGCAATAAATCAAGATAAATATTGAACAGTGGTTATTCTAGGCACCTAGACATTGGGGAGTTTTTAAAAAATGATGATGATGATGATGATGATGATGATGATGATGATGATGATGATGATGATGATGATGATGATGATGGCAGTGGTGGTGGTGGCGATGATGATGATGATGATGCTGATGATGTTTACCTCGGATGCTGAGATTTTGGGACGCGATGACCTTCGATCCTTGTGCTGTTGCTGTTGCTGCTGCTGCTGCTCCTTCTTCTGCTTCATCTGGATCAGTTTTTCTCTCATCGTTCGATACTCGAGAGCGAATTCGACGATTGTCTTGCAGAACACGCTGACCTTGACATCCGACACATCGGGGGCCTGGTAGCCGAGATAGAGAAGGAACTGGTAGAACCTTAAAAATGAACACCAACCATCACTTGAAAACACTGCAATCCAAAGCGTTTACCAACAGTAGTGTTGACCAAAGAAAGCAATAAATTGCTATTATTGTTACCACCACCACCACCACCACCACCATCGCTACCAGACATCAGTGACTTGCATTTTTATAATGTTATCTTCATATTTTGAAAAAAAATCTGTAGGCCTATAGATCCATGGGCGCCCGCAGATTGAGGCAAGAGGGGGCATTGTATAGATTTTAATGCATCAAAGGTATTATTATTTTTATTATTATTATTATTATTATTATTATTATTATTATTATTATTATTATTATTTTATTATTATTATTATTATTTTGTGCAAATCCTACTACTGGTCTCAGCCCGAATAGGGGACCGCATGGGCGCCCACTGAAATTTTTCCAGGAGGGGCAAAACGCATCCTAACACAATGGTCAGTGGTCACGGTAAATATTTTAGAAAATTTTCAAATTTCAATGTGAAATATTGGTATTTGCATCTTCCAGGGGAGGGGTCAAGTGCTCCCTCTTGCCGTAATGTGCGGGTGCTCATGGGGTCCCGTCCCTATGCCAATGCAATTAATACAGAGAGAATTTGACTTTAAGAACTGTTACGTCACGGAATACCTGTTCATAATTCGTCTGTGAATGGTTTTTAGAACAATAATTCGTTCAGCGAAATCGGCCAAAATATCAGACAATCTAAACAGATGAATATAAATCAGTAAAATAAATATAATATAAAATAATACGTATAATAAAATAATACGTAAAATAATGCGTATAATAATAAAATATAATATAAATCTAAATATAGTATAAATATAATGTAAATCCCAATTTAAATGACCACAAAAACTTGTCAATGCTCACAAGAAACACAATTTTTCAATTTCTGCATTCTACTTAGTTAGTTACTGTGTAGTTAAAGATAATCGGACCTGATTGTGACAGAAAACAGTCTAGAACTAATCTAAGTCGGAAGCCCCCAAAGTTTCTTTTTAGCCAGGGGCCACACTGTTGACAACCAAAGGCTTGGCAGGCCACAAGCACAAAAAACTGAAATTTAATAGAACAGTACGATCTGCAGACTGCACATGTTCCTCATTTTTGCCGCGGGCCAGATTAGAGACCTTGGCGGGCCGTATCCGCCCCGCGGCCCGTACTTTTGAGGCCTCTGGTCTAAGTAACTAAGTAATAGCTTCAAGTCGCAATAAACCAGCATTTTCATATATATATATATATATATATATATATATATATATATATATATATATATATATATATATATAAAGAATAAAGTTGAGGTTCAGGAGAATCTAAGTGAATCCTGACTCACTTTGTCTTCAATGCTGTGTTTGATTCATGCTTCACAACGGCTCTTAGATGGTCCCACGAAGCCTTACATCCCGTCTCCATCTTGACTAACTTCTCTGCCAATTCGTCCCAATCAATCTGACATCGTAAAAAGACTAAAAAAGTAATTAAAGGCACACACACACACATCCAGAAACCGATCTTCCTCTAAAAGTCCGTCAACCTTTTACAAAAATTACCGCAGAGCAAAACGGAAACCGCAGGACCATGAATCCATGATACAATCAATGACACGTCACTTAAAGATTCGGATGATTGAAAAAGACGTTGAGATATAAACTTATTTGATTGATTTATTTATTGCAGGGACGTCATTTGGGGGCAGGGGGCCGTTGCCCCCTGATTTTTAGGGAACTTTTTTTCGCCAATGTTTGTGTTATTTAGTTTCCACATGTAAATTGGCTGGTTAAATAGGTAAAAAGACACTGAAAAACAAAAAAAGGTCATCAGCTCCTCAAGGAGGGCTTGATCTCGAGGAGTAAAAAATGACTGACAATCAAAAAAAGGTCGTCAACTTTTTCGCAAAGTTGTCAGGTCGAAAGTGTCTTGCCCCCCCGTGAAAAACAGTGAAATGACGTCTCTGATTTATTGATTGAGAATGATTGACAAAAATGGTCCTACTTTTGCACAACGGTTTACTGCTCCAAGATCAGAGAAGAGGTCGTTCGAATCGGAGAACTGGTCCAAGACCATCTGTACGAGATGGTGAAGAAGAGAGTGCTTCTGAACGGTGTCTTTTACTTCTGGAACTCGTGATAGGATGTCCAGCGTAAAGCCCTTTGCCTTCACACAAAGCAAAGAACATGCACACACACATACATATATACACAAATATACATATTGCACACACACACACACACACACACACACATATATATATATATATATATATATATATATATAGATATATAATATACAGTGTTCATTGCTCTGTGACTAAGATCCTGTCAACCTGTGTTTATTCTAGCCACCTTGACATTGGGGGGGGGGGTTGAAATGTTTGGGGGGGATTTGTCTCTTCACGCTTTTGCGGGGGGAATTTCCATCCCCAAGCCAACATATACATTTGGGGGGGGGTTAAAACTGGGGGATTCCCTCCCCAAAACAGGCCTAGAATAAAACTGCTGTAAACTGCTTACACGCCATTCTTCAATATCATCATCACACCATTCCTTGTGTGGTCTTCCTTTCATATTGGCGGGCACCCTCCATTTTCCAAACATCAGAGCTTTGATCTTTCAGTCCTCTTTCATTCTGCACACTTATCCAAATAGATAATATAATATAATATATAATATAACAAGGTTTAAAGTGGTTCAGTAGGGACTGCCCTGTGTGAGAACCACTGTTGAAGATGAAGAATAGGCCTACAGTACATTTAAGACATTTAGCTTTTTAAGATAAGATTTCTTCCAGCAGCCACATCAAAGCTGGGTCAGTTTTTATTTGCAAAGTCTTTTTTCTCCCATGACATGGATTTTCAATAAAATACAAAAAACTAAGATTTGTTATGAGTGATAAGCATTAATTAACCTGGGAATTGTTGAGACAGTTTCCAATACTAAGCAGCATTCCTAAGCTGTACTTCAGAGTTCTGCTTTGACGAAGTTCCTCCATTGCCAAGCGCAGGTCGGACAGAGGCTCTGATATCTCCTTCAAAAGGAAAACACTAACGTTTTTAAAAGCGACAACAACATTGGTTCATTTTGATAAAATTAAATGTATTTTGTCAGGATATTTACATTGCTTTTTTGACCTTTTATCAACGAACGAACGAACGAATGAATGAATGAATGAATGAATGAATGAATGAATGAATGAATGAATGAATGAATGAATGAATGAATGAATGAATGAATGAATGAATGAATGAATGAATGAATGAATGAATGAATGAATGATCATACTGACTGCTTCAACAATCTCATAGTCGATGGTGAACGCCCATAGGCTGAGTCTGGCCTGTAGCTCAGTGACGGAGGACAGAGTGAGCAAAAACTGCTCAGCGCTCCCCAGAGGAACCTCCGGCTGATTCATCTGAGCTTCCATGATCTTTGTCTTCTCCTCCTCCGTTGGTATCATCGTATTGAGGATTTTCTGTAATCAGTACACAACCCAGTACGTAATAGTAAGTTCTACTGTAGGTATTGATATATAAATGCATATCAAACTATTTACGAAAATATTAAATGCATATCAAACTATTTACAAAAAATATTTAAATTTAAGGAGAACGCGTGAAATCAAGACTCATTAAACTGCAAGTAAGATAATTGACAACGACACAAAATGATGAGATGTGGATGATGATTTGTTGAATTTAGAAGGAGAAGATGATGATGAAATGAAGAAGAAGAAGAATAGATTCACATTAATGATGATGATGATGATGATGATGATTGATGGCCATGAAGAAGATGATGATGATGATGACGATGATGATGACGACGATGATGATGATGATGATAATGATGATGAAGAAGAAGAAGATGATGACGATGATGATGATGATGATGATGATGATGATGATGATGATGATGATGATGATGATGATGATGATGATGATGATGATGATGATGATGATGATGATGATGATGATGATGATGATGATGATGATGATGATGATGATGATGGAAATGCATTATACTCGCCTCTATGCCCTCTCTGTTCATAACGGCTGTGTCCATCTTAAGGATCGCCGTCTTTATGGAACGCGGGGGCGGCAGCGACGTCAGTCCGATGTTGATGGCATTCGAACGCTTTGCATCGAGAACCACGATTTCCCGTTTGGCGCCGTCCTTTTGCTGAACAGCAAAAACAGCGGCGTCAATTCACAATTTTCTTGCGGGGGCGAGACTTTGGTCAAATTTTGGGCAACAATTTTTTGCCGTTTTCGGCAATTTTTGGGCCAATTTTGGCAAATTTTTAAATATTTGACATTTTGGACAAATATTTGACAATTTTTGCACAGTTCACATTTATTTATTTAATACATTATACATTATATCTTCATTTCCTTGGGGCCACGGCTCCCCTGTCCCCACCCCCCAAATGACGCCCCTAAGCAAAAATCATCGCTACATGGTGTATATGATATATGAAAGACAAAAATAATGCGATTTAATATTTACTCACTGTTGTATAACAATAAGGGCAACGCATAGGATAATTAATCTCATTATAGAATTGATGCTCATCTAACTAACTGAGGTATTGAGGCATATGTTGCGAAATACTAGGTTATGAAAACAAAATAGGGCCTACTTATAAAATCAGTAGGTATATTATACCCACTTGTGTGCAGGGCGCGATTTGTAGGGTGGAAGGAGGAATCCCCCCACTGCCCAACTGCATCCCCCCACTGCTACATTTCCCAACAACTACATCCCCCAAGCTCGACATACCCCCCACTCCCCCCACTGCTCCAGGTCACAAATCGCGCCCTGCTTGTGTGAGACAGTGGGAATAGAAGATATCTCCCAACGCAGCAACACACCCAATTACCAATTAGCAATATTACTGAAACTCGAGGACGCTTGGGGAGTCTCTAAACATTAATCCGGTTAAGTGATTTTTGGCACGGTTTATCTCGATACCATAACACAACTTTCCCAAACTACACTGTATTACATTTACATCACTAAGAAAATAATTTTTCATTCCACCCTAAGGTATAACTATTCGAAAAGGAAATATTGCTTGATCCGTCATTTGCATGCAATTTGATATACCTGAAACCAATACTAACAATCTGAACCCACACTGATGCAAATTTTCAAAATTTGATATTCAAATTTCAGACTAATACTCAACTGCTAATTTTGCCGAAATAATTTGTCCAAAAGGATTAATTTACAGGTAAGAGGAAGCAGTAGCGTGCAGAAGGGGTGGTGGGGTGGTGGCCCCAGGCGCCGACCTGATAGGGGCGCCAAATTTGACTCGCGGCCCTTTTTTGCTGGTGTCAAACTTTTTTTATTGACTTGGCCCCGAGCGCCCACCACTCTCTGCACGCCACTGAGAGGGAGTGAAGTGCAAAGGAACAATAAAGTGCATATATGCATATACAATAAATATATATATATATATATATATATATATATATATATATATATATATATATATATCAAAACAGTTCATTTCTCAACAATAATGAATAATATATCTGATTTTACACACACAGAAATTGTGAGAAATGGGTTGATCTAATAATATATATATATATATATATATATATATATATATATATATATATATATATAGGGATATGATATAAAAGGAAACACACGTAATGTAAAAACAAACAAATTAAAATAAAATGACACCAAGCTAAAAGGTCAGGATGTTGGTGTAACAAGAGGAAAGATAATGCAAACTTTAATATTACTAATACTTTACCAAGTCCTTCAGATAAAGAAAGCAAAACAATTACCATATATTCATTTGTTAGCACATATGCTAAAGTTAGTAAGCATAGTCGTCAGTGGCGCCCACGGCCATTTTTCCGGGGTGGGGTGGGTGTCAAAGCACAATATTTGTGGTTAATATGGGTTTCAAGACATTCAATTCCATAGTTCTTAAAACAGTTACGAAGTTTCTCAATTTCATTTTGTGTATCAGTGAAAGTATTGGTTAAAAGCCAAAAAATATTTAGTCAAAAATAGATTTGCATTTTCTAGGGGGCAAGTGCCCCTCTTGCCCCAAATGTGCGGGCGCCCATGATTGTCAATGAATATGATGATCTTGACATCTAACAAGACTCTCAACATGTTGTTCTTATGTTCTAGGAATGTTTTCGGTTACATCTTTGATTCAAGAAAGACCAAGC
>CM030868.1:3951530-3971530 GCA_018105865.1 Metaphire vulgaris | reverse complement strand
ATACATACATGGATACATACACACATACATACATACATGGATACATACATACATACATACATACATACATGGATACATACATACATACATACATACATACATGGATACATACATACATACATACATACATACATACATGGATACATACATACATACATACATACATACATACATACATACATGGATACATACATACATACATACATACATACATGGATACATACATACATACATACATACATACATACATACATGCATGCATACATACATACATACATACATACATGGATACATACATACATACAAACATGCATACATACATACATACATACATACATACATACATACATACATACATACATACATGCATACATACATACTTCCCGCTCCACCGCCCCTCTTCACGTTAATGAGGCAGGGTCAATTTATCCAAAGGGTCATTATGGTTGGGACGCTGTGGTCAGGGGTGTAGCGACGGGGGTATGTATATATATATATATATATATATATATATACCCCCAAAATCAGTCTACCATCAAAAGTTTCTACCTTGTGTTTTTTTGATTTATATGTGGTTATATGTGGTTATATGTAGTTTATCTGGTTTATAGTTCAGGTTTATACCCTCCCAAATATTTATACCCACAGAAATCAAATTCTTGGCTACGCGTCTGGCTGTGGTCAGGGCAATGCTACTTTTAATAGTTTCCTATGGTCTAATTACAAAAGCCATGAAATAATAAAACACAGGGTGGCGCAAAAAACCGGACTAGTCACATTTAGGTTTGCATTTAATATAGTCCGGTTTTTGCGCCACTCTGTATGTAGCTGTTTAACCAGCGAGGTCAAATCTAATCCATTCATAAACTTCTATAGCACCACGGTATCATCCAATACGGTAGCACATCGCATGGGACCGAACGTTGCGGTATACTTTATAACCGAGTACGCGTTTTAACTGCGTCCGTTATATAACGAAGTTCTACTGTAGTATGAACAGCATCAAGCCAAGCAGTGGCGTCGCCAGGAATTTTTGGTTGGGGCAAAAGGGGCTGGTGTGTCAGATTCCTTACCCACCCCTCACCCCCTTCCGCAGAAAACTTTCTCACCGGATTTGCGCGAATCTGGTAGGTGGTCTGGGGCAGGTTTGGGGGGGGGGGTGGCAGTTGCTCCCATTTGCCCCCCCGTGGCGACGCTAATGCAAGCAAGACTTTGATAGTAAGGAACTGATTCTGATTCTGAAGCCCATAAAGTTCAGAATTTCAACAAATTACGTGAAACTAAAATTAATCCGCAGTGTTCTTGCCAACTCAGATCTCACCTTGTTCAGCAGCGTCATGCATGGTATAGAGAGGTCACCCTGGCCAGCATTTTCACCCTGCCTGAGCAGGTCCATTATGTAGGACCACATCTTCAGCCCTGCACGATAAGCACACCCCACATTTGCAGAGAAGATTCAACGCGTACAGTGCATATACCGGCAACGCAATGTCCAGTTGTTAACGTTCACCTGACGTAATGATTATGCACTTCTATAGCGCCGGTTCTAATACCCAGGGGTATCAATCGATGGTACTTCAAAATCCATCCGCAAAAGATCCAGGTCAGCCCAGAGATCAGTCAGAGGAAGAGAGTAAGACGGACTATGCAGTGGCGGCTCTAGGAATTGGCAAGTGGGGGCCGTTGGGGTGAATTTAATCAAAATTAACTAACAGCAGTGGTTATCACACAGGGCAGACCCTACTGAACCACTTTAAACCTTATTATTATTATTATTATTATTATTATTATTACTACTACTACTACTACTACTACTACTACTATTGCTATTACTATTATAACTATTAATTAATCGTTAATTCTTAAAAGTTAGCTATTAAAATTAAATTAATCGTTACCAGCCCCCTACTAGCTAATAGATAATTAAATACCTTTGCTGCGGGTAACGGCTGACACTGCCTGAAGAAGCAGAAAAGCATTGCAGTCACTGTAATCGAGAAACATCTGAAGAAGACGAAGGGCGGTTTTGGCCACCGGATAGCACTGCAACATCAATAGACAACGCAATCACGTGTAAGCCACCAGGATAGACCTATTCCAACTAAAAAACATATATAAAAGTACCCAGGGTTTAATCTAGGTCGTCTCCGGGGGAAATTGCCCTCCCCCTCCGGAAATTTAAATTTCGCCCCGGAAAAGGTTGGCATAGTATATCAACTTACAGCGCTCCCCAGGCCCCCTAGCTGACTTCCCTCGGCCTTGTCAGTTCCCGCCCCCGGAGTCCAGGAGTCTAGATTAGCCACTGAAAGTACCCATTGGACTGTGACGATTTTTCTTTGTAACCTACCGTGAGCTGGAACAAATATCCAGGTAGATAATGCAAATGTCCTCTTTGTACTAACATGGATTTGTACTGAATGACACATTTTCATACAGTACTTAAATTAATTATTTTGTCAAAATAACAATATTAAAATCAGTAAAATAGAACTAGAAAGCGACAGCAGTCTGCCTTTCAAATGCTTTTCAAAAGCAACTCTTAAAACAACAGCAGCATTTTGCATCAGTAGCTATAGATGTGATATCTGTATCTTGTGCTTACAAGATAGATGGCCTGTTAAACTGAGCACAAACCACGACGCTGATATGTTCTGATCAAATATTCAAAACAGGTATGCCGAGAGGGGCCAGAAGGAGCAAATGCACAGGGGTCTAGCGATCTATAGGGGCCCGGATGGGTTAGGTTAGGGCTAGGGCTAGATGGGGAGGGGCCAGTTGAAGGCATTGCTACCGACGATGACAAGCAAAAAAAGGTCGTCCCCAGATTTTTTAAAGGAATATATCTCGGCGGCCCTGATAAAAAGACCCACAATATTGTACACCATTCTGTTTACATTGGTCTACTGTAACAAATGATACTAAAAAGCTTGCCTAATGCGATTAATTTATTATAATAATAATGTGATTTTAAGTGATTTAGGAGGCTAAGTAAGCCTGTGTGAAAACCACTTTGACTTGAAACGATGGAAATAGATGGAATCAAGAAAATACCTTTCGAAAACAAGGAACTAGTTAGGCCTATGGCTTACGTTTGATATTGTCAACGCGTATAGCCATTGTATGGCGATATTGTCCGCCACTATGCCGTTCATCCATCGACGTACAGCATCAGTTGGCCAAGACCTACAATGAATTCGTATATAATTATAAGAAAACACAGCCTTACCATCTTAGAACTACTCAATATCATAATTCGTGCAGAATGGCAATATTTATAAACACAGTAGGCCTAATGTGAAAAAATTAATGGATTTTTACTACTACTACTACTACTACTACTACTACTACTACTACTACTACTACTACTACTACTACTACTACTACTACTACTACTACTACTACTACTACTACTACTACTACTACTACTACTACTACTACTACTACTACTACTACTACTACTACTACTACTACTACTACTACTACTACTACTACTACTACTACTAATAATAATAATAATAATAATAATAATAATGTTTAAAGTGATTCGGTAGGGCATGCCCTGTGTGGGAACCACTGCTTATGGTAAATTATTCTTCACATTCAGTGCCGTAAATAAATGCGGTTCAGTACTCTCTCTCTCTCAGAACATAGATATGCAAGACAGTTAAATAATGATTGCATAGAATATTTTAGCATTAACCCCTTAACTGGGTGCCCCGAGTAACGCTCGTCCATTTTACAATGAGTTACAAATAGTTGCCCAGTTAAGGGGTTAACCGAACACCGCATGAACTTGAAACCTGACCTTTAACCTTCAAGTGTTTTCAAAAATTCAAATGACAAACTAATGAATTAAATAATGCAGGGGTAGATCTAGGATCTAGGAATTCAATTTGAGGGGGGAAACCTAGCGCCCCATTCCATTTTCCCAGTTGCCTTACCCCGTCCATTCCAGGTAGTTTCAACTTTTAAAAGGAACGAAAAGACGAAACTCATTTATTCATATCTTATAACTTTTTGGCTTTTCACTATTGATGTCAACTTGAACGAAACTGTGGGGAGCCAACCCCCTATACCTTCCTCAATCCTTCCTATGGTAGCCTCTCAAAAAGTGGGGGGCTTGTGCCTAGAGACCTATTAGAAGTTTTCGCCTATATTTTTCGCACTTATGAGAAATTAGCAAAACAAAATTTCGCGGGGGTGGCTCGGGTGCATTTGCCCCCTGCGCCCTGCCTTGCATCCGCCCATGAACAACGACAGGCCGTCGGCAGCTCAAGTCTCTTACTTCTGAGAATGTATCCCTGATAGCTGTGATTGGCGTCTCTTCCGATTTTGACCAGACACGTCAGACCGTCGCTGTATATGAATTCCCTTACGGCGTCCTTGTCATTCTACAGAAAACAAAAAGATACAGTATGGCCGCAATATCGCGCTGACGTGTGCCGCCACATGGGCCTGTGCGTAGAAAGCGGGTCGAACAGCCGACGGTCGGATAGAGGAGGCTTAGTACGGCGTCGAACTCAATCGTCGAATATACCGCTCAGAAGAACACGTGAGGAAAAAACTAGTTCAGTCTCTACTCTCAAGCACAAACAGTAGGGCTCTGTCTGTCTGTCTGTCTGTCTGTCTTTCTGTCTGTCTGTCTGTCTCTATTCGCTCTCTCTCTCTCACTTAAAGTAGAGAGAGAGAGAGAGAGAGAGAGAGAGAGAGAGAGAGAGAGAGAGAGAGAGACAGACAGACACAGACAGACTCTATCTCTCTCACTTTCTCTCCTCCTTTTCTCTCTTTTTCTCTATCTCTGTCTCTCTTGTCTGTCTGTCTCTGTCTCTGTCTGTCTTTCTCTTTCTGTCTCTCTCCCTCTACCTCTACCTCTCTCCTCTCTCTCTCTCTCTCTCTCTCTCTCTCTCTCCAAGAGTTTGCAACATGTATATAAGACATTTAACAAAATTTTCCAACAATATTTGATGTGACTTTAAATACACCATAATTTTTACTGCGCCTTCATTCATCTTCCTAGCCGCCTTATCGTTAACTTAATCTAAATGTTACCATGCCTTTACCTTTCAGTTACCCTTGCTGTCCCTCTGTAATGACATGTCCTGTTTGACTATACTAAAACACCAGGGGCGTAACTAGGAATTTGATTTGTGGGGGGTATAATGTGATTTGGGGGTATAAATCTTTAAAAAACTTTGAAAATCTTAAAAACACATGAAAATTTTTGAGGTAGTCTGATTTTGAGGTATATATATACCGATATAACCCCCGTCGTCGCTACGCCCCTGTAAAACACTGTCGACATTATTTGGCCAATAATCTGAAGAAACGTCAAACCTTGAAAATTTGCTTCAACGAAAATAAAACGCGGCGCAGTTCCTGACCACTGGAATGAACCAACTTATCTAAAAGATTGAAGTGATATTTATGAACAAAAACATTATTAATTAGCAATTTAATACATAAATACAAGCAATGGTCATTGTTAAGAATCATAATAGCATAAGTATCATGCACTGGATTTGTGATTTGATGTGCCATAGGCTGATGCTGCTATGTCATACTTATGAAATGGCGCTATAGAAGTTCATGGTTACATTAGACAAAAGTCTGTAATGTAAGAAAAAATCAAAGAATGCAATCTATGTCCTTCTTACTTCACTTAAAAAGTCAATGACGTCATAAAAATTTCTATTGATTATCAGAGGCGGCTTCACAGGGGACCCGAGGGCTGACCCCCACATTGCCCCCCCCACCACTTGCCAAATCCTGGAGCCGCCAAAGTTGATTATACCGAGCAACGGGAAAGATTTAAGAATATTCCAGAATAACGAAGGAAATCGTTTTTCTAGAGAGTTGACGTCATTATATAGTTGCCGTTTTTCTTCTGCAATCATTTTATTAGTGCCTGGTACTGAAGGCTTTTCTTGTATCGGGGAAAAAATCCAAAAATGGCACATAAAGCAACCGCACTTGAGCTATAAAATACCCGAGATTAGCTATCAGAGAAAGCCACTGAAATATAAAGCAGAAAGCAGAATTGCATGTGAAGCGATAAGGCTGGCATTTCTTTTACACTCTGTCTCATTATTTTCCATTCTGACAGATCTCTCTGGTCTATACGATTGATACCTTTAGAAGTTTAGAATATCAGGACGGGTGCTATAGAAGTGCCTAACAAAATAATAATAATAATAATAATAATAATAATAATAATAATAATAATAATAATATTAATAATCACAGGCCTCATCGTCATCATAATCATCATCATCATCATCATCATCATCATATACTACTACTACTACTACTACTACTACTACTAATAATAATAATAATAATAATAATAATAATAATAATAATAATAATAATAAGAAGAAGAAGAAGAAGAAGAAGAAGAAGAAGAAGAAGAAGAAGAAGAAGAAGAAGAAGAATGAGAAGATTATGATGTGAAAGAAGACGATGATAAAGAAGTAGCCTATGACAACAACAACAACAACAACAACGATAGCAATTATATCATCATGTTGTGATAACAGAAAAATACGTGTTTTACCAATAAATGCATGAACCCCAACAGTGACGTGTATCTTTTGGACGAGGGCCTCACTTAATGCACTGAAATCAAAAACACCTTCAACTAGAGGCAATCCATAAATGACGTGACGCGATTTTGGCAGTTCTTTGACCCCCTCTACCATCACACGTCGTCACAAAAAGTCAGACCCCGTCAAATATGACGTCACAACGCGTTAACCCCCTCCCCCGCGTCATCTTGTCGTCTTTCAAATGTCAAAATTAATGTTTCGTCTGAAAATATTGATTATAATTAATATAGTTGAAACTAAATTCAGAAACTTTTCGAAATCTTTTTAAAATGAAGTATAATAATTATAAGTGTAAAATACGTTCAATTTTGCGGTAACATAGCATTGCGCTATTAATAAAAATATTTAGTATTATGTGACGTCACATTTCTGGAAACCCTCCCCGTCATCACACATCATCACAACCCCTAAGTGCGTGACGTCATTTACGGAAATCATCATTAACTATCACAATCATCATCATCATTGCATACAAGTACAACTATATTTGTTTAATTTGTTTAGCGCCTTTCATTATGAGCTGGAGTGCTGGACATCATGTAGGCATATGCATATGGCATACAGTACAGTATAGCCTAGGTAAACTGAAAACCGTGTAGTGACACAAAGGTAAAATATATGAGTTACTTTTCCAAATACATATTCTGTTATCTGCTACTGTATATGCTAATAAAGTGCTAAACTGGAGGAGTGGAGGAGGGAAGAAGTAGGAATGGATGGTGGTGGTGGTTACCTTGACTTGCTGCTTCCACTTGATTCATCTTCCGACGAACTGTCTTCCAGGCACACCTGAGGTTGCAGGTAGGCGGCCTTTGTACGACCATTTCCGACGTGTTTGTACAAAGCCACTGCGCAATCGTGAAGCTACGAATAGAAAGAAATCAACCAAATGGCGTGCAATAGTACATCAGAATCCAAATAGTCGGAGCTAGGACAAAATGTCCGCGGACAAAAATCGTGGACAAAATGTCGCGGACAAAATGTAACCCTGTCTCTATAACCCTAACTCTAAACCGTGACATTTTGTCCGCTGACATTTTGTCCCCATGACATTTTGTCCGGCTACGATATAGCCATATTCACAGCCAGGGTGCGATTTGTGACCTGGAGCAGTGGAGAGGAGTATGTCGAGCTTGGGGTGATGTAATTGTTGGGAAATGTAGCAGTGGGGGATGTAGTGGTGGGAATGTAGCAGTAGGGGGATGCAGTTGGGCAGTGGGAGGATTCTCCCCTTTCCCCTACACATATCGCGCCCTGTTCACAGTTCAAAAGTATATCTTCCTTGCATTGAGTGTCAAAATGTGGTGGTGATGACCTTTTTGTCATGCTTTTTTCCATTGTAGTAAGTAGTATTCCTTGAAATTTCCTATTTTTGATTATTTGTAAAAGTGATATTGTTGACGTCAACTTCTCTTGACCCCCCCCCCCATCTCCCTGTCAACAACTGTCAAACTTTTCCAAACCCCCTCCCTCTCTTAAATTGTTGACGTAATTAATGGACAGCCCCTGTGTAGACTGTTTCAGTCGAGCATATTGATGTGCTGTATACGCCCCTATTCCAGAATCCTGGCTACGCCGCTGTGTACCATACCTTCTTGATGTCTATATCCATGTTCTCCAGAGCTTCGCCGATCTCCTTGTAGCCGGCGAATCGTCGATCCTCCTCGTCCTCCACCCACGGCGGCTTCCTCTTCCTCAGACTCTTCCCGCAGATCCCGACCAGCTCCCCGATGCCGACCTGGCCGTTGGCATCGTACCTTGCGACGGCCTCTTTGACCGCCGCGTCGCTGTATCCGAGCGGATAGAACCGCTTCGCCACCGGGGACGTCATCTCCAGCGGAGACGACTCCAGGACGCCGCCACCGCCGTCTGCCATGTCGTCGAAATTCAGATCGACCAACGTCTCCGTGGGAATGCCTCCGTCGGCCGCCGCCGTCGTCTGCGTCGGTCTGTGGCTTTTGGCGTCCGTTTGGTGATGATGGTGTCCAGCTGTCGTTTCGCTGTTCTTCGTAGCAGCGCCGAGCAGAATATCAAGGTCGTTAAGGTCGTCGAAAGATTTCGTCCTGTCCGCTGGGCAGGTTCCTTGTTTCTGCTGGTCCTTGACCCTATCGTGTGGAGTCTGAGGCGGTCTTCCGATCCTGTCGGGTTGTTGTTGGGAGGAGTAGCTGAGTTGGTCCATCGATTGAGTCTTGCGCGGGTCCTTCGCGGCGGCGGCGGAAAAGAACGCCGGGACGGGCGACAGCGGTATGTCCGGCGTGTCCGGCACCGGTGTGTCCAGCAGGCTGTCCGATGAGCTGAGGTCGACTTGAGTAGGAGTAGGAGGGGCGGCAGTGATGTCCAGTCGTAGAAGAGGATTCGCCGGTGCGTGGGTCTTTTCGGGCGGGGCTGTCGCCGGAGTCATCACTCCGGAACCGAGGAACTTCGGCACGATTTCCGGATCGAGTAAGTCGTCGATGTCCTCTGGTTCCCCGGCGAGGCTTACGTCGCCAGGACCGGCGCGCGAACGGCTTGTAGAATGCGAGTCGCTCGACGTACTCTTGTCTTCGTTCACCGGGCTTAGGGGTTTCTTGGCTGCTGCAGCGCGTACGGGACGCTTTTCTTGAGGTTGCTTCTTCGTCGTCGTCGTCGTCGTCATCGAGCTATCGTCAATATCATCATCACTGCTACTGCTGCTGCTGCTACTGTCGCTGCTGCTGCTGCTGCTGCTGCTGCTGTCTGACAGTATCTTAGCGTCGTCTTCGTTTTCACTGAATCCCAGAATGTTATCGATGTCTCGAAGTTTACCGATGAAGCCGCCTCGCTTTACGCCCTCCGAACTCGTCACCAGATCGGGTAATGACGCTGTGCTCGACAACTGATTTCCCGACGGACACGACTTTGTCGCTGAACGCTGGCCTTTGGATAATCCTCTCATGGAAATCGTTCTCCGAAGACACATCTCCCGCCGCACAACCCCGCAGGCTGTCTGCAGAGGGAAACGCCCTTCCGAGACGCTTCTTGCCCTCCGCCTTTTCGATGACGTCGTAAGGGGACAGAGATCGCTGATTGCCGGGGACTTTGTTGTTGTTGTCGATGTCGCGGGGAGACGGTGACCGATCCAAACTGGATTTTATTCGCGGCGTAAGTAACAGCTGTTTGGCGGCAACGGTTTCTGAGTTGAGTCTCTTGGTGTCTTTCGTGTGGTTCTGTCTGTTCTTATCTGCAATGGTGTCGACGTTCGGCGACCCGTCGCGCAGAAATCCGGCCTCTTCCGACTTCTCGCTTCCGCTCGGCGATCGAACGGAACGCGGCGACAGGAGACCGTGGCTGTCCTGCCGATCGCCCTTAACGGACTTGTTTTTCACGTTCTTCTTTCTCCATTCGTCTTTGCCGTAGATGTCCAATCGCACGTCGTCTTCGTCGTCGGGAGACTCCGGGCGGCGCTCAGCATCTGTTTCTTCCACGACTTGACCTTCTCTATGCTTTCCTTGAGAGAGAGATTATTTTCCGGCGGCGTCGACGGTTTCTTCTCCGCCTTGGGTGACTTCGGCATCTGCATGACCTTCTTCTTCTTCTCCCTGTCGGTCTCTTCCTCTTGCTGCCATCTTCGCTCCAGAAAGGAGCTCTGTTTCGGAAGCTGGTCGGTCTTTGTTTCGTCCTTCCTATCGGCGCCGCTTTTTGCCGCTGTGGTTTTTCTGATGTTGATCGGTTCGTAGTTGGTGTCGTCGTCGTCTTTGAAGCTGGATCGCGTCATCTTCCTGTCCTTAGGGACGAAAACCGACTGTTTCGGAAGCACTACCGGTTCTTCAACTTTATCCTCGTTCTTACTCGAACTGCCAGCCCCCTTGCTGCTGCTGCTGCTGCTGGTGGTGGTGGTGGTATTAGTACTTTTCCCAGCTGCTGCTGCTGTTGCTGCTGCTTCTGCTGCCCCGGCCTTGGCTTTACCGTCCAAATTCGACGACATCGCCGAGACAGATGGCCCAATTCGAGGCACGGCGTATTTACTATCGGACGCATATTTGGACGGTTTGTCTCGGTTGATGCGAACCCTACCGCAGAATTTATCCAGGTCGTCTCCGTCCACCTGTACGTGAACGTTCTTCAGCTGCCTCCGTCGCTTCCTGTCTCCCACCGGATACGTCTTCGTCTTCGCCCTCGAAATCAGTCTGTTCCGGGTCTTCTCCGGGGGCTTCCTTCGCGCAGCGTCAACGGCTCCCGGTCGAACTCCAGCGGCGACGTGGCCCTGCTGGTCAGATACCGGACGTCCGGGTCCCTTTTCGAAACGTCGTTCGGTTCCTCGGCGCTGTCGCTCGACTCCGACAGCGCGGACAGATCCTTTTGCGTCTTCGTCTTCGTCTTTGCGCTGTCCTCGTGCGGCGTCGTCTGTCGTGAAGCCGTCTGCTTTTCGTAGCTTGAGCTGCCGTTGTCGTCGCCGCGGCGGTCGATCCTGGTAGGTAACTGGCGCTTCCCGACGTCCCGTCGCCGCCGCCGCCGCCGCCTATCCTCGACGTGAACGGAGTCAGGTTTAAGTCGGACGTCCGGGCCGTCGTTCGCCGCGATTCGAACGGCGTCAGACTGTAGTAGGAGCTCTTGGCGCGCGTCGCGTCCGACCCGCTCGCCTGCCCCGTCGACCCGGCGGCGGCGGCGCTCAGCCCGTAGCTGGTGCCCAGGTCGCGCGACGACGACGACGCCCGCCCGTAGTCCTGCCTCGCCGACGACGGACGACGACGATCGGCCGACGACGACGGGGCGTAGCTGGTGGACAGGCCCAACGTCGACTGGGTCCTGCCCGACGAGTACGACGTCCCGTACGACGACGATGACGACGGACCGAGGTCGGCGTCGGAGGCATACCCGGATCCGGTGGCCAGCCTCCCGGTCGAATAGTCGGACCCGAGGCGACTGGTGTAGCGATCGAGCGACGAGGAAGCGTAAGAGGAACCTCTGTATCCGGTCGACGATGACGAGGTGTCGAACTTGTCCTTGAGGGAGGAAACCGCACCGGAGCTCGACAGGTAGTTGAGGGTACGGTCGGATGCTGACGGGGTCCGGTAGGCATCGTAGCTGGTTCCTCCTCCTCCTCCTCCTCCTCCGTAACTGGAAAGCGAACTTCGACTGGGATAGTCGTACCCGCGGTACGAGCTGCTGGAAGAAGAAGAAGAACCGTACCCGCCTGCACTACCGTACCCGCTGTTACCGCCGTACCCTCGACTGGAAGTGTCACTGAACTGGAATAAAGAAAAGATCGCTCGTGGTGACAAAGCTTTTCCACCGATTTTGCACAAATCCAACGACACGTTTAGTCTTGTGTTCAAAATATGATGACCTAATTACGAATTTACTAAATGCCACGTACAGTAAATCTTAACTTTTAACAACAACAACAACAACAACAACAACAATAATAATAATAATAATAATAATAATAATAATAATAATAACTACTACTACTACCACTACTACTACTACTACTACTACTACTACTACTACTACTACTACTACTACTACTACTACTACTACTACTACTACTACTACTACTGGGCCTACTGCTACTACTACTACTAGGCCTACTACTGCACTACTGGGCTACTGGGCCTACTACTACTATTACTACTACTACTACTACTACTACTACTAATAATAATAATAATAAATACTTAATTAGCAATAATAGTTATCAATTGATATAAATGCAGTGCGGCACAGTCGGCACTTATAGAGAAGGAGGAAAAGTTCTGGCCCCTGCTTACCGATCCCCCTCTCCTTCTCTCCCAACTGGCCCCATGGCAAAGGAGAAGCTTCACGATGTCACTTATTTAACTATTTAGCATAACAAAACTATCAGAAAATTCTCTCTCCCACTGATGTGATTCTTCCCCCTCTCACAGTGTTTATTCTAGCCACCTTGATATTGGGGATTTTGAAATGTTTGGGGGGCAAGGTCTGAGTCTCCACACTTACTTGGGGGATTTCCATTCCCCCACTCAACATATAAAATTTGGGGGATTTTTAAAACTTTGGGGAAAATCCCCAGAGAAGGCCTAGAATAAACACTACCCCTTCTCAGATGCCACTATGATGCCTAGAAGGACCAAAGGGAAGGAACGCATCTTATCCTCCCTGTCTATCGACGCCAATGTAACATTGAACTGAAGCCAGTGAGTTTAAAAATAAACCAAACGAGCGTTTCAAAACAGCGCCGCCATCTAGTTAACGAAAATTCACCAACCAATAGTTCTGTTGGGTTTCTCTGTGCTTCTTTAATTGCTACTTTAACGGAAAAGGTCATCGCTAGTTTTTTTGGTGCTTCTTTGATTTCTTAAAAGTATCTTTTAAAAGGTCTGACGCAACTGCTATAATATTTTTGTCACGCCTACGTGTATTAAGTAGCTTATTTCAGTTAGATAGTTCTGGCCTTTATTGTAGGCCTATATGTTCGTGAAGAGGACTTACAGTAGGCCTACCAAAGATGGCCTGAAAAATGAAAGTTTTATGTTAGCAATAGATAATAATAATAATAATAATAATAATAATAATAATAATAATAATAATAATAATAATAATAATAATAATAATAGGGTTTAAGTGGTTCACAAGGGTTTGCCCTCTTGTGAGAACCACAAATGATGTTTCATCTGGGGTTTATTTTGAAATCATTCACATCTAGCCAAATCCGTCTCAGTCCATCTGTCCACAACTCTTGAACTACAAATGATGTTTGTATCTCTAAATCAACTCTTGTACTACAAATGATGTTTGTATCTCCAAACTATCTTTTAGACTAGAAGTTTTAGACTTTTAAACTAGAAGTATTAAGTGTCGTTACGTCAAACATTTTCACACCCCCTCCCCAATTGTTGTAATTAATGGACAGCTTATTAAGTGTCGTTACAGACTGTTGGAAGTTTAACGACAATATCTGCTAAACTCATTTTGTCTTTTTTGTTTGATAGAAATACAATGTATTGGAAGGTAGATTTATTATTTTTTACAGAGAAATATTCATCTTCTCCTGTTCTCCTAAGTTAGTTAATGTTAAACTGTAGGTCCCCTACTTGTACACTCATGCAATAACATATGCTAATGCAATTAATTTTTGGGTTTTGTAATTTTGATTTTTCTGTTACTAATAAACTACACGATTGATTGATCGATTGATTGAGCAAATGATTGAGTGATTGATTGAGTGAGTGAAAACTGAAACTAAGTAGTTTCAGAACCAACCTGTAGCGGAATATAATAGCCCAGGTAAGTCGAATTCATCTTTAATAAAGATTTTCCAGGTTTCCAGTTAAGCTGACGAACAAAATCCGCCTAGAAACGGGTCCTTTTCGAAGAAGAAGTAATAGAGACTTCACTTTCCTCGGTCACAGCGCAGGTAAGTAAGTAAGTAATTAAGACGAAATTTCAATATAGCGCTGCCCGAAAGCTTGGCGCAGTGCGCCAGCTTATTCACGAGCGCTCAATCCTGGGGAAAATCCATGTATTTTTACAACGCAACGAATACGAAACTGCAGGCGGCGGAACTCAAGCAAGACAAATTATAGACACATATACGCCAATTTCTTTCTCAATAGCGGGATAACAGTTCTAACTTCGATGGATGTGAGAAAAGGACCTTGAAAACAAACAGCAGAGTAGAAGAAGAAGAAGAAGAAGAAGAAGAAGAAGAAGAAGAAGAAGAAGAAGAAGAAGAAGAAGAAGAAGAAGAAGAAGAAGAAGAAGCAACAGCAGCCCCAACCAAGAAACTCTCAAGGTCAACTTCAACCTAAAGACGTGCAAAAACATCGTTATATATTTTCTCCAGCGTATGGAACGAGTGGCTCGCCCGTTTGCCAGAATACAGTCGAACTTCGTTACAACGGACTCGGTTAGAGGGGGCTGTCCATTTATTACGTCAACAATTTTTGAGAAATTGTTGACCCTCTCCTCTTGTCAACCACTGTCAACTTTCAGGGACACCCCCTATAATTATGTCAAAAACTTTTACCCCTCGTAAGATCAGTGACGGTACCTCTGTAACGTTTAGAAGGTTTTTATTTTTGCGGCGATGAGACCTTTTCCCCTTTTTCCACCCCATTTTTTGCGCATCAAGTGTCAAAATGAGGTGGTGATTACCTTATTTTGTTTGTCAGGCTTTTTCCATTTGCAATAATTTGAAAAATAATCCATGAAATTTTCTTGATTTGATTATGTGCAAAAAATAAAATTGTTGACGTCAACTTATCTTGAACCCCCTTCCCCTGTCAACAACTGTCAAACTTTTTCAACCCCCATTTTGTTGACGTAATTAATGGACAGCCCCTGACGCGTACATTGTACTCGTTTATAAAGTAACGCAATGTACGGTCTCGTGTGATGCGCCGACGTAATGGACGGTATCGGATATAACGCTCCTCGGATAAAACATAGGGCCTACTACAGGGGTGGGCAAACTACCGCCCGCGGGTCGCATGCGGCCCGCGGGCGGGTTCCATGCGGCCCGCCAGACCATTTAGAAATATGCAGAAAGTGAGAGATGATTTGAAATTATTTTAGAGAAAGTTTGACAAACATGTCATTTTATATGAAAATCATGTAAATGGTTATTAAAAATTCGATATTTGAGCAGCAAATAGTAAAATAATTAATATCATAATGCTACTCTGCTAGTATAGATAAAATAAATGTTACTAAAATGCCTAAACTTTAGTCGTAAATGCTAGCTTCATTAATAAAATTTATGCTGTATGTAAGCATCTTAATTTATAAAAAAATTGTTTTTGTTTGTGCGGCCCGCCTAATGTAGTATTAGGTTTCTTGTGGCCAGTTAGTGAAAAAGTTTTCCCACCTCTGGCCTACTACTGTATTTTACAGACCCGCTAGGTACGTTATAACGAAGTTCTACTGTACACACGTGTGTTCAGCGCACGACGAGAAACTCGGCGGTACGGCTATGACGCCGTTAGCACGAAGGATGCTAAAAACACGCACACAAGACTGGCTTCACGGTTCCAAGGCCAGCAAGAAACCAGCCAATTTTCCTGGATGGCACACACACACAGCCTGCAAATATTTACCGGTTTCACCTCTGCAGCGCACGGTGTACAAACCCGGCCTACACGCCACACAGTAGCAGCAGCAGCAGCAGCAGCAGCATCCGAAGTAAAATTTCGCATACATCTGATGATAAACGGTTGCCCTAGCTACCGGCGGCCCGGCGAGTCAACGGTGGAGAAAGACAGAGGCGGATCCACGGGGGAAGCTGTGTCCCCTCACCCCCACCGCCCCATAGAATGCCTCCCCATCGAGGGTGATGTTCTTACTGTATGTGCCACTTTATGAAAAATAATTGGTCCCCATACTAAGAAGTTGCCACCTCAACGACCCCCTTCCCGCTTGTCAAATCCTGGAGCCGTCTTTAATAATAATAATAATAATAATAATAATAATAATAATAATAATAATAATAATAATAATAATAATAATAATGATTTTTAATAATAATAATAACAATAATTAAAAACAACAACAATAATAATAGTATTAATAATAATAATAATAATAATAATAAACAACAACAATAATAATAGTATTAATAATAATAATAATAATAATAATAACAATAATAATAATAACAACAAATAATTATTAATAATCAATTAATTAATAATAATAACAACAGCAAATAATAATAATAATAATAATAATAATAATAATAATAATAATAATAATGTGATTTAGATGGTTTAGGAGGCTGTGTGAATACCACGGCAGTTGCAACGCCTGCATCAGGTACTTGGCCTACAAAGAGGTACTCGTAACTCAAGACCAGGTATTCAAAACCAAGGTAGTCTTAATAAACAGAGCCTGCAGGTAAGAGAATCATCCAGCGACGCCGTTTGCATGATTGATGTGGTAATGTGCAGAAAAGCGATCCATCATTTTCAGACGCCTCACTCCCCCACCCCCACCCTACCCCAACCCCCTCCCCCAATTTCCCAGAGGAGAAATCTAATTTCCACAATAGATAGATAGGCCTACAGTACTCCGGTTTCTAGGCAACAAGTACTAAGTAGGCCTAAAATTCTCACCGCCAAATAGGCCCTCTAGTAGGATTTTTCCAATAGAAAATTTCGGCTAATGAAAAATTCGGCTAAGCCAAAAAGTGTCGCTCGGAGACATTTTCGGCTAAAATTCGGTTAACTAGAAATATTGCGGCTAATTAAAATTCGGTTAAAAATATATAAAATAATAATGATTGTAGCACTGATAATTAATTGGTTTTGTCAATAATGCAATACGTCTTAGTACCTTGCAGTCAACAAGAATTTATAAATTATTATAGCCGTTAAATTCACGGCTAAAATTCGGCTAATGCCAAAAATTCCGCTAGGCGGCTAACGGCGGCGGCCAAAGGGCCTACCCCCAAAATTTGTGGGTACGGCGCAGGAAATTGGTGAGTTTGACCATGCCTCCTCAATCTATTACTATATCTGCGTCTTTGAAATCTAGAATCAGAGTAGAGATGACCATAGAAGAGTTGTAGAGAAATCAAAACAACAACACATGGAAAATTCGATGCCACAAACTGAAGGGCAACGCCATCATCATCATCATCATCATCATCATCATCATCATCATCATCATCATCATCAACGGCACTGCCAAACCAGCGCCCGGTCCGTCTATAAGTGGATTTTATGACGCAAGTTTTGCGGTCTTCCAAAGACGTTGATTATTTTCCCAGTTTCGACCTCAGAACCGTACTTGTGCAATGCAGATGAAGCTGAAGCTATAGACGATAGCAATGCTTTAGACTTAGAGCAGAAAACAAACTACATCAGACGCTTTTAAAAAGAAGTCGAGAGAGGAGATAGTGAGACAGAGAGAGTGAGACAGAGAGAGAGAGAGAGAGAGAGAGAGAGAGAGAGAGAGAGAGAGAGAGACAGAGACAGTCTCTATAGACAGAGATTGACAAAAGACAGACAGACAGACAGACAGAGAGAGAGAGAGAGAGAGAGACAGACAGACAGAGACAGTCTCAGAGACAGAGATTGACAAAAAGACACAGAGAGAGAGAGAGAGAGAGGAGAGAGAGACAGACAGCCGAGAGAGGAGACGGACTGTTAAACAGAGAGATTTATGGAACAGACAGACAGACAGAGACAGGAGTCAGACAGAACAGGTGGTTGACAGATTTATGGAACAGACAGACAGCGAGTCAGACAGACAGACAGGCAGACAGATTAGACGACTGTTGTCTTACCGTTGAGCTGGCGCCATATGAAGTAGTACCACCGCTGCCGAGACTGTAGCTGCTGCCGTACAGACTGCTGCTTCCACCTCCCTTTTGGAAGAAAAACGAAAGGGCAGATCACTTCCAGGCGCCACGATTTAAAACCCAATTGCCCGAAATTCGTCATCAATATAGTCGCCGATTCGTTTAAAACATGCCTTTAGTAAGGTACACAATGCAACCGAACAGCACAAACATTATCGTTTAAACTTAGCATGATTTAAAGTGGCTTAGAAGGCGTTATTGCTTGTGTGAAAGCCACTATAGGGGCACTAACGGGGCTTGAACCCGCTCCGTCAGCCTGACGCTCCAGCACGTAACCCACTCTGCCATCTTCCGCCCCCAATTACTAAGTAATATACGCTGATGGGAAGGGGGGCGAGTCGAAAACTTTGGTGTTTGGCGTGCAGTAGTCTAATAGAAAATGGGTTGATAATAAGAAAACGTTAAAACTATTTCGTTAGTAGGCCTATTATTATAAAAAGTAATCATTTCAGTATCTTCGCGGGCCAGTTCACATTCCCTTGGTGGATCGGATCTGGACCGCGGGCTGCCATTAGAAACAGACATGAACATTGTTTGGGTCCATCCATGGGTTGGACTGGGTTGGGTTGAATTGGGTCAGAAATTCCCACGTTTATGGTTGGTTGGGTTGGGTTGACCAAAGAACCCATTTTTATTGATTAACTTTATACGGTCAATAACTGGTTTAAGAAATTGTAATGCACGGTGGGTTGGGTTGGGTTGGGTCAGTTAATCATATTGCCTTCGTGGGTCGGGTCGGGTCGGGTCTAAATCATAATGGGCTGTTCATGTCTGATTTGAATACTTCCGGTCTAGACTATATGTATATAGACATCGAAAGTACTGATTGAATAAAAGTCTACAGTATTCGTAAAAGTGGCGGCTCCACCGGGGGCAGGGGGTCCCGTGCCCCCTATTGAGTGCCTTCCCCCAGAGGTAAATGGGAATACAACAAAACAACGCCCCTGCCACCCAGATTATGTTCTATCGGATTCTTAAATAATACAACAAAACACCGGCTACAGTATAACAACGCTATGGCATTATCTATCAGGTTTTATCTAGGCATATCTACGGTTTTTTCTCAGGCCAACAGTTTTTTTATAGACTTATATTATATGTGTCGGTGGCTTTGCTATTTGAAACTCGCCTCTTTATTCTAACCGTAGGCCTACGATACAGAGGAACTTGGGATTCAGAATTCGAGAAATTCAGTTAAAACTATATATACCCTTTATATAGGCCTATCTCCACAGCTTGTAGGCTTACAATTTTTATTGAAACAGGCGTAACGGTGCTAATAATTAGACTTGGAAACGTTTCTTTCAGTCTGTCAAATAGTGCAGAGAAATCACAAAATGACAATAAAGTTAAGTAAGTAAGTAAGTAAAAGATCGTGGATTTCTATAGCGCTTTCAAAAGCAACACCGCAGTATAGCTCCTTGCCCCTATGCGCTTAAACTTAGTATGAAGTAGCTATAGACAAAGGTGGGTGGGTGGGTGGGTGGGTGGGTTATTCATGCAGAGTCATTTAATTCAAGAGGTGATTGTGGATGGAACTTTACAGCTATGGACGAAATAATTTTTGAAGAGAAATGTTTCGAGTTTAGAAAGAAAATCGCGAGGAGGTGTCGGTTTCAGGAAGTGAAGAAAATTGTGATTCCAAACTTGTTGTTTGACCATCCTGCAGACAGCAGACCTATTCCAAAGTTACGGTGCGCCATATGAAAAAGCTCGGTTGCAGATTTCGAGAGATGATTGATTCGGAGGACGAAGGAGAAGTGGCATGAGAGGAAGATCGAGTGGATCGAACACGAATATAATACCGCCGATGCTTGTTGGCCATTATGCCCATAGCGGGACGGGTCCGAACATTATATTAGCAACAAATCTTCAATTAACAAATCGTGACAATTTGTTGACGCAAGGTTGAAACTGCAGATGCATTTTTCTTGCTTTTACAGTTTTACTGATGCGAACTATGGTCTATGATGTGCTCAAAGTCAGTTTTCTCAGTTTCTTCTCTTTCTTTTTACGGTGAGTAAAGCAAGATCACGCCTTGTTGGTGCCCCCTTTCAAATGGCGCGTTTTAACGTTCCAAATTAAAGCACTGA
>CM030868.1:3931530-3946530 GCA_018105865.1 Metaphire vulgaris | reverse complement strand
TTCCTCTTTTGAGTGAATTTTATAAGTCTTCGCCTTTTAGTAGGTACACTTTACGTCAACGATATCCTTAAACCAGCGTAGGATAGAATTTTATGTTTTAAGGAATGATCGCATTTAGGAGTTATTTGCCAACATTAATAATTATGCTGTTTTTATCACTAATTGAGTGAAGTAATAAAGACAGGACATTAATCGATTATTATTGTATATGATAGCGGTATTTAGGGTATTGGAACTTATGAAAGTGTTTAGTAAAAACCAAACTGGATAACTCAGTTCTATACCATAGACCTACTACTACTAAGACTAAGTACTGCTAAGAAGACAAAGATGGATCAATTTCAGAGATCATGTAGACAAAAATAATGACAGCAGGACAGACTATAAATGGAAAGCCAACTGGAAGATCCATTAGTGTATATTAGAAAATACTCAATTTATGGGAAAACATGACTTAATCTTACGGAGAACACTCGAAAAGGTATGATAATTGAACAGGAATTTATAGAAGAAATTGGTAAGTAAGTAAGTAAAATCTCGTGGATTTCTATAGCTCCTTGGAAAGCAACACAACAGTAGCTGCTCATTCTTAGGCGCTCAGCCTATCTTAAAATAGCTATGGGGAAGGTATATTATCAGCCAGGCAATAGTCAACATCCAAAGGGCAGTGGTCCATGTAAGTGTACATGGTAAGCTGCTCACTTCATGTATAAATCTACAAATAAAGACAGAAACAGTCCAAATCAGTTGAGCAGTTGCTTTACAAATTTACCCTCTGATGCATCACTGTAACTTGTTGCTTTGCAGTACAGGCAAGTTAGGAAGTACCTGCCCTGACTAATTTGATTAAAAATTAATGTGTGGTCTAATTATTGAACTTAAAACATTAAAATATTTAACTGTCTCTAGACTAAATTTGGACAAATGGATGCCAATGGAACAAAACAACATCTTGTCTTTGCAATTCTTGGATTCTTAGAGCAGCAGATAGCGTCAACGGAGTTAGATCCTGAGTCAAAAGAGAGCCTTGAAGGTTGAAACATTTTGTCATAAAACTTGGGCATGCTACCCTGATTTTGACTTGTTTTCCATGACTTTTGACTTCTGGTTCTGACTTTTTTCAGTTGTTTCATATCCAAAATTCAGTTAATCAAGACAAGTTACAAGTAATAGAATAACTTATATAATGGCCATCAAAGTGATGAAGTTAATAAAAATAAATAAATAATTACAATAATCACATATTTAAAGATCGTACAATAGCCCTGAGCAAAAAAAAATTGTCAACTAATAAAATGAGTGTCATTGTCTTCTCTTTACCTTGGTATGACATGCATTTGACCAACTACCCTCACACTGGGCCTGTTGTAATTTGTAATATTAAACGGATGTTGAGTTGAACATACGGTATTAATTAGTGCAAGAAAATTGTGGCCTGACCAGGGTTTAATCTAGGCCGTTTCCGGGGGAAAATTTGCCCTTCCCCTGGAAATTTTTGCATGCTGCATCAACTAACAGCAACCCCTAGTTGACTCCCCCTTCCGGAGTCCAGGAGTCTAGATTAAACACTGCGCCTGACAAGTAGAGGTTGATGTATTTCAGTTGCCGCTCAATGCTTACAGTCGGCATATGGTGTGAGCCTTCAGGATGAGAACATCTCTGCAAAGTTTCCACTTCCTGCATCTCTTGTGGACATATTTGCAGCTGGATTAAGGGATTTGGTAGGTTTTTTCAACGTTTTCTTTATGCTGTAATGTTAGCATAGCTTAAGATGTGAGTTTTGCTTTGACTTTAAAAATTATCTATGAGTTTAGTACTTTGTTTGTTGCTTTTATCGTGATTTTGAACTCTATTTATTTATTGTACGAATGTGATAAAAGTGAATTTTGCAATGCAGTTGGTAGTTAAAGGGTTAAACTTTGTGTTAGTCTGTACTTGATTATATTTTTGCATTTATATTTATTAATAGATTAATTAATTAACTAATTATACACATATTTGCCTTTGCAATTGACAGCAATTGCCGCGTGCATCAGCTGCTGACAAGGATTTGGCTGAAAGATTGAAAAGTGAAGGTTTGTTTCATCGTTTTTGTGTTTTTTTTTTCAAACTAGCTTTTTCTTACATTTTACATTTATTGTTAATGAAATTATGTAGTCTTTTGTAAGACTACACTTTTTATGGCTAGAAATAAATAGAAAGTTATGATATTTTTACTGGGTCGAAGGAAATTATTGATCTAGGAGTTTTATATTGATGTGGTATTGGCAGTATGTCTATATGCTTCCAGTTTCAATTTAATTTATGATTTTATCTTCTGTTTTCAACAAGTGAAAGTCATTTTCATTTTGCTGGCTCCACAGTCTAAATAAGCAGTTACATGCGCTGAGGGCTCATCCATGTAGTACATATGCAAAAACGGCATATTTTCAACCCCATTCCCTCGTTTGCATGTTGTACATACGCAAAATCTCCTAAATCGAGCCCTCCCTCCCTCTCGTACGTGCGCGTGCGTACTATATGGATGGGCCCTGACTCTACAACTTCTCTGCTTTTTGGCACTTAAAGCTATGGTTTCTACAAGGTCAAGGTTTTGAAATGTGGATGGTTAAGTCAGATTTGCTGTTGCATTTTGAGAAACTGGCTTCCATATCATGATGACTTCATACTACTGTTTTCATAGGGAATGAGTTGTTGAAACAAGACAAGTTTCAAGATGCTATTGCCTCTTATACCAAAGCCATTGCTATTGATGGAAGAAATGCTGTATATTTCTGCAATAGGTTGGTTATTATTTAAATAAATATCTTTGTTAGAGATTTTTTCAGTTTTGATTATTTCTTGCTTTGAAATAATTGATTGATAGTTATTATAATTTGTTGCCTGAATATCTTACATATTCTTTTATTACACGTAGTCTAATAGATAATTTTTATGTAGCATCGCCTTAGGAAATCCCTCTTCACTCTCTGACCAATTAAATCTATATTTGAGGTTTATACTGGTAGTTGTGCCATGGACACCCATACATTGGGGCAAGAGAGAGCACTTGCCCCCCTCCCTCCCCCTGAAAAATACCAGTCTATTTTTATAGCTAACTATATTTTGTCTTTTAATTAATGTTTTCATGTTAAAGTACTACTTGACTAAAGTATAAGAGTTCCTGGTTTTGTTTGGATTTTGGCATTCTGGCAATTCTAAAATTGTAGAATTTTGTGACAACCATGCTAAATTATTAACCATGGCCGTTGTATTTTACCCCTGGAAAAATTTCTGTGGGCGCCCGTGAGTTGTGCGCGTTAGAGGTCTGTGTAAAGATTTTGGAAAGATTTGAAAAGTTGCCAGCATTGGAAGACATGTTTTACATGGTGCAGTCTTCAGCACTAATAGAACCTTCCTTTTTTATCCAGTGACCTGAAGAAAAAGGACTTAACTATTAAAAAATTTTGTGTTTTGTTTGCCAGGGCAGCTGCACATAGTAAGCTTGGCAATCATCAGTGCTGCTTGAGCGACTGCCTCAGAGCCCTCGAACTCGACCCAAATTACAGCAAAGCATACAGTCGAAAAGGGTAACTGTCACCAAATGAATTGCCATATTTTTTACATATGCAACAATCTCTTTCTACAGGGTGGCACAAAAACCGGACTATATTAAATGTAAATCTAAATGTGACTAGTCTGGTTTTTTGCACCACCCTGTATATGGAAATATTAGGGTTTAATTTGCACATTAGGCTTTCGCGTGCACTTCTGCTGTTTTGCACCTTTTAGACTTATAGTGAACTATAATATATTACAATGAATTGGTTTGTGATAGGCAAGAATTTTCTTAGTGTTTGTCTTCTTATAGTTTGGCGCACACATCTTTGGGCCAGCACAGAGAAGCGAGAGAGTGTTTCCGAAAGGCGCTCGAACTCGATCCTGTTAATAGCGGCTACAGAGAGAATCTTGGCCTGGCCGAACAGTCTTTAAACGAACAGAGTGTGAGAATTTTATCCGGCCTATTGTTTCTCCTCATTTAAAAGTAATTTGGCCACTTTCAATCCGAAATTCAATGCCAAGTTTTCAGTTGGTATGCATTCATTTCCAGCCTGTATGCTCTTCACTAGTTATGGGCTTGTTACTGTTACCTTTACGTGCCGTGGTGTTTGTTTTGTCTGTCGGTTTTAGTCCACGTTTTCGGCACCAGGAGGAGGTGCGAACCTTGGCTTTGGTGGCGTGAATTTTCCTCAATTTCTCAACAATCCTACACTTATGAACATGGTATGGTTTTACTGTTGTCTGTTTAGAGCAAAATTTCGGATCATGATAAAACCAAGAACTTCAATTCCTGCAGTGCAATTCATGCAGGGATATTTTTACACCCCCCCTAACAACCCTCCCCCCAATTTGAGGTCGACACCCCCTAAAATTTGGTAATGTGACAATGCATACTAATTAGCTCCAGACACCCCACAATTTGAGGTCGACACCCCCAAATTCACAATCCTAGAAATATCCCTGAATGCGTGAATCTATGGCTGAAACTCAGAGCATTAACACATCCAATGCCCGGGTTGTTTTTATTACGTACCAAATATGGCCAGCTGCTGGGCCCAGGTGTACTTACCGATACACGTCCTAGATTCTATGTACTGTAACGCACTGATTGGCCCAGCCAGAAAACCCATACCGGCACTGTAAAAGTAGAAACATGAACATGTTAAAGTACATGAATTATGTACTTTATAGATACTAGATAGTAGATATGGACAGTGGGAATCTCGTTAATCCATTCATGCGCGTCGCTAATTAGATGATGAGGCATTTGGCTACCACTAGAGGGCCATAGTTACACGTTAAAGTAGAAACGCATATTGCGATAATCAATTCTTATCACTCTTATATATGGATTTTTTTAAAATTTGTTTTGTTCAGCAATTTTGAAAGTCAGTTCTAAGGACATTCTTGTCTGTGCCCTGATTGAGAATAGTCACAAAAAACAGTTTAATTTTTATTTGTTGACATTTTCACATTTAATATTTCTCTTGTAAGCGAATCGAGTTGATGAATGTGACAAATTCTGCTTTCAGGCAACTACTATACTCGCCAACCCTCAGATGCAGTCAATGTTAGTACTGATGCCTGATCGCTAACCAGAAACATTCAAATGTTCATGAACTCAGTAATTTATGTTTTTTTAAACATAAGAACATTATCTCTTTAACATTTTGCTGAGACATTTTTTCAGTCTTTTGTAATGGAACCAGATTTTTCTAATAATGTGAATTCGTTAGCTTCAATCATAGTAGAGGCAGTGTGACTCACCATATGCTCTTTGAATTGCAGTAAGATGCATTCCATGGCTAATAAGAAGAGCTCGAGAATGGGCTGCTTGGTTGCATCTCCTGGTTCAATGCCTGTGAAATTGTTTATTTAGGATGACTAACATGATGTCGAGCGTGTCGGGGGACCAGTCTCCAGCTGGGTCGGCGTCAGTGACAAATTTACTGCAGGCGTAAGTTTTTATGAAATCTTTTCATACCCCAGATTTAACCCTTTTGCACTGACAATCCACATAACCAATATGGCATGGAGTGGAAATATCGACCTCGGGTAGCCAAAGGGTTAATCTGTTAGATTAAAGCAAAAAGCACCAGTTTTTGTCAGTGTATGAGTCTGCTTTATGCATGAAGCTTAACCCCTTAACCGTGTATTTAACTGTAACTCAATGTAAAATGGACAGATATATCCGGGATCCCCAGTTAAGGGGTTAATACTTTAAAAGTTTTTGAATTCTATGTATTTTGGAGTAATTGTTATTATTCGTTTTCTTAATTTAGGTTTTTTAAATGAGAGTTTGTGTTGTTTTCACATTGACTTCTACTTGATTTCTTAAGTATTCTACTGTTTTGTTTGGTTATAAATCAAATTATTAGAATATTCTGATTTCTGTGCTGTCTCTTTTAACTTTATAATAGTAATTATATAAGCAAGACTAACCAGTTGTCAAAGTTAACACATAAATACAGTAATGAAGTTGTATGTTAGTTGTGAAAATTTCAATGTTGATACTCCAGCCTAGCCATGCAATCTCCTTTATAGCAATCTTCATAGACCTGTGAGAATTTCATATGTTTATTCTGATTCTGTTCAGGGGCATAGCCAGGAATTTGATTTGGGAGGGTATAAATATTTTGGGAGAGTATAAATCTTGACTATAAACCACATAAACCATATAAACCACATATAACCACATGTAAATCACAAAAAAACTGTAAGTAGACTGATTTTTTTTTGGGGGGTATATATACTGATATACCCCCTGTCGCTACGCCCCTGATTCTGTTGAAACTATCTTACTGATTGCATCCATTTTCAGAGGCCAGCAAATTGCACAGGAACTGAACGCGTCAAACCCTGAACTGGTTGAACAACTACGAGCCCAAAGGGCACAGATGACCAATCAGAATTCTTCCTCAACAGAGCACAAGGAATCTCCTCAATGAAGGTAGGATCATGCGCACCGTTTGTTTACCAATCATTAGTTCTTTTTGCTGTCCAAGAGACTCTCAAGATTTAAGCCTATAATAATTATAAGATGGAGACAAATACCGGTAGTTGTTGTTCTTTGTGTTGTATGATTTAACTTTTTTTTCAAGTGTCCAGTTCAGTCTTAGCAGATTGTATTGTATCTGAGTCGTTTATCGTTTGCCTGGTTGCAGGTTATTCAAGAAAGTTATTCGGTTACTGCCTCAAGGATCATATCGAACCTTCGTTATTCCTGCTTTCGGCCAGACGTTTAACTGCATCATTATCAGCTGTTGTCTTCTGTTCGGACCTTTCATCTGGTCCGAATTTGCTGCAGAATCTGATGTTTTTTTATGTGTTTTTTCTTCTAGAAACCTGTTTTTATAATGTTCATTAGGTCATTGTGACGATTAAAATCAACTGAAGCCTACATGTTTTACTTGTAAGGGGCTGTCCATTAATTATGTCAACAATTTTTGGGCAATTTTTAACCCCCTCCCCCTTGTCAACAACTGTCAACTTCCACTTCCCCCCATAATTACGTCAAGAACTTTTGACCCCTCTCCCCAAGATCAATGACAGGTCCCAATAACAAGGTTATTATTTTTTGTGGTGATGACCATTTCTTTCCTTTTTTGCTCATCGAATGTCAAAATGTGGTGGTGATGACCTTTTTGCCATGCTTTTTAACATTTTTGCCATGCTTTTTTCCACTGTAATAAGTAGTATTACATAAAATTTCCTAATTTTTGATTATTTGTAAAAAGTGAAATTGTTGACGTCAAATTCTCTTAACCGCCCCTCCCCCTGTCAACAACTGTCAAACTTTTTCAAACCTCTCCCCCCTAAATTGTTGATGTAATTAATGGACAGCCCCTAATAGGCCCATGTATGCTTTCAATTTAGTCTTTGCTTAGTTTAACATACAGTTGTTGTTGATATGTTTCAGTCACAGAGACTGAACAGACTTGAGTATGATTTTATTTGAGATAGTATTTCATTGTTTTGCATACACGTTCAATTTTTACCTCGTATTAGAACGCACCCACCACTAATACGAATCGATGTTAATATTGCATTATACGTGGTACAGGTAATTAGGAAAATATGCATACTGTAGTTGCGTTTAAAAAGTTTAAAGTGCTCTCAGTCAGTTCAGTAAACTTCTGCTTACGGCTTCCAGCTTTCCTCGCGTTGCTTGATACTGCATTCAGATGGCTGTTTAGGCATTCCATAGACTCCATCGTCTCTCGAGTTTTGCTTATTAATTCTGTGTTAATGTAACATATCTCTGTCGATGAAGACTTTGGTGGACAAAGCAGGTTATAAATAGTCTCCAGATATCTGATGCAGTCAATAGGCCTACACTGTAACAGCATTGCTATGCTACAGTTTTATTTTCAAGCCTTTGATGATACAGTAATAAACCTGCTTTAACACGTTCTTTGTTCATTGTTGTGTCCACTGTTTGGGAAGTTACTCTTTATTTGTATCTAGTTACAGTTAAAGGTGTACTTTGTAAAAATGTAACTAGTTACAGTTAAAGTTACTTTTCAAAGAAAGTAACTACCGGTAGTTACAGTTATTTTGAGAAGTAACTATTTACCGTTACTTGAGAAATAACTAGTTACAGTTACATTTTAGCTAATTCGAGCAAATGCTCATAACAATATAGTATGCATGAATATTGTATATCCTAAACCTGTGAGAAAGGTAATGCGGAGCTCTGAGGCGACCATAGATTGATGCAGGTGCTATTATTAATACTATTTAATTATTATTACAAAGTTTACATTGATTCATTATTATAATGGTGCATTTAAAATCCGAAGTTTCAAGATCGATTCGTCTAGGATTTGGTGATTGAGTCTGGGGGCCAACCATTTGTTGTTTAATGTGGTACATTTAAACTGGGGGCCACTGGGGGCCAGGTTTCAGGCATGGCCTCAAAGCCTATTTTAAGAAAAAATTGTGTATCACTGCACGTTAAAACACAGGCTGTCCCATACGCAAGGTCTGTATAGTCTCTTTAGCAACAGATGTTCACTTCGACGCCTGCTTTCCAATCACGTCCGATCCCTTTGGTCAGAGCGCAATACACTTGTGGAACGTTAATTACCATGGTCTTCAGGGGGAAGGAAAACGTCTTACGAAGCAGAAGGTCTAGCCTACGCTGGACCCGGCACATATATTGGTTCACGTGGAAAATCCAGAATGAACCGCCGCAAAGTCCTGAGACATACCGACCGGCCGGCTTTCGGACTAATCTTTCATTAACCTCGACCCGCCTTTATGGTCGGCGGAACGGGGATTTGGGGGAATTTTAGAGTTAATTTGGCGGCTGCAGATGGCGTTTTATGATACGTGACGACAGGCTTGCGCGCGCAGTCTGCTGCAGGAGTGAATTATTTGCCACGACCGTAACTCTGCCAGAGGGATTATTACGAATTTACGAGACTGGATAATAATTTGCAGCACGCCGTATGTACTAATATCCGTTAAATTTCTGTGTCCCGCAGAATATGAATCAGTCTCCACAGTAGACTTATGGTCAGTTAACGGAATATGAATCAGTCTCCACAGTATACTTATGGTCGGTTAACGAATAGGCGTTAAGACTCGTAAGTTAATAATGCAGTTTCGACTGTCTGTCTGTCTGTCTGTCTGTCTGTCTGTCTGTCTGTCTGTCTGTCTCTGTCTCTCTCAAGGAATATTAACTTTGCTTCTTCTGGCAACTCTTTTCGGCAGTGAAACACAACGAATATGGTCGCGGTTAGGCCAGGGGCGTAGCCAGAAATTTGATTTGGGAGGGTATAAATTTTTGGGAGGGGTATAAACCTTAACTATAAACCATAAAAACTACATATAACCACATATAACCACATATAAATCACATAAACAACTTAAAGGTCGACTGATTTGGGAGTAGTAGTAGTAGTAGTAGTAGTAGTAGTAGTAGTAGTAGTAGTAGTAGTAGTAGTAGTAGTAGTAGTAGTAGTAGTAGTAGTAGTAGTAGTAGTAGTAGTAGTAGTAGTAGCAGTAGTAGTAGTAGTAGTAGTAGTTAGTAGTAGTTTAGCAGTAGTCATACCAGTCGATGGTAGTAGTAGGTAGTAGACTTCTTTAGCGCCATACCAGTCAGTGAATAGTCGTAGTCGTGAATCATTGTCCGTGGTGAATCGAGGTTGGGAGGGAGGGGTATATATACCGATATACCCCCCCCCATTCCCCGTCGCTACGCCCCTGGGTTAGGCCTAATATCGATTTCAAGATATTCAATTATTCCACAGTTCTTAGTTGTAGAACCTATTCTTATTCTCATATTCTAGGAGGGATCTTAGTTAATTGACTTTTTGGTTACCTATTTTCTTGGCCCCCAGTTGGGATTCATTTGTCATGTTATTAAACAACAAATGGTTGACATCCCCATGACTATATATAGTTGTATACACATGAGAGAAAATAAATAAAAAATTGATTGATTGATTGATTGATTGATTATACAGTGGCGTCAAACTGTAGCAAAAGTTGTGAGGGTCCACTCGTTGTTGTGCCTAACCCTAACCTTAACCCTAACCTTAGCCATTTTAGCATATTTTTTTACAGTGTATTACTGTTAATGTTCCAGAATGTCATTTGCTGACAATACGTGTATTACTGAAGGCCTATCTCTCCAGCACATCAATTTATTAAATAATTGTATAACGGTACAATATAGAGATTTATTCAGATTTTCGTGAGGGCCAATGCATTATGGACCCTCAAGTTCCAACCAAATTTTTATGAGGGTCTGGACCCCAGGACCCTCACGGTATCGAAGCCTATGCAATTCTTATGCGCTTCTTAGTATGAAACGGTTTGTCGTCGCCTTATAGGCCTATACATCATACATGGACGCAATGTTTATTCTAGGCCTGTTTTTTGGGGAGGGGACTTCCCCCCAAAGTTTTAACAATTTATATGGGATGGAATGGAAATCCCCCAGGCGTGGAGAGACAAATCTTGTCCCCCAAACATTTCAAACTCCCCCCAATGTCAAGGTGGCTAGAATAAACACTGCATGGACGTAAGCTTATTAAAATATCATTAAGCTATTACGCAGCTGAGGAGCGAGCTAGAACCCCCACCACCACACTTTTTGGGAAACTAGGCTAGGGAAGGAGAGAGGTATATGGCAGGGTTATATAGAAACCCTAGGTTTTTTTAATTAATAAATGAAATGTAGGTTTTTTAGGTTTCTTAGGTTTTATTGCTTGTAGTATGAAATGGCTGGGAGGTGTTAGACCTCTCTCTCTCTCTCTCTCTCTCTCTCTCTCTCTCTCTCTCTCTCTCTCTCTCTCTCTCTCTCTCTCTCTTCTTGTCAAATGTCAACACCCATAGATGGCTTGCTGTTACATAATTATGTGTTCTGCTGTCTGCAGAGAGTAACAAACCTTTAAAGTGCCAACGATTGTATTTTTCATTTTCGACTTAAAAACAAAAAACCTAAAATTTGACGTTTTTGACAAATCTGGGTTTAACAAAACAACCAAAAACCCAGGGCTTTTAAAATCACATTTTCCAGCCCTGGCATAGGGTTTGGCCTCCCCACGTTTTCTTCCAAATGTGCGCCTATGCCTCTATCCGATCTTAAAGCGGTTGTCTCCCTATTATTCCAAACGATCGTAGAGCTGTCGAGGCAACAACAGATCAACGCTATTATCATTGATACCATCATCACCACCGCCGCCGCCATCATCATCGCGGAACAGCTTGCAATCTTCCGAGTAACCAGAAGTTACAGTCCGGGGTCAGCGGAGAGGTCAGCGCCTCGTTTTGGCGTCGAGGCTTCTTCTTCTTCTTGAGCCGAACGGGGTGTCGCGTGAACGATTAGTCCCGGGTACACGATTATCGTCTTCACGATCGACTATTTATGCAGCGCTGTCGAACGGAGAACAAGTCTGCGGAGTATTCCGGCGACGATTATTAATGTCAACGCGGACGACTGCTGCACCCCCACCCCTCCGCCCGCTCCAGGGAGGGGACGGCCCGGTTCCCGCCCGTTGGGTCTCTTTCGTTAACTTATAAAGCGAATATGAGCTGAAGTCCGCGTCAAATTTCCATAGATATAGAGCGCAGGCAGACGACGGTCGAACGACGCTGATCCATGTATCTATAATTGACTCGATGTGACGGTTTGTGACAGGAGGAACGGGTCACGAATGACCGAAAAAAATAGCGTGACGTACTTTATGGACGGCCCCTAATGAAAGTCTCGATCGACAAATATGTCAAAATCAGATCTTATCTGTGACCCTCAGTCTATATATATATATATATATATATATATATATATATATATATATATATAGAGAGAGAGAGAGAGAGAGAGAGAGAGAGAGAGAGACAGACAGACAGACAGACAGAGAGACAGACAAACAGACAGACATAGACAGAGACAGCGAGACAGAGACACAGTGTGCTGTCTAAGGAGCAGTGGTCTTCAAATCGAGCGCTAAATTAGTCAATTTAAGTGTAAATCTCGTGTACTGCTTCCGCCCATCATCAGTGCTATCAACTGATCTCATCATCATCATCATCATCATCATCATCATCATCATCATCATCGCCGCCGCCGTGGCCCAAGCGCAGCGCGAAGGAGGCGTTCGCACGGATACACACACACACACACACACACACACACATATATATATATATATATATATATCGTAATATCGATTCTATTCCGATCATCCTATCCACACTCCCTTCCCCACCCCCGCGCGCACAAAAACTCTACGGTTTTGCGCAAATCTCACAACCTATCCCACCCAGAATAGGGGCCAATTCTCCCAGTACCCCCTCCCGTGGCTATGCCAGTTATAAGAAGGTAGAACCAGAAATCTGAATGCCAAAATTTCAGTAGCGTATTCGTCACACACGATGCAAAACGTATTTAAATTTTAAAAAGGAGGCCTATATTTACCGCAGCAGTATTAATTTCATTTACTAAAGTTAGAGTTTTGTTTATATTTTTCAACGGCTTGATCAGAAATGATCGGCAGTTTCGTCATGATCAGTATGGATCCATGGAAGCCAGATGATGCTATCTCTGATGAGGTCCATTTGCAGGACTCCACTGCGATCTTTGGTATGCAGTCGCTATAGGCCTAGATCGTTGAAAACAAAGCCAAATAGTAAACCATTAGACGAATGAGTTACGGTACAAATTATTATTGGAAATTTGATTATTTAGCTTCGTCTAAGTTACTTTACTACTGAGTAATCAAATTAATTATTGGAGATTATACGTTACGGCCAATCATACTTTTGCATAGATCAGAATGGAAAGGAAGATCGGGTACTGTGAGCACCAGGAGCTTAGCCAGGAATTTGATTTGGGGTAGGTATAATATGTGATTTTGGGGTATAAATCTTTAAAACCCATGAAATTTTTAAAAACACATTAAGAACTTTAAATTAGCCTGATTGTGGGGTATATACCGATATACCTCCCCCGTCGCTACGCCCCTGGTGAGCACTGGTCACCCCAAATATTTAATCTTCAATTGGAGGAGGAGGAGGAGGATGGGAGGACTGAAGAGAGAGACAGGTAGACCTACAGAGAGAGACAGACAGGCAGACAGACAGACAGACAGACAGACAGACAGACAGAGGGACAGAGGCAGAGAGAGACGGAGAGAAAGAGACATTGTGTGTATATGTGTGTGTGTTCTGTTTATATACTGCCTAGCTGACACCAGCGATTTTTTGGCTAAAGACATTTCAAATAATAGAATAATAATAGTACCAAAGACTATAAGCAATTACTGCGGTACTATATTACAGAAGCGCTATATAAATTCACGAGATTGTGCATGCTTGCTTACCCACTTACTTTGAGTTTGTCGTAGGCTACCTGTGAGGTGGACACAGAACGTTGTAAATTGGTTGCCTGTTGTCATTTGGAGTGCTGTTGACAACCAAACCACCCTTCTCCCGCATCCTCTCCTTGTTTTTGCGTTTCCACGAACGAAGCTGTTCAAAAAAATGTTAACACGTTCAATAATAATTGGCGTCTAGTTTCGCGAAAATGGTCAGTGCCAGGGGCGTAGCGACGGGGGTATAATCGGTATATATATATACCGTTATACCCCCTCCAAAAAATCAGGCTACCTTAAACTTGTTAATGTGTTTTTTAAGATTTTAAAAGTTTTTAAGATTTATACCCCCCACTCGCCCTTGGCCAGTGCCTGCCATTGCAAAAGCTTTGGCAACGCACCCCCTATTTCGGAACCCTGGCTACGCCATTGGTGCCAACTCAACCGATAGAGAGCTGCGGGGTGGGGGGGGCGACAGCTTATTACCAGGGCGTTTAAATTCGGCCGTTAATCTGCATCGGTCGAAGCTGTAATGATTTTTAAATAGGCAGTGTTGAGTCGAGCGCGGTGAATAAATGGACGGATGTCCGTGCTGCTCGATCGTTCGACAGACCGTGTCTTAGATGAACCGTCAACCCGGGTTCGATTTCGCACGCCCACCATCAGAGTGCTATATAAACTGAAGATTTAAATTTCATTCCAAGAAGGCCTATTATTTTTAAATTACTATAATCACCACAACCACCACCATCTATAATCACCACCACCACCACCATCGTCATCATCACCACCATCATCATCATAATCGTCGTCGTCATCATAATCGTCGTCGTCATCATCATCATTCGACAAATTAGCGGAAAATATGGGGGCGTTTTTTTAAAACATGTATTATTGTTAATGAAAAGAATGAATTTTGATTATCTACAGGCCTAACCGTCTGGGAATAACATGACGTCACTGGTTGCAGCAGATACAGCTGCTGTAGCAGAAGCAGCAGCTGTCCAATCGTCGGGTTCTTTGTCCTGTTCTTCTTCTTCCTCTTCGATACTCGTGACGTCAATCGGTTCTTCTTCCAGTTCTGCTTCCGGTCTCGATTGGTGGGTTCGAATTTCACCCCTCCACCTCCTTTCCCTTTGCGCTGCTTCGTCGCATTCCCGCTCCGCTTTCATTCCGTCGACATCATGATCATCGTCGTCGTTGTCGTAGTTGTTGTAGTCGTTGTCGTCGTCGTCATCATCATCATCATCACCGGTGTTATTTTGACCTGCCGTTTTGTCTTTCAAGGCTGGCGACGAGCGCCGGCGACGATTTCGAATTCTGGCTGAATTGAAATTTAAAGAGATTCATTCGCCGCAAATGGCTCCACATAAATTAACAGGCCTATATGTCTTACATTCATAATACGCGCGCACGAGTTACAGTGTGAATTCTGTAAAGAAAAGAGAAAATCTGCATTTTTGTCTCTGTCTTTATGTCTTGATCTCTCTGTTTCTCTATCTGTCTTTGTACCTGTCTTTGTCTCTGTCTCTGTCTCTCTCTCTCTGTCTCTCTCTCTCTCTCTCCTGTCTTTCTGTTTCTGTTTCTGTTTCTCTCTATCTCTGTTCCTAATTCTGTCTGTTTCTGTCTGTAT
>CM030868.1:3634030-3926530 GCA_018105865.1 Metaphire vulgaris | reverse complement strand
TGGGTTCTAAAAACTTGGACCCATGACCATTTCTGGGACAGACATAGTGCAAGCCTACACAAGGATATAGGCAATGCGTTCAAATTAAATTATAGATAATTTGGAATAATTAAATGTTGCACAGCAAAAGACGTTACAAGCATCCAAAAATCAATATGTATATATAATACAGTATACTGTATATATATATATATATATATATATATATATATATATATATGTACATATATATATATATATATATAACATATAGTATAATTTAATTATATATATAATATACAATATTATAATATATATATATATCAATATATACCCACCCCCAAATTTATACATCCCCAATCAAATCTCTAGCTACGCCCCTGATTGCTTCTTGAATCTTTGAAGTTACAGGATTCCAGACAACAGGTAGTTCAGCGAAGATTATAATGCGAGTTACAGTATTCAAAGACAATTCGACTATGGCACCATGGCACATGGCACCGTGCATCGAGGGAGATGCCACTTGTTTCAACCTGTTTTGCTGTCACACTACCACCGACATCCTCCGTTCGGATCTCGTACTTGTCAATCTCGAATACGTGACGCATGCCTGTGACCATGGTCAGGGGCGTAGCGACGGGGGTGGGTATAACGGCATATTTATCCCCCCCCCCACCAAATCAGTCTACCTTAAAGTTTTTTAATGTGATTTAAATGTGGTTATATGTGGTTAATATGGTTTATGTGGGTTATAGTTCAGATTTATACCCACCCAAAATATTTATACCCTCCCAAATCAAATTCCTGGCTACGCCCCTGCCTGTGACGATGTCAACGAACGTGATAACAGTCCTCCAATGTCCTGCGTCACAATAAGTCAACCCGCCAACTGGGGAAAACAGGGACGATTAATAAGTAGAGAGGTCCTTCTAATGAAAGATGCAATTCCCAAGAGTTTCGCCTCTATTCGATGTCACTTTTCATTAATTTCACGCTTGACGGACAGCACGGCCATCGACTGAGACGCCGTATATACAGTAGGGGAAAGCCAGGGTTTATGTTGGCCTGGTGGTTAAGTCTTGGAACGCACGGTGTACCATGCAGACATGGACAAGGGTTGGGTCCACCGATGGGTTGGGTTAAGTTCGGTTGGGTCAGAAATTTCCATGTTTATGTTGAGGTGGGTTTGGTGTCAGAAAATAAGTCATGGTTTATAGGAAATTGTAATGTATTACCGTGGGTTGGGTCAAGTAGCCCATTTTAGTGGGTTTGGTTGGGTTGGGTCTGAATCGTGATGGTTTGGGATGGGTTTTAAGATATGAACCCCTTGTCCATGATGCGGTATAATCTAATAAGGTAGTGTTAATCGCGAAAATAGCTAAATAAATTAATATAATTATAATTATATACACCTATATGTGTTATATAGGCTTATATATATATATATATATATATATATATATATATATATATATATATATATATATATACAGGACGCGATTTGTAGGGGAAGAGGGAATCTCACCCCACTGCCCAACTGCATCCCCCTACTGCTACATCCCCACCACTACATCCCCTCACTGCTACATTTCCCAACAACTACATCCCCCAAGCTGGAAATCGGGTCCGTTATGGCTTCGATACGGATGAGAGGACATCTCAACTGTCAATTCGAATGCCGCCCAACAAAACCGGGAGAACCCGCTTGACTGGAAGCGAAAGGGTGAGTGACGGTGGATGAGGGGGGCCGAGGGCGGTGGTGGTGGTGGTGGGGTTGCCGTTAGTGGAGATAGAGATCTAATTAGCATCTACGGCGCAATCTGGAAATTATTTGAAAGATGGAAAAGCGATTTGTTTTTCGGCTGCATGCTATACCTATAAATGGGCAGATGGAATGCAGGCGATGCGTGTAATGTCCTGTAAGTGGAGTGCGAGGTGAGGGGTGAGGTGGGGTGGGGGGTTGGGGTGGGGGGGGGAGAGAAAAGACACGGTGTCAAGTGGTTGGGTGATCTTGGGCGAGTGACACACGTGACGTATCTGAGTCATTAGCTTCGATTGCTGCTCGGCAATGTCATGCCTTGCAAAACAGACGTGGGCGGTCACGGAGATGTTTTCCAGGGGGTAAAATTTCGGATTTTGCAAGGGTGGGTCGAAAAGTCGGACAGGCAAAAACGGCTCGCCGTCTTTTAAAAGCCAGAATAATTATAGTTTCTAAAATTATATCTGCGCATTCCAAGAAAAACAAGACACAATGCTATGTCGTATATATGAGTCTTTCATTGAAACCTGCAAAGCAATAATTATTTTTAAATGATCAAGTATGATGCTCCGTGCTCTTTGGTCGCCTCATACTTACTCAACCCAGTGTTTTATCCAGACTCCAGGCCTTTGGGGGGGGTGAGGCTTGGGGGGGTGGGAATCGACTTGGTTGGAGGGAAAAAGACAGTTCAATGCAAAATTTGTGTAAGTGCTGAGATTTTTGGGGAATTTTGAGTTTTTGAGGGGGAATCTTCCCTCCTAAAAGGCCTGTTTAAAACATTGACTCAACCAACTGAACTGGTTAAAATTTTTTCCGATATACAGTATATATATATATATATATATATATATATATATATATATATATATATATTTAGTTTTGGCACAAAATGCAAAAAATTCAAGAATAGTTGCCTAAACTTGCCTTTGCATCAATCGGTGTCATATTTGCTTCCTACAGCTGCATATTTGATGAACACAACCTTTAGAAAATGTCAGTCTTTAGGGCAAAGGGTACCGCGACAATATTATTCGTCTACAGACTTTCACCTGCCCCCTGAATAATGCAAATCTATGCACGTTTTGGCTTTACACACAGATTTTCACACTAAAATTTGAAATCTTTGACCTTGCTAATAGTATTAGCCATTGGGGTTGGGAAAACGGGACAGAGGAAGACAAAGGAGAAAATGTCTGCACAGTTTATGCTATCTACAGGGAGGATTATGGACAGTGTTTATTCTAGCCACCTTGACTTGAAAGGGGGGGTTTGAAATGTTTGGGGGACAAGATTTGTCTCTCCACGCTTGGAGGGAGATTTCCATCCCCCAAGCCAACATATACAAATTTGGGGATTTTAAAACTTTTTTTAAAACTTCCAAAAAAAAAAAGGCCTAGAATAAACACTGATTAATTATGGAACAATTGATGTCATCCATGCAACAGAAGACAGAAGGAAATACAAGTAGGCTATATGATCGCCGACGCTGTCAACCTATACAGGGCATTTAACCCCTTAACCGTGTATTTAACTGTAACTCAATGTAAAATGGACGGATATATCCGGGATCCCCAGTTAAGGGGTTAAACAAGAACAAGACGACCAAGAAGGAGAAGGAGCCTATATACCGACCTTTATGCTTCGGTGATGTGTGACGTTTTGCCGAGTCCGTGTCGTGGTCACTCGAAGCCCCAGAACTGTACGACTGACCGTCGCCACCACCCGCTCTATGCGCGGCCGTTGGACTGGAATCGACGGAAGTCCTGCTGCGAGTCCCGCCGAGTCTCGCCTTCGACAGGACGCCGCCGTTCTTTGCTCGGCCTCCTCGGCCGCCATCGTCTCCGACATCCGACCTCGACGACGCAGACCCTGCAGACCCCGACCCGGCCGAACGCCTGGCGGGTCGGAATGCCGACGGGTGGGCGGTCGAGTAGCCCCGGCGGCGGCGGCGGCGGCGGTGGTGGGGTAGCCGAGCAGAGCGGCGGCGGCGCTGAGGTTGTGGTGCCGGTCGAGTACGAGCCTGTGAAGCGCAATGGCGTCGATGGATTGGCGGAACAGGGCGGTCGACGGCGGGATCATGTGCGGATAGAGGCCCGCCGGAGGAAGGAGCGGTTCCAGCCCGGTGCGGAATACAGGAAACGGACCTGGTCGCGGTGCATGGATCTGGAGTCCTGCGCAGGCAAAATCCTTTTCCACCTGTTGTTGTTGCTGTTGTTGCTGTTGCTGCTGTTGCTGTTGTCTTGCGTCTCCAGCGGTTGTCGACGTTGCTGCTGTTGCCCCGTCGTCTTCTTCCGATCCAGGTGCAACCGAAGAAGAAGTTGCGGAGCTTGGGAACTGATGGAGAGAGGAGAATCCGGCGCCGGAAGCTGATTCCGACGACCGTGAGGACGGGGCGACCGAGCACGAGAAAGGCGGCGGCGACCAGAAATTAAGATGAAACATCGTCTTCTATAAATAGGCCTAGCTACGCCTATAAATAGCTACGCCGTCTATTCCACGAAAATGCGTTACTTTTTTTACAGTAAATTAAAATAAAGAAAATAAACTTTCGAAGAAACCCACCCTCCCTAAATACCTGGAAAATTTTGCGTTCTTTCCCAAATTGTTATCCACTCTCTTTTATTAATTAACCCCTTAACCGTGTATTTAACTGTAACTCAATGTAAAATGGACGGATATATCCGGGATCCCCAGTTAAGGGGTTAACACGTCGTCTTTCTTCACAGTTCTGCAGATTTTCAAAAACTTCGCTCTATTATTAACTATGATGCTAGTCTATAGGCCTATGTATTATCATTATTATGAACTTGTTACTGAATGAATCTCGATTTCCGATATCCGGCGTCAATTTCTCGAGTTTGACCGTCTGCTGCGCTTCACAATCGAACGTCGCGGCAGAACAGGTGTCCGTCCTTTCCGGTCAGCGGCGATTCGTCGCCTGCGATTGGTCGAGTCTCTGTGACGTCACTGTTCCGCCGAGCACCACCTATGCACTGCGCTTGGCGTTGGTCTGTGGCGGGAGGTAGGCGATATTCGACTGTCAATCAACGCTGTGGGCGGAGACTATAGTATATCAGAAGCGCAATATGGATACGAATCCATATCATAGTGACATGTAGGCTAATCAATCAATATTATTGATTCTATTCGTTCGTGTGAGCTCAGCTCAGTGGCGTCGCCAGGAATTTTTGGTTGGGGGAGGGGCAAAATGGGGCTAGCGTGTCAGATTCCTTACCCACTCCCAACCCCACCCCTCCACAAAAACTTTATCACCGGATTTGCGCGAATCTGGTAGGTGGTCTGGGGCAGGTTGGGGCAGTTGCCCCATTTGCCCCCCCCCCCGTGGCGACGCTAATGGCTTAGTTCCTACAAATTAGTTTTTTTGTATCCAGCGTTTTTTCTCATTCTTGGCCCCTTTCTGTTCTGCGTTCCTGTGTGTGACCAGCATGGGCGTCCAAAGGGGGGTCCAAGGGGGGTGCAATTGCACTCTCTGGAAAAATTGTGGAGTTATGAAAGAAGTAAAATAACTGGTTTCTTTCGTCACAAAACCTTGTTTTGCACCCCCCTGGAAAAATTTCTGCGGACGCCCATGGTGACCAGCCGGTTGCTGTGAGTGTTTTGATGGGCCTAATTGTGTGCGGCTGCATTGTCAGGTATTTATTATAGCGATTAGCGACCCTCCTTGGTAGGCAGCTTCTTAAGCGCCAATGTCTTTCGTTTGTAAATAGGTTGTTACATGCAGCCAGTGTTTTATCCAGACACCAGGCCTTTGGGTGAGTTGACTTAGCTTGAGCATGGGGGCGCAACAGGGTGGGCCAGGTGGGCCATGGCCCACCCAATATTTAGGCCCAATGGACCACTATGTGTTTGGCCCACCCAATTTCAATTGGCAAATTACAGTGATTGGCGGTTGTTCTTTGTCAGTTTTATAGTGGTTCTCAAACAGGGTAGACCTCCTGAACCACTTTAAGCCTTGTTATGTTATGTTATGTTAATGTTTTTAAGCGCCATCTTATCTCTCGATTGATTTTTTAGACATATGACAGATAATAGATTTCTGAAAGACTTTGTATAGTGTGTTATGTTATGCATTTTAAGCTCTGAAAAAATTCAGACAGAATACATTGTCAATTCTAGTACGGTGATCTATAAAAGAAACCAGCTCTCTTAAGCACCATCTTATCTCTCGATTGATGTTTTTAGACATTTGACAGAGAATAGATTTCTGAAAGACTTTGTATATAGTGTCGTTTCAAATGGCTCATTATTTTTCGTGGCATTTTGAAAGCTCTAGAAAAAAATTGAGACAGAATACATTGTCAATTCTAGTACGGTTTGACAAAGCAAAGATGGGGACATAAGAATATGTGGTTTTAATGCGTTTCATCACTCTTCTGAATTTTTGCATATCTATAGCCTACTGTAACACTAGTCCTTGCATTGTCCAATTTCAAACAGGGTATCAATTTTATAATATTTTTGTGATCTATAAAAGAAACCAGCTCTCTTAAGCGCCATCTTATCTCTCGATTGATGTTTTTAGACATTTGACAGAGAATAGATTTCTGAAAGACTTTGTTTAGTGTCGTTTCAAATGGCTCATTATTTTTCGTGGCATTTCGAAAGCTCTGGAAAACTATCCTTATACTGCATAATCGAGGGAGCTTTAGGCCTAACTTCGACAGAAACATTTTACAGTAAAGATAGCCTAGCTGGTAATAACAACAATAATTAATTCACTAACGTAGTATAGGCCTAATTAATTACACACTGCATCGAATTAATAGATTAAGACTTAAATTACAAATAAAAGCGAATGATTTGTCTGATCATTACAGGCAGCAGCCATATTCAGATTGGACCATAACATTATAGTCTATACAGTACAGTATTTGAAACCAATGTTGTTAATGTTATCTGGGCATCGGCTTCAGGCTGTAACCAAAGTTACCGAATCCCGATGGTTCGTTTCGTGGGGTTTCATGGAAGCCAGTGGGGAAGCCGTCATCCGGAAACAAAAGACACGCTTCTCGAGCATCTCCACTCAAGCGGAACGAAATTGGAAATCTGTTCGTTGCATAACTCTTGGCAAAGAGTTGACATTTAGACACCTTGTCGCTCTAAATGCTCAGCACATTGTTACCACTATCAGTAAACTTATACAGGAAACAACCCATGCCATATACATACATATATTAATATATAGGCCCTATATATATATATATATATATATATATATATATATATATATATATATATATATATTCATAAATTATATGTCTACACGCAATCGAAGAGTGTCGGCTATTGATTTTGACACGATATATTAATACCCATGACACATGTATATACAGCAATTACTGCATATACGGAATATTACATCCAGATTTACAGCAATTACCTGAGTTACAATCGGCATTAGATTGAGAAATTCAATCGTAAACTTCTATAGCGCCAATTAGAATGCGTAGAAGGCATCGGCTGACGGCACATGGGATCACAATCGCATATGATCGAAGACTTTAATTAATTGCATTATTATTATTATTATTATTATTATTATTATTATTATTATTATTATTATTATTATTATTATTATTATTATTATTATTATTATTATTATCATCATCATCATCATCATCATCATCATCATCAGCATCATAAAAGGCCAGGTCATTCCAGAGATCAGTTAAAGGGAAACTGCGAGGTAAAGACAAAGGAGGAAAAGCTAATTGGAAGATATGTGCTTTAAGCCTAGGTCTGAAAATACTCAATGAATTGGAAGAGGGTGAGTGAAAACCCCTCTCTCAGTGCCGTATTAACCATGGTGCAACTGGTGCACTTGCCCCAGGCCCACTGGTTCAATTTTTAAAAAAATTAATCTTTTATATTAACTTATGAATTTTTAAAGCGGTAACCGGTCATTGTATTTTATTTTGATTAAATATATTTAAGGAAGTTTTCTATATTTTAAAATTAATTTTCTTAAATTTCGGGCAAAGATTTAAAACTTCGAACTTGTAGGGCTGAGGGCCTTTTAAAGCTTTGCTGCGTTGTTTGCCCCAGGCCTCCAAAGGAGTTAATCCGGCACTGCCCTCTCTATAATTACTCTCGACATTTAACAGCCCACTTCTCCTAGATTACTTTTGAATTCATTTGTCTCAACTGTTACTGCATTTTCCTCCAAACTGCTCCCACGACTGGAAAACGACGACCTGTATAGTGTATAGTTTTACAGAACTTTGCTAGATTTGATTAAACAACCACACCTTCATCTAATGGCCAGTAGCGGCTCCATGACTTGGCAATTGGGGGGTTTGGGTGGCAACTTCTAAGCACTAGGCCGAACTATTTTTCTAGTCTAGTTGCTTAGAATGAGTGCACTGAAGTACTTGGGGACCGATGGGAGGGGGTTCAGCAGGGATATTTCTAGGATTGTGACTTTTGGAAGGTGCCGACCTCAAATTGGGAGGGGTGTCCGGAGCTAATTAGTATGCATTCTGTATGCATACCATTTAACATTACCAAATTTAGGGAGTGCCGACCTCAAATTGGAGGTGTGTTGGGGGGGGGGCGTGTTAGGAGGTGTAAAAATATCCCTGGGGGTCAGACAGTTAATAGGGGCACGGGCCCCCTGTGAAGCCGCCTCTGCTAATGGCTAAAACCAGAGGTTAAATACTTTTTCAGAGGTGCCGGAACTCCTTATTTTTTCCTCCGGCTACAAAATTTCTTCACAACTTTTTAATTCATTTTTTAAAAAACATTTAGAGTACAGCTCACGGTTTATTTTCTTTCCCGTGCATGCACAGTGCTAAAGTGAACAATAAAAGATCACAACGAATAAAAAGTACGTTCCGCGGATCTCTTGCCAGACGTCCCGGATCCGGCTCAATTTAACCCCTTAACTGGGGATCCCAGATATATCCGTCCATTTTACATCGAGTTACAGTTAAATACACGGTTAACGGGTTAACCTCTGGCTAAGACCAAAAATTAGAATTGCGCGTTATTTAAGCTGTCACCTCACGCTATAGGTCTATACAGCGTTTGTCAAATCTCTCTCCAATTAGACTCCATTTGTCCGACGGCTCTCTGGGTCACACTATCTCCAGGAGGGGATCGGTGACGTAGAATTGACGCCACTCCATTCACCAGATGTCGCCCTCGAGCGTTTAATTAAGCCTGAGAGGCGATATCTGCCCGACGGACCTTCCCTAGACGGGCATCACTCCCCGGCCCCCAAGCTCCCACTGCACCCAAACCCCGCCACTCGAAGCACTTCTACGGAGGGGATTCGGAGCTATAATAATAATAATAATAATAATAATAATAATAATAATAATAATAATAATAATAATAATAATAATAATAATAATAATAATAATGATAATAATAATAATAATAATAATAATAATAATAATAATGATGATGATGATGATGATGATGATGATGATAATAATAATAATAATAATAATAATAGCAGTAGTAGTAGTAGTAATGATAATAATAATAATAATAATAATAATAATAATAATAATAATGATGATGATGATGATGATGATGATAATAATAATAATAATAATAATAATAATAATAATAATAATAATAATAATAATAATAATAATAATAATAGTAATAATAATAATAATAATAATAATAATAATAATAATAATAATAATAATAATAATAATAATAATAATAATAATAATAATAATAATAATAATAATAATAATAATAATGACCGGATCACCTGTTCGTCAACCCGGGCAACTGGGGGGTGGGTGGGGTGGGTACGAGGTGGTCGGCCGCCCATGGACTCCATCGGTTCCACCGTATTGCGACCGGCGACCGGCGTTCATTCGCGGAGAGGGAAACCAACGAGCCGTGACGGCGGGGGTCACGGTTGACCAGAGATGCGGCCCGGTCTCGATGACGTGTGTACTTGGGAAGCGGTACGCGGATGATCGAACCGGATGCGACGAAGAAGTCGAAACAACCGCTCCACCGGCTAGGCCTAATCCGGTGACGAGGCCTAAGTGGCGATAAATTCAAGTCTTCATTAATCTTCCACTGTGGATACGAAATTGGTTAAACAAAGAAACGGGGGCGGGGCGGGGCTTGGCTGGCGTGACCGAGTCCAGCTGGACTTCGCTGTCACAGTGCCTAGAGTAGACCTGATCATAAATTTGATTTAAAGAATTTAATTCAACGTTATGCTTCAATATAAATAATAACAACTAGTATATCTAATAACTACTGTAGATTATAAATGGCTTAGCAGGATATCTCCTGTGCTAAAATATAACCGGGCACTAAAATAAAAGCACGAAATTTCAATGTTTCTAGCAGTTAAGTCCAGGGGCGTAGCCAGGAATTTGATTTGGGAGGGTATAAATGTTCGGGGGCTATAAACCTTAAACCTTAACTATAAACCATATAAACTACTTATAATCAGGGCGCGATTTGCGGGAGGAATCCCCCCACTGCCCAACTGCATCCCCCTACTGCTACATCCCCACCACTACATCCCCCCACTGTTACAGTTTCCAACAACTACATCCCCTAAGCTCGACATATCCCCCCCCCCCCCACTGCTCCAGGTCACAAATCGCACCCTGCTTATAACCACATATAACCACATATAAATCACATAAAAAACTTTAAGGTACTGTTTTTTTTTTTTGGGGGGGGGGTATATATACCGATATACCACCCCCCGTCGCTACGACCCTGGTTAAGTCTTTATAAATTAAAAAATATTAATCGAAATGTACGAAGTAGTCACAGAACCTAACGAGTACAATGCGCCGCGCCATCTGGCGAATATCGATCAAAGCTTCTTAAGCGTAATAGGCCGAAATGTAAAGGGCCACAAACCCACAACAGTGGTAGGATGACGATCCCAACAAGGGGCACTGGGCAGACATTCAATGGGGGCACGGGCCCCCATGTGGAGCCGCCACTGTAGACAAGGGGTATTCAATTAAGTTTTTATGAAAGACAATGTATTTTATGACTGGTGCTGGAGAGTGAGGTGTTTTAAAAATCAGTGGTTGTCATCAGTGGCGGCTCTAGGATTTGGCAAGTGGGGGCGTTGGGGTGGCAACTTCTAATCATGGGGGCCAACCATTTGCTGTTTAATGTATGGAGCATTAAGTTTAGGGTCCCAACTGGGGGCAACTGGGGGGCCAGGCACTCAATAGGGGCACGGGCCCCGCTGACCCCCCCGGTGGAGCCGCCACTGGCTGAGCGTATATCTTATTTATTGACTAGACTATCCAGTGGCGGCTCCACCGGGGGGGGCAGGGGTGCCCCCTATTGAGTGCCTCCCCAGTGCCCCCTAGTTGGGACCCTATACTTAATGCTACATACATTAAACAACAAATGGTTGGCCCCCCGTGATTAGAAGTTGCCACCCCAACGGCCCCCCCACTTGCCAAATCCTAGAGCCGCCACTGAGACTATCTTGGAGGAATGGAGGGACATCCACATTCCCTTACACGGCAAGGGTTAGAAGACAAGGCTTGGCGGGCCGGATCTGTTCCCACGGGCCGCCTCTGGAATTCCTCTGATCTACTAAGACAAATAAAATAAGATCGCTTATTAAGTGGAAGCTGACTAGTTGTTCCGCCTTCCGTTTTTAGGAACATCCAATGATTCGTGACGAAAACATCTTAAGAATCTTGTACGTTCAATAATTCCTTGTAAGTTCCATCATCGCATCTCGAGTTTGGCTATATTGCTAATTCTGTGTCATCGCACCCAAGGCCTGCAGGCCTCTGTTGCACCGCTTCGGCTGAGGACTTTGAGCCGGGTTGCCTTGCTACCCCCGTGTGCCATGTCTGTAGGTACAGTATAGTACAGGTGACAGCCGAATCTGATTGGAGAGATTTGTGCGGCCGAATCAGTGTTAGTGTATTATTCATTTATACCACTAAACACAAAGGTATGCGCTAAAACTATGAGAATTTTCAGAACCTGAAGTCGTCAACCTGCAATTTTAAACTGTTGAATTTGAAAAGATAACTCGGCGATTCGACTGGATTTATAACGAGCCATTATCCAAGGTCGGTTAACCGTTAGTTAATCCATTTGAATTGGTTACAGTGTATTTCCAAGACATAAGACTAGCTGTACACAAGAACTGAACTAGTCTGGCTAATAGTTGATGTCCAGTTGTTTTAATCTGACCTGTTTTAAATCGATTAAGCCTATTGGATATGTGTAATTAAAACGCATAGCCATAATAATTCTCTTTCTTCTGTCAAATTGACATTAAATTTTGACAAGGATGTTACTAAAGTGGCGCTATAGAAGTTAAACAATGCTATCTCGTCACAACAGCTCAGTAATACTCAAACTCTTCACAATGACCGACTCCCTCCAGGTCAGGATTACTATTGCGGAACATGTACATGCATGTACTCACAATTAGCTGCCTCCCTAGGCTCTTGTTAACTTACTTACAGTATCTCACAGACTGAAGAACTTTCGAGCTTCCAATCTTGTCCTTAAACCTGTCTCTTTTCTAGCCTGTATGTTGATTGATTCAACTATAACAGATGTAGAGAAATTTGCATATTCTGTGCCTTGATGGCCTTGTAAATTCTTTATGACATCCTTTATTTATCTAGATATACAGAACAAGGCTCCGTACGACTGAAAAAAGGATTTGCTGTGACCGACAGACAGTATGGTTGCATGCAAGGTGTTGGTTCTTGATGGAGAAGAACATACGTTCGAAGTGTCCGTACGTACACGCTTGCTATCTTTGTAGGAAATTTCGATTTGAGAATATTTACCATAAGCAAAGTTGAGATCACTTGGACAAAGACCATCTAACATGTATTCATTTGTTGATTGAAGAGATTATGGCAAAAGTGAACATACCTAATCTATTCTTATCAGATAAGAAAATTGTTTCTAGCTGAAGCATCCCTATGCTATGTATAGAGTGGACTTGTATTGTAGGGGGGGATATCTGGAATATTTGTTGTAGGGTAAGTCACCTGGGATGTCAGTAAGCAGTGACTAGTAAATTCCCCATGGGCAGAGTTTGTCAGAGGGTAGGGGACAAAGCCCCTATGAATACCCCCCACCCGAAAACTAAAACAATTGGAAGCTGTGAAAGTTGCATAGGTGCACATGCACTGATGTACATAGGTACATATAGTACATAATATGTATATATAAACTAACATTCTTGATACATGAAATGGCTGATGACACTTTTCTTACTTGTCAGACTTTTTCTGAAGTTGAAACGAGAAGCTGAAGAGTGTGTTGTGGTCGATGAAGGGGGGCATGCTTCCCATTCAAATTTATAAACCGATTAATAAAAAAAGTCTGACAAGCAGAAAAAGGTCGTCAGCTATTTTGCGAGGATACATTTTACTTCTACCCTGTCCATTATTTTTACAATGCAAACCCCAAAGAATTTTGCACATTCTCGATAATAATATTACACACTCAATTTTGCAGACCCTCTGATTATGTTATATCGAAGATCTACTGTAGTACATTATAATTCCTTTAGAACGTACTCGATTCTATGATGCTATTTGGGTTTTTACTGAGCTTAAAATTCTATCATGCAATAATTAATCTGATGCTTGTTGTATTGATAATTAGTTTAAACTTGAGACAACCTGTCTTCATCAGAGGTGGCAAATTGCTGTTGTAGAAGTCGAGCAAAGTGCAGGAATTGTTTGACGCAGTATGCCAAAAATTGGAACTTGTCGAGAACGAATACTTTGGTCTTACGCTCGAAGACAAGAAAAACGGAAAAGTATGAACATTTTTACCTTGATATTCAGTGTAGACTGTATAATGTGTATATCATCCCTTTTAAAATACAATTGATTCGTTCTGCTAATAATTAATTATAGTTAACAAGTATAGTTAATATGCTATCAGTTCAATGTTTTTGAACTACAGTCAAACGCATTCTAATGTTACACTAACATGATTGCTGCCCTTTAGTCTCAAATAGTGGCCTATGCCGGTGTTTATCTGTCTGTACAAACTGTGCATATTAACTGTCACATGATTTCAGCAGTTTGTGAAAATCATGTTAACCTGATTTGACTGTATGTATGATTGATATAATAGTTACTTTTTACACTGTAGTTCTTTTTGAACATTTTGACAGATTGTTTTGTTATTTGATGTCACTGCTGTGAAGTCCAGCGTAAAAGTTTTCAGACTAAGAAATGACATCTTGTTCAAGGAAGATAACTGAGTCAGAATTTCTTGACTTTAGAACTGTTTTTAGTCTGTGTAATCCAGTTGCATCTTAATATTAATAATGCATCAGATGGTAATCCACTTGTGTTTTAATCTCAGGTCTGGTTGAACAACAGCAAAAAGATTGGAAAATACATGGCAAGTAAGTAAATCAACTTATATCAGGAAATCCCAACTGATTTTGTTTTGTATTCTTTGCATAATTTTAAGACATAGTCAGTGCTGCTTGTGCACCAGAAACGCGTCCTAATAGACGAATAATGAGGGTGAAAATGAGTGTATTTCTACTCCAGTGACCGCAGAATCAACGTAAAAATGTTTCCGATTGCCAATTTACATATAAATCGAGATTAGGGCAAAGATTGGTCCTCGTAGTTGTTAATTTACTGGTTCTCTTAGTTTGTTGAAATTCAAAATGCATTTGGGCATTTGCCAGTCCATAACAGCATTCAGTTATGGCAGTATGTTTGCAAGATCTACCGTAGATCTTGGCAGCACTGTGTGACATCTTCCATTGCTAATCAGGTTGATTGTGCACCATTATCATGCAACACAATCTGGTGATTCTGGTGCAGAATGCAGTTACCCAGTCTCTGGGTGTAGGGCAGATTTGGGACTTGGCCCTGTAAATTTTGGCACAACGTCACCCACATTAAATAGCTTGAGTGTACTAATTTTTTTTATTTGGTTCATGATTTGGAAGACAACACTTTTAATTCATGCAGGCTTACTTAGCCTCCTAAACCACTTTAAATCACATTGTTGTTATTATTATTATTATCATTATTATTATTATTATTATTATTATTATTATTATTATTATTATTATTATTATTATTATTATTATTGTTATTATTATTATTATTTCAGGCCCTATTATTATTATTATTATTATTATTATTATTATTATTCATAACCATTTATTATTATTTTTTATCATTATTGATTTATTTGAATAAAACAAGAAAATTCATTTGTTGTAAGTTCTAGTTGCCTGCTGTCATTTTGCCTATTTTAAATAAGCTATAAATAATTAACAATAATCCCGAAGTGTTAATGCATATGATTTGTGGGAAATGTATAAATGATAAGTTTCTGAACTTGTAATTAGTATCTAATGTGTACATTAAATATGCAGGAATATTTCTATTTCAAACCATGTGTTCATTGATACTTTAGAAACATATTTGGATAGATTGAGTAGATATTTTTATGATGTAGCTTAGGAAAGTTTTTTGAAAAGTGCTATAATGCTCTGTAAGAATCACCAGATGTCCTGATATTACTATTGACTACTAGTCTGTTGAAATTAATAGTATATATATATATATATATATATATATATATATATATATATATATATATATATATATATATATATATATATCTGTTGGCATTTTCGGTCACAAAAATCAACCTCTAGAAACAACAGTCTTTAGATATAATTCTTTATGGTATTTGTACCATTTGCAGATGAACCAGCGATCTTTTCTTTGGAGGTGAAGTTTTATCCTCCGGACCCTAACATGCTTCAGAATGAATTGACGAGGTAAATAAGCTCTCTGTCAAAATTGTTTCTAGAAGGTAATTTCTGGTTTCTTTATCAACCATTATTCATTGAATGCTTGAGTAATATTCTGAACATGCCCAACAATAAACAGCTATTGTGGTACCACTTTTGAAAGTGCTATATAAATTCACAAGATTTTGCTTTCTTACTTACTTTTATGCTTTTGCTACTTGATCTTTGAATAGTCAAGAATGTACTTTCTGTGTAAGTGAAGATTGCTTTGTTTTTGCAGATATCAGTTGTTTCTGCAGCTGCGACGAGACATTCTTTCAGAAAAGTAAGGGGGAAAATGTTATTTTTGTTAACGAATGTTACCATAAAGTCGATATGTTAAGTTTAATTAAGGTAAACGCATAAATTGCTCTCGTGGATGTTTCCAATTAAAGGCGACAAATGTAAAGTTAATGCTAATTTTGAATCTGAATTTTTGCTGCTCGTTATTGATGTACAGTAATTAGCGCATTCTTTAGTGACTGTACGAATGGATGTGGTGATGGTGATGATGATGATGATGATGATGATGATGATGATGATGATGGTGATGGTGGTGGTGGTAATGATGATGATGATGATGATGATGATGATGATGATGGTGATGATGATGATGATGATGATGATGTGATGATGATAATGATGATGATGCAAATTTGAAGCATCCGTTGTGATACTCTAATGGCTTCAACTGATGGTGTTCCAAATCCATGCACTTAAGATCAAGTCAATCAGAAATGCAACGAAAGACTTATTTCATGAAAATCATTCATTATTGTTCAATCAATAAAATCCTTTCAGTTTAGTGAGCCATTGGTTGATACCTATAGCATTATGATGAATGTCATAGAAGTCAATTGATTGATTGATTGATTGATTGAAATAAGTTGAGACCTGCCTTGCTAACGAGATGTGTTATTACATTGTGACGATTGCGTGCTGTTCATTGTTGGCTCGCTGACGCTTGCATTGTTGGGCTTCAGTCAGTCTGAGCTCGGCGACTACGACCCAGCAGTGAATGGGAAGGACTTTCAGTATCTAAGAAATGTCAGCCTTGCGCCAAAACAGACGCAGGAACTGCTGGAGAAGATCGCAGAATTACACATAATGCACAGGTACACACTGTTCCATCAATTGTATTGTATCGTGTTGTATCAGCTGTATCCATCGTATCGAAAACTTTCGATCGTTTGAAATTTTGACGAGTAATTTTTTTTGAAGCTAGGTTCTGGCATGATGCTGTGAGGTGACATCAACCTTAGTTGAGGGACTTTTATATTCTTAGTTTTTAAAATTACTAATTTTAGATCAATTTATATTTTTAAAATTATTATTTTAAATCAATTTGTAGCATAGTGTCAGTTCCACTTAGTAACATACAACCTTTAATGTCATACTTGCTTTAATTAACCCCTTAACTGGGGATCCCGGATATATCCGTCCATTTAACATTTAACGTTAAATACACGTTAAGGGGTTAAAATCTGACAGTTTGTCGTCTCCAGTAGGTATAAAAACATATTTCGACAACTTTTGTTAATGTGAACTCGGCTTAACATCACACAGCCTGAGCAGTTCTCACCAATGTGATGGATAGAAACAAAGACACATTAGAATTCTTGTTTTTTACAATGGTTGTTATTTGAGAATAGTCTAGAGGCTGATGTTTTTTTGCTCTATCTGGAATATTTTTTGCAGGGGGCAGTCGCCCGGGGAATCAGAACAAGAATATTTGAGCAATGCCAAGAAGCTGTCACTGTATGGCATACATATGCACAATGCAAAGGTTAGACAATGCTGCTGTGTCCAATGTCCATGCAAGATAATTTCATTTATAACCACTGGGAAGTGTGCAAGATTGTAGATTACAACTTGCAAAATTAGTTCACTCCACCTGGCGGTTGGCACAAAGCCTGTAAGCCTAAAGCCTTGATAGTGACATCTAGTGGCTTGCACAAAGCCTATATGTGGTAAAGATTTTGATAGTGGCTCTCCATCTTGCAGACTTGCCAATGCACCTTTATATTTATATATTGTACAGTGGCGTAACCAGGATTTCCGGAAGGGGTTTTTGGTTTTAACCATGACCAACTGCAAAAAAATCTTGACAAGCTAAAAAAGGTCATCACCTCTTACACCATTACATTCTATACTTTTATATTTCAAATTTGCATTCCAAAATAAAAACATATATATTTTATATTCAACTAAATTTTCTGCAGCCAAAGGATGATAGGCCTGATATATTGTAAAATTCTATCAAGATAGGCCTCCTTGAATTTAAAAGTTTTGCAGATGATTTTATATTTTAAAAATATGGCTCATGGCCCATCATAGTAGAAGAAATTTTTGCTATTTGCTGAGATTCGACTGCAGCTTATGGAGTGGTTTCAATGTAAACAAGAGGTTATTTAATTCATGTTTGATATTGGCTATTATTACTATTACCGGGTACATGGTTGTTATTGCACGCTAAGTCATTCACAAAGTGAAGAATCATAATAAATGCGGAGCAATTAATGGGTGAACAACTTGTCTATGGTCGGTCTACGCAGTAACTAGGGTCAGGTTTGAACCTGCTACTCTCCGGTTGCGTGTCAAGAATTCTACCACTACTCCACCGTGCCCCCATTAAGTGCATATGACTGATCAGCTGCTACTGTACTGCTTATCAAAGCGCTGTATTAATTTACGAGATATTACTTACTTACATTGATACCTTGTGATACCCATTGACAAGTCTATGGTTCTGTTACACGTTAATGTGCAGTATTATCATAAATTTATTATTATTACTATTATTATTATTATTATTACTATTATTATTATTATTATTATTATTACTCATGCAGTATTATAATGTTCTGTGATATGATGATACCGGTATACATTGCTAATAGCGATGGTGGTCTAATGATTTTCATAATGGTCTATGGTCCTGTTACATGTTAATGTACAGTATTATTGTAGAATTATTATTATTAAAGACTATGCAGTATTATAATGTTCTGTAATATGATGTAGTATTTATATAGCTAATAGCAATGATATAATGATTTATGACACGATCGTTAGTGGTTTGTTTATTGTGATTAGTGACGTTAGTGGTTTGTTTATTAGGATGTTGACAATGAAGACGTCCAGATTGGAGTCTGTGCTGCTGGCCTGCTCGTCTTCAAACACCGGCTACGAATTCATCGATTTGTTTGGGCAAAAATAATCAAAATTCTGTACAAACGCAACATTTTCACCATTCGAGTTCGACCAGCAGAGGTAGGTATATCGTTGTGTAGAAACTGCTTATTTAATATCTCCGTGTAATTTAGCGCTCTTGACTTTGGTCTTCACTATATTTACTGCGCTGTATAAATTGTCATGTTAATAATAAAACGTCACAATTGTTTAAAATTTTTTGTGATTTCTTTATTGACTCTGAAAAATGTCATCTGCAGTATTTTTCAGTAGATTTTTGTAATTTTACCGCTAAAATAGGTTGACAAGCAAAAAAGGTCATCACCATCTGCGGTATTAAGTTCACAAAATGTAAAAATTTTAAAAAGGTTACAAAAATATATTGACAAGCAAAAAAAGCTCCAGTGGGGGAATGCATCCCCAGTCATCAACATGGTGGAACCGCCACTGATATTTCAAATTCTCATGTAATTTTTAAAAATGTAGCTTCTAACTAGACTTTTAGTAGTTTCTCCTGTTCTCTGTATCGTTTATTTTCAAATTCTAGCATGAAAGACAAGAATCAACTTTAGCGTATAAGCTACCGAGTCTCCTGCTGGCAAAACGATTGTGGAAGCTCGCAGTTGAACATCATGCTTTTTTCAGGTATGAGTCTCGATGGTTTGGCATTTATGACTTGCTGGTGTTTTAAAGTATGAACGTAAAAAACGCGACATTTACAGACTTTTAACACGTTCTACAATTTATGCAGTGCTTTATACAGGCCTGATGGGGAAAGAGTTCCCCAACCCTCCCCACCCACACACAAATCCCTCCTAAAATTCCAGCACTAAGAAATTTTTGCATTTAACTGTGTCTCTTTCCTCCAGCCAAGTCAATTTGCCCCCTCAAGGCCTGGGATCTGGATAAACAATGAATTTATGCTTAGCTTGTATCGTTGTGTGTTATTATTCATTTTACATTTACTTCTCTGTCTAAATTTGAGAATAATGCAGCTAATTTGTATTTGTCGAAACTGACTTTTGCATGTATGCAAGTCTTTTGTAAGTACGGTAATGATATAGAAATAGAAAATCCTATCGCTATGGATAAGTCATATAAATGCCTTGTTACGCTACATTACGACATGACTGCTTGGATGCTGAATATTTTTAAAAGGCTTAAAGAGTCGGACCCTGCAAGCCGAAGCAATTTTCCGCACTTCACCAGCAAGCACCGTTTTTCTGGCAGAACACAGCTCCAGGCCTCGAGAAATGGTGCCGCGTCTCAGCCCGGAAACATTAGACGAGGCGGACAGTTTAGTAAAAGCGTGGAAGGTACGCAAGTTTGCGTCTCTCGTCGTATTCGTCATCAGTGAACTCCTATAGCGCCATTTTGATAATGTTCTTGACATCAGTTGATGGTCGCTGTTTGATTTGAGTTGTAATTCCTCGTTGTCTTATCTAATGAGTCAGTCCGATTTTCCGGTCCCGGTTATGGCGGATAGACAATCGAGAACAGGCCTATACAATACAATACAATACAAGATCACTTTATTAAATCCACCATGGCAAAATGCAAGGTCAAAACATAATACATAGCAATACATAATACATACATAATACATAACCTTACGTATCAAATACAAATAAAAAGTTATTGAAAATTAAAATTATATGTACATTTAAGTCCTGAAGTTTTTAGTCAGGATCAAAATACCATAAGAGACCTCGTATGAATTAAAGTCATACAAGTACTAATGTATGCATCAGCAAAACTGGAATAATTTTATATTGTGATTATGTTTCATTTGCATCTGGTGTGCCATCGGCTGATGCCCCCGGCATTAGGATTGTGGCGTCATAAGAAGTTGATTGATTGATTGATTGACTGATTGATTCATTGATCCTTGCCATTGTTTGTCGCCTCAGATTCTCAGTCATGTACTTGATTGTGGTACAATGGATATATGCTATAAGAAAGCAACTACATTGTCAAGGTTTAGGTTCTACCGGGTACATGCAGCACCCTCTTAACAGAGCAAGATTATGCACCAAAGAACTTCTATGGTGCGATTAAAAGGAGTTGTTTTTGTAGAACTTGTCTTTGTCTACAGTAAGCTATAGAAAGAATTATTATTGTAGATGTTTATAATTCTCTCATTTATTAGTCAGCTTGATTGTGTTGATTGTTTTATAAGGATTGGCTGGCTTCACTACTGAAAGAGCAGAACAATACCAGGAAGATAACCGACCGCATGGAGCAACCTTGACCTTGAGAGGTCGGCACAAGGGTTCACTGCCGATGCTCGACAGAGAGGACGTGGAGCAATCGAACGACGGATACAGTTACGACGGAAGAGGAAAGGCAGAGCAATGGCAGAAGAATCAGAATTTTGTTAGCTACTGAATTTCGTAACATTTCTACCAGATTCTACTAGTTTCGGAATTGGTTGTTATCAGGGATATTTTTACACCCCCAATTTGAGGTCGACCCCTCCAAATTTGGTAATGTGACAATGGTATGCATAAAAATGCATACTAATTATCTCCGGACACACGCCACCCCCCAATTTGAGGTCGACACCCCCCAAATTCACAATCCAAGAAATATCCCTGGTTGTTATGAATTAAATTGATCGTTGCAAGCTGTTTTTAATAAGAATGAAAAAATCTGACGGTTTTAAATTTCAATGCAGCCATTGAGTTATGCTATACATAGCAATATAAATAATTGTATGTTAATATACACAGGTAAGGGATTGGCAGAAATTTTTGATAGTTTCTGACATCCGAGGATGTGAATTTGAGCCGACATTTCGAGACCGGAAGATATTTTGTAATGGCTTAAAAATAATATTTATTAGAATTTTATCGTAGATTTTAAATCTGATTGAAACCTGGATGCCTGTACTATTATCCTAGGATCCATATAGTACAATGTCGTCAACTAATCCAAGTGTTAATGGCTACCAAAACAATGCGAATGATTACAACATTGGATATACAAATGCTTCGATGGACAGCTATCGACCAGGAACTAGATATGATAACATTATGTCCAATCCCCATCAGGTGAATATATCAATAAAAAAATATCTGTACGTCTCAAGTTACTGAGTGTCAGTTTTCACAAATTATTTAGACAAGATGTAGCCATTTTTTTTAGTACAGTATAACTTAATATAGGTTAGTGGCATGTATAAATTTCCCCTCTACCAAGTGTGGTTGGTAATAGCATGAATGAAGTACGATTTTAAATTGCAGCCTGAAAATGATAATACCCGCTTGTGTGCGCGCTCACACGCATACATGCACATACATGTTCAGTGTTTCTTCATTTTCGGTCCTTTCTGTTAATATCTGTGGGTTTTTTTTCAGAGACTTGCTGTTGCAGAGAATGATGGTGGTGGTGATGATGATGATGACAATGATGATGATGATGATGATGATGATGATGATCTGCCTCCGTATCAGGAAGACCATTTAAACCAGAAGCGAGGTGGTACTGGTTCAACCAGTGGCCAGTGGAATATGCAACCAGGCTCTACCCAGGTGAAGACATCAACAAGAACTTACGTCGGCCCAGATGGCTCTCTCATTACTGAGGTAAAGTTCACAGTACTAGTACTTCATTTTTTCCTCTTATGGATCTGAATTTCCCTTTTCCAGTATAAAACCTGCAAAATAAGTTCCTTTACTTCTTTACATAAACAGTTTTATCATCCTCATCATCTTCCTCCTCCTCATAATCATCATCATCATCATCATCATCATCATCATCATCATAATCTTCGTGTTGCTTGAATATTAATGCTTTTCACTTGGTTTTAGCATCGGACAGAGCGAGAAGGTGTGATCGAAACGCAGATGAGACGAGTACAGCGCGAAATCCAAACACCAGACTATGATTACGACAGAGTAAATTTTGTGATTTATTGTTTCATTGCCGTTTTACATTTAACTTTTTGAAAACAGCCAGTAAGGTTTCTGGTCTCCATTCATTTTCAACAATCAGCATGCCTTCCATAGATTTGACATTTTGTAATACTTGCCTTGCTGAATGTTGCATGACTTAAAACAGCTTCTTGTGTGCAGTTGCTCTCAGAGTTAGCAGAGGGCCACATTTGCAAAAAAATGTTTAATCGTTTGAATGCTGATGGGCAGAAATTTCATTTCCTGAATTTGCTGAAAAGTTTTGACAACTAGTAATTTTATAACTAGCTCCCAAATGTATCGTCTCTTATTGCTTGAACTTGACTATTCCCCATCTAAGACACCCCAGGTTAGTGGGTTCAGGGCTCATCCATATATTATGCATGCAAAAAGGCATAATTTCGGCCCCCTCCCCCCCCATTGCACACACCGTACATACACAAAATCTCCAAAATCCAACCATCCTCAGTGCATACGTACTATATGGATGGACCCTCACTTGAAGAAGCGCATAGAATATGTATTCTTGATCTATATTTGGCACTGATGGTTGTATAGGCTTTGTCTGATGCCATTCTTGCGGTGACCAATGTAAACACTGACTTGGCTGTCGAGAAGATAGAAATACAGACCAAAGAAGAGACAACACAGGGGTCATATTACGAAACTGACGATGATGATGATGACGACAATTTGGAATATGCCGGTCCAGGAGAAACAATTATTTGGTAAGAAACGTCATTATTCTTAGTCATGCATAATATTAGAATATATGTTAAGATTTGTTAATTGGTTGAAGTTGAATGTTGTGTATTCTCTCTGTAAAATATTGTCAATTTACAAAGAGATTTGATCGTTTGCATAACCAAATTGTGTTATTTTCTTGGCAGCAGTCAGTAATGTAACAGATGTAAAACTAGCAAGGCCTACAGTAGCATAGGATTGGTGCTATGGCAAAATGTCAGTGGACAAAATTTTGTCATGGAGACAAAATGTCAGTGGACAAAACGTCATCCTAACTCTAACCCTAAACCGTGACATTTTGTCCCCATGACATTTTGTCTGGGACATTTTGTCCGGCCATGATAGGATGTGCTGAGGAATTGAGCTGGATTTTATTAATATTTTTGATTTGTAAACTGCTTTCTTATTTGACTGAATTGTTTGTTTTACAGAAACCATTTTGGCATATTCTGCAGTCCACAAGTGTGTTTCCTAATGTGACCAGACGTATGAGCAGAAGTTTGGGAATAAATTTGAAGACATGCATTTGCTTTTTTTGTCTTTAATAAGTTCAACTCATTGCCTTTTACATTTATTAACTTACTAGATACTTTTAAAATTAAATTAAAGCAACATTTTGTCTACAAAGTTGATCTTATACAGTGGGACATGTTTAGCTACTGCAGTTTTAAACTCACAAATAGTTCAGACTGAATCTCATGTTACATACTCTTGTTCAACTTTGAAATGCTTAAATTTCTATGTAAATAATATTGTACTTTTCTATTTGGTTTTTGCGAGATTTGAAATGGATTTTAGAAACATGGGCTATGCCAGTTTGATTTTTAAAAAAGTGGGGGGTTTGACTAAGCTTACTCAAAAATGTTCTACTTCCAGTCAAAATGGGTAGGTTGGCTAAATGAATATCAAAATGGATGTTGTCCATGAATAGTGGGAAGCCAAACCCCCAATTGTAAAATTATTCTAGACTGACAAATCTTAACTTTAACCTCTGCTTATATTCGCATGTATCAACAACCCACTTAACCCCTTAACTGGGGATCCCGGATATATCCGCCCATTTTACATTGAGTTACAGTTAAATACACGGTTAAGGGGTTAGGCATGCATCCATTTCAATGTTCGTATCTATATTGTCATGATGTTTAGCAGCAACAATACATTAATGTTATTGTAACAAGTTGGCCTTCTGTAGTAAAAATCGGTTTTCTAGCATTAGTTTTGATTGAACTGTAGGTGATACATAATCATGGAAGAAATTCACAACAGCAAGTCTCTGATTATTAGCAATTTAATTAAAATGTGATCAAGTACTGTAGTGGAGAAACCAACATGTGCCTATGGGAAGCAGCTTAGTTATTGGAATGGAATTTGTCAAAAATCTGTTCTTAAGACTACATATGTAAAATTATTGTTTTATATCAGTAGTGATACTGATATTTGAAACATCAATTCTAGTAATGAAGTCTGTGACTTGTTAGCAAAGTCTAAATTTCTCAATGCAGACGACTGAAAACTTGAGACTTGCATCAAAAACTTTGATACCTTGGATTAGCACACGAGATTGAGGGATGACAAATGTATTACATTACACGTGAACGGTACACTAAAATGTACCGTAATGCAAAGAACTAGTTTGATATTTTATACAAATCTTTATTTGTCACCGATACTAGTGTAGCCACATACATATCTTTGGTAAACTTCAAAGCAATCCTACTTAAATTCTAAATTCAAACAACAGCAAAAGACAGCGTTAATTGTTTTCTATAAAAATGTCGACAAATGCTTGGAATTTCACGCTCCGTGTCCTGTGACAACGAGTCGAGTCAAAACACGAAACGGTGCTCGGGTTTGAAGCCGAGCTTGTCGAGTGCCGGGTTGCAGGCGAACTGGATCATGGCGGTGGACCACACATTGATACCAACACATTGTCCGATGGCGGAGGGAAGTGCTTCTCGATCATATCGGCATTCACAAAACCCTCGCTGAATTTCCAGTCTATGGATGTACCAAAAGCTCAAGCGGATTACATTTTCAATACAAATACGACAAACATCGTATTACTTATTACTGTTCTTGGCTCAGTCAAAGCCTAGAGGGTCCATCCATATAGTACATATGCACTAGGGGGGGGGTCAGATTTTGGAGATTTTTCCTACGTACGCTATGTGCAACGAGGAAGGGGGGGGGTTGAAAATATGTTTTTTGTGTACATACTATATGGATGAACCAAGAAGCTTCTGTGAAATGGAAATCTGCAACATGCAGAGGAGAGTTAAACTGTGTGCTGGGAAATTTATCCCCCCAAATATCAAATGAAATGTGAAATTCACCTCCAGTAAAATCACTTGTGTAGTACATTCATTGGTGCCCACAGAAATTTTACAGGGGCCAAAACACTATGGTCACAGTTAATATTTTAGCAAGGCTTTCAAATGCAAAATTTGACAATTTTAAAAGATTGTCAGAATTCCAGGTAGTAAAATCCAAACAAAATCAGGTACTTTGTACTTTAATTAAGTAGTGTTTTAGTGTGAAAATATTGCTAAATGGATATAAGAGAAATACAGATTTTGAGGAAATTTCATCATTACTTACTGTCTGGTGCTTTGTCCAAAGTATACCACAAGTGGAAGCGAGATGAATGAGCAGCTGTCAATTCGTCCAGTTCCTCGCGGAGTAAAATGTCCTTTTCCGTCTGCACAATCAGTTAATAGTAAGCATTAACCCTTTGAACACCGTCAGCCTGTAGGCTGTACGTGAAAACCCATAAGGGGTCGTCCACAATACAAGGATGACCTTTCTTTGCTTGTCAGTATGTTTGGAGACGGAAAAATAGAAGGATGGATTATCAAGACTTTTCAGAAGACGTAAGGGGGTCGGCCCTGCCATATTTTAGGGGCCTGACTTTTTCATGGCGTTACGTAGGGGAGGGTTAAAGTCACGTTCATCATTTATGGACAACCCTAACCCTGGATCCTGAGACCTAATATACGTTCATTCCGCTATTGCGGGAAACCAGGGATTACAATTTTACGGTAATCCTGTCATAGCGGTACCATGGGTTCAAAGGGTTAAACCTAAGTCAATTGATACGAAATGTACGTGTACTTGCTATTTATGCACTTTGCACACTCAAGTATTATCCAGTTGCAATTTAACATTGAAAAACTTCTTGCAGTACCTAATTCCACCAGCAAATTGTCTTTGTAAAATTATCAATACAATCGGTATAGCATTACACAAATTCACAAAATACACTGCTGCATCAAAATGTGATGGTTAAAAAGAACAGTACCTGGTTAGCAAATATCAGGTACAACTTTGTTCTGTCGTTTGGATTTTTCAAAACATCCTTAATCACTTGCAGCATAGGAGTGATACCTGAATAGATAGCATTTGCTTATTACTTCTTTAATATATTATTAAATATATTATTAAATATCTTATATATATATATATATATATATATGGAATCAATCAACAATACTGAACAATTTAATACCACAGCTATATTTATCCAATACCATGAATGATGATGAAAACACATATGGTAACAACACAAATTAACATAAAATGGTTTACTTTCACCTAAAAGTATCTTCCAGGATTCAAATTTAATACTCACAGCTATATTTATATTTTTTAGGCAAAGTGTGGATTGCATGCGACTAGAATCACCTGGCTTTTACCTACTGCACCAGTTACCCATTAGATAAACAATCAAATCAATATCGTAAGTATCGCCAATGTATTTTCAAGACAATAAGGTGTACAGTACCATACACATTTAAAGTTTCACATGTTATACAAACCCCCAGGAAAGTAGGCTTTCAAGTGTGTTGTTTTACTCTTCTGTATTGCTATGGATGAGTAACAGAAGTTGGTTAGTTGTTACTTTGGCACGAAAATAATCTGATATCGTGAAGAGAATAAAAATATTGCGGCTTACCAGACCCTCCAGCGATCATCGCGAAATGCTTGTAGACAGTCTTTCTGGGGCCAGATTGCTTGTTTGGCTTGATACTAAACTGACCTTAGGATAATCAAAAGATAATGTCTCATTAAAACTAATCCGTCAGTTTTTAATTTCTATAAAATATCGAATATAGCTGAAGATATTTACTGGTACAAGGCTCTGAGGCAAAAGTGTCGTGGCAACGCTCAAGATGCAATGTTGTATCATTTCTGCCCGTTTGTACTTGCACTGCGATTTCTGCACTTTCCAATCCGTCTGTTTCTGTGTGCAGCGCACGTCGAGGTCAGAAGATGTCGTACATTACAGGCCACCCTCTTCCATCGCACACTGCCTGATCCGCTCCACTGATCATAAAGATACTACGTCCCCAGGTCACGTAGTTTTTACTAGGCGTCGAGCACTGACTTGGAACCTCTCTCTGGAATGTGTTGATCCGATCCATTCGGGCCTCACTTCTTAGTCTCTTATTCTGTTCAATGCAAAAGCTAAAGTCTCACCACTTTATCACACAACTCCAATACCAGGAGTGCCTCTGAGTAGAAATATAAGAGGTGCTATACAAATGCTGCATTGCATTACATTTCTTTATATAACAAGGCGAGTTCCTTAACCCCTTAACTGGGTGCCCCGAGTAACACTCGTCCATTTTACATTAAGTTACAAATAGTTGCCCAGTTAAGGGGTTAAAAAAACTTCATTCATCAGTCATTTCTATTTTCAAGATTATCTGACAAGCAGAAACATATTGTCTGCACTACAGGCTGCAAATATTTCTATCTTGAGCCCGAAATTCCATTGATTAGCATAAAGAAGCTACTAAATTAGTAAAAGGGATTTTCCCATCGTCAGCATTTTAAAACACTATGGCATATCTAGAGTACAAAAAGTACGTTAGATATTCTGGAGTGCATCAGTAGTTTTAATCTTGTGTCAATAAAATATAAATTTAAACAAAAAAACGATTTATCAATTGAAAATTTTAAAACCTGCTAATTTAATATTCTGACCCTTCCTCTGTCATGGGTACCAAATACCATAAGTATACCATGGTTGCATACTAGCACAAATGCACAGTATACCAAGACAATGTGAAAATTTAGCACAAATGATATCATCTTCAAAATATTCAATGACCGCTACATACCTAAACCATCGTAGACCAAAAGACCATTTGGTCCACGAACATCAATGTAATCCCCAATACTCATTCTTTCGAGATACTGCGTCATTTTCCCGCCGTCTGGAAATTTCGGATGTACATTTTTAAAGTACACCTGTGAAACAGCAGATCATAAAAGAACACGATATTCAGTTCAAAGCTTGTCTGAAACAACTAAACAAACTTAATACGAACGAAGATGAATGTGGATTTTCATCCATCGTCAGCATATTGTGACATCTGACCTAAAAGGGATTTTAAATCGATCAGAAAGCATTTAAATTAACTATTTTTAAGGCAGTTGCATTAATTAACTATAACTGGCCTCATCTTGGACACAGTAATTGAGAGCAGTAAGATTTGCTGCAAATATTTTCTATTCTACGGAGGGGGTTACATCCCCCGGTTTTTGACAGACACCTCCTGCCCCTACAGCCCTTCCAGTGTTGGAGTTGTGAAACTTGAGTGGGGGTGGGTAGGGGTTTTGAGATTTTCATTTGACTGAAATTCAATGTCAAATGTATCTGACCTCAGCCATATTCAGCCAACTGGATAAATTGTAAGCATCTTTACTGTCCAAAAATGTTCAACTTAGCGCTTTATCGTGTGCTTTAACTTATCAATGCTCCCTTATCAACATAGCACTTCATAACTTATCAATGCTCCCTTTTCCCAAGAACTGCAGCAAAGATCTTGTGCCCACATGGACTTGTCTTAACCCCTTAACTGGGTATTTAACCGTAACTCAATGTAAAATGGACGGGATATATCCAGGATCCCCAGTTAAGGGGTTAAGAAACAAAAACAAAGCAGCAGTAATGCTCACTGCCATTGGATTCCTACTTTATATATTATGTGTTTTGATAACAAGTCTTCTTCTCTACCAGCAATATGTCATTTTGAAATAATATTGCCATTAAAAATTTAGAAACAGATATAACAGAATGGAACAGAGCAGAACGCTTTGAAATTGCATTGAAATTTGCTTTATAACTTGCCTTAACAAGAAGATCCATAAATCCTTTGTCATCATCGCTTGAGACCGGTGTGTAGGGGCGGATAACGAGGTTTCCGTCGATTTTAGCTGTCAAAAATATGTGCTGACCTGAAAAAGGGACAAAACATCATGTAAAACACTAAAACAGCACATGAAATCTCATAAACTGTATCTTCAACTAGTCTAATAAATTCATTGACCTTGTTAAAAATCAATTACTAATGCCAGTGACTTTCATATACATACTTACCTACAGGCAAACCCAAAATATGATCAGAAGATGGAAGAATAAACCGAAATCGCCGTGTATCGTGACTGACTACCTACAATTCAATCAAACGATTCAATCATAACCAAATGAAACAACTAATATACCATATATACTCTAATATAAGCCAAGTCTCGAACATAAGCCGAGCTCTCCAATACAAGCAGGAGGCAGAAGTCGATTGTTTTAACAGAACTTAAAAATCCAATAAAATCTCCAATACAAGCCTAATACAATGTCTCTAAAGTCTCTAATAAAATCTCCAATACACTGACTACATGTCCAGACAAAGAGATCTGTTAAAATTAACTACCCCGGTACTCTTCAGTGTTTACAAGTGGATAACACTCTGATACACATATCATGATATAATACATATCATATGTGTTTGAATTAGAAATAAACTATTTCAACTGTTAATATATATATGCACACAAGCAAGTGAAATTTGGCAATTTGAAAATGTTCTATTTCAAGCCGGGACTTGACCATAAGTTGGGTCTCCAATACAAGTCAGGGGTAAAATCATTTGTTCTAATAATAGGCTTCTATTCGAGGATTTACAGTACTTGATATCCATGCCTAATGATTATATTTCAATATGGATAAAGCAAGCATAACACAATTACAAAGGAAATCAATTAAAGATATACTTGTTAAGACGAACCATACCATGATTCTTAACCCCTTAACTGGAGATCCCGGATATATCCGTCCATTTTACATTGAGTTACAGTTAAATACACGGTTATGTGGTTAATGTCGTTCTAAACAATGAAACTAAACCCAGGGTAATTGTCAAAATAGTACAATGCAGATTCTTATTTCACAACACCATAAACTACACTGATGACAAAACCTTTGATTGGCAATGAGGGGGAGAGATTCTAGTTCATTCTAGCTTCCCTTCTGGTTAAAAATGGTCCCACTGAGGATTGACATTTAACCATGAGTGGAAGAGGTAATAGTTTGGACTTGGAGCATCTTTCAAATATTAAACAGTGGTAACAACAAACTCAAAATCCAATCGTACCACTTTATCAATAAGTTTCAAGGGATATTTCACATTTGGCTCACGTAGCGTAACGGCTGGTTTCTTCCGGCCAGAGAAGAAAAATTTCGCTACGACAGCTGCAGTGATTGCCACAGCAACTAAACCAACAGAAACTGATATGACCTGAAAATAATAAGACAAATATAATTAAATTAATTTTAAAATATGTGACAACTCTTGGTATTAGCACTGCCATTAGTGTTGCCATGGGGGCAACTGCCCCCCCCCCACCTGCCCCAGACCACCTACCAGATTCATGCAAATCTGGTGTGGAGGGGTGAGGAGTGGGTAAGGAATCTGACATGCTAGCCCCTTCCCCCCCTAACAAACCAAAAATTCCTGGCAACACCAACTGAGCACTGCACCAATTAATAGTTCTGCAATTGTTATCTTTGGAGCATGATTGAAGAAATCAGAGAATGATTTCCAATAACCTCATTCACCGATTGGCTTTCACCTGGAGAAGATCAGTCGAATCATTCGAATGTTAATTTCACCAACACAAAAATCAGGGTTAATGGAAAATGTGCTTAATAGGAGTAAAGAGGATATGCTCTCCACTGCTTGCTTCATTTGGATTTCCATGTTAGATCCTTCAAATCATTTGTACTTGATTCCATGTGCCATAAAATGATGCTTCTGTACATTACAGTGGCGCTATAAAAGTTAAAAAATTATATTAGATCGACTTCCACAAAACTAAAGACGGATAATCTGATCCAACGTCAACCACCGCTAACCAGCGTCTTCTAAAAATATTTCTTTCGTACAAATAATTATATTTATCAATAAATAATAATAATAACAATTAGTAATAACACTATTAGCAGTTTAGCACTAGGCCTACTGTGTACACCCGCTTTAAATGAAAGATCGACTTTAAAGATAATTTTTAAACAGTGCTGAATTGATGACGACCTACAGTTGAATCGTTCATTTTTACAGCCTAAGCTGAAATTAACGTAAGCCGAAAAAGTAGCTTAGACAAGTCCACGCGACTTCACAAGTCTCGAGTCTCGACCTAGCTCGGCATTCCTTCAACGCTGGTCCATGGATCGTCAACTTGGAACTTTGACCTTAATGCCATTTCTCACGTAGCAATCTAATTCGCGTTCATATAGCGCTTCTATTTTATGCACGGTTTTAAATTTACACTCTACTTTGATATGGAAACTGGAAAGTCATTGAACGCAGAGCTGGCTGGCAAGGGATTGTGACATTCGAGATATCGCAAATTTGTGGGTATCTCGTCGTACAAACGTTACAGAAATTGACGAGAATTTGTCGTACATTATTTTAGGCTCCCGAATCGCGTAAAACATCCAGAACTTGTTTCGTCTTGTCTTTAACTGCCTTCGCTCCAAAGATTGGCTGCATTATGGACTGTTTTCTTCATATGCTAGTGCTACAGTCTTCTGCTCTTCTTGTCGACTGCTCCATAGTGAGTCCTGTCCATTCTTTGATGCCGTCTTCCCACTTTTTTTCTTGGTCTACCTCTTTTTCGTGATCCTTGCATTGTGCCTTGTATTATTTATTTTTCTAGGCATTCCTGTTTTGCTCGCACAATATGTCCCCAGCGTTTCAGCTTTCCTTTTATCACTGTTTCCTGCAAGGTTATTTGAACCTCTGCTTTTCAGGACTAGCAAGCAAATAATTGAGCAACAACAGCGGGCAGGAACCGGAAACGGCGAAACGTCGCATCGCGCATGCGCGAGCGCCGACTCTATTTGGAAAAGTTTCGGACACAGAAGCCGAATGTTGCATTGAGATTCGGTCTCCACGTGGAACTTTCTGGCACGATCTGTCGTCGACCTATCGAAGCGAAACCACCGAACGACGAAATGGATCCGACGAAGATTGTCGAGGCTCTTCGGGCGACGCTCGTAGCCGACCAACAGCGACAGGCCGAAGAGTATCTCAAGCAGGCACGATTGCTTTACGGCGGCACCTATATAATAATATATAATAATAAGAATATAATAATAAGAATAAGAATAATAAGTAACGTTCAGTTTATTGTGGTGCCTCGTCCTGAGGTGGACTACGTGAACACATTACAGACTTAAAGTTCATAACTAGTGCGGAACAACCAAGTCTTTGTCCTCTTTTTGAAAATGTTAGCGAAGGGGAAAGTTGAACGGATGGAGGTAGGCCGTTCCAGGCCCTAGCGGCAACCACATGAAATTCGCGGTCTCCTGCGGTGCGGAGGCGCGTCCTCGGGACAACCAGTGAGGCAAACAAGGCGGATCTCAGGCATTTCCGACCTTCCAGAACCAATGTATAGAACCATTCAAGCCAATTTATGTAGCGCCAATTTTGTTCAAAGGTGTTATGTATTAATGTCATGTCGTGCTGCACGCCATTGTTGATATTCGGCAGTCGGCTGTACAAACGGGTGACAAACAAACTAGTTACAAACTAAGGCACTTCTGTAGCGCTGTTTTAGTGATGCATTTGTCATCAATGGTCGCTTGATAGTGGCGATAGGGCATGGAGAACAGATGGACTCTTAACCTGATATAAATGCCAAATAACTCACCAAGTTTGAACACATAACTCAGACAGTTTCTTTGTAAGACATTGGCAGGCATATATGCACAATGATCTTCTATTACTTTCATGCCAGCAACATTGTGTTCCTCTGATTCAAGCATGACACTGTTCTCTTTTAGAAAACAACTGAAGACATTCTTGTTTGTTTGATCCGGTTTGCAACTGACATTAGCGCATTTGCTGCTTTGCGATTATTTGCAGTCTAGAATTGTTAATAATAATAATAATAATAATAATAATAATAATAATAATAATAATAATAATAATAATGCACTTCGGGCTTATTTTCTTTACCTTATTAATTTTTGCTATGTTTCGTATGCCGCCCGCTTCTATGTTGAATACAAGACTGATAGTATATTTGGTTTTACCTTTGTGTTTTGTTTTCCATTTTGAAGGTTAACAAAATAATTGGCTTTGCTCCACAACTTTTGCAAATTGTAATGTCTGAAAACTTGGAAATGCCTGTGAGACAAGCAGGTAAGTTGATCCAAGCATGTCGTAACAACTTTTTCTGGGTTGTAGTAAAAGATTTCTTTGCAGACATTTGAAATAAGGATTTGTTCTCTGATGTAAATTGTTTAGGTAAAAAGGCTTGCATAGTAACTATTGCAACTGCCTTGTTTGTGCCGCACAAGCAGCATTTCCCCATTGAGTATCGTGTGTTGATAATAAATTTTGTGTTTGATTTTGGAAAGAATTGCAGATTGTTTTGATTGCCGATTGATTTCATTTTTTTTAGTTGGTTTGTGGGAGGGCATGTCTTAGCAAATAACTTAAAATTTGTGATGGTACAGTGAAACCTGCTTAATTGCATAGGTGCCATGCAAGCCTTGCTTATGTGATTAACTGGGCTATGCGAATAGCCCAGTTACGGTGGTCTGATAATTAATTGTACGCACAAAACACTGGTTCGGGTTTTTATGTTGTTATGCGATTATGCGGGTTATGCAATTAAGCGTTATGCGATTAAGTGGGATCCACTGTATCATTATAGGAGCCATCTTCTTGAAAAATACAGTAGTGAACCATTGGGAGGAAGACGAGAAGAATTTCATGATTCACGAAAACGATAAGCAGATTATCAGGGAGAATCTCATTCAAGCAATTATTGCTGCAGCTAATCCAGTCAGGTATAGTAAAAATATTTCCCATTTTGTAGTTTATTGATTAGGTTTTATATTATTCTGCTTACTTGATTATGATGAGTTCTGTGCTAGAGATCGTGTTCATTGTATTGTCCCAAAGTTGAAGATCTAATTCATTCAGCTTGCCTATCAGTGGTGACCGGAGTGTATCATATTTAGACTAAGGACCGTAGGCCTAAGCTGTTTAGCAAGACATTTGTATATTATTATTAGAACTTCTTATTTAGCATCTGAAAGGTCAACGGGCATTCACACTATCAACACAGTTACTTGTGTAGCGCCTTTATTGCTTTAATTAATTTGTTTGTCTTCCACATTTTCACTGAAAATCACTATGCTTGCCACGTCTGCCGTAGATTGCCGATGCCTGTACTATGTACTATGCCCTACGGTCCAGGGTGGCTTTATGTCTGTCTGTCGAGGATGAGGTCATTGAGGTTACCCAATGCCTTCCTCACAGACACAAAGGAATAGACAAGCGTTGCATCGCGGTGGCTAGGGTCTGATTTGAACCCGCCACCCTCCGATTGCTTGTCAAGAATCCTCCCACTACTCCGCTGCACCCCCCTCATGCTTAGCAAAACAGTCAATCAAATGCGGTTTTAGCACATGTTACTATAAACGAGAATTTAAGAAGAACTGTGAATTTGTTTTTAATACAGTTTTGCTGTCAACAAATTGAGAGAGTTACTAATTGATCAGTTATGAGCGTTGAACGTTACCCTCTATGGTCTCGTATTTTTTCAGAGTCCAGTTGAGCGTGTGCGTGACTACAATCGTTAAAAACGATTATCCCGGTCGATGGACTGGCTTCGTGGAAAAGATTCTTACTTATCTGACTTCGGATCAGCCTAATACCTGGCTTGGATCACTCCTGTGTCTTTACCAATTGGTGAAGTTTTATGAGTGAGACTAATTCATCGATCATTTAACCCTTTGAACCCTAGCTTCCAGAGCGATTAGACTATATGTGCCTATCTGATACAGTGACCTGCTGGGCTCATGGATTTAGCACAAATGTTCATTAGTCTAAAGTTTCAATACTATACTCTAGAAGACGATATTTTTGTAGTTGTGTCGAGGTAAGCTGCAAATTTTTCTGTTCTGATTGTGAAGTAATATTGAAAGGAACTAAAAGTAATTAATTTTTTGCACTTGTTTTGCTTTCTCACAACGACATTTGCGGCATGTTGCCATTCGTTAACCCCTTTACTGGGGATCCCGGATATATCCGTCCATTTTACATTGAGTTACAGTTAAATACACGGTTAAGGGGTTAATAACTAAGCATTCTTCATAGTTTTCAATCAAGGGCAGATCTGGGAATTTAGTTTTGGAGGGGACATTCCGTGTTCCATTCTCCATTTTGCCTTGACTCACCATTTGATGTGGATTGCTGCATGTTGTTAAAATGATAGAGAGGGAAGAAAAGGGGATGCTTGCTTATGTATTTGTGCCTTTTGTACTTTTTGGCTTCTTGTCATGATGAGAAATTAGCAAACACAATTTTTGGAGTGTTTTGGATAATGTGTGCCTCTGTTAATCGACCCCCTATTTGCGAATCTAGTATTGCAACACTTAAAGAGAGAGTTTTACAGAATGATTTTTGATTTAAATCCGCACTTATGCTGAATAATGATGGGTACATAATAAGTACATTTCAGATGAGGGGTTGACTTTTGTCGGAAAATGTGTTAGATATAAGAAGTCGGAGGAACGAAAGAGTTTGAACGAGGCGATGTTCCATTTTCTGCCGGTCATACAAAACATGCTGGCTGGACTCTTTGCCGACCAGTCAGAACTGTCGGTCACAATTCAGAAACAGATTCTTAAGATCTTCTTCGCCTTCACCCAGGTTTGTCCTGAATTCATAATTCGTTTTAAGTATTTTAATGAAATCTGACAGTCAAAATTGAATGTTTAATAAGACTGCACGAAATACTTTGTAGTCCAAAGAATTACTGAGGAATGCTATTTGTCAATTTTATTCATTGTGCATCTATGCAACTATCCATGCAGTGGTATTTCTCTGTGTTAACGTGGTTATAGTTCTGAAAATTTAGTCAAAACAGCAAGTTGACCTCCTTAGTATTAGATTAATTTGTCAAAATTATGTTGCCAAAAATGTTATATTGTTTATTTCTGAAGCATGTTGATAATGTGCTATGTAAATAGCGCTACATAAATGAAAACTGCATACGAGCACCAGCTTAGTGAACACAAAAATTAAACAAATACGTTGCCCAAGGAAGCTCGGGTTAATGCTTTTCTGCACCATTTTCTGACCGCTGGTATTGTTATTCGGGTTTAGGACTAAAGTGTTAATAGCATTTTCTCAAATGTTGATATCTTGTAATAACGATTATAGCTTGTTTGTTTTGCTTTGTTACTGCAACAGAGAAGAAGAAAATCTGAATTTTCTTTAGCTACTGTATGGTGTTATTCTAAGTTGTCTCTCGATTGCATCAATCTTTGTACTTAGGTGTGGTTACCAATGGACATTCTGACAAAAGAAATTTTTGCCATCTGGATGCGAATGGTTTGCCAGCTGGCCGATAGACCAGTACCTCTGGTATGACTTATGTATCTATATATTCTATCAATTCATTCAGACTTGTGATGTAGAGTGAGGCCTGTTGTTACTTTTATATCTCCTTATGCAAGAGACAATGATAGATAAAATCAGAAAAGACTTAGGTGGTATGGACATGCAATTAGAATGAAAGACTCCATATAAAGCACTACACACATACAAAGAAGGCAAGAGAGGAAGAGGAAGGCCCAGGAAAAAATGGATGGATAACATCAAAGAAGACTTTGAAAGATACCAGGTATCAGTAATCGATGGAAAGAGATTAACAACGGAAAAGAAAAATGGAGAAGTTTCGTGTCTAGCTATTACCGCTAATGAGCTGGCAGAAAGCAAGTATGATGATGATGATGATGATGATGATGATGATGATGATGATGATGATGATGATGATGATGATGATGATTTGCTGTTTCATTTTGTGCATCTTTGCAACAGTGTCGGCATGCATAATGCATTCATTGTTTGCACAGGAGTGCAATCAAGTTGACGAAGACGACAGGTCGGATCTCATCTGGTGGAAATGCAGGAAGTGGGCTTTACATATTTTAACCCGGGTCTTTGAGAGGTTAGTTTGCGTCTCATTTTGGTGCAGTTTAACCCTTTGCTGCCAATTGGTGGCCTGCATGCAGTTCATCTTTCTAAATAAATTTTATTGGTCCTATTTATGCATACAATGTTGAGTCATTAGTCAGACTTTTAGTCTCCTAGCTTAATTTGGTAAAATAGTAAATTACTTTAAACTGCTGTTTAATTGTAACCATTGCCAGTTACGGTACTACCGTTACATGACTGCATTGACTGTACTGTTTGCATCAAAGACATGTGACCCTCCACATTTTGATCAAAATTTTTGGTGGCCCACTTGTAGCAGAATGTTGGCTGTCCCTGGTATAACCAATGGGTTATGGAGCCGAAATTTCGGGCTTGCGGGTTGAAATGGTTAAACAGGATTATGAACACTTTTTAGTGATTCTTCGGGAGGCGCTATACAAATACTCTGATACATTACATTGATACTGATACGTTGCATCAGGTGACCAATCAGAAGAAGGGGATATGTTACATTGTTTTATATGTTACATTGTTTTCGCTTAATATGGGTTTCGGTGTTTGGTAATTTATGAACTACCACATTTGAACACGTACAATTTTGTTTGCGTGAATGACTGACCATATTTGGGAAAATGAGCACACACACACAAACATATTTATTATAATTGCCTTTGCCTAATAGATGTCTTTGATATGCATGACTTAAACTTTGGGCAAAGTATGCATTATAAGCCAATGTTTGATATTTTGAAATGATGTATTTGAAAATTTCCTCATTATTGACTACAGTAATGATCACAGTTTATATTATTATATTATTATTATTATTATTATTATTATTATTATTATTAAATTGACAATTTCTTGTGCACCATATTACCAAAATATCAGGAGCAAAGGCACGTTACGGAGTCCAATAAAATAAATAAAAATAACAGTCATAAAAAACCCATTGATGCTTTAACCCCTTAACTGGGGATCCCAGATATATCCGTCCATTTTATATTGAGTTACAGTTAAATACACGGTTAAGGGTTTAATATTTGAGACAGTTATATAACTGTCTTGTAATTGGTTTAGCAATAGGCTTTTATATATGCATGTTGTTACTAGTTTTATAATCCAATTAGCTTAAGAGCAAGAACTATTTGTGTACTGACAGTTTTTCAAAGTGTTTCGTACTATCCTTGCTTGTACCATAGGTATGGAAGCCCGGGAAATGTATCAAAGGAATACACAAAATTTGCTGAATGGTACATCAAAACGTTTTCAGGTTTGTGCATTCTGTTATTTTATAAGCTTGATGCAAAATGGAATTTGTTTTTCGTTAGAAATTTTGCCAAAATTAGGGAATTTCAAACAGTTCTGTCATCATTTATGCTATTACTATTGAAGTCTAGGTCTCCTTTTTTTACCAAAAGTGTATAAATAAATAATAATAATATTAATAAATAATATTGCATTAATTTAATGTGGTAAACTTTACATTTTTGACCACAGTCATTGTGACAGTAAGCAATCTAATACAGATTTGAAATTACTGGAGCAACTGTATCTTGGTCAAACCATTAAAAGTGAATATGGATGTAGTCACAGTTTTAATGACCCTTAAATAACCCTTAAACAGAATGAACTGATATCTGATATGGACTTGTTGTAAAATGATACCTGCTGGGTACTTGAAAACAGTTGATTTTTCTCAGTTCACATTGAAATCAGTGTTGATCTGATATCTTTGCATGCAATAGTACGATGTTTTTTCATTTGGAACAGACTTTGTGGCTGTTGTGCAAATGGTACGGCGGTAGATTTGTATTTATCTGTGTGCTGCAGCCGGTCTGATTTGAAATTTGAAAAATTCTTAAAGTCACCGAGAATTTGTAAAATCGATTTAGATGTTGTCTCGAGACTGTTTCTTCCTTTGCAGAAATTACTCTTGAGGTCATGCTGAGAATTCTCGACAAGTACCGCAGCAAGGAATACGTATCGCCGCGAGTCCTCCAGCTCACTCTTAACTACTTGACTCATGCGTTTGTATTATTATGTGTGATGGAATATTTTCAACTCAGAGCCTCTAGGAACATTTTGTCAATATCAGTTAGTTACGGCCAGTGGCGTAACGTGGGGGGGGGCAATTTGCAGAAAGCCCCCCGGGCCCCGGAAGAAGGGGGCCCCCGAAGAGTGGTTGCAACTTACTAAACAATGATTTATTTTTACATTTTACTACTATTTCAATATTACTGCTACAAAGTGAGTAATTATTGAATTAGGGAGTAAACCTTATTTTTAGAATGGTGTAATCTATGGTAGCCTATAGGGACCCCCGTATCCTATAGGGCCCCCATATCAAGGATGCCCTCCGGGCCCCCGAAAGTCACGCTACGCAACTGGTTACGGCATCATTCGGTTAGCCTTTGGACGCCTTCATAGGAAGAAATTTCATTGCTTCTTAGTAATGTGATGGAATATTCAGGAATGTATTGTCGTATAGTTCACTGGAGTGCGGTGCAGATTTGTAGATTCTAAGGCAAAATTGAACAGAAACCAAGGACATCTTATCTCAGAATATCGTTTTTAATATCACCTGTTTACCATCGATTTGCAAATATTTTTGTATAATCGAATAGCGTGAAACTTAACATGTAAGGAGGTCAATGTAGCTTTTCATTGATATAGAAGGAACCCTACTAAATGGCATATATGCAAAAGGTGTGTAGTATATTAACCCCTTAACTGGGGATCCCGGATATATCCATCCATTTTACATTGAGTTACAGTTAAATACACGGTTAAGGGGTTAAATGATGCTAAAACTGGCTATTATCAAGAAATTTTATATTGTTTGCAGTGTAGCTCATGCTGCTTCTTGGAAGGTTATCAGGCCTCATATCCAGGTACTACTTTGTTAATTTAGTAAGGTATCTCACTCTTAATTACAGGTGATGAGTCAGTCATGACAGGTATTTCTTTATGTAATGTAATTAACCCTTAAACCTGCAGAACCGAGTATACTCAGTTACATTGCATATAGTTACAAAGTATCTGATCTACAAATGATGGTCGTAAGCTGTAATTTGTTTACATCTCCCTTTGTTACATTGTTGACTTATTAATGGAGACAGAATATTTAAATACAAGAATGTTGAAATACTATTAGAAGGAGTATTCAATGGATGCTTATATCCTGTTTACTTGGAATTGCTAGTTATGCAAAGTATGCTGGTAATGAATATGCAAAGCATGGGACCACACACACACACACACACACACACACACACACACACACACACACACACATACACACACACTGAGAGGCAACTTCTTTTCTTTAAATACCATTATTTAAGGTTATTGTTGAGCTGTGGCGTAGCCAGGATTTTCCGAAGGGGGGGTTACAAACGACTATTCCCAAATTCAGAAAACACAAGCAAAAATTGGTCGTCACTTATTATTTCCATTGTTTAATTGTTCCCTGTGGTTAAGTTTGTTATATAGTTATATTGGTTTTTTTGTGATTATTTTCCTACCTTAGCCCCAATTTTGGCGCCCCTCTGCCCATTTAATAAATATGCAATAAAAAAATTTTGGGTTGGCCAACCAAGGGGGTTTTAACCCCTCAAACCCTTTTTGGCTGCACCACTGCTGTTGAGCATGTCTTATGTCCAGTTGTTGGGTGTAGTTTTCCTGCAAAACCTTGTAGTTATTTGGAAATATAATTTTATTGATTGTGTTCTTTGTTTTTTTCTTTGTAGATTATTATTCAGGATATTGTCTTTCCTCTTATGTGCCACAGTGAAGAGGATGAAGAAATGTGGCAGAACGACCCCGTGGAGTACATTCGCGTCAAATACGGTACACCATTCTGCAAGATCGTTAATGCAGCTTTTGTATATATGTACAATATGGGGTGATTTTGTTGAGTTTGAGCCTAATTTAGTTTATGGAAAGACAACTACCAGTAATTTTTTCCAGAAAAGGACGTTTTTTAATCTATGCCAGCTTACCTGTCAAAACTATTGAACACTGAAAATGATAATTAAGAATCTTGGATATGGATGTTATTTAAAGGACTTAATATAATTATGCCTCTTATATTTCTATTCAGAGGTGCTACCAGCTTTAGGGTTGCTTGATAAGAATATGAGACTTTGGTCATCATGATGGACTGTGTGTGGGAGGAAGTAGTGAGGTGCGAGTAGATGGAAACAAGCCATTCCAGAATACCAAAAAATAGTAATTTTGGAAATGATGTACAATGCAGTGCAGTGGGGCCGCTGTTGGCTAGTGCCTTTTGACTTGTATACAAAGCTGCATCCTAGTTGAATTCACAATTCACTAATGCTGTGCAAGAGAGAAATGTCGGCATGAAAGTAAAAATGTCGCTTGTATGAGATGCTGTATTTTTACAGTGAGGGAGAGAGACAGACAGATTATTTATCTGCATGCATGTACTTATTTGTTTATTTTGAGACAACTTCTATAGCGCCGCGCACTAGGCTAAGGCCTACGACAAGGATGCTTCATACGCAGTCAAACCATAACCTAGACTAAAAAGGTGTGTCTTTAGTTCTCGCAGGAACAGCCCAGCCGAGCCAGCTTCGGTCACCGCAGGCGGTAAAGCGTTCCAGAGCAACGGGTTCCCGCCTGTGAAGGACCTTAGTGTATGTTGTCGGCTTTTTTTCTTTTCTCCCAACCCACAGATGTCTACGAGGAGTTCTTTCATCCGGCGACAGCAGCTCAGAGTCTTCTGCACGATGTCGTCTCGAAGCGGAAGGACGTTCTCGAAAAGACGATGGCGTTCGTGATGTCGGTTCTCGTTTCGCAGAATATGGACCCACGCCAGAAATCCGGCGCTCTGCAGATGGTCGGATCGCTAGCTGAGATACTTCTGAATGTAAGTTAACCCTTTCTTTCTCCCTGCTATTTGACGTCATAGCCTATTGGTTATGCAGATCTCCAGAGATTACAGATCTCCAGAGTTAAAGGGTTAAAGTCTTTTTTGAAGATGTTTAGATACTATTTTAAAACCATTAAACCACCAGATAATTTGTAATTATTTGCAATGTGACCTGGTTTACTCGGTTCCGTGGGTTAAGGGTTAATAGCCCTAGTCTTGTTTTCTATCAACTGTTGATGCTGTAATTAAGTGCATGTTGTCTGTTTATAATCAATTGCTATTTCGAAAACTCTTTTAACCCCTTAACTGGGGATCCTGGACATATCCGTCCATTTTACATTGAATTACAGTTAAATACACGGATAAGGGGTTTATAATTCGGAATTTCTATGAAGTTGGCGCATTTTCAATGTTCAGAATGCATTTGATTCATTCGTTTGATTTGAAGTGACTTGATTTTTTTTTAAAGAAAAAAGTCTACAAAGACCAGGCGGAGGTTATGCTGATCCAATATGTTGTTCCAGAGCTTGGCAGTCAACTAGGGTACATGAGATCTCGAGTGAGTGGACGACAGATTTATAGCAATAAAATTTCACAGCGTTTTTTCAAATTGTCTCTACCTAAATGCACGTTCGAAGACTGAGGTACAGGGCTGTTGTAAATCGTTTGAAATTCTGTTTGTGTTTACAACAGAACTATGCTTCCAATAATTGTGTGGCTCAGAGGAAAAACAACATATCCCTCATAAAAAAATTGTGAGAGATCAGCAGACAAAGTTTATTGAATATAACATGACTAAATATAAATATTTTCTAAATCCTTTTCCACAGGAACATAGTAATGTGTCATGAAAGTTAAGATGAATGGTACAGTGATTTCTATTGGTTAGAGCCTGTCATGGCCGGCGTTAACTCAGTTATACTAAAATTGAGGGATATGCCGTTTTTCCTCTTGAGCCACACAATTATGCTTAAAGCAAACTTTTATGAGGTGTGGTATTATTTGGGGGTGGGGTGGGGGTGACTATGATTGTAGTGTTTGCGCCAACCAGAAACCTTGGAACATGCTTGTTCTGTATTCGAGTGACTTGCACTTTAGCTGGAAACGTCTTGGCATTTTAGGCATGCTGGGTTTTGCACAGCTACAGTGAGGTGAAGTTCAAAAACCCATCCAACCTTCAGGTCATCTTGGAGTCTCTTGTGAACATTCTGTCGAACGATGGCGAACTGCCCGTCAAAATCGAGGCAGCCATCGGACTGCAGATGATGCTTGCCGAACAGGAGAGCGGTATGTAGAAGTACAGGGTGGCGCAAAAAACTGGACTGTATTAAATGCAAACCTAAATGTGACTAGTGCGGTTTTTTTGCCGCCCTGTATTTGCAGAACATTTTTTTGTGAATCATTCATTTGAATTTGATCATGTCCTGTATATGCATTGTGTGGTGATGTGACAAAGAGGTGTCAGGTCGAGTCTTCATCGCCCATCTGTGACCACTGACCAGCAGTAGATGTGATCATGGCCACCCTCCAGCATCTTTGATCATTGATAATTATTTCTTTAAGCCTTGAACATTGTCGTTCGCTATTTTTCCACAATTGTGACACCTCTTCTTTATGAACTTCACTGGCTTCGAGTTCCACAGCGGATTGAATACAAATCGGTGATCCTTGCCTATCGGTGTCTTCGTGGTCTGGTGCCATCGTATCTGTCGGCTGATTTCTGCAAGACATCTGACATCAACTCTCGTCGACATTTGCAATCTGCATCCAGTCTTACTCTCGTTGTTCCGTCTATGCGCCACGTTACCATTGGCAGCCGAATTTTTCTGGTTAGCAGCTGCCAAAGTGTGGAATAGCCTGCCATCATCAACAACTATGGCAATGACACAAAGCATTTAAATGAGAACTGAAAACTGCTCTGTTTGTTCGTAGTTATCCAGAACATTGATCGAAGTCAGATATGCTATATTTTCAGTTGTTAGGTGTCCTAGCAGTACTTGTACGTTATGACACCATAAACAGTTCATGATGATGATGATGATTATTATTATTATTATTATTATTATTATTATTATTATTTTATTATTAGACTGGCGTGTTTCAGATCTTCTATATTGTTATCCTATTTGTGGTTCTTCCTGAATTTCCTCTTTTTGGCTGCCAACTGTATACTGCTTTGTCATTCCAGTTTTTGACCAGTCTTAATGGATATCCCATCCATGGCAAAGAGATAATATTAGCATGAAATCAGTTTGTTTTGTTTGAAAAAAAAAACAATAGCAACATCTTTAAGAAACATTTTTTGAGTGCGATTTGCTTCTTTCTGAAACATCTGCAGTGTTTTTTTTATCTTTCAGCAAAGGAAATCATTGAGCCGAGAGTGCAAAAGATTATTGTAGGTATGTTGGGATCGGTTGTTCATGAAAATTTAAGCAAGTCTTGAAATAAGAAATGCCATGCACCTAATTTTAGGTATGAGGATGATGATGATGATGATGATGATGATGATGATGATGATGATGATGATGATGATGATGATGATGATGATGATGAGTTGTCTGCCTAAAGGCAGGTCCAGCTGACCTATCACCACTCACTTGGGGGATGAGCAGTGGCGGCTCCAGGATTTGGCAAGTGGGGGCCGTTGGGATGGCAACTTCTAATCATGGGGGGGGGGACAACCATTTGTTGTTGGGTATGTAGTATTAAGTATAGGGTCCCAACAGGGGGCCACTGGTGGGGGCAGGCACTCAATAGGGGGGGCATGCCTTTCCTTTCTCCCCGGGCCTCCCTGTGGAGCCGCCACTGGAGATGAGATAGGTCAATTGGCTTCCTGTTGCCTTCCTTGCCAAAAGTTGGGATTAAACAAATTGTCCAAGGTTGCTATGCTCTGGCTAGGTTCAGATTTGAACCCACGACCCTCTGGTTGCATGGCACTGATCCACCACTACTCCACCAAGCCCCTGATTTAGATATGAGATGCATTATTTTTACAGAATTATTAATTATTGTGTAAAATTGGGCTTAAATTAGTTTGATCTCATATCAATGTGTTCATGTAGTTAAGTGTTTTTAATGTGTATGGATCATCTTGGTTCCTTAACCCTTTCATTCCCTCAATCCCTATACCCAATACTTTGTGAAGCCTAATCAGCGTTACTTACCGGTATTTGATCATATATGATCATATTTGATCATATACGTTCCTTGTAAATCACCCTTGACTTTGGCCCTTGCTATGTTACGACGCTATATAAATTGTCATGAACAATAACAATAACAATATGCAAAGTGTCATTCACTCGTGATACTATACATCTCCTCTCTCTCCTCTCCCTCCTCTCTGTAACAATGATTATTTACACATTCTGCACTTTTTATTTTGTGTGCAAGGAAAATTTAATTCCAGAAACTTCCATGATCATGATAAGAGTGTTTATTTTTTATCTTTTGTATTTCGAGCGTCTGATGGCAATTATCTGTTTGCTTCGTCCAGAGTTGTTGAATCTTATTCGTGAAACGGAAAACGACGACTTGACAAGTGTCCTCCAGAAAATCGTCTGCGTGTATTCTGAAGAGATAGCGCCGCTGGCCGTGGAAATAACCAGCCATTTGGTATGGCGTTTGATCTCGTTATTTGTTAAGCTTTTTTGTTCAGCAAAGCATTTGTTCATAATGACTTCAGCTGTATACCGTACGTCAATGCAGGTTTTTTTAAAGTCAAGTACAAAAGGTAAATCTGCCACTGATTCAGTTTTGGTATTCATCATCATCATCATCATCATCATCATCATCAACTGCAGTTGTGAGCTCAATGCCTGTTGGTGTATAATGCCATCTCTTCAGTTTTTGTCATTCTTTCCTGTCCGTTGCTCTGTGGTTAAGATCCTGTAAACTGCTTTCACACCATTATTCAATATCATCACACCATTCCTTGTGTGGTCTTCCTTTCTTATTGGCACCCTCCATTATTCCAAACATTAGACCTTTGATCTTTCTGTCCTCTTTCATTCTGCATATGTGTCCAAAGAGACTGTTTTGTTATTAGTGTCATAAAATGCTGGATACTGTAGCACACCCATTCTTACAGAGACTGCCAACTATATATCTCCAAAAAATGTGGCCTCTTGTCTTCCAAATGGAATAGAGTTCTGAATGTAAATGTTGTTTGCGAGAATGTCTTTTGTCTTGTCTTGTCTTTAGCTTCAGTCAAAGTTTGCTTAAATGTTAATTAGAAGTTGTCTTTTTTGAATAAAATAAAATGAATTGAAAAATTGTTGAACATAGCTTTGATATTTTAAGGCAGAGTACATTGATTTTATTTGTCTGTGATGCCCAGGGCACGATTTGTAGGGGGGGATCTTCCCCCCACTGCCAAACAACATCCCCCCTACTGCTACATACCCCCACCACTACATCCCCCACTGCTAAATTTCCCAACAACTGCTTCTCCCCCCCCCCCAAGCTCGACATATTCCCCCCACTGCTCCAGGTCACAAATCGCACCCTGGTGATACCTAAGTTTGCTTTATGGATTTGTAAGTTTCAATTAACATGGTGTTCTTAACCCAGAATACATAAGTTTTGCCACTGTTGATTTTATGGTTCTCTTTTGAAACAACTTGAAACTCATCTCTTTGTTAATGTGCAATAATCACAGCAGGAGTGTTTCTGAGTGATTCTTCAGAAGAGATGCTGCACATATACCTGTATTCTATTACATTACATTACATTTTGTAATCGTAAAACGGTGTCTAGCATTCGCGAATTTTAAACGTTTAGGCTCAGACGTTTGCCAAAGTCATCGATTCAGCCGAATCCGATTCGAGCGAAGACAAGTCGATTACTCTGATGGGCATCTTGAACACTTTGGAGACAATCTGTTCTGTGATGGAAGAGGAAAAAGAGGTGAATATAGCGCTAATTGTAAGATGTGGCAACAGAATTTTCCGATGACTGTTTCTAGATTGATGATATTACAAAATTTTTTTAGTTTGTTGTTTTTACACCATTTTGATGACAGTTTGGTAACTCACTGCATTCATTTGAACTCATTTTGTGTACTGAGCAGTTTCTTTGGCCTCCTCTTGTTTGGTTTAGATCTGTTTGAAGCATGCTGTCTCAAACTCCTTTATTCTGACTTCAGATGGCGTTAACCCCTTAACTGGGGATCCCGGATATATCGTCCATTTTACATTGAGTTACAGTTAAATACACAGTTGAGGGGTTAATCATGAAGAACTGTGTCTCTCAAATCAGTATTATCTAGTGCATTTGCTGTGCTGCAAACTTGCACTTTATAAATGTTCGTAGTAGTAGTAGTAGTAGTAGTAGTAGTAGTAGTAGTAATAATAATAATAATAATAATAATAACAATAATAATAATAAAATGTTAATAATAATAATAATAACTGAATGGTGCTTTTTATTTTCATTGATATAATATCCTCTCCATCATGGACAGACTCAGAATGTAGAGTAAATAAATGCTAAATGGACATGTAAATAGGATGGAAGGCTCAAGACCCCCCCCCCAAAAAAAAAGCACTGTACACATCCAAGGAATTTAAAAAAAGAAGAGGCAGGCCCGGAAAAAATGGGTAGACAACTTGAAAGAAGATCTGAAAGAAAAACTACCGACAATTGCAGAAGGAAGAAAACTAACATTGGACAAAAATGCCTGGAAATGTTTTCTGACTAGCCATTGCCACTAACGAGTTGGCAGAGAGCAATGATGATGATGACGATGATGATGATGACCTCTACCACTATTATGACATCTGATAATTCATGTATGACATGTTGCTGACTGAATTATCTTGATAGTTTGTTTTGGGCAAGTGATTTAAAAAGAAACTTTAAATTTGGTGCTTTTCTGCTTTGACTGCAGGTGCTAAAACACATTGAAGGCGTCGTTATGAATGTTATCGTCTACATAATTCAACACGACGTTTCGGGTACTGCGGCCTTTCCTTTAATCTCTGCCGTTTCGCATAATCTGATTGCAGTGGTGGGTGCCTCAGGCCAAGTCGATAAAAAAAGGTTGCAGAGTAAATTTTGCCCCCACCCCCCGTCTGGTCGGCCCCCGGGGCCACCGCCCCTCAACACGCTTCTGTCTGACTACAATGGAATGTTAGAATGATCGCTGACTATAGCAGATAGTGTAAAACTATGCAGACGTTTTTCAGTCATGGACTGAGTTTTGTTGTGTGTTTTTAGAATTTTTTGAGGAAATGTTCACGCTTATATACAGTCTGACGTCGTCTCAGATAACGCCGAAAATGTGGGGAGTGCTGTCTCTACTTTACGATGCCTTTCAACGGGATAACATTGAGTGTTTCTCAGGTTTGAGAGTCTCTTTTAATCGGGAATATTTTTAGATTTTGTTGGTATTAAACACTTGTATCATTTCCTAAATACAGTGGTGATATCGATTTGAGTCATAGCAAGGTATTCATCATAATTTTGGCTTTGTTTAGTGCTTTTTTGAAAATTTTTATTTGGAATTAGGGCCAGTGGTGGAGCAGTGATAAAGGTTTATGCCAGTGAGCCAGAACATTGCAGGTTTGAATCCAGCCGTGGTCACTTATATGAGCAACCGTGGGCAGTTTTTTCGCCCCTAATTTTCTGAGGAAGCAAGAAAATCGCGTATGATCCGCCATGTTCCTGAGCAGTGTAATGTCAATGGGACCCTGTCTTGGGACTGAGCACTCTTTGTCATCACAAACATCATCGTTATATTTGAAATTGTCAGCTATTAAGGCACCGTTATATTTTGTAGTAAAAACCCGATTTATATTTTCTGCCATTTGTAGAGGTAATGCCCTGCCTGCACAACTACGTCACGGTTGACCCCGGCGCATTTTTGGCCGATCCAAAATGGTTGGAGATCATTTTCAACATGTGCAAGATGGTTTGTTGATTTTCTTGAATAAATATACTTTGTTCTTAAACTTGTTTTGAATTTCATTTACTCTAAAATATGTTAGCATGATCTAAAAATATGACATTTATTTTTAATTTGTTTCTATTACTATTGATTGTTTTCCATATTCAGCTGCATTTCTATAATATAATTAGGTTTTATAGTAATCACTATATCTTAGTACTTGAGCACTGTGCTTGCTTAAAATGTTATATGATTTTGAGTTGGAAATAAATTTCTGTCCTGTAAAATATGCTAGATTTCTGTCTGTGATTATTGAAGGTTACTATTCCTCTAAATGTTTCGATATATTTTTGCTGGGCATTATAAAATTATGTCTAACTGGGAGATTTTTTATATATAATCTGTTGACTCCTTTTTATATTCTGGCATTGTTAATTGCCATTATGGGGCATTGTAAAAGATTTGATGTTTCAAAATAATTGAAACTGTGGCCGTTATGAAACACTGTTATTGTCTTAGTTAACTAATTTGTTGATTTATTAATAATTTAGGTTCTGAACAGCGAATCCGGAGAAGATAACGAAGTTCATGCAGCCAAAACTTCTTGAAGTTATTCTGCTTCAGTTCAAGGGTCTAATTGACAATGTAGGCAATTTTCTAGACCTATTTCTATATTTTTATTTATATTTATATTTATTTATTTATATTATATTATATTTATTTTTATTTTCTATATTATTTCTAAATTTTCTAGACCTTTCGTCTGTATTAAGATCTTCAAAATGTCCGCATCTCTAATGGAAATCATCTTAACTTTATGCAGTATTTTTCTCAACAGAGCTGTGACCACTGCTTTATAATAATAACAATAATAATAATAATAATAATAATAATAATAATAATAATAATAATGCATTAAGATCTTCAAAATGTCCACATCTGTAATGGAAATCATCTTAAGTTTATGCAGTATTTTTTCAACAGATGTGACCACTGCTTTATAATAATAACAATAATAATAATAATAATAATAATAATAATAATAATAATAATAATAATAATAATGCATTAAGATCTTCAAAATGTCCACATCTGTAATGGAAATCATCTTAACTTTATGCAGTATTTTTCTCAACAGATGTGACCACTGCTTTATAATAATAACAATAATAATAATAATAATAATAATAATAATAATAATAATAATAATAATGCATTAAGATCTTCAAAATGTCCACATCTGTAATGGAAATCATCTTAACTTTATGCAGTATTTTTCTCAACAGATGTGACCACTGCTTTATAATAATAACAATAATAATAATAATAATAATAATAATAATAATAATAATAATAATGCATTAAGATCTTCAAAATGTCCACATCTGTAATGGAAATCATCTTAACAGTATTTTTCTATTTTATGCAGTATTTTTCTGACATACTGCTTTATAATAATAATAATAATTATTATAATTTTAATAATTATAATGTGTTGTATTGCCTTTTTGCTGTGTATTTTCAGAATTTTATTAGAAAATGCTCGTGCGTATATACAGTCTTATGGTGTTTCAAATAATGCCAAATATTTGAGGGGGTGCTGTCTCTGCTTTGTGATGCCTTTCAACATGATAACAGTGTATGTTTATAGCTGCATGTTAGTTTATTTGTGATTTTTTTTCGTTTTTTTTTAGGTTGTTCCACTTGTCGTTCAGTTGATTTTACATCGACTCTTCCGAGAGATTAAACGACCGAGCTGAGAACGATGTGTCTGCAGGTCGTGATCGCCGCTCTTTACTACAATCCCATAATGCTTCTCAATCTGTTGAACTGCACGCCGGTTCCAAACTCCAACGCTTCGATCACGGGGCATTTCTTGAAGCAGTGGTTAAACGACTCCGACTGTTTCCTCGGGTAATATCTCGTTTGTTTGTTGTTTTTTTTATCGTGAAACTCGCGTTGCGTGGGGGGGCGGAAGATGGCAGAGCAGGTTACGTGCTGGAGCGTCAGGCTGGACGGAGCGGGTTCAAGCCCCATTAGTGCCCCTAGGGGCTTTCACACAGGCAGTAATGCCTCTTAAGCCATTTTAAATCATGCCAAGTTGCCTGATGTAAATTATGAGATGTTGTTGTCAATCTGAACATTGCCATCGGATGCATTGCAGTAGCTCTGAGACAAGTTTTATCGATACTTTGGAATTCTTGACCAACTAAACGTAATAACTGATGTTCTCAGTGCCTTTGATATTTTGCCCTTTGTCTAGTTTTCATGTAAAATCTTACTACGGTGTTTCTTTTTGGCCATCTGTTGTCACTATTTGTAGTTATTCGGTTTCAGGTTGCACGATAGGAAAATGTTTGTACTCGGTCTATGCACGATCCTTAATTTGCCCAACGGCACGCGTCCGCCGGAACTCGGCGAGATCGCCAAAGACATTCTTCCTTCGTTAATTCTGGTCTTTAAAGGTCTCAAGAGAGCATATGAAAGTGAGCATTGCATGTTTGATAGTATTAACCCTTTGGTGCCGATGATCCATATAACCGATATGTTGTGAAGCCGAAATATGGGTCTTGGCAAAAATGTTAAGGATTTGATTTTTAGAGCAGTGATTTTGATACTGAAAATGCTATGCTATGCTATGAATTTTCCAGTTGAAAGATGATGGCAGAAGTGTTATAACACTGTCGTTGGTTATAATTTTGCGTGTTTCTGATTGTACTTTATCTTGATATTTTTCCACATATCGTTTTGTGGAATACAATATCGTGAAATGTAATATGTAACAAAAGTGTTAATTTTCTCTTTTTTCTACCAAAGCAGCTGTGTGGCTATTTTATTTATTATTCTGTGGGTATATATATATATATATATTGTATTTTTTTTTCTCATATGGAGCACCATTTGATTATTGAAGCAAGACTAATTTTCCTGGAAACCATTCTCATTTCAATTTAGGTCGTCTGAAGGAGGAGGAAGAGGAAGAGGTGGACAATGGTGGGGAGGTTGAGGATAATGAAGTTGAAGATGATGAAGATGTTATTGATAATGAAGGAGATGAATACATGAGACATCTTGAAAAAGCTGTAAGGATGGACAAGCATTTCTGAATTTCATTTCTAGCAGTTGGGTTAATTTTTATTTTTTGCATAATTTACCAACTGAAAGTACTCGATTGCATTCCGGTTTTCGTAATCTAGCACAACCGTCTGCAATCGAAGGCACCGACAATTGTTATTACCCAATCATCGGGGCGAGATTAGCATTTATTTAGACTCGTTAAAACTTTGCTCCGAATTGCTTTAGTACCATGTCCCGGGCCTGGCAGATAGCCATATATGGGGTATAATAATATGTCCCAGGCGCTGAATGTGCTAAAGGATTGTCTGGTAGTCTATGCATGCATTATATAGGCAGGACATTTGTAGCTATACTTTTGAAAAGCCAGACTATGTGCTGCATAATTTTAAGGCAAATTGTCATATACAATGGACCTTGTATTATTCTTGGTTTGCTTAGTTGTATCCATATTTATTTCGTGAACTTTCAGTGGTAATATTTTCAACAGGCAAAGGCTGATGATGGTGATGATGATAGCGGCGATGATGAATACGAAGATGATGATTGCGAGGAAACTGCTCTCGAAGGATACGAAACGTTGCTCGATAAAGATGATTGTCCTGTGGAGGAGTATCAGATTTTCAAGGCCGTAATGGAGTGTAAGTTTTCAGCACCATATTGGTTGTATGTATTGCGGCGTTCAAAGGGTTAACATTGCCTCTGTTTTGATTTTTAAAATTGTTGCAATTGTCCTGCAGCCAGCATTAACATACACAGCATCTGTCAAAGTTAATGCGTTTGTCTCTTACTTCATACTCGTGTAATACCTGTACCTTGTGCTCAAATTGAGCAGCGGTGTGAATTAAATTGCTTTTATTTGCGGTCTTCTGCGACTTGGTATGTCTTGGCGTGGTCGATCTCGCGACGTTCTAGCTGCTGGTGTGCTTTTGCAAAGTTCGTGTAATAAAATTGAATTTCGCAATTCATTTGGCGTTCATATGTTTTGCAGCTCTCCAACATTCGGATCTTAACTTGTACCAGTTCCTGACGGGTTGCTTGACGGAGGAACAGAAAAATGAAATCGACGAGATTTTTAGGCTTGCCGAACAGAAGCGTGCTGCTGCTGGTCTGTACAAGTTCCTCCTGCCTACAATCAAATCTGCATTTTGTCATGCATAACAATTGTCATTGCTTGTAGTTATCATACAAGTAGATACCTAGTTAACCTACTAATTTTGCCCTGTTTGTGATATTGTGCCATTGAATATGGGTTTAACTGGTTTTGACAGTATTTGCAAATCATCATTTTCATTTGCTTCCATTTTAAATATTTCTATTTTTTGTTATGATTACTTTTGAAAGATTGCCAACAAATTTCTGCAGGAGGTCTTTGGGGTCCATCCATGTAGTACAGTACAGTGTTTGCACCGAGGGGGGAGGGAGAGGTTGGATTGTGGACATTTTTCCTATGTACGTTGTGTGCAATGGGGTGATGGGGGTTTAAAATCCTACTTTTTTGTATGCGTATTATATGGATGAACCCTTACGTAACTGCATAGCTACTGTTGATAGCATTTATGTTTTAACTGTTCTTTAGAATCAAAGAGAATTGAACAGGCTGGAGGTTACAACTTTAAGAACATACAGGTACCGAAGTCCTTCTGCTTTGGAGGAGCACAGTGACATCATTAAGACAATTTCTATCCCTAGGATGCTGATTAAATGCTGATAATATTCCATTCCTGTCTTGGTTTCTTTCAGTTTAATATAAAATATGCTTGAAAATACCATTTGCCAGGTTCTGTATTTGCTTAATGGGGTTTTTTCCTATTAAATCAATTGTATCAAGTATGGTTTTACTTTGGTATTAAAAGAGTTTCGGTTATCTGGTGTTGCTGATATGTTTGAAATGCTGTAGATAGTGTGAATACGGCGCGAAAAATTATTAGCGAGTTTCCTTTTTCCATTATTTTAAGTATTAGTTGATTGTGCATGTAATATTTTTCGAAGTTTAACTTAGTATAATGGTTTGTGACATCTATGCCTATTGCCTTTTAGTCTTGTTTTCTTTGTTGCCATTTGTACTATTTTATTAGTTCGGCAATGTTATTTTTGCTTACTGTACTCATTTGGTCTTGCGCGCTGGTTGTCTTTTGTTCATTTCGGCTATTATATTGAGTACAATTATGGTAATGAAATTGTACTGACCATTGTATTTATTCAGTGCAGTGTTTGTACTGTTAGCGGTGTACAGTAACAGTATAGATGAATTTATTTATGGGGGGTGGTTACGATGCTGATTTCCGAACAAAGACAGATTTATTTGCTTCATAAATGACTTGTGATTTAAGAATTACTTACAAATAGGGGTTTCTCAGTTTGAGGTTAGAGAAATAAATAAGATTACTCTTGAAAGTGGTTTCAAGGGAAAGCTTAATAGAATAAATGGAGTTTTGAGTAGTTAAGTATAATTTCTGCTGCATTAAAACCGCTGTGACTTGTATAGGTCTTGTTCCAAGTACGTATCTTCTGTTTCTTATATGCACCTTTGTTGCCCTTGATCCTTCAAATGTAAATAATTGGTGAGTGACAATTGTTTAAATTAATAGGCTTAATGAAATGTATGCATGGTTACACAGAATTCATTTGTGTCTGTACTGTATTTGATTGTTGGTACGACAATCGCCTAATGTTGTGTAACACATATTGGAAAGCATTTATGACAGAGAAGTGATTGTTGAATGAAATAACATATTGAAATGGCGTTTGGTGTTTTGAATCAATTTTCTGGCCATCTTACTTTAATATGGCCTTAGGTTTGGGCACCACTGAAGCCAGACTTGTGGAGTCCAAAAGTTGTGGTATCTGCAAGTATTAAAAGGATTATAAAATACCAAGTCTGATGCATGGGGTCTGGAGGGGTGCAATTGCACGCCCTGGAAAAATTGTGGCTATGAAAAAAGTAATACTTACTTGTTTCTTTCATCACAAAACCTTGTTTTGCACCCCCTGGAAATTTGTTCATTTCTTTCATCACAAGACCTTGTTTTGCACCCTCTTGGAAAAATTTCTGCCAACACCCATGGTCTGGTGTGTTGAATAAAGTAAAGCGTGTTGGCATATTTTTCATTCAGGAAAACAAGTGTATTTGAGATTACTATAGAAATGGGATATCGAAGTGATTGCTTGATGGGTGATTAAAAACAATATTCCTCTGGATTTGAGACTGAGAATTTTGTGGCTTTTAACATACAAGAAAAAGATATGTTGACATCTTCGTGGTAGGGGTCTCATGCTGTTAGACATAATTTAAGCATGTTGACAAAATTGTCAAAACAGACATGCTAAAAAGCACGAGTGGCAACACAGTCCGCTGCGATCGGAGAAGACAACATGGCAGCAAAAGATCAACGTAGATCGGTAGCGTATCTAAGATCCTATTATGATCACTGGATCAAGGATATAATTTTGAGCCTTTTCCTTTCTACTGTTTCTGTTTTACAAATTCTGCGAATGGGAATGCCCGTTTAACGTTCAGGGATGACTGACGAACTCAGTTACTGCATAGGCTATAGACCTATAGTGTTGGGGTTTAAATTTTTATGCCCACGTAGGTGCAGGTGTCGTTGTTGCGCCCTTATTTGATCATGCTACCTCCCCCCCATAAAAATTCTCACGACCGCTGTGCCCCCTTTTGTGGCAATGCCTTGAAGTGCAGTGATATTTAGAAGATTTTAACAGTTTTTTTGAAAATTTTCGCTAGATGGATAGTTCAACATTTGTTGAAGTTGGTTCAGAAGACTCGGATTACGAGCTGGATTTTGTGAATGGTGTCGGACAAGGCAAGATATGCATTCATTGAATTTTAGATTTATGCTTATTTCAACAGATAATAAACTATTATATATTATTATACCACTGCGACTGGCTGTTTCCCTTGCGACACCTGTCAGTCTCTGAGCTTCACGATTAGGACTCTTTGCACACCAAGAATCACATAAAACAACAGGGACCCAGGATCCGTTGTGTCGACGGCCTAGTCCATCAAACCATTATTTGAATACAAGTATTCTGCTGTACCTGTAGAGTTTACCTTTAAAGAGATTTCGGGTTCTTAGTGCTTCTGCACTTTATAGTACTTTTGCTTTCATTCTTAAGTAGCTGTTACAATGTTAGATTTTACTATAAAGTTTTATTTTCTTAAGTCTTCATTGAATTTAACTGGATAATATGGATAATAAATTATACAACAAATATTGAATTAGATATGAATGTAGTAATAGTAAATTAGCCAATGGCTACTAGTTACCAGTGGAAGCAATTGTTTTTAATAGGTTTTTATTGCTAGAGTAGAGTTTTCAAGACTAATCAGTGTTCCTCTGTCTCCTTAATTGGGAGGGGGCATTTTTGATTTTTAATGACCACAATGAAGAGATTAGATTTTACATTGGTTGAGATTGTGCTTAGAGCTTTTTCCGGCATAGACACTTTGATTTGATTTCTTTGTGTGTGTTTTAGAGAAGCAGTCAGCCGAAGCCCGCGATGTCAGACAGAGTGAACTCGGAGGTGATCTAAGCGGGCAGATATCTCAGGGGGTTGCTACTTACGTAAGAATCCACTTCCCCAAAAATTTTTAGTTATTCCTAACCACTTTGTTTTAACATTAATCATTGAAGCTTTATGATCTTGTGGCATATAATTTATATGACTAATATACAGTCTACTAGTCGTGTAGAAAGAAATTCATGATTTTGTGTTCAAAACAAAAATCATGCAGTACTCCCAGTAGTTTCAGAAAATGAGTACACTTGGTATGTACTTAAGTTTGAGTACTGGTATTTGGTTAAACACAGGAGGTAATAATGGCGTGAAAGTGAACTTGAATATCAAGGTCTCTTTGCTTTTATGCATTTTTTTGAACAATCTCTGTGTTTGAGTTTAGCATTTCATTTGCTGTAATTCATTTTAATGTTTTTGAACAAATTATTGCAAAATTCCTATTCACAAAATCCACGGAAAAAGTGGGGGGTTGGGAATTCAGCACCCCAGTGATTGAGGATTATTTCACTTATAGTCAGAAATTTTGATTAGAGAGTGACTGATAATTTGTTTTGGAAAAATCTATCACGGAATGCACGAATTTTATCGGCATTTGTATTTTACTTATATCCTGGTCCTATTCTACATGTGATATGTTTGTGTTAAAGTAAAGTTTTCCCATGCACGGTTTCAAGCATTGGGGCTTGCACTGATCTCTGGTCTCTTAGGTATACAGCGACATGGGTGGCATACACCATTAGCCTAGAGTAGGTTGCCAGGCAAACGTCTAGGCCTGCGCTTTACTTCGCAGCGAACGCTGCTCCTCAATTTTGTGTTGCAACCGCCCTCTGGTGTAAGGTCGACCTTAGGGGCTCCTATGGGGCTGCCCTGTGTGTAATCACTTCTCCCATCTTCCTGCCCCTGATGTGTTTGCGGAGTTCAATTTTATTGACTTGTGAAGCTGAGAATTACTTAAAAATTCTGAATTTAGGTTTGGCAGGAAGGCCAACAGCGCGCAAGAAAAGCATTCAGTCTGTACGCAAACATCGACATCCTCCGACCGTATTTCAACGTGGAGCCCCATGAAGTCAGAAAACGGTAACCATGGTTACATAAACAGGTCATCTTGGCACCCTCCATCGGCTTCCAATTTCTGACTGTATTAAATTCAAAGAAATAATTCTTGCTTTTCAAATCACCCTCTTCAGATGCAGCATTTCATAACATCTTTTCTAGCTGTGTTTTGTTAATTCTGAAAATAGTTAGCTTGTTGGTTTTTGAACACAAACGTGGGACACAGTGGCTTAGTGGTGGGGTTCCTGTCATGCAATCTGAGGGTAACGGTTCAGATCTGACCCTAGCAACAGCATAGCGACCTTGGGCAGATTGGACCTGTCTTGGGGCAAAGAACTCATCGTCACCATCATCATCACCATCATCATCATCATCATCATCATCATCATCATCATCAGCTCATTATTTAAGATTTTGTGGGCATGAAATCAGTCCTTTAGTGTTGTTTAGATGGATTGGTTTTCAAGCCTGTTTGAGACAAATTCTGACTGCAGATAGGTGTTGTTTCTTGACTTCAGCTTGTTTACATCTCTCTTTCCAAGATTTCAACTGTCATCCGATTCACAGGAGGTAAATCCATTTGAGTGGATTTTCAGCAATGGCCATAGATATTTCTAGGCTTGTGAATTTGGGGGGAATGTCGGCCTCAAATTGAGGGGTGTCCGGAGCTAACTAGTATGCATTTTGTATGCATCCAATTGTCACATTACCAAATTTGGGGGATGCTGACTTCAAATTGGGGGGGGGGTCTTAGGGGTGTGTGTAAAAATATCCCTGGCAATGGCAAAAGATGTATACACATGTTGCAAACACATTGACAGTGATCTGGCCGATGCCTTTTTTCTACATTTATATTAAAATTATAAATATTCTGAAAAACAAACACATAAGAATGTCACCTAGAATAAATGTGCTGAAATCTCATGTGTGGCCAATGCTGTTATATGGCTGCAAGACTTGGACAATATCTAAAATTATCATGGAAAAACTTCGCGGCAACCGAAATATGGTTTCTTAGAAGGATGATGAGATCCGGCTGGAAAGACACGATGAAGAAGAACAAAGTGTTGGTTAAAGCAAGAACCCAAAAAAGCTTAGTGGCAACAATAACAAGACAAATGGAATTTTTTTGATCGTGTAATGAGGAAAGATGGAATGGAGAAGTTTGTTACAAGCCAGAATGATTGAGGGGAAAAGATGGATAGAGGAAGACAGAGGAGAAACTATATGGACAGTTTTTGCTATCTACAGGCTGGAAACTACGGATCAATTGATGTGATCCATGCAACAGAAGACAGATGGAAATGGAAGTCCATGATCGCTGATACAGTCAACCAGCAGGGCACCTAGAAGAAAAAGAAGAGGATATTAAAGGGATACAGGATAAAGGGAGAAGAGGATACTAAAAGAAGAGGCAGCAAGTTCATTTTGTCATCCAAATGGATTTTTAACACCGCCATTTTGACCTTCATTGACACGTTAGCGCTGTCAAAGCGCTTTTGATTTTGGTATTAACTATGTTACGGCGCTATAAAAATCGTCCAGGATAATAATAATAATAATAATATTAAAATTGTTAGAAACTTTTTTGTTAAGAGAAAGAATCTAGCATTTGCTCTGTTACTTATGCAGTTTCTGTGTGATTTCTTGCCGTTGCTTTTATGGAGGTATGAATTCTAGATATTCACTGTGTGTAGTATTTTAGTATTTAGTAGAAATAGTATTTTAGTATTTAGTATTTCATGTTTACTTACTTACTTGCTTACTTATTTGTTTTTCTTGTTTGCAGCCGATTCCCAGCGAACTCTATGGTCCGACAATGCTTGTTCTCACCCTTATAGCAATGCTGCTCTATCAGATGAAGTCCCAAAGTATCGTTGTGGTGAGTGACAACATCTTTGTCGTATCTTATCATTATTAAGCCTTATGAAGATACCTCACTGTAAAACATCACTCGGTTCCAGGTCATTTACAGTGTCAGGGCCGAAGACATGGAACAATCTACCGATAATTGTGAAATCATCCTGTTCTCTGAAATCCTTTAAGAAAAATCTAAGGACTTATTTGTTTAGAAAATGTTATTCTCTTCTGCCTTAGATTGTTTTCCATTGATATTTTTTCCTGAGGACTGTTATTTTATTTATTTTTATTGGACTCTGTAATGTGCCCTTGCTCCTGACATTTTGATAATATGGCGCTCAAGAAATTGTCTGTTTAATAATAATAATAATATTATTATTATTTTTATTATTATTATGATGAATCTAGCTACACTGCATTCTGTTTGTCGCAAGAATTTGTTCCTGGATTCAAACCAATAAAAGTGCAGGTGTATTTACAATCCTGCCCCGTGGTATTCTAAATGTTTTCATCTAGTATTTATTTCTCTGTGCATTTCTCTGCAGATTACTACCACCGTTGATGCTTTGCAAATTGCTTTGATCAGGGATATTTCTAGGATTGTGAATTTGGGGGGGTATCGACCTCAAATTGGCGGGGTGTCTGGAGCTAATTAGTATGCATTTGTATGCATACCATTGTCACATTACCAAATTTTGGGGTGTGTAGACCTCAAATTGGGGGTGTTAGGGGGTGTAAAAATATCCCTGGCTTTGATTGATGCAGAGTGATTGTGATTGCCGGGCTGATTGAAATTCTTCATTTAGCAAGAAGGAACGCTGATGGGCACCGCGTTTGGAACATGCTTTGGCTATTGGCTCGGCACGTCTGGACTCGTCCTGCTCGCCGCGTATGTCTGCAGCACCAACATATCGATGCTACAGCTGCTCAATTTGCTGGTAGCTTAGCTTTCAGTTGAATAAACTATGTGCCTCTTAACCCCTTAACTGGGTATTTAACTGTAACTAAATGTAAAACGGACGGATATATCCAGGGTCCCCAGTTAAGGGGTTAATAACTGGTGGACCTACTTAAAACAGGACTACAGTAAAACTTTGTTATAAATGACTTTCATCATAGTGTCCCATGTGATGCTCTACCATATTGGATGCTATCGGACATAAACTACCTTGGATATAACACTAAAGTTTACAGACCCGCTAAGTATATTATAGCAAAGTTCTACTGTAGTGTTATTGGATTGCATTAAAGATAACCTACCGTGGATATAACACTAAATTTTACAGACCCGCTAAGTATATTATAACAAAGTTCTACTGTAGTGATATTGGATTGTATTAGACATAACCTACCTTGGATATAACACTAAATTTTACAGACCCACTAAGTATATTATAACGAAGTTCTACTGTAGTGATATTTTCTTCTTTGTGTTTCAATTTGCTGATGTGAAGACTATCAGAAATTGTTGCAACGTTATTTGAAAAGGACGTCGAGAGAGAAAAGTAAACTATTCTGTGCACGTTTATTTTTAGGGATATGGTCTTTTCGGCCATTGTATAGTTCTGTTTCTGACGACTGCATTTCATCCGTCACACAACCACGTCTTTTTCTACTCTCTGTGGATGTTCTTCGGAGGACTTGCGTCATTGAGAATTGTAGGCATCAGATGAGTATTTAAATTGTTTGTATTCCGCTTTACACACAGTTTATAATATAATACTAATAATAATGTGATTTTAAGTGGTTTAGGAGGCTAAGTAAGCCTGTGTGAAAACCACTGATGTAACCATATGCATTCAATAACCTAGTTTATCGAGATAGCCTTTGAATCGGCTGTTTCTACTGTCACTCCCACCTCGTCCAAACTGTTCCATTTGTCCACAACCCTTTCACTAACAATTTTTTTCTTTCTTGGACCAACCCTCTGCTTTAAAGAGTTGCATTTGTGGCCTCTTTTGCTGTTATAGTGTGCCAATGTAAAGAATCGATCGTATGGCACATCTACTTTCCCAGTCATTATTTTGTATGTTTGTTTATATGATGCATTATTATTATTATTATTATTATTATTATTATTATTATTATTATTATTATATTTTCAAGTTTTTTTTCAAGTCATATTTTACTGTAGAACATCATTATAACGGACTTGATTATAATGTATCTTTGGTTATAATGAATCACAACGTACGGTCAAGTGTGAAGCGCTACCATACTGGATGGTATTGGATATAAAGTACACTGTACCTTGGATACAGCGTACTAAATTTTACAGACCCGCCAAGTACATTATAAAGAAGTCCTGCTGCATACTGGACTAGAAATTTTAGTAAACTCTACATAATTTGTGCTGGCTTATGTCAGTTTGTTGATTGTTATTGCTAATTGTCCTGTATACAAGGCACTATAATACAAATACAAATGGTCTGTTATATTTCATTAGCGAATGTTGTATATAGGGGTGCAGTGGAATAGTGGTTGGATTCTTGCCGTGCAGTCAGAGGATAGTGGGTTCAAATCTGACCCTGGCTACTGCATAGCCCCCTCGGGCAAGCTTTTCACCCTGGTTTTCTGTGAGGAATGGAGTGGGAAACCAAGGCGTCCATCTTGTTCCCGGGTGGCAAAAACTAGAACTGAAATATCGGGCAAAGAATTCATCCTCATTATATTTTGCTTTAGTGAGTTTTGTTTTTATACTGGATGAGGCCTCCTTTGATTGATGGCCTTATCTCGTGAATTTTGGTAGTGTTGAATAACAACAGCGTATTTTGCGTTGTAGGCTTCGGTGTTAATGTCGCGTACCGCTCGCAGGACACAAAAGATAATTGTCTGTGCGATCGTGGTGTCGCTGCATCTCCTGTTTTTGCTTTATCTGCATTTTGCCTATCACCATGTGGTCGAAGGTACTAACCTGTCTGCTTTGAAAATAATTCTAGTTGGAAAAATTTGACGATTAATCCCTGAGCTGTTGATTAATTATTTCGAATCCACAAGGCTCCTGGCAGATCATAGCATCTTGGAAGCCTGTAAAATGTTATTTACGATAATGACCAAAGTAACGGTTTATTCACTGTTTTATCCGGGCCTGTTAGGGGGAGACTTCCCCACCCAAAACCACACACCCCAAAAAAAAATCAGCTCTGACACAATTTTTTTGCATTGAACTGTGTCTCTTCCCCTCCAGCCTAGTCAATTCCTTCAAGGCCTGGAGTCTGGATAAAAACGCACTGGTTTTATTTATTAAAATTGTTAAAATTCTTGGGCTTCTGTGCAGCAAGTGAATAGGTAAGGCAGTCTTATGATGCAAATTTAGCCTTGCTAGATTTGATTACCACCTGATGACAGTTATGATAAGGAGGGATATGGCGATGATGGCTTTGTATGGGGCTGTCCATTAATTATGTCAACAATTTTTGGGCAATTTTTGACCCCCTCACCCCCTTGTCAACAACTGTCAAACTTTCCTAGTTTTTGATTATTTGTAAAAAGTGAAATTGTTGACATCAACTTCTCTTGACCCCCCCCAGCCCCTGTCAACAACTGTCAAACTTTTAAAACCCTCCTCCCTAAATTGTTGATGTAATTAATGGACAGCCCCTATTGTAATTTAAAATCTCTGTTATCATTGGTTTGATGGGCATCGGCTCTTACGATAGATGTGCTATGATCATGATTGGTTTCAGTGGTAAGCAGGGCTTCCATTGCTACCTTATGTTCTAGATAGAAGCACAATTATTTAACCCCTTAACTGGGGATCCGGATATATCCGTCCATTGTACATTGAGTTACAGTTAAATACACGGTTAAGGGGTTAACATGATACAGCTTCATTCATGTGCACTTGTTGGTATGTGGGTGACTTGTACGCTTATATTTGTTGCTTTTTTTAGACATTTCTGCTGCATTCGAAAAATCTCCACATCTGCCGACAGTTCAGTTACAGAGCTCTTTTCAAATTCCGGTTTCCAGAGCTGATGACCTAATCGGAGGTATGAGTGTTTATGGTGGTCAGTTTGTTTGAATTTCTTACTGAATATGCTGAATATCTGAGCTACATTTAATGTATACATGTAATGTATAGATACAAGTAATGTATAAATACATGTAATGTATATTACCTTTACCTTTGGTGAGTTTCTTCGTTACCAATTTTTCCCATCTTTAATGTAGTCTTTGGGAACTGCAGTGTTCCAGTGGCATATGGCAAAAATACCAAATTGTATGTTCAAGGTAGGTTGCCTTAATCTAACTCACTCCAGCACTGTCCATACAGACAAGACCAATGCAATGAGATTCAGTACATAAGGCAGTACAGTGGATCCCACTTAATCGCATACCGCTTAATTGCATAACCAACATAATAACATAGCAACATAAAAACCCGAACCAATGTTTTGTGCTTACAATTAATTACCAGACATCCCGACTATTCGCATAGCCCAGTTAATTGCATAAGCAAGGCTTGCACGGCACCTATGCAATTAAGCAGGTTTCACTGTATCACCATAACACTTAAATCTGTTTGATGGATACTTTATGAATATCAGTATCTGTATATCTGCTTTCCATACTTAGACCTACAACCCAGAATGAGCTGGTTCACCATACCAAGTTTTTGAGCGGTGTTATAAAATTTTGACTTGCTGCTTATTTAACCCCTTAACTGGGTGCCCCAAGTAATGCTTGTCCATTTTACATTGAGTTATAAATAGTTGCCCAGTTAAGGGGTTAAGAGAATAAAATTTGGATTAACAGCATGTTTTTTTGCATGTAAATTATTGTGTTTGACTCTTGTGCAGTGAAAAGAATTAAGGCAGTAGATAAAAAGTTATAATTGTGGTTAACTCTAACTGTTCTACTAGAGGCCTGATATTTCATAGGTTTGTATTGATTCTGTTGTTTGATTTAACCCTTTGGCCTTGGTGATCCATATAACCAATAGGTTATGAAAGCAAAATGTTGGCCTTGTGTTGTGGAAGGGTTAAGGTCCATTTTGTTATGGAGAGCTCCACAGAATTGGAGCTTTGTTAAATTTTGGTATTCGAATTAATTGTCAGATTTGTAAAACGTATTTTTCGTTAACATTAATTAATTATTACAGCATAAATCAGTTTCTTGTCTAGTTTGAAATATTTAAGCTGGGAACTGTGCTTGATCTGTGCGCAGGAAATCGGTCGCTGTTGATGCAGGCATTAAAGGTAAAACGGTCGATATTAAAGTCTTCTACGTTGTCGCAACTCACTGCTGTGCATCACTCGAGGACAACTTTTACTTCCAACCAGTTTAATGACACTCTAGCTGTTGCAGCTGAAGAAATCTTCTCACATGCGGTTAGGGCCTAGGTATTCGCAGTTGGATTGGTGCATTGTGTTGATTATACAGACTGCTTTATTAGCTGCTCAGCAAACATATATCAATAGATGGTACAAATTTTGAATATTGTAGGTTGGAAGATGGTTATTAGTGGTCTGATCTATGCAAATTTTGATTTTCTCCTGGTTTTTTAATTCATCTTTGAAATAAAATGATTTGTGTATAGTGGATAGAATTGCCAGACAGCCTCATAGGCATTCCACAGAACATTTCTGTGTTAGGTTTTGAAATTTATTGACATGTTAATATATTAAGAATTAATATTGACGTCTATGTAAGATTTTACCCTTTTTATTCATTGCTGTTATTTCTTTATGCAGATGATGAAAGGTGATTGATTAAGTAAGACTACTTATTCATGTTATAGATATGCAGCTGATGTTTATTAATGATAATATTGTTAATAACATAATTTCAAGTGGTTTAGAACCAGTGGTGGCTCCACCGGGGGAGCCTGTGCTCCCCTATTGAGTGCCAGCCCCCCTCCAGTGGCCCCCCTGTTGGGACCCTATGCTTATAATGCTACATACATACCAACAAATGGTTGGCCTCATGATTAGAAGTTGCCACCCCAACGCCTCCCCCCCACTTGCCAAATCCTGGAGCCGCCACTGTTTAGAACAGTACTTCCCAAACTGGGTTGTTGCCCAAAAGTGGGTCGCTAGGCTCAGTCTAATTAATGGTTTGTGGGATAGTGAAAATTTAGATTCAAAAGTAGGCATTTTCTGACATAATCTTGAAATGTTGCAAGACCTAGTTTTAAGAAATCCATAAACATGCAATCCATGCATGACTTGTGTTAAGACGATTAGTGCTTTATTCATTTTTACTTTACACTAAGTTTGCAGAGTTGCAGCACGTAACAAAACTGCTGAAATGGGTCACGGTTCCAAAAAGTTTGGGTTTGAACCCTGGTTTAGGGGATATTGTTAGCATGTGTGATAACCACTCTCAATGTTATATAACCCAGTTTAACGTGATAACTTTTAAATTTTGCAAATGTCATATTGTGCTTGGTGATGATGATGATGATGATGATGATGATGATGATGATGATGACATTTAGTTTCATAAATGGTTCTTTTTCTTGCAAGATAAATTGTGTTGTGTACTTTATATGATGTTATACAGTGCACTTAATATTGTATTAATAATAATATTGTTTCATTAATTAGAAGAAACTGGAACAGAGTTTTAAACTCTGATTTATTTAAAGGTTAATTTTGCATAGAGTTTGCAAGAACAAACTTAGCTAGATTTTGTTTATTTTGAGGTATGCAAACTGGACAGAATAATGTTTGGTCTTTCACTTTTTTGTGTTTATTCTATGTTACATACATTCCATGCTGGTTTGAGGGTTTCTAACCTGTACCGGTAAGAAAATAAATGTAACTAATTGTATGTGCGTGTTTGTATGTATGTATATGTGTATTTTGGCACTGGCTTAAAAATCCGAGTGCAGTTGCGCTGTAGGCATTGAATTCATTTAGCATAAGCTTGGATGAAAAAGTGGGGGGCTCAACCCTTATACCTTCCCTATGGTAGCCTCTCAAAAAGTAGTGTAATCTGTGACATTCTTAATGCAGCATCTCAATTTGAGTCTAGACCCCATCCATGATGTAGTGCTTTGGTGTACTTTAGCCACAATGACCCGATCCTGGCTGGGAGCTGTTGTGGTGTTTGAGAATGTATTCTGCCCTTGCTCCTGACATTTGGCAAAATGGCACACAAGAAATTGTCAGTTTAATGCTACTACTACTACTACTACTACTACTACTACTACTACTACTACTACTACTAATAATAATAATAATATATCAAATCAATGGACTTGTAATTAATTATAAGTGGTAAACATAGACCATCTATAATCAGTGTTGTTGGAGTTGCCGGGGAGGAGGGTTGAACCCCCAGCTAACTTTGCAACCCTCCCAAAAATCGCATATTGGGTATACAGTATGCAGTTTTTGTCATTCATTGAATTTCAGCCCTCAACCCCCTCCCCCTCAGCTGAAATTTCACAACTCCAACACGCTATAATTAATTAATTGGGTTCAATTCATAGGAATGTCACCCAATCAGGGGTGTAGCGACGGGGGATATATCGGTATATATACCCCCCCCCCAATCAGTCTACTTTAAAGTTTTTATGTGATTTGCATGTGGTTATATGTGATTTATATGGCTTATGTGGTTTATAGTTAAGATTTATGCCCACCCAAAATATTTATACTGTCCCAAATCAAATTCCTGGCTACGCCCCTGCACCCAATCATTAAATAGGCCAAATTCTGAATGTGCAGAACCTGCATTAAGGTTTATTTAGTGACAAACAAGAGATGCTATAGGCCTACATTAGATGGCTAGACTTTAGACGACCAGAAAAAGCTCAAGTGTTTTAATAACTGTAAGGCCTGTAGGCCCAGATGCAAATTAGAGTTAAACCATAGGCCTACACGTATGTCCAACTATAAAAATATAAGAATTTACATGCAGAATTGCAGCACAACTTTAGTTTAATCGTCTGTAACATGGTATCTTTAATCTATCGTTGTATTTGGGACTGTTTTGTCAACGTGTCCAGTGTACATACTATTGCAATCGGGTTCGAAGTGATTTTGCTTCCAGTGGTATCACGTTCTCCCTATTTCTTGGAGCCGGGTTCGGACTTTCCGATCCTCACGAAGGCCGCTCCCCTGCCGCGCCCGATCCTCACGAACGCCGACGCCTTCTTGTCCGCCTGTTCGCCCGGCGTGTCGTCTGCTCGAGGATAGAGGCCGTCTGCTGCTGATTCAGCAGCTGAAGCAGCAGCACGATTGATGGCGTCGTACTCGGGGTTTCCGCCGGAAGGGGCCGGTTGGGGCACGAGAAGGTTTCCTGCTTCGTCGTCTTCCGGTTTCTGGCGCTTTCCGATTCGGACGAAAGCGCTCGGGCGTTTTATGGAACCGGAAACCGGAACCAAGACCGTCTTCCGTTTTTCGATCTCTGCCGGTTGGTCGAGCAGCTGTCTGTCCGCTCCGTCGGCATCGCTCAGACCACCTGGACAGGTAAATGGCAAGCCCGGCAAAGGTGGCAAGTGAACGCCGTGCAGGTAGATGTCTTCTGGCAGCGTTTCCCAAACTGTGGGTCGCGCGACCCCGAGGGAGTCTCAGGCCTGAGGAGTGGGGTGCAGGGCTCAGTCTTGTGGGTTTTCATGGGCCCAGATCCGGTGACGATAAGGTTTTTGCTTGTCAGGCTGTTTTTGGTTTTTGGAGAGTTGATAACGTTTTTTTGCTTGTCAGGTTTTTTCGGAGACTTGATAAATTTTTCTAGCATTTTTTTTTGTTCAGGGCCCGGAATTTCTCTGGGCGGCCCCACAGTCTTGTGGGTGATGTCACGAAATTAGAATCAAAATAGTCATTTTCTAGCCAATACCATTATACCTCAATGTCACAAGCCTTGAAATTTGCAAGTATAGGCTTATGTTTTAAAAAATTTGTATGCCTGCAATCGTCCATACACGACTTATATTAAATAGATTAGTATTTTATCCAATTTTAGTTGACAATAAGTTTGCAGTATCCCGGCATGTTACAAATCCGCTGATGTGGGTCGGACAGTTCCAACAAGCCTGGGAAACCCAGGCTGCTTTTAAAGATCAACCATATTTCTCAATAACGCAAGGAAGGCGCGTTCTGACCATGTTGCTCTGAAACTCCAATAACAATACGATTGGCATGGAACCCGGCGGTTAAGCGATTTTTCAACACTCATAGGATTTTTAAGGCGCGTAAGAAAGGTGTGTACCTGGCAAATTTAAAATAGAACATTTTAAGAAATTTCAATATCTATTTCTTTCATTTTGTTTTATTTGGTAAAATATGAATACTTTTTAATAAAATATTTGCCATATTTTCATTCGAATCGAATCAGAGCTTTTGTTTCGCCATTTATTTAAAACTCAGATAATCTTTGCAGCTAGCGTTCTTCAGATGGCCTAATGCATTTTTAAAAAAAATTTCACATGCTATGGTTAGGGTCGGGGCACGTGTAAAATCATCGCTGAAGTGGGCCGCGGTTCCAAAATGTTTGGGTTTAAACCCTGTCTTATGGGGACCTTGTTATGAGGTCCATAAATTACTTTCCCATAGCGCAGAAAGCAAAGAGCTTTGCATTTTCTGTGCTTGAGCAGCCATGGGTAAAGAAAACGCTTTGCGCAAATCTCACGACCAGTCCCAATCAGAATGGGGGGGGGGGTCATTCTGAGTGACCCGCTATCATCTCTGCTATGAGTATGGTGCACTGCAAGGTCCTGTTATTTGAAAGTGATTGCGTGAGCAAAACTACCAGGGAATAAGTGGGCAAAGAATGAGATTGCACACTACACAGCAAGACCCTTATGGGCGTGAATGGATGGGTGAAATAGTGGTTCTCACACAGGGCAGAACCTACTGAACCACTCTAAACCGCCTTCTTCTTCTTCTTTTCTTCTTCTTTTCTTCTTCTTATTATTATTATTATTATTATTATTATTATTATTATTATTATTATTATTATTTTATTATTATTATTCCCCAATAACATTTATAACCCCCCCCCATATCAAATTCCTGGTTACGCCACTGATTATTACTCCTTCTTACGGTAGGTTCGACTGAGGAGGAACGGCGCCCTGCTGATGTGCCTCGGATCGCCTTTTCCTATCCTCACGAACTCGTCCCTCCTCTTCATCAGGGACGAGACGTCCCTCTTCCCGATGCGGACGAAGGCGCTTCTGTCCCTCGGTTCCCTCAGGATCACGTCGTCGAAGGGGAGCTCGATCGACTCCACCTCGTCCCTCTCCTCGTCTCCCCCTCCGTAGCCGAGGAGGTAGGAGGAGGAGGAAGCGTCCCTCCGTCCGGCGCGGTAGAAGGCGCCGGCCAGCTCCTGGTCGCAGCTCAGAAGGCAGTTGATGTGCAACGCCCGCAGCTTCACCGGGGCGCAGTTCGACAGGCAGAAGGGATGGTGGTCGGCGCCGCTGAGGTGACCGTCGAGGCAGAAGAGGATCAGGAGAAGGGCGACGCTGCTGCGTTGACCGAGGTTCCGTATCGCCATTTCCTATCCACGGAAAAAGAAGGAGAAGAAACATAAAGAAATCCATTGTATAGTTCTATCGTAGGCACTCAATCAGTGGCTGTTCCAAGAATTCTTGGTGGGGGATGCAAGGGATTTTTAGGAAGTTGGTGGGGGAGGGATTAAATGAAATCCCGAAAAAGGTTGAAAAACAAAAAACGATCATTAACGACTAGTATTTCCCCCGACAAATGTATATAAAAGTTTCTGTAAAAGGCTGACGAGCAAAAAAGGTCATCAGCTCAATTTAATAATAATAATAATGTGAAAGTGGTTTGGAAAACAAGCCTGTGTGAAAAAACCATCTGCATTCAATAACCTAGTTTATCTAGATAGCCTTTGAATCCGTTCACTGTTTCAACTGTCACTCCCACCTCGTCCAAACTGTTCCATTTGTCCACAACCCTTGCACTAAAAAAGTTTTTCTTTCTTGGACCAACCCTCTGCTTAAACATTTTGCACTTGTGGCCTCTTGTGCTGCTATAGTGTGCCAAATGTAAAGAATCGATCATATGGCACATCTACTTTCCCAGTCATTATTTTGTATGTTTCTATCAAATCTCTTTCTCTTCTCCTTTCTAATGTTGTCAATTGAAGTCTTTTTCGTAGCTTAAATTATGGCACCCATTGACCATCTTCGTTGCTCGTCTTTGCACTTTTCTAAAAAAGTTCTATATCTTTTTTTCAAGAATGGATTCCAAGCCTGAACACAGTATTCCAGATGAGGCTTACTAATGACTTATAAAGTTTAATGATTATCTCTTTGTCGACTCACAATTGTCCTTTTCACCATTCCCAACATTTGGTTTCCCTTTTTGCTGCCTCCATGCATTGGTGAGATGGATTCATACTTCTATGGGTGATTATCCCCAAGTCTCTTTCTTTTTCTGTTGTGGTTAGAACCTTCCCCTAAAGAATATTCATTACCATTATTAGACTTCCCAACATGCATTACAGAATTTATCAATATTGAAAAGCATCTGCCAGTCCACAGACCACTGAAACAATTTCCTTAGATCTTCTTGTAAAATTTTTGCATCATCGAGTCTATATTTCTGCATAACTTTGTGTCATCGGCAAACTTTGAAATTTTGGACAGTAATCCTTCATCGATATCATTTATATATATTAGAAAAAGCAATGGCCCAAGCACTGAGCCCTGAGGCACTCCACTGATAACTCTTGCCCATTGCGAATGGCCTCCCTAATGCCAACCTTCTGTCTTCTTCCCTTCAACCAATTTTCAATCCATCTGAGAATATTGCCCCTTATTCCACAGGACTTCAGTTTGGCAGCCAATTTTGTGTACAAACACCCAGCGTCAAACCCCGATGACAAGCAAAAAATTGGCGTGGGATGCATCCCCACTCCCCAGTCATCCTCAACGTGTCACAAGATTTACTGTACACGATTCTAAGCAAATCTTAATTTATAAGGTTATAAACCAACCTTAATTTGTTGGATTATTAGCCAATCTTAATTAATAAGCTTATCTATAAGTAACTTCCATTACGGCCTACTCAGTGTGGTATTCGTAGGGGATTGGGGAAATACCTTTCAGTGGCGTAGCCAGGATTTCCGAAAGGGGTTTGAAAAAGTTCGTCGATAACCGCCAAGGGGGTTTCGCCCCAAAATCGCCAAAAATCGCCTCAAAAAACAAAAATTGCATGGAAATACATAAAAAAAATTTTTTCGGCGTCAAGGGGGTTTTAACCCCAACCCTTCCGTGGCTACGCCACTGATACCTTCCCACTGCTTACTGACTTCCCCGACTGGCCTACTCTATACCTATCAAGGGAGAAGTGTCACGCTGATATTACTTATTTAACTAACTTATTTAGGCTAATGTAACAATTGGAAATTCTTCCTCCACTGATCTGATTCTCTTCCTCCTCAGTACTAGTTCGACTCTCAAACCATTCTGATAATATCTTTGTCTGCCAATCTATTAATAAAAATCTGTCTATCTGTCTACCTGTCTAGTTAAAAGAATTGAAAAAAATTTTGATTGATTTATTAGATAAATTCTTCATTAATTACTGACAGATGCAGAACTGCTTCTTATTCTAGAAAACTTTCTGATTCCTAACCTTGAGTGGTTTCAAAATATTACGCTAAAAATTTCTGGCAGTTACCTTATTAATTGCGAAGATCTTTGGATGAAGTGTAGGACAGAAGCAGACAACCGTTTCTATCAACCTTCGGCGTTTTTCTCGACGAATAAGAAGAACGAGGACCAACTATCAACATCACATTTCCCACTCAGTATTTCACGCGACCTTCTTTCTTCTCGGTTTAATCACTTGGACGTCTGTAGCTGAGACGGAGCGGTCGCTTTATAGCAAGACGATTCTTATCTATGAGGTGCCGCGCGGGACAGATCTTGCATCTCTTGCATCGCTTGGAATGCCAATGTGGAATTAATTTCTCGAAGTGGGGTCTAAGATCGTCGAAAGAGTGCAACTGTCAGGCGACGTTGCCAAGAGGAAGAAGCTGGGACGCACTTTTCCATTGGCAATTAGCTACTCCCTCCAAAAGCTATCCCGCTGTGCCGGCGTCGACGTAAATTTCTTGATCAACGCTGTCAAACGCGTCGCACATGTCAATAAACGCAGCGTTCAAGATGCCTGTAGGTCGCAATACGCGGTGTAGATGGAGTGTAAATGCGTTCCTTCAGCCAACCAACCGCATACAATTAGTTTACTAAGAGAGGAGATGAGTCAATTTCACTGGATGTATGAAAATACTTATAGTTATTTACGGCAGGATCTGTCCCACTGCGACGATGCGCTATAGCCTAGCTGCCGATTTGCAATTGGCATCTTCGAAGAACAGCGCGTAAAAACAGTAATGTTCTTCGCTGTCATTTGGCTGCAGGGGCGTAGCCAGGAATTTGATTTGGGAGGGTATAAATATTTTGGGTGGGTATAAATCTTAACTATAAACCACACAAACCATATAAACCACATAATATAACCACATGTAAATTACAAAAAACTTTAAGGTTGACTGATTTGGGGGTATATATAGACTACCCATATATCCCCCGTCGCTACGCGCCTGTTTGGCTGATTTTGAACTGGCCTCAGACAACTGATAATGCAAAAGTCATTTTTGCAACTATAATCTCAAGTAGTGTTTTGTCTGACAATTCGTTTTCTAGTTTCTGGTGATCCTTTTATTATAGACAGTGTAATGTATAGGCGGTTAATTAATCTGCATTGAATCGACATGCACAAGATCGCCCCCAAAGAAAAACATTACAAGATACCCTTTATATGAAAAGTGATTAATATTGAGATGGCCACGAGGGGCTCAGTTGGTTGTAAAGCCCCCATATTTTGGCAGAGACTGGTCGTAAGATTCCTGAAAAATCAACGAAAAATTTCATCGAGGGTTGCTTATAAGTTTTCTTACAGTCTAAAACTATCAACAGAGGTAGAAATATCCACAGAGCTCGTGTTTTTACTCAAGCATTACTCAAAACGTCGATCCTCGCGTCTAGAGACGGTTCCACGTTGGCAATCAGTGGCGTAGCCAAGGGGGGTTTGAACTATCTCATCACGTTCATCCTTCATTCGCCAGATGGCGATAGCAACTGAATAGCAGCTTAGCTGCGAAGTAAACAGGAGCATTGCATGAGAACACTGGTCCCCACGTATCATGTAACTTGCACCAGTCGCCTGGCTGAGAGCCTTGAAACGGAAATCAGCGTCGCCCAGTGTTTTAGCCAGACTCCAGGTCTGGGGGAAATGGCTTGGCTGGAGAGGTAGAGACATGGTTCAAAGCAAAAAATTGTGTAATTGCTAAAATTTGGGGATGGATTTTGAGGGGGTTTGAGCAGGGGCGTAGCCAGGAATTTGATTTGGGAGGGTATAAATATTTTGGGTGGGTATAAATATTAACTATAAACCATAATAAACTACATATAACCACAGGTAAATCACATAAAAAACTTTAAGGTAGACTGATTAAATTTTTTTTTGGGGGGGTATATATACCGATATACCCCCCTGTCGCTACACCCCTGGGTTTGGGGGATCTTCACTCTAACAGACCTGCATAAAACTGTCGCCCTAGGAGCCTTGAGAGTTCGTGAAGAACATTACTTTTTTCTGACATAGCCAGTTGAATTTATTGCTCGTCCTAGATTTTTAGAAAAGTGCATAATTCAACGAACGCAGCGACGACCGCTTGTTGGCAACATGTCGTCCGTCAGCTCTTAGACGCACAGCAGTGCATTTGGCAGGGCATTGTAGATCACCACCGTCGAGACAAGTGAGCAGGGTGCGATTTGTAGGGTGGGATAGGAGGGAATTTTCCTCCCCACTGCCCAACACTACATCCCCCAGATAGGTGGCTGCTGACACCCCAGCCAAATCAAGGAAGATAATCTTCCCCATCACTGTGACAGGAAAATTCATTCGCCGTCAGTATATTACCACCCCACTGCTTCAGAAGGTGGCGTAGCCAAGGAGGTGGTTAACCCCCTTGGTTTCCCGACAAAAAGATTTGTATTGCGCATTACTATTCTGTGGGTGGATGGCGCCAAAATCGGGTTAAAAATGTCAAAAAGGGCAAAGAAAATATCAATATAGATATATAGGTGCTGTCCGCGTGCTCATAATATAGACTGTAGCTACATAACTAACGTAATCAAGCAAAATAATAGGTGACGACCTTTTTTACTTGTCAGGATTTTTCGAAGTTAGGAATGGTCATTCGTAACCCCCCTTTTAAAATCCTGATTACGCCACTGACTCCAGATCACACAGTGTTGGAGTTGAACCCCCAGCTAACTTTGCAACCCCCAAACAATTGCATATCGGGTACATGCAGTTTCTGTCAATCATTGGATTTCAGTCCTCAACCCCCCAGCTCAAATTTCAGAAATCCAACACTGAGATCACAGATCGCACCCTGCAAGTGAGTTTTTTCCAATCAATTATATCCAGCCTTTTGCAATCCTAACAATATTCAACTCCGCTATGTCCTGAACACAGTAGAGTGATCTAAGACAGTATAGGCCTATTAACAGTGGCGTTGCTAGGAGGGGTGCGGGGTGCGGACCGCACCGGGTGACACCCAGTAGAGGGGTGACACCGAACTAAGAGTTTTTTGCTTGTCACAGGGTATCGGTATATGTACCCCCCAAAATCAGTCTACCTTAAAGTTTTTTATGTAATTTACCTGTGGTTATGTGTTTTATATGTTTTATATGTTTTATATGTTTTATGTGGGTTATAGTTCAGATTTATACCCACCCAAAATATTTATACCCTCCCAAATCAAATTCCTGGCTACGCCCCTGACGCCAAGCCTAGGAACGCCACTGCCTATTAAGGTGGAATATTAGTTCCAAGCTGTTATGCCTATGCCGCCAGATGATAGGCCTACTAGACAGCTGTTAGTCTATACTGACATCATCAACCCGATGCATACGAAATTAATATAACAGCTGCTATTAGACCTGATCCGGCACAGTTTTCGCGTAATGTATATTACACCAGCAGTGTTTTATCCAGACTCCAGGCCTTTGGGGGGATTGAGGCTTTCGGGAGGGGATCGACTTGGTTGGAGGGGAAAATGCACAGTTCAATGAAAAATTTGTGTAAGTGCTGGGATTTTTTTGTAAGGGGTTTTGAGTTTGTTTTTTTTGGGGGGGATCTCTCCTCCTAACAGGCCTGTATAAAACACTGTTACGCCAGTATCAGATGCACTCGGCCGGAGTTCACGATGCGAGAAATATTGGGATGACATGACGGGTCTACGTACGGGCAACAGTATTATTCTGTCACAACTGATAATCAATGTTCATGCTCGAACGAAGCCCGTGTCTCGATTTATCAGCACGGATAAGTGGCTTTCCACTTTAAAAGCACGTTATAGGCCTACCCACGCTATAAGATAAGCGCCGCATAAATTCGAAGACACTTCTTCGCATCTAAAAGTCACCCCCACCCCCACCCCACCCCCAACGCCGTTCCAAATCCTCGGGAGGAAAAACTTCACTCACGCGAAGCTGTTGCCCGACTGACAAGATCAACAGACACAGACGATTAATAATTAAACAGACTCGGCAAATATTATAGCCGTCTGCCAACGCCGTAAGTCCGATAGTACGAAAGCAAGGGAACAACGCACGCCTACTATAGGGGCCTACTATAGGGTTGGATCTCAGAAAAACGGGACGGTGGCCGACTCGCCCAACTAAAAGCACAGTTGGTCGTCGAAGGAAGTGTGCACAGAGTCCCGAAACAGCGTCTTGAAAGTTGAAACTAATAATCCCGAATCGCAGACGACATATTTGACGATTCAAACTGTTTGTCTGGTAGTGATTTTGTCAACGTTAAGACTTTTCTGTGCCGTTTAACGAGGTAAGAACACTCGATAACGTTGGATTTATAAGTTTTACCAGCCTACAATATTAAAAATTGCTAAAATAATATCAGCATTGTTAGGGGAAAAAAGCAACCAAAGGTGAAGATGAAGACAGAAAGACATAGCTCTTTGTTCCAGTGGCGGTCGCAGGATTTCTTGGTGGGGGATTAATCAATTTAAATGAATTCATAGGAAGTTGGTGGAGGGGGATGCAAAGTGAAGGGGGAATCAATAAACTTTGCCGGAAAAGGCTGGCAAAAGGAGATTTCTTATTTCCGTCTCCTTCTAATTTTACTACACTTTTACCGAAAAAAATAGATTGCCAGGCAAAAAAGTCCGAAAGTCCGGTGGGGGATGCATCCCCACTCACTCCCCACTTTGCTCTGTTCTAAATCTATCGGGAAAACACTCCAGAAGCAGACCCAGGTATTAAGTTTGATTTTTATTTTCCCTTACTCTTTTTCCTACTATCTTAAGATCCACTAGTTGTTTTCCTTTTATAAATGGAGCAGACGTATATTATCCCCGAAAGCTTTTACAATTATTCAGAAATGCTGCAAAGGATTTTTAACCCCTTAACTGGGCAACTATTTTTGTAAAATGGACGAGTGTTACTCGGGGCACCCAGTTAAGGGGTTAACAATATTCTTCTTTTAATTAATTCACGATTTATAGACTTATTAATTTAGTTAACAGTTTCTGATGGTCTAAAATTCTGAATGAACTTGACAAAGAACAGTTAGGGGCCTACAATCAAACTAGACAGAATTGTGCTAGGACATAATGCCCGTGGAGAAACTGTCACGGACAAAATGTCAAGGGGACAAAATGTCAGCGGACAAAATGTCACGGACAAAATGTAACCCTAACTCTAACCCTAAACCGCGACATTCTGTCCGCGACATTCTGTCCGCGGACATTTTGTCCGTCCACGATCCCCGATCAAGATCTATCAATACTGTACAGTGTACATATTTCGATGATTTTTGAATGAGTTTTCCTATAATTATGTTCAAACCCACATAATTACTTTACAAGTTTCAGAACCAAATTTTGGGACTCTCTGAGTCAGTTAATTTACTTAGAAGCTCCTGTACTAAACCAAAGTCATGCTGCGCTAAACGGTCAGCAAAAGAACTGGAATTTTAGAATAGAACTCAAGTAATATTAAAAAGGATCAATAGCAGGCCTAACAATATTAGGCCTACTGCAGAAACGTTCAATTTTTTTGCTAACTTAAAAGTATTATTATTATTATTATTATTATTATTATTATTATTATTATTATTATTATTATTATTATTATTATTATTATATTATTATTATTATTATTATTATTATTTATTATTATTATTATACCTTTGTTATTATTATACCTTTGTTATTATTATTATTATTATTATTATTATTATTATTATTATTATTATTAACTTATTATTAACTTATTATTAACTTATTATTATTGTTGTTGTTGTTGTTGCCGTTATTAGACCAATTGTTGTTGCTGTCGTTGTCGTTGCTGTTATCGTTATTATTATTATTATTATTATTATTATTATTATTATTATTATTATTATTAGTTATTATTATTAGCAGTAGTAGCAGTAGCAGCAGCAGCAGCAGCAGCAGCAGCAGCAGCAGCAGCAGCAGCAGCAGCAGCAGCAGCAGCAGCAGTAGTAGTAGCAGCAGTAGTAGTAGTAGTAGTAGTAGTAGTAGTAGTAGTAGTAGTAGTAGTAATAGTAGTAGTAGTATTACTATTATTGTTGTTTTGTTGTTGCTACGACCAGTGGCGGCTCCACAGGGGCGTCATTGAGAGCATCATGTCAGTTAGGACCGTATACTTAATGCTACATTTAAACAACAAATGGTTGGCCCCCATGAAGGAAACTTTATCAAACCTAGAGCCGCCACTGGCTACGAAACTCATGTCTGAGCCTTTTTAAAGGAAACTTTATCACTTCACTAAGTTCAGAAAATCTGCGGACATCTGCGTAAAAAACAAGCAAAAAAGGTCGTTCGGATAATGTAATTATCACTTGCAAAAATCAGAGAAGATTGTACTTTTAAAACTTTACTTTTTTCAATTAAGGCTATAAAGCCGTGTGTTGGAGCGATGCTGTTGGGTTGCTTTCGATCGACGAACGTGACACTCGCCACGTCCTGTCTGGTGGCGGTCTTCGCCACCCTCCTGAGAACCACGCCGGGAACCCTGGCTGTCTCCCTCTACGGTCTACCCTCTCGACTTCCATCCGAAAACGACCGGTAGGCGAAATTCTTTTGAGCAAGGATATTTTGCACCTAAACGAATTTCGATCGAATTTCTTAACGCGTCCTGATAAGTTATCGGACGCAATCTTGTTACAGTGGCGTAGCCAAGGGGAGGTTTGAGGGTCAAAATCCCTTTGGCTGCCGACGAAAATTTTTCGTAATGTGCTTCTATAATTTTTTAATTTTCGGACGCGATTTGGGGGGTCAAGCCCAACTTGGCTTCCTAGGCGCTATAGAATTAAGAGGTGACGATGTTTTTTGCTTGTCAAGATTTTTCCGATGTTGCAATGGTCATGGTCAAAACCAAAACCCCCTTCCGGAAATCCTGGCTACGCCACTGTCTAGTTGCGATTTAATAGGCTATTGAATGAAAACTGTATTACAATCGTCCCTACCCACCTCCCCCGCGATCCCTCTGATAAAACTTTCCCATCAGTTTTGCACAAAATTTCACGAGCGGTCCAAGCTTTTTTTGGGGGGTTCCTGCACCCGTACCCCCTCATGGCTACGCTGATGATAATGTGTCTGTTTTTCCAGAGCAGTGGAAGACTTCTCAAATGCGATTCGGCTTTGGAAACTCTTTACCGTTCTGCGATCTTTAGGACAGCTTGACAACAATTCTAGGTAGGCCCTAATGTAGGCAGAGGCGTAGCGAGGGGCAGGGGGCATATATGCTCCCGGGCGCTGATCGAGGTGCATATGGCAAATAAAAAAAACATGGTCAGATTTGGTAGAATAATGATATTGACTTTTTGGAAAAATGACTAATAGTTTACAACTTAGGCCTACATGATGCGTGTGGCTCTGTACATATAATACCTATATATATATATATATATATATATATATATATATATATATATATATATATATATATATATATATGACAGCTAATATGATATATATATATATATATATATATATATATATATATATATATATATATATATATATATATATCTTTCTCTCTCTCTCTCTCTCTGTCTGGATCCAGTGTGTGTGTGTGGGTGGGGTGTATATTCTAATCAGTTGAACAGATAGTCTACGCTTCATGTAATCCGTTTGACAGCTAATATGACTTCCATCCCTCTGTCTCTGTCTCTGTCTCTGTCTCTGTCTCTGTCTCTCTCTCCCTATCTCAATCTTTCTCCCTCTCCCTCTTCCTCTTTCCCTCTCCCTCTACCTGTCTCTCTCTCTCCCTCTCTCTCTCTCTCTCTCTCTCTCTCTCTCTCTCTCTCTCTCTCTCTCTCTCTCTCTCTCTCTCTCTGTGTCGGTCTGTCTGTCTGTCTATCTTCCATCTCGCTCAGTTCTTATCTCCGAACATCTCTTATCTGCTGCTCTTATAACCGTGCTGGAATAAATGAAATCGGCGTGGCGGCGCGTCTATCTATCTCTCCGGGCTGCTCCTCGTTCGGAACAAATACGCGATAATATATCGAGAAGCAACTTAATAGCCTGCTCGGACTGCGCGTGTGACAGATTTTTGGGATCGTGGCCGGTCTCATCTCAGGTGGACGAAAATATAACCGTAATTTTCAAACAGAGACGCAAACTACGCGTTGCAGCCGAGGTCTGCGCATGCGCACTGACTTTTTCAGAAATGTACGCTTGGTTTGTGACCATATACTTTTTAAGGCTGATGATCCACGATAGCCTTCCAATCCCTTCTTTCTTAACCTGTACCTGCTACCTGTCTGTATTTCGAATATGATCCTGCAAAATTTTTCGCGCACGACTCACGTCTTTTTCAAATGTTGCAGTGCGTGTATAGATCTAGAATCATCATCATTAATAATAATAATAATAATAATAATAATAATAATAATAATAATAATAATAATAATAATAATAATAATGTTACTTAATTGTAAAATAGTTAAGTTCTTCTACGGATGTTATATTAAATACTATTAGCCTATATTATAATAATCTATTAGGCCTATTGTAATAATAATTATAATTAAGTTCTTCTACAAATGTTATTATTAAGTTCTTCTACAGATGTTAGGCCTATTACTGTATGTTATTATGCAACTTTCAATGATTTTTATGCTTTGGAAATAATAATAATAAAATGATGATGATGATGATGATGATGATGATGATGATGATGATGATGATGATGATGATGATGATGATGATGATGATGATGATGATGATGATGATTTTAAGTGGTTTAGGAGGCTAAGTAGGCCTAAGCCTGTGTGAAAACCACTGTTGACTGATTGTTGTTTTTTGTCCGAACCTGTTTCAGACTTGCTTCGAACAGGAAGACAAATCTTGCCAAGCGGGCCGATCATATGTACGACCACAGGTCCCTACCGGCAAGTCTGGCGTCTAAAATACTAGGTACGGTATGCCATCGTCTGCATGTGGTTCATAATTCGCGGAATGATAGGCCTATTGCATGCGAGTCCTGCAGTGTTGTAAAACATATCCGGGAGGTTTTTTGTTGGCTCGAGAAATGCTTACGCGTGTACGCGATAGGTCCTATAAACAGGGCCGCCGAGAAAATTTCCGGGCCCCGGTGCAAAAAAATAGTCATTGGCCTCTGACCTGACTACTGGTGTGAAAAAGTTGATGACCTGTCTTTGCTTGTCGTCGGGTCCTCGTCTGAAAAAGTGTTGGTGACCTTTTTTGGCTTGTCGGTTTTTTTATGGCATTAATTAATTAAATCGGCCCGGGTCCCTAACTTCCCCCTAAGCAGACATTCGCCGGGGTCCCTGATGAGCTCATGACGAAGATGACATTTTTTCCGTTGTCGGAGCACTAGTCTTCTTCAGGGTTCAGACTATTGTTAATACATCATCATCACGGGACCCGGGACCCTTTGAGCTCCATGGGCTCCCTCCGGAACAATGTACCGGCTGCACAGGGAGAGACAGACAGACAGAGAGAAAGAGAGAGAGAGACAGACAGACAGACAGAGACAGGGATAGACAGAGACAGAGAGACAGACATAGACAGAGTGGCAGAGAGAGAGAGAGAGAGAAAGAGAAGAGAGAGAGAGAGAGAGAGAGAGAGAGAATGACAGACAGACAGAAAGAAAGCCAGAAAGCAGAAAGACAGATAAAGTGACAGAGGCAGAGACTGACGGACAGATGGACAGAGGGACAGACAGACTGAGACAATGACAGGCAGACAGAATTAAACAGAGAGACAGACAGATACAGAGATAGAGAGAGACAGAGACACACAGCCAGCCAGCGACAGCCAGATATAGACTACAGAGACAATTAAAGAGAGACTGACAGAGACAGAGACTGAGACAAAGACCTTTATTGACTTCAATCGGCATCAAACAATTAATAGGCTACAATTATGCAATTCTTTAGATTCAGATCCGGACGTGGATTTACATTGTCAATTGAATCCGCCAAATCCGGTTCCTTAGAGTGGATTCAGATCTCTCCCCCCCATCCCCCACCCCCCACAGTATTAAATCAGTGTCGCTGACTGTGACGGAAAGGCCGCCGTAAAACCATCAAAGCATGCAGATCCTTGCCATCGACCGATCGACGCAACGCCGTCGAATGAATGTTTGCTCACCCCCGTATTTCCAAGTGACAATTTACATTTGTCGACGGACAGCGTCTTTCTGCCGTAATTGATCGTCTATAAGTTGTTAGGCCTACACCAGTGGCGGCTCTAGGATTTGGCAAGTGGGGGGCGGGGCGTTGGGGTGGCAACTTCTAATCATGGTGGGAAACCATTTGTTGTTTAATGTATGGAGCATTAAGTATAGGGTCCCGACTGGGGGCCAGGCACTCAATAGGGGGCACGGGACCCCTGGCCCTCTCCGGTGGAGCCGCCACTGGCCTATACAGGCTGGAATAACACCCTAGCTCTCAGTATTTGAGCCCCGTCCACAGGGCCGTGAACCTATAGGCGCTAGCCTGAGCTGCTGCCTCCTCGTAGAACAGATATTATGGCCTCAAAAGATGGAGGATGTGGGGCTCAGTGGCGGCTCCACATGGGGACTCGGGGTGCCCGTGCCGACTATATTTATTGCCTGGCTCCCAGTGCCCCCATGTTGGGACCCTGTACTTACTACTACATACTTATCAAACAAATGGTTGGCCCCATGCTTGGAAGTTGCCACCCCAACGGCCTCCCACTTGCCAGATCCTGGAGCCGCCACTGGTGGGAATGTAGCTGTAAACAGGGGCGTAAACCTGGCGTCAACGGCTTTTCCCAGTTGCCAGATCCTGGATATTGCCACTGGTGGGACTTAAAATGTGAAAGCTGTAAATAAAAACATCCTGATATTTTTATAGGTTTCTGTGATCACTGGATGGATTTGGCGCATTTGCGAATTTTTTTGCCCAAAACATTGGGGGTTCCTGGACTTCGAGGGGACCTGACCACGCCCTGGCTGTCAATAGCACCCACGTGTGGTATCGCGCCATGGGGCTCGCGAAGCTCCCCGGAAAACCGTTGAAAGTCTCGAGAGTAAGACAAGGAGCTCACACATGCTCATAGATCATACTACCCCCACCCCCATTCCCCACCCCATTTCTCGACGGTTTTGCGCAATTCCCACGACCAGTCCCAGCCCGAATAGGACGCTCTCCGTGCCCCCCCCCCGTATCTACGCCAATGGCCACCACAAGTTCACAACTACTACTATTACCACCACCACCACCACCACCACCACCACCACCACCACCACCACCACCACCACCACCACCACCACCACCATTATTTTTTTATTGTTTAGTTGTTTAGGTTCTCATATGTGTCGTCTATTTTCAGCGTTGAAGACCGCTCCAGACTGGAACAGTCCGGGTCGGAAACGAAGCACTGGATTGTCCGCAGCTGGATTGATATACGACTCCGACTACTGATAGAAGATCATTAACTGACCTAAGATTCCTGCCGTTTCGTAGGCCTAGGCCTAACCTCTATAGGCCTGGGCCTAACCTATATAGGCCCTCTGCATAATATTGTTTCTGCAATGAGGCGTCGCTCAAAAATACACGCAATAAGCTTGTATAAAACTTAGTAGGCCTATAATGATGGTGAAAATGCAACCCTAAAATACTAACAAAACGCGCCTAGAAAAAAACCGGACCTATATTGGCCTAAATTTGTTGGAATGCTTTCAGTTAGGTAGGTCCATTCGTGTTCAAACACTGTATTTAGACCCGATGTATTCTCTTTAGTTAGGGGCCATCCACAAATGACGTAACGCACTGGGGGGGCCAAACATTTGTGACGATGTGTTACAGTGGCGTAACTAGGGGCGGGGGCACTTTGTTGACAGCCCCCTGGCCCCGGGCGGGGGCCCCCGAAGAGGGGTCTAAGCTAGGGTTAGGTTAGGGTTAACCCTAACCCTAGAAATGATGTGCTGACGACCTTTTTTAACGGTTTTTTTGCTCGTCAGGATGATAAAGGAGACGATGGCGATAACGTTTTTTTCTTGCTCATCAGGATGATAAAGGAGCTCATAGGCGATAAGGTTTTTTTTGCTCATCAGCTCGAAACTCTGGGGCCCCCATGACAAAGATGCCCCCCGGACCCCAAAAGTCACGCTACACCACTGATGTGTTACGACGGGGGTTCCAGAAATGTGACGTCACATAATACGATTTTTTACGTGGCAACCTTTTTTGCTTGTCAGCACAGTTGGAAATGAAAAAAAAAAAAAAGTAGGGGCTACTAGGGGAAGATGACCTTTTTTGCTTGTCAAGATTTTTAGAAGTTGGTTGCAATCAAAGCCAAAACCCCGCCTTCCGGGAATCCTGGTTACGCCACTGATTTTGACATTCCAAATACGAAAGGAGGGGGTTAACGCGTTGTGACGTCATATTTGAGGGGTCTGACTTTTTGTGACGACGTGTGACGAAGGGGGGTCAAAAACTGCCAAAATCGCGTTGCGTCGTTTATGGATGGCCCCTTAGACAAAATCAGTTCTCTTGAGTAGCAAGTGACAACTAGGCCTGTCAGAAAAAATAATAGCTTTCAAATCCACATCTCCACATTAGCGTTTTGGAGCGTTCAAACGAAAATGGCAATATATTAAATGCTTCGTTACATTGCCCAAGTTCAACTAATTATGTTCAGTTCTTACAAGACCCTGCAAACTTCTGTGGCACCAAATATATAATCGGTGGCGCAGCCAGAGTTTAAAAAGAGGGCGGCACCATTACGCAGGCGAGTTGTAGCCTATACAAACTCGGTGCATTTTTCGAAATAAACTCATGTAAATGGAAGATTGACCATCACCCCCCCCCCCATCACTGAATAGGGTGTCCAAGTGGTTGTCCATTAATTATGTCAACAATTTTTGGGCAATTTTTGACCCCTCCCCTTGTCAACAACTGTCAACGTTCAGTGACCCCCCTATAATAATATGTCAACAACTTCTGACCCCTCTAAGATCAGTGACGGGTCCCCACAAAAAGTTTAGGTTATTATTTTTTGTTCAGAGATGACCTTTTCCCCCTTTTTTGCTCATCGAGTGTCAAAATGATTACTTTTTTGCTTGTCAGGCTTTTCTTTGCTGTGATAAATAGTATTCCATGAAATTTCCTATTTCTTTGATTATTTGCAAAAAGTGAAATTGTTGACGTCAACTTCTCTTGACCACATGCCCCTGTCAACAATTGTCAAACTTTCCAAACCCCACCCCTTGTTTTGTTGACGTAATTAATGGACAGTCCCTATATTAAGATTTTAAAATGTGTTAACCATCAAACCACAGGAAAAGTTCAAAATAGTAAGCTTTATTTAACATGAAAATATTAATAACACAATGTGCATATACTAACATCATAAATCACAAATTCAATTAATGCCAAAGAACAAAACTACAATATCATCAAAAAGAATTCATAAAATATGTAAACATTTGATAAAAATTATCATCTGCTGTAAATTATCAGCATTCTCAATATCTATGATCCAATGCACATGTTCCAATTTATAATTATCATGTAATAAATTTAAAATATTATCATTATAATGTAAACTGAAAGGAATCGATCATTTTATTAATAACAAAAACCAATATTCATTGTCACTGATAAAATGTTTTATCAGGGTAAAATTTCAAATCACATGAAATATTTAATAGATATATAATAGGCAGTAAATAAAACCAGTAGCAATGCAAAAAATGCAGGCCAAGCCTCAATTTAAGAAACCCTATGATCGAAAACAATTTGTATGAAAAATTTGCCTTGTTTAAGTGATTTACATAGAAGCATAGCATTCAATTATATAAAAATAAATTAAAATAGAAAGTATCGAAATCAGTTATCAACAAACACAGTTGATCTAATTTGATAGTTCAGCGTAGCTGGTAATAGCGCTGGTAATAGTAGTTTTCGTTAGCAAGAGCCAGCCTACGTATGTTGGATATGCACCCAGCTGCCGATATCTGAATTACCTTATTCCTCGAGGCCACTAGCTCCAGCATCCGCTGAAAATATATTTAAAAACCAACGATGAGGCACCGAAATAATCAAAATCAAAATTGCACGATAGAAGAAAATCAGACGCATTACTTATTACGCATTGCTTATTACGTATTACTTATTACGCATTACTTATTATGCATTACTTATTATGCATTACTTATTACGCATTACTTATCATGCATCCCATTTTCTTCAGCAATCACATGATAATAAAATTCAATTATCTATAAAATCACAATAAAGAATTAACACAGAACACCGAAGAACTTTCACAAATAATATTCCAGATATTGGACGTTGGTCAATTTTTAAAAACCCAACCCATCAATATTCACACCAAACCCAACCCACCATAACACATAACAATTTCTTAAAACATGATTTACTTTCTAACCAAACCCAACCCACCATAACCATACAAATTTCTGGTCCAACCCAGCCCGACCCAATCCAACCCATGGATTGACCCAACCCATGTCCAAGTCTGTAATAATTAATCTATCTCAAATAACCAATTTTAGTCGACAAAAAACGACAACCAAAATATCTTCTTCCTATAAACCATGTATTCTATCAAGTTTTCTGCCTGCCTGCCTGCACATTGGATAAATGCTAATGGGATAGTCTGTACAATGACAATATAGTAGAACAACTGTACAATGACAATACACAGACTAACAAACCTTAACGACATCCACATCGTGCATCGTGATGCAGTTGTCTGGATCTTTGGAGAGTTCGTGCAGAGCTCTGGTGCAGGAGCAAAGCACCTCTTCGTCTGTGGTCTTCAGGTACTTCACCAGGGGGCGCACCGCGTCCTCTTTGCCGAACTGGGCCCTGTTGTCCGACCAACTGCAGCAGTTCGCTATCGCCTCGCACAGATGGCGCCTCTGTCTTTCGATATTCTGTCACCCGAAGGAGTGCAAAAGCATGCGTTGTTCTAACGATCTATTGACACTTTCAGGTTTTAAAAAAAGTGCTGAAGAGCAAAAAAAGTCATCCTCTAGAACTTAAGTGTCTTCTCATACTTCGTCTTCCCCAAACGTCACAGTAGTCAATAGTGGACCCCATTGCTAAGTATGTAGTAGTAAGTAAAGTATAGGAGTCTCAACGGGCTGCCACGGGGAGGTGGGGGTTGGTAGACATTCAACAGGGGACACGCCCCCACCCTGTGGATCCGCTACTGGACTCACATACTTACTCACTCGTCATGTGTTGTTGAGTGACTGACATCCATTGTCATTAGAATGTCTGTTTAAACAACTTTATTCCTGCAAGATTTAAAAGCTCACATATTACCGAACGTGCTCCTCAAGACAGGCTAAAACGTATTACTTGAGCAACTAAAGTACTTTCATCTGTAAAAAAAAAGAAGTACCGTACAAACACACAATCTGACAGGCGTACCGCGCAAGTGAGGCGGGCAAGCATCGGCACCACGCCGTGGTCGGTCAGCACGGCTAGGTTCTCTTCGTCCAAGGCGATGCTGGCAATGACAGCACAGGCACTCGCAAGCAAATTGGAATTTTTCGACTTCAGTAGGCGCACAACAAATTCAAGACCACCGATGAAGCTTCTGACCATCTCACCTGAATCCTACAACCACACGCCCATCGATTAAGTGTAAAGACACGAAGGATGTACGAACACAGTCAAACAATCATTTCTACCAAGGCGATGCAGTTTGTTGATTGGTTATTTGTTTTTAAAAACTGTTTTTTTCTGGTAGATACGTGAATTCATAATAATAATAATAATAATAATAATAATAATAATAATAATAATAATAATAATAATGTTTAAAGTGGTTCAGGAGGGTTTGCCCTGTGTGAGAACCACTGCTGTACCCTTCCAATTTAGTATCCTATAGTATTGAGGTTTATTTTGAAATCATTCACACTCGTAGCCATGACTAAATTCTCATCCAATTCATTCCATCTGTCCACAACTCTTGCACTAAAAAAGTGCTGTTTGTGCCTCCCAACCCGTTTCTTAATCAGATTCATGTTGTGTCTTAAACAGTTTCATGTTGGTTCCATCATGCTGCGTCATTATTACATGACCATTACTTTGTGCAATTGACATTTACGGGCAGAGGTATATTCATGCCATCAGCATTGGGGGAGGGGACATAGAATACTTTTTGGAGCATACCCACCCATAAATATGTTTAAACTCTAGTGATGACCTATTTATACTTTTTAGGACATTAAACAACCATGAAAAAGAAGCACAAAACATTGGGGTGGGGGTGGGGTGGGGGGTTAAAAGATACCATATACTCCTTCACCGATTATATTGGGTGGGACTGTCGCCCACAGATCCCCGTGATCTACACCCCTGTTTACTGGTAATCATCTTTTTACACCTGGTTTTTTAAAAAGCACACCTGTTTGGTTTGGACTGTCCTCTTGACTGGTATTTGCTCATTCATCCAGCTTTGAACTTACCTGGTATTATAATTTATAATTCAACTTTGATTTGGTGAATCATCATAGTAGAGCTACAGAAGTTGATTGACTGATTTTTCTATGTAACGGTTGACCTACGAATGAAGCAGTTTACAAGCAATGTTCTTGATTGATTAACTAATTTGATGCATCTAGTATATATTGAATGAAACAGTTATACTAGCCATCTTCTACCGTAGGTGCCAAGAGTACAGACATGGGCGTCCGGAGGGGGGTGCAAGAGGGTGCAATTGCCCCTCCTGGAAAAAATGTGGAGTTAGGAAAAAAGTAAAATTACTTGTTTCTTTTGTCACAAAACCTTGTTTTGCACCCAACCCCTCGAAAATGTTTTCACTGTTTTCATCACAAGACCCTGTTTTGCACCCCCTCCCCCCCCCGGGAAAAATTTCTGCTGACACCCATGAGTGCAGATTAACTAGATGACACACAAAGTGACAGAATGAATGAGCATTCCAAAGCAAACTTGAAACAACACCTGAGCGTTCTGAATGCACGGACACAAGGCACGCGCTGCACTCGCTTGCACTTCCTCGTTCTTGTTCTTGAGAAGCGACCAAATCAGTTCAACACCGTCCAGTTTATTTATCAAACTGTAAAGCAACATTAAAAAGTGATGATGAAGATGATGATGATGATGATGATGATGATGAGTGGCGGCTCCACATGGGGAGCCCGGGAGGGGTGCGTGCCCCTATTGAATGCCTGCCCCCCCAGTGTCACCCTGTTGGGACCCTATACTTACTAATATACTTACTAATATATATACTACTTCTTATATATAACAATATCCTAATATATATCCTATACTTACTAATATATATCTATCAACAAATGGTTGGCCTCCAATGCTTAGAAATTGCCACCCCAACGCCCTCCCCCACTTGCCAAATCCTGGAACCGTCACTGATGATGTTGATGAGGATAGCAATACAACACATAAAAGCTAATATTTTGTGCTTGTTAAACTTGAAAATTGTGAAGCATAAATTTACAGTGGATGCCTGATTCAGCCTAATATAGTCTAATACATTACATGCACACCATTGAGACCATACCATTTCGGCATAATATGGGTCACCAAACTACGGCCCGTAGGCCACATCTGGCCCGCGAGGCCAGCTTATCCGGGCCGCCACCTAAATTACCTTGAAAACGTTGATCGTTTGATAACCTTTGGGTAAGTAAATACGCTGGTTTGATCCGCTTTTTGTGTGTATTGCATATAACGTCACACATGGCTAATGTGGAATGCTAAACTTACGGGTAGTTTTTTCCAGCTTCTCAGACTTTCCATTCTGGCTTGCAAAGTACTGAAACAGACTGGAAATGAATACTCTACCCATGCTGGTTATTATTTCGAAAAGGTTTTGCTGACCCCTCCTACGTCGGAAGAAACGGTGGCGAGGGAAAAGCTGGCAACCGCCCTCTTTTAGAAAGAAGATGGCATGAAAAACTCAAGGTGCTAATCCTTAGGTTCTGCTGTGGACACTCAGTTTTTACCTTTACCTTTACATTTTATCACTGTGACCAAGGATACTGAAAAATGACAATGAGTGTTAGTGGCGGCTCTAGGATTTGGCAAGTGGGGGGCCGTTGGGGTGGCATCTTCTAATCATGGGGGGCCAACCATTTGTTGTTTAATGTTTGTAGCATTAAGTATTGGGTCCCAACAGGGGGGCCACTGGGGTGCCAGGCACTCAATAGGGGGGAGGGCACGGGCCCCCTGGCCCCCCCCCCCGGTGGAGCCGCCACTGATGAGTGTTAGAGAGTTATTATATAATAGCCATTGACAATTAAGTTGGCTGAACAGTAATCGGAGTTCCAGAGGAGATTCACTTACGCCATGTTTTCCAAATCCTCTGCGCAGAACCCAACAGCCTTCGAGGCATTTATCAGGATGGCTGTGTTTGTCTTTTTCAAAAGGGTGACGAGTGGGGGTATGCCATTCGCCTGTCGGATTTCCTTTGAGTTCACCTTAACCTTGGCCATTTCACCCAACGCACCGACCACGTTAACCAAAACCTGTAATCAACATCTCGACAGTAAAAGAACAGAATTCCAATTTCCTTTCTCAAAGAATTTCAATTCAAAAGTATATTAAGCCTCTTTTAATTAAATTTGTCTTTTACTCTTTGCATTAAAATGGTTTAAATTAAATAAATCATTATGATGCTATTTGGATTGTGATTAGCAAAAGATAAGTTAAAAAGACAACTCAGCCAATCTCAAAATAATTTTGTAAAACGTTGTGTGCCTTGATTACAAGATATCCTTAGAAAAAATTTCAAAGCATGGGAGAAAAAAGAAACAAAGAGAATAACTAGTGTTTTTCTGTTTTTCCTAGACACAAGCTTGTAATAACAACAAGGAGAAAAACTAAAAGTACAATAACCTCCTACTTAAATGTATGTCTGACAACCAAACATGGCTATCAGTTAAAAATTACAAAGAGAAACTGAAAAAAAGCTCACATCCATTTCTCAGCACATCATCATTTTCAAATTGTTAAATCGGCAATATTTTGTGGCATGCAAAAAAATTGAATACAGCAAACATATATGTATAGGGAACCATAGCCCCCCATGCATCCCAAGTAAAAACCTCTAAAGCACTGCTAATAAGGGCGTGATTTGTAGGGGGGAAGGGGTGAATCTCCCCCCCCCCACTGCCCAACTGCATCCCCCCTACCGCTACATCCCCCACCACTACATCCCCCCCACTGCTACATTTCCCAACAGCTACATCCCCCAAGCTTGACATATTTCCCCCCCCCCACTGCTCCAGGTCACAAATCGCACCCTGCTGCTGCTAATCCCTGTTTGATCTCACCTCCTCTGGTTCCTCCGGTTGGATATTCAAGATCTTGACCAGGTGAGTAACTGCCGACAATTTGTGAAGATCCTTGCAACTTTCCTCGCTGATCGCACACTTCCAGACGGCGCCGGCCGCCGCTTCGATCAGCTTCTTGTCCTTCGCGGCGGCGATGATGTCCACCAGGTGCTTCAGGCCGCCGAGCTGTCTGATTATGTCGCGGGTCTCTTTCTCTCTGGCGCACTGCAAAGAAAGAGACTGCAGCTCTTGTAAAGAAGTCATACCTCTGGCCAGGATGGATACGATGAAGACCTGCTGCAGACATCACGGCTGCCATTAAATATACGGTGAAATTTCAAGCAACAGGAACACTGTTGCTTTCAAATAAACAGATGAAATCAGATATAAGATCAAATTAAACTACTACTACTACTACTACTACTACTACTACTACTACTACTACTATTACTACTACCACCACTATTACTACTACCACCACTACTACCAGTAACACCACTACCAATAATTATGACTACTACCACCTCAAACACTACCACTAATACCGGTAATTCTACTACTATCGAGTACTACACCTATCACTACCACTACCAAAACGACTACCACTATGACTACTACTACTACTACCACCAGTACATCTACTACATTATTATTATTATTATTATTATTATTATATTTTTAATCAAAGTGGGTCAATATGGATTCAGTCCAATGGCCAAAAAGATTAATAAAAAACACTGACAGAAATCAGGTTCGAGTAGCTCTTCTAAATAGAAGTGGAATTAGAAAAACATAAACCACTACATAGTAAATTTCACGCTGCTCGTTCAGCGTAGAGAAGGACATTCTTCGAAAGACTGTCAATTTTGGCTCAGTGTGCTGCACGGTGGAGAATAAGCACTAAACAAGAAGCCAGTAATCCTTGGAGTAAGTAAAGTAAAGTAAAATCTCGTGGATTTCTATAGCGCCTTGGAAAGCAGCACAACAGTAGCTGCTTATTCTTAGGCGCTCAGCCTTTCTTAATAAAATAGCCACGGGAAAGGTGTATTATCCTCCAGGCAATAGTCAACATCCAAAGGGCAGTGAGGCTAGGTTGTTACAGCTATGAAGTAGTTTAGACAGAAAAGTAAAGCAAACAACTGTGTCGATAAGACCTATTGATTACGAGAAAACCAAAACCAGGCAAAATTCTCACCACAAATAACGCATTCGCGCACACCGTCTGAAGTTCAATGCTCTTCTCATCTTTCAGGTGTTTCAGGATGTTACCTAGCATGCCTTCGGTCCGTATTGAAACCAGATAGACCAACTAGAACAGAACGTCGTTTAGGTCTGGATCAGTCAAGGCAGTGCAGAAACAACGGCAAACGTAAAGATCAAATCGAGTAGCTAAAACTGCTAAACTGGTAAAAAAAAAAGATTTCACAAAATCTAAGATAGCCAGACAACGCGAATGCAACGGTAGTGCAAAGTGTTGTTGTATTCATTATGCAATTAAATCAAATCCAAAAAGTTACTGGATTCCACCTCAATCAATCATTAATCAATCAATCATCAATCAATCATCAATCAATCAATCAATCAATCAATCGATTGATCGATCAATCAATCAATCAATCAATCAAATTACTAAGTCACCAAGGACTACAATGGCTTCATAAATTCCATCAGTGGTTTCTAAAGAAGACGATATCTATAAAACTAGACATAAAGTCAGGCAAAACAATCAGATTGAAAAATCAATGTTACTTCTATTCTACAACATTACCCGGCTGCTGCTGGCATCGAAATTCTTTGCCAATATCTTCGCGCCGAATACAAACACTTATCATCCAGCCACAGCGGAGGATTCCGACAAGAAAGACAAACTCAATAAAGAAAGCAACATGGTAAAACTGCAGAAAATAAAATAAGTATGATAACTCACCTCCTGGGCGCATTCGTACAGGACACCAATAACCGGTATCAGGATCTCTGGGTCGGATAGCCAGAGTAGCTTTCCAAGAATTGGGATGACGCCTGCTCGGCGCATAACGATCTTATTGGAACGACTCTTGCAGCAACTGAAGATGGCCAACGCCGCACAACGCGCTTGTTCCAACTCCTCCGTCCTCGACACGCTTCTGTCATGGCCAATGTCCAACAGGGCAACCTGAATGTGTTAAAAGTGACATGTTAAAAATCCAATATAATTTCACAATTTCACAAGCAATCAAATTAATAATAATAATAATAATAATAATAATAATAATAATAATAATAACAATAATAATAAAAATAACAATAATAATAATAAAAAAAAAAAATAATAATAATTTAATAATACTAATATGATTTCAAGTGGTTTAGGAGGCACTAGCCAAAGTGGAAACCTCTGTAATCACTATAACATTACACCGTAATCCGTAAATCTATTTCGCAACTTTAGCGTAACATACATTTTAAACATTTAACAGGCACGTTCATTTTACAGTGGCATAATTACTGAAAAACTGCCAAACAAAACTGACCATTATCCTGATAACCAACCACCTTGGAATCTACAGTCAGCACCACTCCACTCAACACAGAATAAAACATTACTAAAACATCAGTTCGCATTTCTAAAAGTCTACACAAAGCTTATAAAGTCTTCACATCAGGCCCGTCTTTTGTGAGAGTGAGATCCCTGGCACCTGGCGGCCTCGGGGCCCCGGATGGATTGGGTCCAGGGCCGTTTTAAGGCATAGGCAAGGTAAGCACTTGCCTAGGGCCCCACAATATATGAGGGGCCCCGGTGGGGTTTGAAAAGTTTTTCTGATGCTCGAGAAAGTTGACAAGCAAAAGAAGGTCATCGTGTTTTTTAGTGCTTGATCTTTCAATCAATTCATCCTCCAGAAGTTAATAAGCGAAAAAAAAGGTCTAAACATAAAAAAGGCTGGAGCGTGCGGGGCCCCCAAGATGCGCGGGGCCCCGGGCCCAGTGCCCAATTTCCAAAACATAAAGATGGGCCCGCTTCGCGTCACAGTTTACCGATCGCAACGACGCCATTACCAGATTGCCAATGCCGTTGTTCCGCCGGACAATACGCCGCGCTCTTTTGAACTGCGCGATGTGGGCGATAGTTTCTGCTGCGAGGCACTTCAGCTCGGAGTCTTGGCAACGAAGAAGTCTCACCATTATCTGGATTCCACCGAGGTCCGTGATGAACTGACGGATAGCACAATTCCCCGATATCTTCTTGAGTACATGAAGAGCCCCAATCTATTGCACATACATCCATTACATTACATTGCATCACCATTACATTAAATCACCATTCAGTGTTTATTCTAGGCCTTCTCTGGGGGAAAATTCCCCCCAAAGTGTTAAAATTCCCCCCACACACAATTTTTTATATGTTGGCTGGGGCGATGAAAATCCCCCCCCCCAAGTGTGGAGACTCAGACCTTGCCCCCAACATTTCAAAATCCCCAATGTCAAGGTGGCTAGAATAAACACTGATCACCAATACATTACATCAACACTACATCATCACTATAATATTTTAACATCACCATTACATTACATAACCTTTACATCACCATTACATCACATCACCATTACATCACCAACTGCTGGGCTGGCAAAGCCAGCACTCGATCTCTCGAGGAGGATTTAACAAACCCCTCGTGGTAGTAAAATTTTTGCCTTGAAAGTAGTCTGACCCCAACATCTTTTTGGACAAACTGAACAATGGATACAGCAAACCCTTCCATCGTCTAAAATTCACATTATTTTAAGTAAAGGTAGTGGAGCACTGTGACTGAAGGAGCTATATAACTTTTTACACTACACAGTCCTTCTTCAACCTCATAGCATGCTATGACACAAATTGCTGTTTGATCTGACTATCGGCTTTGACCTTCTAGTATAATTTTAGCATGTGTCTGTAACTTTCTACATTATACCATTGGAAGACATAATAATAATAATAATAATAATAATAATAATAATAATAATAATAATAATAATAATAATAATAATAATAATAATAATAATAATAATAATAACAATAATAATAATAATAACTAGATTTTAAGTGATTTAGTTGGTTTTCTCCTGTGTTGAAAACCACTATTTCAACTTCTGTTTGTCTGCTCCATCTGTTATCTTTGATACTACAAAAAAACAAGTGCACAGTGCAGGTGCGCAGTGCAGATGTGCAGTGCAGATGCGCAGTGCAGGTGCACAGTGTGTACCTGGCATCGGAGGTCTTTTGACTCCATAAGATTGATAAGCAGCTCAACACCTCCGACATCTCTTATTCCCAACTGAGTTGAATCCTGGTTGAGATCGAGATCCATCAAAGCACAAAGAGCAAACGCGGTCGCCGACTGGTTTCCACCCTAAGCACACAAATCTCCCACTTGCAAATTTTGTATATCTAAATATCCAAGATGCACATCAAATGTCAACCAATTAATAATCGATAAATATCTAATAATTAGTTGCCTTCAACCAAACACTTATAATGGACAGCTAATAATAATAATAATAATAATAATAATAATAATAATAATAATAATAATAATAATAATAATAATAATAATAATAATAATAATAATAATAATAATAATAATAATAATAATAATAATAATAATAATAATAATAATAATAATAATAATAATAATAATAATAATAATAATAATAATAATAATAATAATAATAATAATAATAATAATAATAATAATAATAATAATAATAATAATAATAATAATAATAATAATAATAATAATAATAATAATAATATTAATAATAATAAGAAGAAGAAGAAGAAGAAGAAGAAGAACAAGAACAAGAACAAGAACAAGAACAAGATAACAAGAATATAAATATGACAATGTATAAAGTGCCAAGCACAGATAAAGTCCCAAAAAAAGAATAACACACACATGGGTGTAAACTTCTATTAGGCTTCTAGGCTTGAGCCCACCTCCCACTTTTTGACAGGCTGCGCTAGGGAAAAGGAAAGGTAAAAAATGTGGGCCCTCCACTTTTTAATTCACGCTTTTGTCTATGGTACCGACCTTTATGAATTTCATGTACTTCTGGATCAACCAGTAGTCAGCCGGCATCTCAAACTTATCAATACACTTGTCAACCTCGTCGTTTTCATCTGGACCATCGGAAGAACTGTCGTCGCTAAGCGGTTTTTTCTTTGCCCTATTATATACAGAGATTGTTCACATCTTGGTTAATCACATCTCTTGAATATTGTCACAGTTTTCATACAGTTAACCCCTTAACTGGGGACCCCAGATATATTCATCCATTTTACATTGAATTGCAGTTAAATACCCAGTTAAAGGGTTAACTTCCAAACCATGAAAACATACAAAGATTTTCATACAGTTAACTTCGAAATCATGAAAACACACTCAGAAGCCAATAGGAAACACTTCCCAAAACATTAACCCTTTTATACTTGTGGCAACCCTTCCCGTATTGCCGCAGGCAGTGGCGGTTCCACGTGGCGGATGAGCGGGGATGCATTCCCCCCACCGGACTTTCAGAGTTACTTTTTTCTTGCTCGTGAAAACCCATTTTTGGGTAAAAGTCTAATTAAACTAACTGGGGATGACCTGTTTTTTGCTTGTCAACCTGTTTTTTGGTAAAAGCGTAGTAAAATTAGGGATAAAATTCTCCTTTTCCAACCTTTGTCGGCAAAGTTTATTGATTTTTTCCTTCTATTTTCATCCGCCCACCAACTTTCTATGAATTCATTCACCCCCCCCCCACACCAAGAAATCCTGGAACCGCCACTGGGCGCAGGTAAAGAGAAATTATAACACGGAAATGTCTATCAGTACATGTAAATAACATTGCTGCTGTATGGACTGCCATGCATTAACGACATACGTGGCCGGTCGGGGTCACAAAAAATGGCTAGGGTTAGGAAGCCTTCTGGCCGGAGGACCCAGTAGCAGCGAAAGGGCTAATCACTATTATTAACAAAGCAACGAGATTAATGTTTTGTGGATTACCCAATGCTCTTTTTCTTTTTCTTTGTCTGTTCATGGTCAGACTCGTGTCCCTCCATCCTTGTCACCTTCTTCTTCGGCTGTTTCTCTCCAACCTTTCTCGATTCTTCGCCGCTAAGAATTCCCCGAAGTCTCTCAGTCATATCGGGCGGCGTATCGGCCCTATCGCCCGGCGACAGCCGCATGATAGAGTCGACGTCCACAGCGTCAATGAACTTCGTGATACTCTCGATCGGAGATACTACTGCACCGGTCTGACCTGTTCTGTCGTCTACCTTTAGCTCACCTGATTCGAAAATATCCTACAAAAGTCAACACATGTTGCACAAAATTGTTCAACGAAAACTAAAAACTTGTGTGAGTAATATTTTAAAAACCAAGCCCAAATATCATATACCAGGGGTATTCAAATGGCGGCCCACAGGCCAAATCTGGCAGGCCAAGGGGTGGAATATAGCCCGTGAAGATACCAAAACAACATCTTTTTTCTTGCGTACAACATACCTGTTCTATATTACATATAAACTACTTTTTTTTCAAAAAATACCTGGACTTCAGGCACCAGTTCTAAAAATGTGGCTATTATCATAAAATTTATTTGAATACCCATGTAGGTCAAAGTGATAATTCCCCCCCCCCAAATGCTTTACAAGCCTAAAATTCAGCTATTAAAAGCTATTAAGTTACATGCTTGCATAATACATCACACAGCTGTCTATTCTAGATAACTTTGTTGCAAAACTAATTAAATATTACAGTTACTAAATATCAAATCTATACACAATGTGCCTCAAAAGAGATAACCCCTAAACATGTCACAATAACTTTCTCAAATCTGCACCAATCTAGACAAAATTTTGAACACATAAAAGAGAAATCTATTTGTGTCATTAGTGCAAAACTTCACTAGAATCCATTTACTGGCTTGAACAGTTTCTAAATTTTGCAGTCAGCTGTCACAGATTACAGTTTTCGACGTATTTAATGGCTGACGTCATTTTCTAAGTCGTTGAGTATGTTGACAAAACAAAATCTTTTCAGGTGAAAATTATATTCAATTTAATTTTATATTAGAATTGAAATGAGGTCTGAAATATAAAAAAATATAAGTAATAGACATTGGTTTTCATAATTATCAAAGGGTTCCCTTTTTCTGAACACAGTGTATACGTATAAATAATGTTGCCATGAATACTGGTAGGGGCGGAAGATGGCAGAGTGGGTTACGTGCTGCAGCGTCAGGCTGACGGAGCGGGTTCAAGTCCCGTTAGTGCCCCTAGTGGCTTTCACACTGGCAGTAATGTCTTCTAAGCCACTTTAAATCATGCCAAGCCCAATTAGAAATAAAAGGGTTAATCTGACTTATTTAGGTAATCTGATAGATGACCTGATTCTCAATTATTGAGTCAAAATGGGCATCTTCCTTCCGCAGAAGCTTCAAAAGGTCTTTGTAGTAAACGCTTCTCCTTTCGAAGTCTAGAACCTTTGTGTCGGCCGTCATGCCCTGCAAATCAAACCGGTAAAGCTTTGACAAAACAACCAATCACAAAAAGAGATTCGATTTCAATTAATTATCATAGAAACGTCGTCTCGGAAGAACAACGCAACATAATATGGGACTTATACCGTATAGTATTGCTTTTTAACTACTCAGAGGTGCTCCCGGCTTTAGAGTCGCTTGATAAGAAAATGAGACTTTATAGTCTTTGCAATGAACCGAGCGTGGAAGTAAGAAGTGAGGAGGCACGTGCAAACGGAGACAATCCATTCCGATATCTGGAATGACCTGGTCCATTGCAGACAGATTTCAAGTACCATCAATTCATACCTTTAGAGCATTAGACCTGGTGCTATAAAAGCTCATTATCATCATCATCATCATCATCATCATCATCATCATCATCATCATTTTTATTATTATTATTATTTTTATCATCATCATCATCATCATTCATTATCATTATTATTATTAGTAGTAGTAATAGTATTATCTGTATCATTATCATCATCATCATCATCATCATCATCATTTCAGAAAGATGGTCCAGTTACTCTGAATGACCGATGCAGGGTGAGATCAGTATGCAGTTTAGCCTCCTAAACCACTTAAAAGCACATTATTATTATTATTATTATTATTATTATTATTATTATTATTATTATTATTATTATTATTATTATTATTATGTGATCTAGGGACATGGACAATTGGACATCCATACAACCAATAGAGTGCAGCACATGAAGAAAACGATGGTGAAAACGTACAGCGATGCCTGACCTTAAAGTGAGTGTGCACTTAATATTTACATACTTGCAGATGTCTGAACTTATCAGGCTCTTATGCAAAGAAAATGCATACTTATTGCTGTACACTTTTGAACCACAAATGATGTATAAACTTCTTGGTTTACACACAGATTCTGTGCAATATCTGCACACTAACTGTGTGTGTGTACATTGCACGACGCACGTGGAAAATGCAGCGCGACTGAATCACTAACAGAAAGATTATGAGCTTGATAGCCTTGTTATAATTTCTTTAGGTTTATATCTCTACAAATATTGACCCTTTTGTTATAGCAAATAGTGATTCATTAGTGTCAAGAAACTGCTACATTGCCTGATTTAACTAATCACATCGGAAAAAAATACTAAGTAAGTAAGTAAAATCTCATTAATTTCTATAGCGCTTTCAGAAGCAACACCAAAGTAGCTCCTTATTCCTAGGCGCTTAATCTCAGAATGAAGTAGCCAAATAGCTATGGATCAGTGTTTAATCTAGATTCCTGGACTCCAGGGGGACTGACAAAGCCGGGAGGGGGAACTGAAAAAGCCGGAGGGAATTCTGCTTGGGGGCTGCTGTTAGTTGATGTATTATGCCAAAATTTCCGGGGGGAATTTGAAATTTCCGGAGGGGAAAAATGGCAATCCCCCCCCCCCAGAAACGGCCTAGATGAAACCCTGTTTAGGATGAACATGGATGGATACTCTATCCAACTTCACTTACCCCATTGATGAAATAGCCGTGAGTGCTGGCAGTGATGTAGATGGGATCGCCGTCGTGAGGATGGGCAACCAGATAGCATATGTCACCGTTTAATTGACGCCAAAACGGAGCACGACAGCCATTCTTAAACACGTACGTGTAGGCTACAAAACCACAGAGATGTAGCAAGTACACAATACTTCAAGTACAAGTACAAGTACCTGGCCTCCAAGTACACGTACAAGTACAAGTACATGCACTTCAAAAACTCCAAGTACAAGTACAAGTACCTGGCCTCCAAGTACAAGTACAAGTACTGAAAATTTGTACTCGAGTACAACTCGAGTACAAGTACAAGTACCAAGTACTACATCTCTGCAAAACCATGCATTACACATTACACGTATCGGCTTGGTGTGTTACATATTCGCAATATAATACAGCAGTATGATAATAGGATCTTATGTTAAGAAAATTTTGCTTTAGAACACACAGTATGCCACTAGATGTCACTGTCAGCTGAAATGTTCTCGCTGATCAAATTAATATAATAATATAATAACAAGGTTTAAAGTGGTTCAGTAGGGTCTGCCCTGTGTGAGAACCATTGTTACTGTAACTATCAGCCAAAGAGAAATCAAGAGTTTTCTAAAATCGTTATTATATCTAAGACAGATTCCCAAATAGACAATAAAACTCAGCTAAAAAGAAACTATTTAAAGATATGATTTTTACAGGATATCATCATCATCATCATTAGCGTGCCCCACTCTGGAGCGTAGCTGTTTCCACGAACTGGCGCCAGCTGTCTCTGTTTTGAGCAAGATTCCATCCCGAGAATAAGCCGGAGTTCTGCGATGTTAGCTCCGTCTCAATGGATTTAACCCAAGTAAGTTTGGGTCGTCCCACTGGGCGCTTCCAGGCCTTGGGTCGACCCTGTATAATGGTACGAAGGGCACGGGCACAGTCTTGAGATGGATTGGCTCAAGTAACATGGCTGAAGAGTTTTACAGGATATAATATGTACAGTAAAATATTGGAAAAGCAATGCAGTGTCTGAACAGCATCAATCAATACAGTCAAGCTCGATTATGACAACTTACGTTCAAGCCACGATAGAGATTTCAAGACACAGAGCCGAGGATCCTGACCGGAGAATTTAGTGATTACGTTGAATGAGCGGTCAACTTCTTCTGGATTCAGCTTGATCTCCCTAAAAGAAACAGCGCCAGTTTCTCAGCTACATAAAAAGCAACAACAGTAACTAAATCAGGTCAGGTCGGGTCAGGTTATTGTCCTCCAGCTGTGTCCAGCTATTGACTTCTCCATGACATCTCTCCAAAGTTCTCTGTCCTTTAAAGTTCTCAGTCCTTTGCTATTTCCTCCACCAAAGTCATTCGGTGTCTTACGTCAGTTTTTCCGTCGAAATTCAGCCATCCTGTTGCATATCCTCTTCCAATCCGTCCACCCATCGTCTTTTCCGTCTTCCTTTAGATCTTCTCCGCTCTGCTTTGTAGTTGAAAATTAATTTTGGATTTCTTATTTCTTCCATTCTGCATATGTGTCTGGTCCATTTCATTCTTCTCTTTCTGATTACTTCAATGATGCTCGGTTGCAGCATTCTCTCTCTAACTTCTTCATTTTTTTATATGTTCTTTGTATCCAATCCTTAGTATTCTTCTAAGCCATCATAGCCGAAACAAGCCATGCTGCAAAGATAAAAAAGAAGAAAAGGGGAATCTACATGGGTTCCCCCATCCATTTTTTCATCCAAGTTTATGCCAATGCTACTATGATGACCCCATATAAGTTAATATAATATAATATAATATAACTAGGTTTAAAGTGGTTCAGTAGGGACTGTCCTGTGTGAGAACCACTGTTGTCATTGTGTTCAACTTTGATGGCATACATTACACATACCATGACAGACTAGTTCCCGGTTATTTGTCTGTTTCGTTACACACCTAGAAATTGTCTTGATGGCTTTGAGCATCAGGGAGTCATCCAGCGCTTTAATCTGAAACAGAATATTGATTGCAGTCTTCTGTTCGCTCAGCTCTGATTTGCTGAGAGTACGCTCGAGTTCCGACAGCTCGTGTTATACGGTATATTGCCTGGTCGTCCTTTCCGACCGTAGCAAAACGATTTCCAAGAATGCTTGTTACTGGATCAGGATTTGCTACAAAAAAGTTTTTGAATCAAACGCAAACAATTGAAATAATCTATCTATCAGTTCATTTATTATATTATTTGACAATATCAAAGCTACTATGGTTGTCGATGACTGAAGAATTTAGTAATAGTGACGTTAAATATATCATTTATCGGTTTCATTTGCTATCTGTGTCGACAGCGACAACATTAATGCCACAATCAAAGTATAAATTCATATATCGGGCATCTAAAACTTAATTAAAACCGGTTCCATTTTCAATTTTGAAAGTCATAAAATTAGAAAATTCACAATTTGACCGAACAACTCTTAACCCCTTAACTGGGTGCCCCGAGGAACTCTCGTCCATTTTACATTGAGCTACAATAGTTGCCCGGTTAAGGGGTTAAGTAAAAACGTTTTACAAAAATGCTGAAAATGGTTTAGGACACTGAAATTAGTCCAATAATTCCTCTGAAAACTCAAGACATATTCAAAAACGCAATCCCTTGCAACCAACCTTCAAGACAATGCCTCGCTTCCAATAATTTTCTTGATGCAGCGGACTTAATAACAGTGCTGAGCTGCTCAAAACAACGAACAGAGATTTCCCACGATTCGCCTTTTAACTTCATAACCAACAGCGGTCGGCCCTTTTTGTCGACTGCATTGGAAACAACCTCTGAACCTCTGCCAAAGACAAACAGTAAACGATATCTTTGTCTGCTACTTTATTCTTCTAACAAAGCAAAAAACAATAATTTTTTACCCACCCTAGTAATCAACTTCATGCAATGCCTATGAAGGCTATGATATATTAACTTATAATGCTGGACAGGGCCTGTTTTAAGAAAAAAATTATTACTGCACCAAACTCAGAAAATTTGTGGACATCCACGCAAAAAAACAAGCAAAAAAGGTCGTTCGGAAAATTTATCACTGCACAAAGAACAGAAAATTGCATTTGACCAATGCACATTTTCATTTTATCACTGCACATTTTAAATGTGTATCACTGCACGTTTTGACAGGCCCTGATGCTGGAAAACAATCATGTCAGGACAAACAGAACCTAGCTGCTGCATGGAAAAACAACATTTAACTGAGCAAAATCCTCACTTATTCTTGTAGTTGGCTGGTAATTCGGATGGTTTCGTCTCAGTTATCCAAGTCAGCGGTTGGTTGAAGAAAAATTTACTCTCGTCGGAACCTTTGGCGGATATCTCCTCAACGAAATCGATCATTTCCTTGAGAAGGATTTCGTTAAATGGACTGAACTCCAGTTTACCATGACTTCCTTCTTCTGCCGAGGTCCACTGAGCGGCGCTCGACAACGTATGGCCCATGTCTGTTTTTTCAAAGACAAAGCAATTAGTAGTACTGCACCAAGCCAACTAACTCTATGACAAAGTCGTAGCTAGAGTATTCGGCGCCCGGGGCAAGGTATAGATTTTTCGCCCTCAAAAGTCTAAAAACTGGTGATGACCTTTTTACTTTTTTGCTTATCAAACTTTGTTTATTTATATTGCGGTTGATCATATTTGGGGTGGTCTTAACTCGGGCGGTTATAACTGGGCGGTCATAGCTGGGGCGGTCATAGCGGGGGCGGCTACCATCTGTAACCCTCTTAACAATAAGCAGCTACTGCGGTGCTACTGGCGAAAGGGCTATATAAACTCACGAGATTTTACTTATTTATTAGTTTGCTTAATCCAAAACGATTTATAAAATTCTAACTGATAAAAATACACCAAAATCATCGTTTGAACTGGATATAGATTGAATAAAATAATTAAACTGACCAACAGATGATCCTCTCCGATGGCAAAAATCTGGAAAATAGAGTCTGAGAATTGAAGAACTCTTCTCCAGAAATTTTTCATTCCAAAGCAGAATACAGACAATAACTTCCGTTCTAACATCTGACTGGTGTTGCCGCTGTAGATTTACGTCTGACTTTTTATACAGAGTTCCAGACATTTTCTCCACTTTAGAAAATGTGTCCTCAAAATCAATCAATTAATCAACTTCTTTGGTACCACGATCATGATCATCACATAGTTCCTATAGGGCACCAGACGATGGTACACCAAATTCTATCTGAGTTACAGCCTGGTCAAATCAAATAGGTCAGTCTCGTTGTCAGAGAGCAATCTAACGAGGCTAGGTCAGACCAAAAGGGTAGGTCTTAAGACTAGCTCTAAAATGCATGTATGTGATAGGAATGCAAATATCTAAAAGCAGAGCACGGTTTAAAAACTGTTGCATAACATAGAAATTAAGAAAATTTAATCACAGAAATTTCCAAGTCTAAGTATCAAAGAATGAAAGAACACCGTGATTTGGGAAGATCTGCCAGCGAAAGACTAGCTTTCTGGAACAATAGTGAAAAGTCTCCTAAGAACATTACTGTTGATTCCATGACATAGACATAACACTAAAAGTGCAGGAAAAATTAAAAGCAGGTCTTTTTGGTTTGCAGTCTTTACTTGCTTATTGTTAAGTGACAACTCATTAATATAAGAGACATTTATTAGCATAATGTCTAGGCCGATAGTTTGTAAACTGGTATAATTTTCCACAAATTTTAACAAATCCATCAAATTTTACAGAATTTTATCAACTGCAATAACCCTTTATTATCAGAAAATATACATATTAAAATATCTAAGATACAATTTGCAAAATTCTAGATCACCGCCAATTACATCTTTTACCTATAAGATATGTTAAAAGCAGTTCGCAAATACCATGCAGTTCTGTGTTTATCATATTGGAAGTTTACTCTAAAGTGCAGAAATATTACCCGGTAGTTTCTAATTTTGAATAAAAAATGTGCCAACAACAGTAGCTAATTAACAACTAATGTTAGTAACCCACTCAATAATGACTGTACAGTGCACATGCAAGTATTTCTGAAAATTGATCCTATGAATACCAAGTCTGACACTGAGGCTTGTTCCATTTAAAAAAAAAAAAACACAGAAGATGTTCGAATCCGCATTCACGAACAGTTTTACAGGATAACCGACGACTGCCTCATAGATCCTGTATTCAGAATTCTTCTCACAACCCACATTATTGCACAGTTGCTTTCGTAAAGTCAACAAAATAATTTATCAGTGGCGTGCAGAGAGAGAGAGAGAGAGTGGTTGCCTGAGGTGGATGCCCGAGGACAAAGTCAATTTGGACACCCGATCCCTGCTGCATGCCCGGTGCTGGCGAATAAAAAAAGGTGGCCGAGTCAATTACGATGCCCCGATCTGGTGTTTGCCCGGGGACAAATCGATAATTTTAAGGATTTTAATGAAAATGTGTTCACGAGCAAAAAAGGTTGCCAGGTCAATTTTTATACCCCTCTGGTGGACGCCCGGGGTCAGCGTCCCACCCTCTGCACGCTACTGTAATTTATAAAAGAAAACTTTTGTAAACTGATAACTAGAAACACAGTATCCAGTGAAGTTTTCATAAGTAAAACGTCTGGTGTGGTCCTTAGAAGCATATTCACAAAAAAGTGTATATAAACAACTTATGCAAATCAACCCTAATCTGATCAAAGAATATTAATTCAATGTTAAAATTACGTCATCACAAACAATAAAATTTGATAAAACTAAAACTTCCACACAGCTTGTCTGCATTGTCTGCATAATAGGGCTCATCCATATAGTACATACTAAAAAAAGGCATATTTTTCAACCCCCATCCACCCTCGGTTTGCACAGGGTCCATCCGTATAGTACGTACGTACTGAGGAAGGTTGGGTTGTGGAGATTGTTCATATGTACGCTGTGTGCAACGGGGGAAGGTGGGGTTGCAAAGATGCCTTTTTTACATACATATGTACTGTACTATATGCATGAGCCCACACCGTACATATGCAAAATCTCCTAAATCCAACCCCCTCAGTGCAAATGCAGTATTATGCACTATATGGATGGACCCTTATAAGAGCTAGAGTGAAAGATATAATTGAATGAAACTACTGATGTTCAAACGAGTCCTAAATGAGCATTCGTACGAACCCGGCTGCGAAAAAATGTTGTTCGCAAGTTATAACAAAACTTCTGCGACAGAATGAAGCTTCAACAGATACATTCTAATCCCAAATGATAATAACTAAGATATGAAACACCAGAAAGAAGCATTACTGACAACTTGACAAGCAGTTTGATTATGTTATCAGACACCGAACCAGTGCACAAGTAAGTAACACAATACAGATATGCAAACAACAACACAGATGGATGTAGGGTCAGTGCCAGGCACCCACAGAGTCCACAAATTTTGGGGTCACAGAGCCCTGCCCAAAGGATAAATTGTTTCGTAATTACTGCAACATCCCTAACATTCTCCATACTTGGGCGGCCAAAATATTTATTCTGCATGGGGGGGGGGAGGTTACCAGGGCAGATTAGACCCAGCCCTGAATGCATGTATGCCAGAATTCCATCTAGGACTTTCACCAATTTAACAATCAGTCTACTACAGTGTATGATAAACAAATACAGAAACTGCCATAGTATAAAAATAAAAAATGCACTAGCACCAATCCAAGACAGACACTAACAACTTACGAATACACACAATAAATGTGCAACACACTATATAAATTCTATAAATAGGCCTAGGTATTTCTTAAGAAATAATTTTGTAAAAATTCTTAAAATCAACCCTATTTATCAGATTCATGTCTGAAGGGGAAGGAAAGCTACGTTGAAAATGTGCAAATACAGTCTCTCTTCACGTGAAAATTTAATGTTTCCAGCTTTTGTTGGCAAAATAAATTAGCAATCAAAGTCACGGAATGAAAACAACTTAGTTTAAAATGGCCCCAAACAAAAGAAACTGAATGGAACAGAGATGTAGCAAGTACAAATTATTTCAAGTACAAGTACAAGTACATGCATTCCAAAAACTTTGAGTACAAGTACAGGTACCCAGCCTCCAAGTACAATTACAAGGACTGAAAAATCGTACTTGAGTACAACACAAGTACAAGTACCAAGTACCTACATCCCTGGAATGCAGTCCTTAAAAAGCTTCAACGAAAGCACTTTCTATTTTAAAAAATTTCTAAATACGAGTTAAATGGTCAAGATTTTAGTTTCTCAATTTCAAAAATTATCCATGTCTTCTGTATCTTGATTATCAGCTTTTTTCATGGTAACCAAATCAAAGATATTACATTTATGGATTGTGTGGTTGGCCCAATGTAAGTCATTCCCAGTAGCACAAATAAAAAAACTTCGTAATGCACCTTTATAACAGTAAATTACTTTTGGGAAACTGATTGCTCCCAAAATTTCTGCTAACAATAACATCAAGAACTACCCTCAGCATTAGCCTAAATGACTAGGTATAAGATAGTAATCATATGGTCTGTTTGTGAAAAACAGCATTAAAAATGCTATTACAAATAAGAGAACCGGGCGGGAAGATAGCAGAGTGGTAACAACGTTGGACAATGGAGCAGGAGGTCGTGTGTTCAATTCCCGCAGGAGCATATGGTCTCATTTGGTGGAAAAACAGCACTAAAAATGCTATTACAAATTAGTTAACCACCTCAGATGAAAATATAATTTTTCTGTGCAGCCTAATTCAGCCCACAAAATGAGTTACCCAGTAATTAGACAAGTTACCCATTATCCAGCCAAAATTTTGTTATCCCTCATATGATCAGTAACATTGACTACATAAAAAGCAAAGTATATCATCTCTTGTCATCGCCATCATCATAATCATGATCACTCCAGAACTGAAACTGACAACAGAGTTTTCACAGTCCACGATCTTGGAACCTTCTTCCAATGTCTGTCAGATTTTCCAACGAACTGATCACTTTCAAATCAAGACTCAAACCTCATCTCTTTCAGGTAGCATTCCCTCCTTGATCTCTCCTGCCGAGTGATACCTGGACTGACCCGGACTCTTACTGCTCGGATTTGGAGTCTCTATCGATCGAAGCCTCAAGGTATTAGAAACGGTGCTACAAAATGCAACTGCCATAATCGCAATTGAAGACGAACAAAATATAGACAAAAGACAAGAGTGCATTCTGTCTGCGACAATTTCTAATGCTCGACAAGCTCCTTTGATTACCGTGTGTTCGAGAAACTTTAATATCCGCATAACAAATGCAACAAAAACAACACATATCGCAGTAATAATTGTAGTGACAACAGTCATATATTGCGGTAATTTGTAGTGACACAATACTATAGCTAACTAACAGTAAATGCAGACAGATGCACAACAGCTTTTTCTCACAATATACAGAAAACAAAAAAAAAAAAACAGCGATTGATTATAATTATTCGATGATTTTCTCCACAAATTCCAGGAAACGTTTGGCGTACTGGTCGGGCTTGACGGTCGAAATTTCCGCGCCGGCGCCGTGCTTCATGGTTTTGGCCGCCTGTGCCGTGCGCTTCTTGACGCCGTAGCGCGTCAAGACGTCGATAACGGCGATGAAGTAAACCTCGCGCCTCGAACATTCTAAAAACGCAGAATTAAACACAGTCGAACGTTCACAAACGTTCATCCAAACGCTAAAAATTTCCATAAGATCAGTCTTCTTTATGTGTCGTCCTCTGTCAGTCATTTTCCTCCATATATATATATATATATATATATATATATATATATATATATATATATATATATATATATATATATATATATATATAAATAAAAACACATATATACTTAATATGTACTAACACTTTCAAGACAATTAAAATTGATTCAAAGATATCTACAGGAACATTTTACGTACGATCAGAATTTCGCAGGGCGTAGAATTCCGTGACTGGATCTAGCTCTCCGGGGAATCCCTGTGCCCGGAAGAAGACGGAGCCAGCGGGCTGTCCGGTGGGGTCGGTACCCCGACAACGTTGTAACTGCCGGCCGAGTCGTAGCCGTCCTCGTCAGCATCGGCGTCAGCATCGCGATCGTTATTCGCCGCGTCGCCCTGCTCCGTTTCAACCGCATCGCAGAAGTGAATGCCAACAAGCAGGCTGTAGTCCATCAGGTTTAGACCAGCTAACAGCTGAAGAAGACAATTGAATAGATGGGTGGAATAAGGAGTTAAATGCAGTTACCACCTTAATGGTGAGATTGTCAATTGAAGGGCCCAGAGGAATAAGGAAGTAAATCCAGTTACCCCCTTAGTGGCGAAAATATCAGTTGAAGGGTCCGGCGAAATATGAAAGTAAATGCAGTTACCCCTCTTATTGTTATTGTTATTGATACTCAAACCATTGGGGGGGGTCGGATACGGTTACCTCCTTATTCCACCCATCCATTCAATTAATGAAACTGAATTTTAATACTTTGTAACTATATGCAATGTAACCGAGTATAACGGCAGTTTAAGGGTTAACAGTAAATTCAATCGTAAAATCGTAAGCACAAATATTTTAACTTAATGCATAAATGTAGAAACTCTCTGAATCGTGACAGAAAAGTAGATAAGTAAGATTCCAAATCAATAAATAATTTTAAAAATTATCTTACCTCTATATCTCGCTGAATTGTCTTGATCAATTTATCTCTCTTTTCTGGACCAACGACGATTTTTTGACCGTCGTTTAGAAAATCGTTGTCCTTTAGTGTTGGGAGATCCTTAGTCCTCTCCTTTTCACTTGCCAGGCGATCAACGGTTGAGCCCTGGAAAAAATTGGAAAATGCCAAGTTAAAATAACACAAATCAACATAACTGCATTGACCATCAAAAATACTGATTTCTACCGAAAACCAAAATACCAAGACACAGCGTAACGTATCATTTAGTAAAACTACGCACTACAGGGGTGACACATTACGTTCATTCGTATAACACTGTACAGAGTCATGTTAAAAAGACATACACAGACCAAATCAATTTTAATATACGAAGATCGTAGTGAAGACATATTGAAATACAGGTGGACAAAAAAAGAAGTACCTTCAGGTCGTACTTTCTGTGAATCTTCAGACGATGACTAAACGCATTTCTTCTAATAGCAAGGTAGGTTTCTGTCTCGTTTACCGTCACACGGTACATGCCCAGGTACTGCGGCAAAAGAGTATCGCCATGGCTCTCCACAATGTACTAAGTAAAACAAGTCACTGAAATCATTTAAAGTAAGTATCATTCAATCACTAAATTCAATTCAATCATTTGACTCAATCAATTCAATTCAATCAATTCAATCAATTCAAAATAATGCATATTCTAGATTGACCAGCTAACTGTTTGAGTAAAGCAACTGCGACTTTTAATCACAATTTTTAGAAAGTTTGAAACATCTGCTAGAAATTGAAATGCAACATTTACAAAACTAGCATTATTACTGCTGATCTTTCTGGATTCAAAGTTGATGCCTCAACAGCTAAGACTTGGCCATACATTTTACAGTGGTGGGTATTGGTCATGCCTGCTGCAAATAATGGCATCAATTATTGTTGTTGGGGGTTAGAGATATAATGTCCATGCTGCCTACCCAAAGTTGGTTTGCATTTCAGAACATTGGAATAATTCAGTGATTAGACAACGTTTACCTTACCTTTAAATACCTCTACCACCATTTACCATACTTGTAATGTAATGTAAAAAGTACAAGTATTCTTGGGACAGCTAGTAAAGGGGCTAAGATGCTGACAGACACAAGGATGCACATTGGACCTAGGGCTCATCCACATAGTACATACAAAAAAAGGCATATTTTCAACCCCCCCTGTTACACACACCATACATATGCAAAAATCTTCAAAATCCAACTCTCTTCAGTGCGTACATACTATATGGATGGACCCCTCTGAAGCATGTATGTTACTAAGGATGCATACAAAATGATATTTTCATACCTTATTCATTACCAGAAAATAGTCCCCATCCAAACAGATATGTTTTTAAGTTCATAATGCAAACACTTTCTAAAGTGCAAACACTGTAACTGATTGACAGTTGAACCTGGTGATAATCCTTCAGGATGTTGTGCATTTCGGCCACCTGTTCGCTCTGGATGGTCTTGATGAAGTACTTGTTATCAAAGGATACCAGCGCCCGATAAGCAGACGTCTTTCCCGCAGGGTCCGTGTCCAACGGGCATTTCTTTGTTAGAGATCGCTAAAATCGTAACGAAAATAAAAACCAAATGACTGTGAATGCCCAGGTCAATTTTTTCTATTTGCTAATTTAATCTATTAATTTAAATATCATTATTGATTAATCTGTTCAAACCATTTTAACATTAGGGTAAGTGAAGAACAAATAATATGCAGGCAGCTACTGTCACTAGAATTTTTAAATTTATGACCACCACCACCTACCCCCAAAAAACCAAATTAACCAAATCACAAATAAATAGCAAGTACCACAAATGCCAACTACATCAAAAAAGTAATGTTATATCATCAGGTCATAATTTGGACACCCTAATCAGCAGGTTGGAGTGAGAATTTTTCAAAATTATTGACAGAAAACTCTGTCAAGCTTGACAATAACTCCTGTGGAAATAAAAAAATCTGAGAATTTACCAAATAGCTGCTATCGTCCACTCCAAATCGCTCTCGAAGATTTCGAAAAACAATCGGACAGTATTCTTTGAATTTGAAATGACTTGGCATATTGTCTCTAAAGTAGAACAAAGCAGTTTCATCAAGCCATTATATAACTGGTACATTTTAAACAGTATCTAAAAATTCCAACATCACTTATATTTCAAGTTTAAAGCAATTCTGGTACAATCTGACACTAGGTCTGAATTAAATACAAAAATAAATTAAATATGATCAAATCACCGTGAGAAAAAATACACATTCGAATGCTAAAGAGGAAGACAATTCAGTTAAGGTTCGTGGGAACTTGGAAATTTGTTTGTTCAAAAATGAGCATGGAGGATATAAAAATGTCCTTTCATATCTCAGTAAGCTTATCAACAGGACAGATCTAGTGGCAACAGCAGAAGGCATTACGCAATACACAACTGCAGAATTCAATAACATAGCTGCACACTCAACATAATCCATCTGACATTACAAAGCATGGCTTCCAACTCATTTACTTCAATACATGATGTGCTTACAATCCCATTCGAAAGACTTCTGCATGCTCCCACTCATGAGCTGAATACTTAAAGTGAATATGGCTTAGGCCTGCAGGGGTGGCCAACCTTTTACTACAAGTGGGCCATTATAAATTGTGATCAGCCTGCAGAGGGCCGCATTGTTTTGCTGCCCCTTGCATATTGTTTTTAAAAAGTAGCGACAGTCACGTAACGGTAGTAACTGGTAACAGTTACAACTAAACAGCAGTTTAAAATACTTTACTATTTTACTAAATTAAGCACAGGAACTAAAAGACTTACTCATCAATCAATATCTTATGCATAAATAGGACCAATAAAATTTATCTCAAGAGATCCCCGCGGTCCACCAATTAGCAGCCAGTGGGCCATGTGTGGCCCGTGGGCCACCGGTTGGCCACCACTGGCTTAAGGTATGGCAGAACATTGACTGCAATATGACACCTCAAATGTCAGATATAGCAATGGTGCAATTTTTATTATTATTATTATTATTATTATTATTATTATTATTATTATTGCTGTATTACTATATTTTGCTTCTTACTTGTTGAAGAGGTGATTGTCCACACGAGTCTTTGTATATGCTTTAAAATCATCCGGCATTAACATAATCGGCATGCTCACATGACTTAGTCCAGAAATCTAAAAATCAAAGAAAAATATTAGAAATAATATATATAGAGAGAGAAATTAATTCTAATGCAGCCAATGAATGCACATGAACAAGACATGACACACCTATATGTGTTAGCCATAGCCACACATTTTGGATTATAGCTAAATAAAACAAATAGCGAAAGAGAGATGTAAACAAGACAGTGGCTACAAAACAGTCACAGACTGAATGATTGTTAATTTATTGTAGACGGAGTAAGCAGAACAGGAGAAAGTTTTGATGTTAGAAAATACTTTTAGTGTCTGAAAGGCTAAATGAATCATGAACCGTCACACCATCAATGCAGTGGTTGGGGTAGCACTTTTACCCCAACTGAAAATGCCTGGGTCTTCCGCGTGCCACTGAAAATCGCAATGCGTGGCACGTCTGGCAAAGAAGTACATTAGTACTTTTTAAAATAAATGCTAAAAAAGTAGGCCTACATTAGTATTATGACCATAGCCATCATCATCATCGCCGCCACCAACTGTAGGAAGCATTCTTCTCATCCGGGATGTAACCTTAACTTTCAAGGACCGTCCAAACAACTATCAAGAGCGTCGAACTCGCCTCCGATCCTATTTCACACACGCTGCAATCTAACGCAGTCGAAGCAACTATAAAGGCGCTACAAAAATCGTCCAATATGATTATAATGGGATGGTCGTGGTGGCTGCGATACCGTGTGATTTATGCCCCACATGAACACGCTGAGCAGGGGTTCGTTGGCTCGGAAGAGATCCCTCTTTGGTCGGACGGCCTTGATCGGCTTCTTTTTCTGGATCGCTGCATTACCCGACATCGTCGGAACAAATCCAGCGAGCACGAAATGCGCTACAAAGATGTTGCGTCTCGACTGGCAAACAAAAGCTCTTAGAATCTCAGCACGAACATTAAAATCCCCACACGCCCTACTGTATAGCGCTACATAAGTATCGTCAGCAAAGACGAATATATTTAGAATAATAATAATAATGTGATTTTAAGTGGTTTAGGAGGCTAAGTAAGCCTGTGTGAAAACCACTGATGTAACCATCTGCATTCAATAACCTAGTTTATCTAGATAGCCTTTGAATCCGTTCACTGTTTCGACTGTCACTCCCACCTCGTCCAAACTGTTCCATTTGTCCACAACCCTTGCACTAAAAAAGTTTTTCTTTCTTGGACCAACCCTCTGCTTAAACAATTTGCACTTGTGGCCTCTTGTGCTGCTATAGTGTGCCAATGTAAAGAATCGATCATATGGCACATCTACTTTCCCAGTCATTATTTTGTATGTTTCTATCAAATCCCCTCTCTCTCTTCTCCTTTCTAATGTTGTCAGTCCACAGTATTGAAGTCTTTTTTCGTAGCTTAAATTATGGCACCCATTGACCATCTTCGTTGCTCGTCTTTGCACTTTTTCTAAAAGTTCTATATCTTTTTTCAAGAATGGATTCCAAGCCTGAACACAGTATTCCAGATGAGGCCTTACTAATGACTTATAAAGTTTAATGATTATCTCTTTGTCACGACTCACAATTGTCCTTTTCACCATTCCCAACATTTGGTTTCCCTTTTTTGCTGCCTCCATGCATTGGTGAGATGGATTCATACTTCTATGGGTGATTATCCCCAAGTCTCTTTCTTTTTCTGTTGTGGAAAGAGACTAAGAAAGATAGGTAATCAAAGAAGTAGCACTGTCCATTTGTTTTGCTATTTTTACCATTTAATTTATATTTAAATTTATAAATTTTAAAAGTAATTAATACTGATCCTGGCTAACAGGAAACCTGGCCACAACTATGGTAGGGAATCAATCGACATAATAATAATAATGTGATTTTAAGTGGTTTAGGAGGTTAAGTAAGCCTGTGTGAAAGACATGTGAAATTATATAAGGCAATTAAGAAATCAGTCAACTTAAAACTACACTCAAGAACATCAGGCAATGAATTTAGGGAATACTAGCCCACCAAAAGAAAGAAAACTAATTCCACTATTCTAGACCAGATATACAGGGATACAGTAAAGCACTATGTAAAGTAAAGTAAAGTAAAATCTCGTGGATTTCTATAGCGCCTTGGAAAGCAGCACAAACAGTAGCTGCTTATTCTTAGGCGCTCAGCCTCTCTTAAAATAGCCATAGGAAAGGTGTGGGATCAGCCAGGCAATGGTCAATATCCGAAGGGCAGTGAGGCTAGGTTGTTACAGCTATGGCGGAAATGATTTAAGAAACAGGAAGGATTTAAGCTTAGACCTGAAGACTTGAGGAGATAGTGTGGGAATTATAGGAAATGAGGAATCAGATTTTATTGTTTTAAAGTGTCCAAGTGTGCGAAGGGAAGCTGGGATCGAGTTCCAGAGTTCAGGTGCAGCATATGAGAAGGCACGGTTGCAAATTTTCAGGGATGACTGATTTAGCGGGCGTGACAGAGTGAGATGAGATGACGAGCGTGTGGGTCGAGGAGGCTGAGGGGTTAATAGTGATCTAAGGTAGACAGGTTTTGATGACTGAAGTGAGCTATGTGTAAGTGTTATTATCTTATATTGATACGTTCAGTTATTTTAAGCCAATGTAATGATTTTAGTATGGGTGAAATATGGGAGAATTTAGGTGACATAGTAACAGCACGAGCTAAAGCATTTTGTATTGATTGCAATTTGTTGATGGAGGCTTTGGGAAGGTTATAGTAGAGGGAGTTACAGTAATCTAATTTGGAGTGGACTATAGAGGTGGCGATTGTGGACGCAGTCTTAATATCAAGACAAGGACGTAGGCGACGAAGGTCACGAATATGAATAAAGCAGGCTTTTTGAAAGTTGGGAGATTTGTGATTCAAGTTTAGAAAAGAGTCAAATTTGAATCCGAGATTTCTAGCAGTTGGAACAGGGATTATTGTGGTGTCAGGAGCTAAAACTAGTTTAGGATTGTCAATTTTTTGAGTTGTTGGGGTAGTCCGATTAAAAGGAACTCTGTCTTAGATGGGTTGAGAGCGAGGAGATTAGATGACATCGATGCAGAGATTGACGAGAATGCAGATTCAAGCTCAATAATAGAAGCATTGAATGAAAGAGGTGAGAAGGACAGGAATAGTTGAGTGTCATCGGCATAGAGTTGGTGATTTAATTTGAGGGAATTAATTAGAGATGAAAGTGGTGTGGTGTAAAGGCTGAACAGTACAGGCCTGAGAACAGATCCTTGAGGCACTCCATAATCTATAATATGAGAAAGAGAAATTTGGCCAAGACAGGACACTTGAAAAGACCGAGATTTGAGATAAGATGCAAACCAGTTGTGAGCTTTTTCAGATATGCCAAACCAGAGAGAGAGTCGCGAGCAGAATTTTGTGATCTATGGTATCAAATGCTGCAGAGAGATCAAGGAGACAAAGGCCAGTAACTTGTCGGAGACCAATTGCAGTTAAGAGTCTGTCATAAATGTAGGCGAGGACAGTTTCAGTTGAGTGATGTTTAGTGTAGGCAGATTGATGAGCATTATATAGTGAGTTACTTGAAAGGTGTTCATTCAGTCTAGAAAGCACAATTTTTTCAGTAAGTTTTGATAGAAGAGAAAGATTTGAGATGGGGCGATAGTTATTGAGATCTTCTCTGTCAAGGCCAGGCTTTTTTAGGAGAGGAGTGACAAAAGAGTTTTTGAATGCGGATGGGAAAGTGCCTGAGATAAGAGAGAGGTTGATGATTCTAGTTATAATAGGCGTAAGCACGGTGGCACACTGTTTGAGTAAAGAGGTAGGTATAGGATCTAAGTCACATTGTTTGTTTGGCAAGGATAGTAGAAGTTTGGATACCTGTCATTTGGATATGTGTTACTAACTTACTGATAATGAATTACATAGCTTGCTAGCTCCCAATAAGAGATGGAGACTACACAAGGAATGGTGTGATGATATTGAAGAATGGTGTGGAAGCAGTTTACAGGATCTTAGTCACAGAGCAACGGACAGGAAAGAATGGCAGAAAACTGTGGAGATGGTATTATACACCAACGGGCGATGAGCCCACGGTTAATGATGATGATGATAGCTTGGTACCTAAACTACATTTCTTGTTGTTGCAATGGTTCCAGTGAAATGCTGTTTAGGCCAAGACTATTCCATCATGCAGCAGCTAGTACAGGACACTGTAATGTTTTGGACAATATCGGTAATTTTCTATAACTGCATTATAAGTGGATAGATGGAACAGAAGCATGGCATTTACATTAACTTGGTTCCGATTTGTTCATTGCCAATACACTGTATTAAGATAAGTAACAACGGACAATACAGTTTTCTTGTTGAAATTGCAACACTGTAATGCATAAATGTGGCAACAGAGACTAATAGCAAATGCTTGCTAGCGATAACATTCCAAATAATCACTGTAAAAATACTAGGTCACACTCAAAGACAAATAATGTACAGTACTGTATTAATACTGATATCAGAAAGAAAAGATCGCTACATCAAGAAATTAGCTTGAAAGACAATTTTATGATCCAATGCCAAGGTGTGTGTGCATGTGTGTCACAGTGTGTGTGTGACAGCTCAACTGCAGGAAAATAAAACGAAATTAAACACTTTAAAATCTCAATTGCTCAAATTCTGCCGATAGATTTTCAATTCATCCTCTAGTGCTTCTTTAAACAAATGTCTCTTTTTGGATTCGTCTCCATCCGAAAGCTCCATAACATCCAATACGGTTTTATTTTCCAAATCCTTCAGACTGGCAAGAAGTTTAATGTTAGGATTACCACCGAGAGGTGAAACCACTCTATGCGCCCTGTAAAGCTCGTGGCTTCTGTCCACGATTCTTTGAAAACGCGGCCTCTCCCTAACCGGGTCCTGTTCTCCGTAATCGGGCGAAACGGACAAGCTTCCGATGTCTACATCTCTGGCAAATGCAAACGGTTTGTAGATGGAGCGAGCGGGATTTGGTGTCGCCGTGAACCAGTGAACGTTGGCTTTTGACGAGCCAGACGGTGTCAGCAGAGACACCTGAGAGCCAACTGACACCGAAATATCAGTACGACAGATACAAGAGTCTTTGTCCCTCAAGATGGCAAACATTGAAGATACGTCAAATGAACCTGCAAAAGAGAATAGAAGTAGTTGAAAAAGCTAAGTTACATTACTGTATCCGTCCCGAGCTCTCAAGGTTAACCTCAAGGTTCATAGGACGGCACTGATCTCCGTTTCCAAGGCTCTCAGTTACATGATTTAGGGCCAGTGTTCTCATGCAACGCTCCTGTTTACTCCGCAGATTAATCCGCTACTCAGTCGCCATCACCATCCAGCGAAAGAAGGATGAGTTGACCTTAGGCTCTCGAACCCGCAACCTTCCGCTCCGTCGTCCAACGTTGCTACCACTCGGCTAATTTTCCCCTCACATTATGTTACTGTAGAAGAAGATGAAAAGTTACAACAACTTGGTAACATGAGGTGGTCAATGGTCATGTAATATCATGTTATCATCCTTCAGCTGCTTCCAGTTGCTGATTTCTCTAGAAGTCTAGGACATCCTTCCAGTGTTCTTGGCCTCTGGATACTTCCTCAAGAGTCAACCTCTCTCCCTTCTGTCTTCCCATGGATAGATATTCCACTGTCTTCGAGGTCCTTGTCAAAGACAATCTATTCATTTTATTTTGGTCTTCCCACTGCTCTCTGTCCATTCTAGGTTGTATTTAATGATCATTTTATGGTTTTTGATGTGTTAGTTTTAGTAAATAATTAAAACTGAAGGCCAAAAATGCCACAGAAATAAAAAAATACACAAATCATATAAGTCCTAATGTTCATCACTAAGCAAATACTGATTAATATCTTACAAAACAAACATACACGTATGGCACACCCAACAGCAGTACTATTAATGAAATAAAAACAAAAATGCAAAGTTAAAATAATAATAGTAATCTGCAATCTTCCTTTTAAATGACACAATGAATGATTAAAAATTTAAAATTTAAAAAAATTTTCTATGAAAACTTTAGTTCTGCATGATTACCATTCTGTGATAATTTCTCCAGGAGTTCTTTACCAGCAAGATATCTATGCTCACCAGATCCCTTTGGAGGTAGCCCTGCTCGAACTAAAAATCAAAATTCCAACTATAAAAAGACATATCCATGGACCACAAGACAATTATTCAAGAAGATAACACTGGGAATATAAAGTGTAATGTAATGTAATGCAACATTTGCACAGCGCCTCTTTTTCTAATTAGAGGTGCTGGTTTCATTTGGTCTTAGAGCATGATAAAAAAACTTGGCCTGTTCATCATAACAATTCAATCTTGCTTAATCCAGCAGTAAACTAAGATGAATAAAACCCCTATATATTTCTCTCCCCTTTCCAAAGCCTCAGGTCAGGTCAGGTTTTCATCCTCCAGCTGTGTCCAACTATTGACTTCTCCATGACATCTCTACAAAGTTCTCTGTCCTTTGCTATTTCTTCCAAGGTCATTCGGTGTCTTCTGTCAGTTTTTCCGTTGACACTCAGTCCTGCCATGTGCAGATCCTCTTCCAATCTGTCCACCCGTCGTCTTTTCGGTCCTCATTTAGATGGTTCCCCTCTGGCTTGTAGTTGAAAATTCATTTTCTTATTTCTTCCATTCTGAATATGTGTCCAGTCCATTTCACTCTTCCCTTTCTGATTACTTGTATAATGCACCATTGCAGTGTTCTCTCTTTAACTTTTTCACTTTGCATCCAATCCTTAGTATCCTTCTAAGCAATTTATTTTCTGTTGCTAACATTTATTTATTTTGCAAAAAGAGAATTATGCAAAAATTGTATAGATTACATGAAAATGTTACAATTCTTTGTGCTGATATTTTATATTTACTTAAAATTCAACTGAATACCGGTATCACAATAATTACAATAGGACAATACAATGCCTTCACACATTCAATTTTTAAACCCCGTATGAAAATTTTCCCTAATTAGCTTCAATATGCAATAGTCCATCATTCATGCTTCTTTGTACATAGGGCTCATCCATATAGTACAAATGCAACAAGGGCATATTTTCAACTCCATCCCAGTTTTCACACTAAGGTATATGGATGGACCCATACTGTATTGCTGTTATCTCAACTAAATCAACATTACAGCATTATCTACTGTAGCCAATAGGCAACCCTTAACCAACCACACAAACACAAAGCAAACTGGAGGGCAGACCTGGAGGGCAAGTCGAAAAAGCCATTGCAAAGTTGAACGGTCCTTCGTCTGGCTCCCAGAATCCTTTGCGCTGAGCAACGTCAAGGAGACCGTTGGACATCGCGTCGATTTTCGTCTCAATTGTCAGAAGATTTGAAATATTTCTAACGCCATCTAAAACAAAAAAACAGTTTTCCTCAAAACATTGTAATATCAGATTTTAATTTGTATCAGGGCTTAATTAGACTGAACTAAACTCACGATAAACAAAACTGTCTTTCGTCATACTTTTACATAAGCCAGCCAAAACAGAGCAGGGAAATTTCTAGGATTGTGAATTTGGGGGGTCGACCTTAAATTGGGGTCCAAAGCTAATTAGTATGCATTTCCTATGCATACCATGGTCACATTACCAAATTTTGGGGGTGTTGACCTCAAATTGGTGGGGGTGTTGGGAGGCGTTAGGGGGTGTAAAAATATCCCTGAGAGAGAGAGAGAGAGAGAGAGAGGCAGAGGCAGAGACAGAGACACACAGAAAGAGACAGAGATAGAGACAGAGAGAGAGCTTTTCACAGTTTGCTGGATCATAAATAAGTTCCACTTACTTTCCACTCGTTCAGCGGCCCAGTGCTGCCCCGCAGTTTCGAGTACCCAGGCCTCACGACTGTCGGCAATAATGAAACTATTGCAATACGAAACCGATGCATACTCTGGATCCTCATAGCATCGTCCACCCTGTCCGTAGGTTTCAAGAAGACCGGTGATAACATCAAGGGCTTGGCCAGCAGTCGCACCACGCTCCAAGCCAAGTCTTTAACACACAGTCAAGCAAATGCTTAACCCTTTGACATCGACAATCCATAAAACTATTAGGTTATGAAGCCAAAATATCGGCTAAAGAGTTAAGCACTACAATAAGAGTGCAGACTGCTTAATTTACATTCTGTGTGTGTATGTGTCTGTGTGTGTGTGTGTGTGTGTGCATGTGTGTGTGCTTGTTGGCATGCATACAGAAATACATTAAATGCAAAAGTGAAGCATAGTCAAGAATAAGTGATTATACATTATTTGTCTATTCTCACCTTACATAATCCATGCCCAAAAGCTTTTCAATAAGACAGCTCATCCCTGTAAATCGTGTCCAAACAGCCTCATTGCCAATGGCGACCCCGTGCTCGTTGGCACCCATTTCTGCTCCCCACATCCACGCAGGTTTACTGAGGACGACCGCAAAAGTGTGAGGAACTTGCGGTATGTCGATGTAAGTGCACTAATAATAATAATAATAATAATAATAATAATAATAATAATAATAATAATAATAATAATAATAATAATAATGTGATTTTAAGTGGTTTAGGAGGACTTCTCCTGTGTTGAAAACCAAACTTTTCAGTTTATGTTCTATTATCTATTAATACCAGTAAACATCAGTTCCAAGAACACATCCTTAGTTAAGTGCATAAGATTACAGAAATGCATTTGAACATGTAATTCAAGCCATTTCCACAATTGTAAGCTGGCGCCATCTGCCATCTGTGTGAAAAACTGTACGTCCGAATGCAAATTTTCGTATCCAGCATGCCAAGAAAGATACTGAAGGGTCAAAATTATGGAAAAAGGTGTTTCATCGTTGGCCTGTGTTGCCTGCATCTATCATGATTTATGAACAAAAACTTCTCATATTAACTTTATAGGAACCAATGACAAACTCCAAAAGAGTTAACTCTAAAGCTACAACAGTGTAATGTAATGTAATGTAATGTGGAATTTGTATAGCACCTCTCCTATTTCTATTCAGAGGCACAAAATATTTATATGGCTACGATCTGCCAAGTTAAATAGGATTCCAGCTTCAATACAGCAATTAGGCTTAGAATATTTTAATCACAAAGTTGACACCTAAATTTCCTAAACTAACCGAGACAACAGATCCAGGAGCATGGTCAGCGGCTGATTTGTAAACCACTTCCTGCACCTCGTCTTCAGGTCTGTCTGAATTTTTACCAAACACAACGCAACCCTCGGCTGTCGCTGGTGGCAGAGCAACAAAGGTGTCACACGATGAGAGCATCACCGCAGAATTCGCTGACTGCCTGAAGCAAATAATAAACGGCATTGCTTCGATATTTGAGACTTTAAAGCAATCTCTGTTGAATTCAAAACAGCAGGCTCATCTGGAATGGAAATTTTGATTAAATAGATTTCTAAGAGCACAGACCCTTTCCAAACTCGTGATATTGTCAACAAGAGGAGAGCTGTGAGAGCACTCAACACCAGCGCCCTAATTGGCTACAGACAGCTGAAAATCAAATGCACAACGACCAACACCCTCTAATTACATTCTATCGCAGGCGTCCCGTACGACTTAATCATGTTTGATACTAAATTCTGATCTGCTCACTGAAATTTATACCTCGTCCAGCACTAGTAGTCATCGTCATCTTCTCTTAACGAACTTTAACGACGATGCCAAATAGTACAGAACAAAACACGGCGCTATATAAGCTCGGATAGACCGATTGGAAACACTATGCCAGATAGTTTCCGAGTCACACAACGATGCGTTATTATGCGATTATAACAAACGTTAATTATACAACAAAGTGCAAATACTATTTCAATTCAATGGATTTTAAAGTTTATAGGTTAAAAAATTAAAGTAAATTCACCTTCGGTTTCAAGACGAAAACTTTGCCCTACGATCATACCATAGACTACGGATACATTTGTGGCTAGAACTGAATGCGGCAAACTATCGTGTTTTCAATACTTGTGCATTTTAAAATTTCTAGACTATGATCATTGATCATATTTTCTCACAGCGTCCCCTTTCTATTCTGCTTCTCTGAATGATATTCCTAAAATTGACCTGTTTTTTCAAATTATTACTATCAATGATTTCTTGTTAAAATACTTTCCCGTATTTAAACTAGTGCTATAAAAGTGCATTATTGTCCGTACTGACTTCTGAGCATTGATGGGTGGCACAAGTCTCTGAAACGAGATACCTGTCAGGGACATAATACATAAACAAAAACACCAATGTTATGCCACTGGGAGAATTGCTGAATATTTCATGACAAATTAACAATCGGTGACATAGTGGGCTAAAACCGGGTGCAGGAAATTGTTGACCTTATTGGCCTATCAGTCACAGTTGCAGCATTAATATTCAAGCTCTTTAATGATTAAGCTGTGGTCCAGTTTTGATACATCTCATTAGACAAACTTCAACTTACCGAGACAGTAATGTTTATGTGGTTCAGGGACCTATATAGTTTGTTTACCCCAAGTCATTCTGGAAATTTCCAATGCCACTACAAGGCTCCCGCAACCCTGTTTATACGATTATAAGCAGCAAAATTCCAAATAGAATTTTTAAAGGCATCATCACATCTCTTTGTCCAATTGTCAAACCAAAGCCCAACAATGTAGACCAGGGGAGGCCTAACCCATAGAAGCTACGAGCCACAAATGACAATTTTCAAAAGCTTGGGAGCTGCAGTGCCACAGTTAGACACGAAAACGAGGTAGTGTGATGCCAGTGATCCAATTATTTGCAAAATTTCATTAAATCTCTGCTACTTTTATGGGACCTATGATGAAATAAGCAAACAGGCAATTTATTACTGTTGTGTGGCAATTGGCAATTGCATACTTCTGTTATCAGTGAATCTTTTGAAAAAAATGTTAAACTTTTCACGAGCCGAAAATTCTGCTAGAAAAGCCACAAGTGGATCATGAGCCGCAGTTTGGCCACCCCTGATTTAGACAATGCAAAGACAAACCAAAACTTTTAATCTCAAACTTATAATTCCTCAACGATCAGACTAAAGAATCTATGTCAAACACACGATTAGTTTGTTAATACAATTGTACGTGAACTCCTTCGGATCCACAAATTCAAAGTGTCACCCTTAAAAAATAAAAGTTAACATAGCATACAATACAGCTTATCAAAACCATAATCCAAACTATAGCATTAAGACATCTGTGATGGCTACACCCAAAGCTACAATAGAAAACCAACATTATTAAACTGTTTTCCACGTATAGAATTATTCTGGATAACTGCAATCAAGCTACGGCTTGCTTATGCCAATGACGCCACAGGCCAGACGACCGCCAGCATTTCCAGTTGTCTTGCTGAACTCATGACCGCCTTTGCCAAGATCATCCACAAGTTCATGTACCTACAAGCATCAATATCATGAGAGACAATTGACCAAAAAGTTTCTAAATACTTACTTACTGCACAAAACTGCCATAATTGAAAACAGTGCTAAGGACTCGTCCATATAGTACGTACGCAAAAAAGGCATATTTCAACCTCCCCCACCCCGTTTGCACACAGTATATATGCAAAATCTCCCAAAACCGCCCCCTCCCCTCAGTGCGTACGTACTACATGGATGGACCCTAAGCAGTGGTGCAGCCAGAATTCCAGAATAGGGGGCCGGTTCGACATTTTTCGTCCCAAAAGTCTTGACGAGAAAAAATGTCGTCTCAAACCCTTTAAAATTCTAATTATGTCGGGTGCATTTTCCTCGATCTAATATTACCCACTACCCCCCAACTACTCACTGATCTCAGACAAATCCCGTGACCAGTTATGATCAAAATAAGGTGGGTCGGCCCTCCGTGCCTACGCCACAATGGTGCTAAGAAGTCTGCATTGTCAAATGAATGCTGCAAGAAATTTATAATCGAAAATCAATCCCATAGTCTGAATATTTGTGGCTTAGATGCAATGATAATGAAACTCTTATCAAAGCTTATCAGAGGGTCAAACAACACTGAACCTACCACCACAGTACGACCAATAATCGAATTTGGTCCAACCAAATTTAGGAGCTTGTCGGTTATTTCAATTTTTGCAACACCATCTTCACCAGCCTCTACATTTCCAAGATCTCCAACATGTCTACAAAAAATAATAAATAAAACAAAATTCAAACTCTATGGGCCATCATTCTACAAAAAATATTCAGGATCTACAAAATCCGAGTTTACTTAGCGCAGCAAAAACAATATAACTTTTCATTGTATGTCCCAAAGCCCTAAAACAGCTTAATGAGTCATGCTGTACAAGTCAACCAGTAAGGTAAATTGTAATAGTGCTTATAAGGTAAAATCTTTCACCTCTCACTGTCTTCTGGAGCTCCGTGTGTCTTTCCAAATGGGTTGAAATGAGCTCCAGCACTGGTGCAGCCTGCATTACAACCATAAGCCAAATGAAATTAATATTAGGGCTCATCCATATAGTACGTACTCAAAAAAGGCAAATCTTCACACACACCCTGTTGCACACACTGTACATATTATTTACTACATAATATGCAAAATCTTCTAAATCCACCCCCCTGTCAGTGCATATGAACTATATGGATGACCCTTAGAGGAAAAGTATGTATAACAGTTTCAACTATGAACATTTTTCTATTAATGTTTCCAAGATAGAATGTTACAAATATGGACTCAAAATACATTATGGCTAGCAGCTCCATTTCCATGCATCAGAGAAACTGTGTTTTTTTTAAAATCCATATTAGCACCACAAGCCTCAACTTCTGAGGCACAGATCCACGATACAAACTCAAAGATAAATACATTTTAGCGTCAACATTTCACAAAGGCAGCTGCCAAAATTCCCTGTTTGCAGATAACCACCACCAGCACGGATAAAAATTGTGGGGGTCAGAGTAGTGTAACCACCCACTGCTTTCTCAGAAAGTTGAACACCTAATGACAAAAAGTACCGGCAACACCTAATGACAAAAAGTACCGGTAACACCTAATGACAAAAAGTACCGGTATTGCTCACCATTTGTATTGTCCCCAAACTCATGCACGTGAAAACCATGCTTGCCAGGAGTCAATCCGGAAATCTCACCCTTCAGTGAAACCGGACCATCGGGGCTCTAAAAAATAAAATCAGACATTAAAATAACACCACCAAGAAGTATTATTCTTCTGAGGAATGTACAGTCATTTATAATCAGTTTGATTGCTTGAAAACAAAAAAGTCGAACATAAAATTCCATTTTCAAATTATTTCATAAAGTAAATGACAAAATTCACTAAATTTGATGCAGCATTAATAAAGTTTGACTCGACATATTCATATTGCTAGCAACAGTAACACCAGTCATCTCTTCTAGTAATCAATCAATCAATCAATCAATCAATAAACTTCTACTGCACCACTATCAAATGTCTAGTGTCAGCATTGTCATAAAAGGACATATAGCTGATGTCCAGGCCTGCTAAGGGAGGGCCAAATGCCACTGCACACGTCATGAAAAGGCTGATAAGCAAACATAGGTCATCACCATTTTTTCTCACTAGCCACATATACTTTAGAAAATTTGAGAAGACGTTCTAGCAATTTTTAGGGGCCCGTGATTGTTCTGCCCAGGGGCACCGAAGTTTTCTAGACTGGGCCTGCTAATGTCGATATGGTCAGTAAAATAGCACAGTGCAGTTGACAACTCATGCCGCATCACAGATCATCACAACGGTGAACAGACAGGTCTGTGTATTCCTTCGACATTTTATTATGTTTTAATAACTATACACAAGAGACTGCAGCCAATATCATTATTGACTAAATACAAAATGGGACGAGACAGCCACGAGCATTACTCAGCACATTTACTATTGCACAACACAGCAGTCATAGGTTCAGTCTTGGGCTTAAAACTCCAACAACAAGCACCCGTTTCCATAACATTAAGTCATCTGGAGTGACCATTAACTTATGCCAAGTGCATTATTAAAATGGCGCTATAGAAGCTCACTAATGAATGCCTGAATCCATAAAATATGTAAGGCATTAACGCGATATTTAATCAGATATAAATGTATAAATTAGACATATTGCGGATGATAATTAAATAAACAGGACATAAATTATCTCTGCATAGGTGTACACGTGGGATAGGAGAGGAATATGACCTCGTTAATTAATTTCAATTTTCAATTAAATAGCGAAAGGTTTCCTACGGTCTGCGAGAAATGCACGACGCCCTTCGCCGGCCCGTCTCCTTTCAGCACGCAGACAGCGACGATCACCATTTTTCAGCGGTGGAAGAGGTGGAAAAGTGGGAAAACGATGAACTCGATCCAACTGCTTCGCAACCCCTTAAAGCAAAAGTCCAACAATCTTCGTCTAAAGGTTGCTTCGCATAGGTACACCCTGCCCTTAGACACTCGAAATCCAGTAGACGCTACAGGTAGAAAACTAACTTTATCGAATTTTTTGTCAAAATATCAATAATTTTAGACCTATTAGCACATATCATATATTCCTTCTCAATTTATAAAATTTTAGTTTAATATTAGTTTAGAAATAATTTACAAATAAGTCAATAGTTTATTTGAATTTTTGCGAAGATAATAGGAAATCCAGTAGTCATTGTTGAATCTTCAAAACTCTCAATTGACTTATGAAGTTCAAATAAAACAGAGCAACCCAAAGTTTCCCAAACCTGTGAAGGCAGTTGACTCTTTAAATGAATGTATGGACAATTATGTAAATTGATTTCTCGTATTTTAAAATAATAGCAGTGTCAGAGACGCTTCATTGGTTTCATTGTAATATATTTTCTACATGTTCAGCTTCATCTTATTTGTAACGCTTGGAAGTACAAACCACAAAGTAAAGTAACTTTTATTTTAGTAAGAGAGCTAATCTAATTCCTTGTATAATATGACCATAGACTCCCATAGAGTAGACCCTGTTTTCTTTTACCGGGAACGTTCATGCACTGATTGCCTTTAAATATACAGGGTTGGAGTTGCCGGGGGGGGAGGGGTTGAACCCTCCAGCTAACTTTGCAACCCTCCCAAAAATTGCATATCTGGTACATGCAGTTTCTGTCATGCTGCTCATGCATTGAATTTCAGTCCTCAACCCCCTCAATTTCACAACTACAACACTGCTTAAATATGTTCTATATCTATAATATTATTTTAATGCTATTCCATTTTTCTAAGTAGTATGCTTTCCGAAGGGTCTTAAGACACATTGATTTGCAATCTGTATTCTGGATTAGTTGAACACAATGTTATAATTTCAATTATTTCATATTAGAATGCGTAGGCTACCTTTATAGATTGCACATATTTCAACTGACATGTTTCGAGTTTGAACAGCTGCCGATCAGAAAAACACAATTAAGAAATGTGTTTGCCCAATACCCTGTTAAGGCTGCTATAGGCCAAGTTTATTATTGACGTGCTTTGGTTACCTTGCGTTACTTTGAATACAGGTGGTTGACGGAGAGGGTGTCAGGTGTCCGTACATTTGAACAACGCCCAAACTGAATTTCTCCTGTCCTATAATATAATACAACACTCACTCATCCAGCCAATATAGTCTACATGCAAGTGAAAAGACTTGCAATCAGTCAAAAATATTAGCTGACACTGCGGGAGGGGTAAGTCACAGTTAAAGAGTAGCTGTAGAGATGCTAGTACTATATCTAAGATTTTTAACCGGAAAACGTCACTAAGACGTGTATAGCAAAGCATTTTTCACTTCTAAAATATACCACTGAATGTTTTTTGTGTTTGCTTTCTCATGATTACAGCATTATAATTATTGATTCACTGACTGGCTGCTACCAGGCTGACTGTTACTAAGCTAAGTCTTAGGGTAACTCAAATTGATTTGCTGTGTGCATGTGGATGATGCGGCTGTAGCAAAGAAGATATGATATTTGTGTCACCGGCATCCGATGTGTATGTATGCCGTTTGCAACAGAACATATGGACGCAACAAGGAATTAACTTGATTCGCGAATTGTATCTGTTATCTATGATGTATAAAGGTTCCATCCACTGGGACCTCTTCATGTTGATAGTGTTACGTATGGCTTGAACTGACAAATATTTAAAATGTCGTTTTGAAGATGTGCAATTCGTTCATGCTGATTGTACGTTTCATGCTATGCTCTTTCCTGATGACGGCTATTTCGTTGCTCGATGTTGACGCCACTGAAGCAACGCAGATGAAAGGGTCGGTGTTGAGGTACGACAAGTTTGGAGCTCAATTTGTGTCGCTTGAAAGAAGATTTCATGGTATGTTTTAGTCAGTAAATGTATTGCTAAAATTAAACTGATGACGTCATCATTTACTATTAATAGATATTTGTTCTATGATCTTGTGTATAAAAGTCAGGAATAGTATTGCCTGAAACATACTTAAAAATTCAAGGATACCGTACTTATTTAATATGTTTAGCTATATTATACATTGATGTAGTCACGGGGTGCATGGGACCTGGCGCCCTATTTGGGCTGTGACCGATTTGTGGATTTGTGCAAAGCTATTGATAATTTTTTTTTTTGGGGAGATAGGTAGTGTGATTGGATCAAAGAGAATTATGTGAAAGTTGAAAGTGCTTGACAAGACATTAGCTTTTTTGCTCGTTAAGAGTTTTTCATCCACAAATGTCTATTTGACTCCCCCCCCCATCCTGGACTCCTGGTTACACCACTGATATTAAACACTAATAAAAGTGATAGTGAAACTAGTCTTTTCTATCAGAAAAATAATTTTTACATAACAATTTAAACTGGATATGGTACTGATTTACTGGCAGATTAGCTTGAAATGATTTCTCTGAGATGGTACAGTATAACTTTGTTATAATGTACCGTACTTAGCGCAGGTCTGTAAAATTTAGAAAATTTAGTATGTAATATCCGGGATGCATCATATCCAATACCATCCAGCAGTGGCGTAGCCACGGGGGGGGGTTTGGGGTTAAAACCCCTCTTGGGCGGCAAAATTTTTTTTTATGTATTCCCATGAAATTTTTATTTTTTGAGGCATTTTTTGGCGATTTTGGGGTGAAAACCCCCCTTGGTGGTTATTGACGAATTTTTTCAACCCCCCTTCCGGAAATCCTGGCTACGCCACTGCCATCCAGTACAGTAGCACATCACACGGGACTGTAAATTGTGGTATTTTATGGCCAAGCATACATCATAATCAAGTTTGTTATATCTAAATTCTACCGTATGTCTGAAATACTTCAATGGCAGGTGATTGCCACGAAAAAGGTATAAGTCATGCCATGCTAGCTTCTGCTTGGCACAGTACAATGTTTCGCATTTGTTGCTTTTCAATTTTTTTTCTGATAATTGATTTTATTCTTATCTGCTACAGGGATATTTGCGGAAAATTCATTCATGTCAGTATCGTTGGATGAATCCAATGGTCCTCAGCCGAACCCAAGAGTCAGACGTGGGTGAGAAAGCCAGTTTAACATGCAGATCAAAGCATTTTAAGGCTGTTTTCAAGCATTAACGTTTTCAGTTTTTGTTGAATCAATTTTATTGCTGAATGAAAACATAACGTGTGGACAACATTAGCAGTCTCTGTGCCAGAATCCAGAAGTGAATTGTCATTCCACGTTGTCCAGAAATTTCATCACTGCATATCAGTATGTTATCGCTGCACATATTCCGTTTGTCCCCATTAGCGTTGATGTCCTGTATCTGGGGAAATGAGCTGATGCATCATAAAAAAGGTAAAGTTCCTCAGTAGTTCAAAAGTTAATTTCACTGGTAGGACAAGCTACACAATATTATGTTGTGCATGATAAGTATGGTAATCTTGCTATTGATAGGATCATGTTTGTCTGAAATGGATTGCTTTCTTTTAATTGAAGGGTGGAAGAAAGAGGAGTGACGAAGTCCCCGCAGTTGACTTTGTCTATTTTGGATTCACTCGATCGGCCCTTAAATGCACGCGACGGCGACTTCACTCGACTTTACGTCGGCGACAGAATCAGATTTCTTATAAATCTTACAAGAGACGGTGAGCGCTGGCAATTTCTTATCTTGGCCTGTCCAGTAAGTTTATAATTACCGGTAATAATGTTGCTGTACAGTTGAACCTACCTACAGTCAGTGCATGGTCTGATCATGTACACTGAAGCTGGCCAGCAGTGGCACAGCCAGGGTTCAGAAATGGGGGGGGGCACATCACAATATTGTTATGAAGAAAGTTTCCAAGCAAAAAACATAAATTAAGGAGTTCTTGGCACGTCCACATCCACATATATTCCGACCATCCTACCTGCCCCCCCCCCAACAAAATTCTCCCCGGTTTTGCACAAATTCCACGACTTATCCCATCAAGAATAGGGGGCCCCACTCCCGTGGCTACACCAATGCTAGTCAGTCCCAGTTTAGCATAGAGTGTTTCACTTTGTCTCTAATATATCAATGCTAATTGCAGGCAAAGACTTGATTTCTGTGTTTAGGTTTATAAGTTTTTTTAGGTTTTTTAGATTTTTAGGTTTTTATTGTCTAGCATATCAGCACCCATGAACCCTTCTCTATATTCTTGTCATATATGTATTCTGCTGTGTCTGCAGAGAATAAAAAAATTGAGAAACGTCAAAGATGAGTTTTTTTATTATTTTTCGACTTAAAAAACAAAAACCTAAACAACTTAAATTTGAACTTTCTCAGTTGTTTTTAAAAGCCTTAAAACCTAGGATTTTTAAAACCACATTTTCCAAACCCTAAGTTAATACAATTTAAGCAAGTTGAAGTTAGTCTTACAAAATGATTATCATTTTTGTTTTGTTATTCAACAGGTATTTACGACAGTCTAGTGGTATTACAGTGTATGATGTCATCATCGAGTCTGCTGCAAGATTCACGTGCAGAAACCAGAGTCTTACTTATCAATGGGTAGGTTGCTAGAAATGACTGTTAATTAGTTAATTAGGGTAACCCTTTACCGGCCATTACTTTTAACCCTTTACCCGTTCATTTCTTTGTAACATAATGTAAAATGGACAAGTATTCCTTGGGGAAACGGGAAAAGGGTTAATAAGAAAAATTTCTTGGTGGCTTTGTGCAAATAACTTGACTGGTCTCAGCCCAAAATACGGGGAGGGGGGCTGGGCGTACGCCACTGTTTTTAAATCACCTGGTACATTGTTAAATTACCTGGTGCATTGATTGTTGAATCACCTGGTACATTGATTGTTGAATCACCTGGTACATTGATTGTTGAATCACCTGGTACATTGATTGTTGAATCACCTGGTACATTGATTGTTGAATCACCTGGTACATTGATTGTTGAATCACCTGGTACATTGATTGTTGAATCACCTGGTACATTGATTGTTGAATCACCTGGTACATTGCTTGTTAAATCACCTGGTACATTGATTCAAAGGTGTCCTCTTATGGATGAAGCAACTGCCAGCAGTTGGCTCTGGACGTCAGAAAAGTCAACAGTTTCCTCATTCGTTAGCAACACTCAACCGGTCTCCATTTTCCGTCTCTCCAGCAGCGCCTACATTTATCTTCATTGTGCCATGAAGATGTGTTTCGTTGGTGCCAGTCTGTGCAAACAGCCAACTAGGGTCAAGTTATGATCTGTTGTCCAAAGTTTACATTTACATGACAATGGGCCTTTAAATTACAGTATTACTATTATAGGTCTTCTGTGTGCAAGGAGATGTAATGCATACAGTAAAATCTGTCTAATGTTGCACTGTCATGGTATTCGTGAGCTTAAATCTTCTGCACTTGACATGACACAATGTGCATGGTATATTGGAAGTGACAAGTATCAGATTTGGGTGTAGGAGCCTACTTGGGTTATTAACATTTTATATTTAAATAAGTGATAATTAAGCTATTAGGCTCGAGGCTCCATCCCACTTTTTGAGAGGTTAGGCTGGGGGAAACATATAGTGGCTGGCCCCCCCCACTTTTTCATCCAAGTTTATGCCAATGTACTGCATAAATTGCAGTGGTTTTCACACTGGCTAACTTAGCCTTCCCAAACCTCATTACAGTATTATTATTAAATGGCTTGCATTTTAAGTCCTCTGTATGTAAATGAAATCATAAATGTCACATTACTGCTTGCATTATCTTCGCAGGCAGACTGCACTGCATCTCAGTCTGGGAGGAAGAGACGACAACTTGTCGATGGTTACACTAACGCCACTGAAACCGCTGCACTTCATGTTATTGACCCCGCACAAGAACCCTACAGCAAGTATTTCCTATGTAAAATTCAGCGCGACAGTACGGTTCACGTTTGTTTACATAATTAATAGTGGAAATGAAATGTTTTCATTAGCACAAGTGGATAGAGATTGGCAGGCTTCTTAAGTACAGTCAAACCTGGTTAGCATCACAGCCAGAGGCATCCAAATACAGATAAAACGTGAACATTACTGCTATATTAGGACGCTTTATATAATCATACTTTATTTGGTAAACCGGAAATATTTATAATAGTAATAATAATAAGGTTTAGAGTGGTTCAATAATAGAGGATCTGCCCTGTGTGAGAATTAGCGTCGCCACGGGGGGGGGCAAATGGGGGCAACTGCCCCCCAACCTGCCCCAGGCCACCTACCAGATTTGTGCAAATCCGGTGAGAAAGTTTTCTGTGGAGGGGGTGAGGGAGGGATGGGTAAGGAATCTGACACGCTAGCCCCATTTGCCCCCCCCAACCAAAAATTCCTGGCGACGCCACTGGATATCAGTGGAGTAGAAAAATCCGTTCCCATGGAAAATTTTTGGGCGACCCAAAAATTAATGTAGATATTTCACCCAAATTTCTATTTGTAACCTTCAAACGCCTTGCAGTGATATCAGTGGAGTAGAAAAATCCATCACTTTCCATCCTATTAATGTGTCTATATTGCAAAATATAATAATGCTGGCTATACATTTTATAGATTTTCAAACCTTTAAAGCAGTCAGGTATCTGATAGATATCCAAATTGCGGGTCCAGATTCTTTGTGGGCATCGATTGGGCTTCAATCGGTGCAAATATGAAAGCCCTACGACACCACAAATTTTCGCTCAAATTTCGAAAAAACCCTGGAAAAATCCATGAAAATCCATGGAAAATTTTTGGGCGACCCAAAAATTCATGTCAATATTTCACCCAAATTTCTATTTTCAAACGCCTTGCAGTGATATCAGCATTAGCGTCGCCACGGGGAGGGGAAAATGGGGGCAACTGCCCCCCAACCTGCCCCAGACCACCTACCAGATTCGCGCAAATCCGGTGAGAAAGTTTTCTGTGGGGGGGGTGGCGGAGGGGTGGGTAAGGAATCTGACACGCTAGCCCCGTTTGCCCCCCCCAACCAAAAATTCCTGGCGACGCCACTGTGTGTGAGAACCACTGTGTTCCGTGCAACCATTCATTCACTTTATGGTCTTGCTGTGTAATCTCATTCTTTGCCCTCATGTAAGTTTGTTCCTGTATTCTCCTTATTAGTTTGCCTTTTATATAAATGCTATTTTGGAATTTCTTTTTATAGACTTTTAAATCAGCGTTGTGTTTTCCTTGCTTCAGGTCCGCTCGAAGTGGGTTCGATCGCTTTCATCGTGCTGATCGTTGTTCTCGTTCTGATCGGACTAAGCGTACTGGTGCTGGTTACGATTCTATCGGTCTATCTCTGCTGCCCGAATCTATTCAAGAGTCGTCACCCGTATCACCCAGAACAGTTCACCCAACAACGCGTAACTCCTGCTAGAAGAAGAAAATGCCTCTGCTGCTGACAGAATTATAATGCAAGATACATTTCAAAAGAATCAACAGACATTTCTGTTATTGTGTTACTTATAACCCCATCTAACATTGCTCCCAGTTTTTGATGAACATCTAAGTTTCCAACAAACGAAGAATATCATTTCAAAAACCACCCTTTGCTGCACCCCCCTCGTTTTCACACTGTACATACACAAAATCTCCAAAATCCAACCCCCTGCCCCTCTTTGCCAGTGGCGGCTCCATCGGGGGGGGCGTGCCCCCCAATTGAGTGCCTGGCCCCCCAGTTGGGACCCTATACTTAATGCTACATACATTAAACAACAAATGGTTGGCCCCCATGATTAGAAGTTGCCACCCCAACGGCCCCCCACTTGCCAAATCCTAGAGCCGCCACTGCTCTTTGCATATGTATTATATGGATGGACCCTGAGGCTCATTTGATATTAGCATGCATTTTAAAAGATTTACATGGACATACTTAAAAGATTTTCAATTTTCAAGTCAGTTTTGACGGATTTGCACGTTACAACAGTTTTTAGCATTTCTTGTATATTTGCAGAAATATCAAAATTTTAAAAAGACTCATTAACATTAGCAGAATTATTTAAAAGTTAAAAAGACTAAAACCAAAAATTATGTTAGCACTCAGTCGTTATTTCAATGCTTTTATATTATAAATTCAAAAGCACATAAAAAAAGAAACACTCCAATCACATAATATACATAATGATTCAGAATTCAGTAGCAAATGTTGACAAGTTCAACTCTCAAAATGAAATGGATCTTAGGCCAGCATGTTGATTAATCCCTTTACTGGGAACCCCAGATATATCCGTCCATTTTACATTGAGTTACAGTTAAATACACGGTTAAGGGGTTAAATATACATTTTTGGCAAGCATGACCTAAATATTTGCTTCCCTCAAAATGAGCAATTTGGAGGCCCCCATCACTGTTGTATGCCCGGTGTTGGTGAGCAAGGACCGCCGAATAATTTTTTTTTTACCCCCCACGGAGTGCACCCGGGGCCAAATCGATAATTTTTTAAGGGTTTTACTGTAAAAAGTGCTGACAAGCTAAAAACGGTCGTCGGGTCAATTTTTACACCAACTCTGGTGTGTGCAGGGGCCAATGCCCCACCCGCCCTCTGCACGCTTCTGCTACAGTACAACATTTAGAAACTTTGAAAATGCACAAAATTTTGCATCTTAAGGAGATCTCACTTTGCATCAAATATCTGTCCAACATTTGAAAAATAGCAAAATCACGCGCAGTCATAAACACAAATCTGCAGCACTTTTTCTTCTGAGCCTCTGTTCATTTCCTGTTAATTCTTCGGTGACTTTCGTTTAATTTTACTGTCAGGATCGGGCACGCTGTCGCGCTTCCTTTTCTTCTCGGAATTCTGACAAAACTTCTACAGAGAAAAAAAAACGGCCAGACTTATAATCACTATTATACAAATCAGTAGCTTGTGTGTGTGTGTGTGCGCACGCCGCACGCTCAGTAAAAACAAACTCGGCATGTCGGCATAAAACAGGTTCTTACGATTTTCAAGGCATCTGTGAACATACTCTATCTATGCCTTTTAATGTTACAGCAGGTTAGCATGATATAAAAGCACTAGAAGATAAAAACATTGAAATTAAATCGTTAATACATCGTACCTTATGTCTTTTGTCAGCAGAACGTTCAGTTTCCCCAAACAATGTTTCACTATGAGATGGCCTAAAAAAGTAAAACAGATATCTAAAAACTCTATATAATATATAATCATCTCTATTCTTCAATATTCGAGCTATGAATATGACTTTAAAATAATCCTTTCACGCTATCAATAACACTTCAACAACAACACAACAATTGCAAAGACACTAAATAACTTCTCTTATACCGAATAATTTAAAATCTGGTAAATAACAAAGTACAGGCAAGGTATAACATACTGAAAAGTTCAAAGCTAAGTATACCATGTGGCAATTCATAAATTTTACCAAGCAGAAACTTAATATAGAGTTGGATAATCAATATTGATCGTATTGTTCTCTACAAGGTGGACATTTATTCGCAAGCAAACCTCTGCGGTGTGGCAAATCTGGGAGTTCCGACGGGCAAGTCTTTCGACGCAGAAGATAAGGGTTCCGATTCATTCTCGACGCTTATGATGCACGATAAAATCGACCGATTGCTTGAATGATAATCGTCGGTGTTATCGCTCGTAACTCTGTTGCACAAGGAATAGTAGGCGTGAATGAAAGCCGTCTGTATCTGGGAAATGTTGTACGAGCCTCGGGCAACGTCATTTTCTGCAACAAATGTTACAAAAATATCAACAAAAACCGAACAGTATACGGAATACGTCAATATAGAAACAAACAGCTAAGTACAATACAACAATAAGCAACAATGAATTTGTGAGTTTTGAATGGGTTTAATATGAAGGAAAATATGGCATCCATATATATATATATATATATATATATATATATATATATATATATATATATATATATATATATATATATATCCTTAAAACTCTCTCTCTCTCTCTCTCTCTCTCTCTCTCTCTCTCTCTCTCTCTCTCTCTCTATATATATATATATATATATATATATATATATATATATAATAATATAAAATATGGTATCTGTGGTATCTATTAAATATGGTATCTATTGAATAAATCATTGGCAGCACTTAATCCCCTAGTGTAGAATCATCATCAAGTTCATGGAATGATGATGATGATGATGATGATAATCACTTACTCTACTGAACAAGCATTCAAGACATCATACAGATCACAGATTACAACAGGTTTTGTAACGCCAAATTCCCCAACACATAATGATACCTGGACACAGCGGATCCTGCAGGTAGAGAGACATCCGGCCGCGCTCCGACTCGTCCTTCTGGACGTAACTGCCACCGTCTCGGACGCTGATTCCGGTTCGGAAGTAGTTGAAAAGCAGGCCGTACAGTTCGAAGAACTCCAAAAGCTGAACGCCGTAATTAACGTTTTCCATGCGTCCTTCGGCTCTCGCGTGCAGCTTAAAACAAAACATCGACTCGGAGCGTTCATTTTAAAAGCTCAGGCAACAATTCTATTTTACCGACAAACCATCTTCACGCCATAGAATTTTAAAACTCACTACGGGCTCATCCATAAATTACGTATGCACTGAGAGGAGGGTTGGATTTAGAAGATTTTGCATATGTACGGTGCGCAAACGGGAAGAGGGGGATTGAAAATATACTTTTTTGCGTACGTACTATATGGATGAGCCCTATACATGCTTTATGATGACAAGTGATGTCAAACACAAATGCTCATTTTACACTTAATTCTTATCGAAAGAATGATGGGACTTCTACCTGTAAGTAACTAACAGCAAGAAGGATAAGGCTGTATGATCCAATTCCACCAGTAAAGACCTCGTTAAGATCGCGCTGATATACAAACTGCTTCAACACCAGAACAAGAAATGGCAACGAAGGAAACTCTTCAAGATATTCCTGTAAATAAAATCGTAATGGATCATATTTATCAAGTGTTGTCGAAAATAACATGAAAATCGGAAACCAAGAAGTTCAAGAATGCAACTAAATGACATACATTTCAAGGTAGAACACAACATAATTAATAATAATTAATAATTAATAACAAATTAATCATCAACAAAACAAAACCGTAAATGTTTCAAACTGCGGTTTTTACAGTTAGTAAAATTAGATAAAAAGGCAAAGGTAGTCCCGTACTCGAGCAAGCGTAGGGTCTGGTGCTGATCTCCTGTTACTAGGCAAGCAGCAATGCAGGTCACTTACGCCGTTAATCTAAAGTAAATTGCCATTACTTTCTCTAAACCCATGTTTTACCTTCGCAGCTTAGTGCTGCTACCAATTTATCCACTTCATGCAAAGAATGACTTGGTTGGCAAATGGAATGGCACTATGACTAGATCCCGGGTGGTCACCCATCACCCATTGATGTGGCATTGAAGAAATGGGTGCTTACTGAACGTGGACATTTTGAAGAATTTAACTGTAACTCAATGTAAAATGGACGGATATATCCGGGACTATTTTAATACCTGGATAAGTTTCGCACTTGTCAATCCATTGGTAATGTTGAATGCAATATCCACTTTAATTCCAGTAGTCTTGTCAATGAGTTTAATAATGGGTACCTAAATGAAAATCACAAATCTTCACTTCAAAATGATGTAAAAAACCATAAAAACAATTAAAACACACAAAAACATTGTATTTTGCGCACAGCCATGTTTCAACACTACAAAATTTCCATAAATACATTATTACTATCAGGTTATTTTTAAATTCCACGTAGCAAAGCATGTCTAATGAGAGCAGTAGTAGAGAGAAAGATGGCAGGGAAAACACAAAGAGGATGACCAAGGACAATGATATCTAGAGTGGATATCTAAACTAATCTAATCCTAAACTTCTATAGCGCCACTCATTAATGCACAATAGCATCAGCCGATGGCACACCAAATCAAAATCATTCAAGATCCAGGTAAAGTCCAAGGTATCTGGCCGGACATCCAGGTGACAGCCTATAAGTGGATAAACCAGGTAAAAAAGATGGGTGTTTTAAAGATAGGATATTCAATCCAACAGCAAGGAACAAATACAAAACCATGAAAAAGAAGGCTAAATATCGAAAGGAGAGCAAATGCTAGTATGGCTTAATATTTCTATCTGGGTCTACAATTGAGCAAAGCTTCTCATCATGCCATTTTAACCTTTCTATAAAACAAACAACCAAATTCAACTACTCACAACATTTACTCAGGAACAGAAGTCATAAGCAAAACTAGCTTCTGCAGAAATTTCACTTGCTGCAAGTCTCGAATTTACGAAACGGGTGCGGCAGTACAATGGAGATGATAAGTAACCAAGCATTTATGGAGGGAGGGCTGAGCAGATTCCAAACCTACCCCAGCAACTAACCACGGCAAACACTTAAAAGTGAAATTTTCAATCTAAAGAAACTTCTACTGACCGACGCCTTTGGGATGACCGTAAGTTTTTCTTCGTCCGAAACTCCGCAACGGATCAACTCGTCCTTCAGAGTGTGCAACGGTTTCGCTTTCCAACAACCAAAGACAACCAAATCTATATCACTCATGGGCAGATAGAGTCCCGTCCGAAAGCTACCAAACACTTCAACCTAAAACAAAACAAAACAAGCAATAACATCATCTGCATAGCCACGAAAAAAAATTCAAAATTTCAAACAATCACCTTATATATATATATATATATATATATATATATATATATATATATATATATATATATATACACATACACATATAGTATATATATATTATATAATTAAATAGAGAAATCAAGGCATTATCACCTACTTTAGCTCCAGGCCACAGACGTTTAACGGCCGCAGTTACACGATTGACAACATCTTCTCTCTCCATTTGATTTTCAGGGAGTGGCATCATAGCGTCATGGAATGCCTCTATTTCTTCGTGCAGCCTGAAAAACAGAAATCGCTGGAATCCAAGGCCATCTCAAGATAACCATTTAAACTCACCAGCCAGCAAATTAAGACTAGTGACGTTGAAGGCTTTGGAATTGCAACAACAAAAACTGGTCAAAGATTCATAAATATGCATAAATATTCATAAGAATTCATACATATTCTAAATTAAAATACAAGTCAATGAAGCAACAGCATTTCTTCTAAGGTACTGTAAAAACTGAGACCTTAACCCCTTAACCGTGTATTTAACTGTAACTCAATGTAAAATGGACGGATATATCCGGGGTTTTCCCGTTTAAGGGGTTAATAATCAGATATGAGAAACCGCTTCTTAATATGTCGTGCATTGCAGCAGAAGTGGTCTCAATGTAATCTCCAGGCTGTCCAATGAATATATCCCTACATAAGTCAAGAAATACTAAAAACAGGCAGTGATTCAAAGTTATGTTGTCTTCAAATAAAAATTCACATTTTTCTTTCAGTTTTCACACTTGATTAAACCACAAGGCCACTTACTTAAACGGCAGTTTATAAGAATTTTAGCATCAGCTTATCAGTAGATCATTACCTAATAATTCCAATGGTATTCCAGTTGCCTGTTTGCTTCGGGGTCTTCAATATTAAACTACCAGTACTTTCCTTCGTGTCTTTTGTTGAATTATTCTGCAATTCGTGGTTGGATCCTCTTCTTGATTTTGAGAATTTACTCACATTTGCAGAAGTATGCGGTCTTGATGATACCGTTTCCTTTTCAAACGGAATGTAATTTGGCAAAAACTGTTTCGGAGTCTTCAAAGGAGTTACCGAGGACGGAGCATCTTCGGACCCGGCATTTTCCTCTTGACTGAAAACAGGACTCGAGAAAGGCCGCTGTTTCCGAGCCTCTGAAGGTGTCCTCAACGGAACAAAGTCTTTAATTTCTTCTGGCATTTCTGTTTTCTTCAGATGAACTGATGCAGAACACTGATCTAACTGAAAAGACGACAAAAAATTATTGGAATAATGAACCACCAAACTAGATCCATATGTATCAACATTCGTAATACTTCAATCATTTTCGCCCCATATTATTACATAAATTCAAAACAATTTCCAGCCGTTTTCAAGCACTATGTAACAAATTGTGGTACAATTGGAGGCCTTTATAAAAATCCACCGTTACGAATATCCAGGGGTCATTGTCAAATAGGAAGTCCTGAGCCTCGAATTCCATTAATTGCTATTCTAACGTTAGATTACGCGTCTAATGCTACGCAATTCTAAGTTATACTTTATTTTTACAAGCGCTTTTAAATACATTTTCTTGAGATTTTACTATTTTTTGGTCCAACACTAACACATTATTATGTCGATGGTCAAAACAAGAAATACAGTTTATTAATTTAATACGCACATTTATTAAGATTTTCTTTGTTTTAGAGTTTAAAATCACTTCTATTTTAAATAAACAAAAGGTGAAACTCCATTAACACTATTCTAACGTTAGAAACGGTTTCCATCGTCAATTAAAAGTAAGTAAGACAGTCGCTATATAAATACACGAGATTTTATTCGTTACGGTCTCAACACAACTACATTATTATATCGATGGTCAAAACAAGAATCAGTTAATTAATTTTTTCTGCACATTTAGTAAGATTTTCTTTTATTGGGATAACCACCTTAACGGGATTTTTATTTTAATCCTAAACAAATTGTAATATACTATGATCAATCTCTGATCAGTTATTTGGCTATCACTCTCTTTGTTAAATTATAAACTTAATTAGTTAGTTACTTATTAATTTATTTGATTTTAATTTTGATCTTTTGCTAGTATAAGTTAGTTAAGAATTACTTAATTAAGTTACTTTTTGCATCATTATGTATCTCAAATTATGATACTGGTTTTGAGAGATAAATATATCGATTGATTGATTATTATTATTAATATTATTTTTATTATGTAACTTATCATCATCATCATGAGGTCTGTCTTATCAAACATGTTCTGGGATCCATTGTTTCATCCCTCCATTGCACGGTCCATTTCGTCTTGCTTCTTTGATTTCTGCATAGGTTTTGTGACGTTGTCCATCTGTTTTCGTCATCCAGTCCAGTAGCATCTTCTTTTGTCTCCCTTTTGCCTTTCTTCCTTATATACTTCCCTCGATTACTGTTCTTAGCAATGAGTCTCCCCTTAGTACGTGTCCAATCCAGTTCCTCTGTCTTTTTGATGGTGCTGATTAACGATCTTTGTTCATCCACCATCTGTAGTACTTCATCGTTTGTTTTCTTGTCCGTCCACTTGATCTTTTACATTCTTCTCCATATCCACATTTCGAACGCTTCCAGCCTTTATATGACTTAGAAGTCTGAAATCTAAAGACTGAATATATTTCACATATTTTTTATTGTTAGGGCTTTTGACCTATGCAAGAATTTGATTAATTCAGATTGTTTGAACATGTGACCAGCTGTCAGTTGATGAAAATATTTGAACACAACTCATTTGCGTTATTCTTTTGAAATGTGAACAACTGAACATTTAGGCGTGCAACCTAGTCCAAACACAGGCTTGTTGTAGGATGCATTCATAAAAAGACGAGTCACTAAGTTTGGTTAGAATTTTTTTAAATTAAAAGTAACTGGTAATCATAAACAATTCGAAAGAGAAACAGAATAACAGAAACAAGTTGATAGTTAATTTAAAAAAGTAGATAACCAGAAACCAGATAGCAAATGTCACACTGGGAAAACAATCACATTCTGATTAACTAATTCTATAAAACATTTATGATAAAATTCAACAACATTGTCTTTGTGTCCTATAATGCTGCTTAATTTGAACTCAAGAAACAAATTACATGTAAGCAGAAACTGGAATGCTAGTAGCATTTCGATCAAATACAGTAGATCAGCATAAGTAGCTTGTCTACCTCACATGCCTTTTGAGAACAACTATTGCATACAATGATATGCATTACTAATATAAAACTCACCAGCAGTTGCAAAGCAAAGTCCTAATATTTTTCAAACAAAAAACTACTTTCCTATTTTCTACTTCTTCTATGCCTCCTCACATGCCTAAATTACATGCCTAACACTTAAACCAGTAAAAATTTGCATCTTACCGGTAACTAACTTAGCTTAGCCAACTGTCTAAGCTAACTACAGAAACTCAATGTAACAGCATAAGATATAAGAAACCCTGCCAACTTTTCTTTTTTAAACACTGCCACATATTGCTATCAAAAGACTCTTTGCATTAAGTTCATCTTTACTTGTACATTGTCTTTAGGTCATAAATGGAAAAGCCACATAAAACCGAAATATAACATGAAAATACATAACCCTGATATAAATTCACCCAAAAATTAACATTAGAGCCAAAATTAGCAAAGCTGTTTTACGGTCGCTCATCTCAAATTCGAGAAGATCTCTGATTCATCAAGCTTCACTAAGTCTATGCTGATATCCCAAAGTTTCTTTGCTGCTACGTCATCTTTAGCCTCTTCGGCCGTTTCCTTTTCCACGCAATCACTGCAAACAAAACATCAACGAAGCATTTTATTGCCTTTCATCAGAATGAAACTTTAACTAAAGGGTAAATAAAATTCATGATGGCAAAGCATAAGAATCATGCAAAAACATGTCTATCATTTTGAAATGGTTAAGGAACAAGAATTCCTAGCAGTACTTTAATCAGTGAAGGCATCCAGTAGCGTAGCGGGGTTGTTTGGGGTTGTTCAAACAACCCCATTAAAAAAATATGACCAACACAATTTATGTAAATCTGTTGACTTTTGATTCAAGGAGGGGTAGTGTGGGGGGTCGACCGCGGCCCCCGCTGGTGTTCATTTGTATAGTGCATCCAGTTAACAACCCCATTTTGCATAAGCTGGCTACACCACTGAAAGCATCCCCTTTACTGGTCTCTAATTGTGCTAACTTTCAGGTAGATTGGCCAAAGCGCATTTTCACTCCACTACAAAATATTTCAAATTCGATAATTTCATTTTTTAAAATATACTCAGAAATCTATAAAGAAACATAGATACAAAGTTCAGGATTAAACATAGACGAGACTTGACTCTCTTCAGCCCGCATAAGAATAAGCATCCACTACGGTACCACTTTCGAAACTGCCATGTAAATTCACGAGATTCTACTTACTTACATACGTATTTAACCCCTTAACCGGGGATCCCGGATATATCCGTCCATTTTACATTGAGTTACAGTTAAATACCCAGTTAAGGGGTTTATCACAATACAGAACTGAAACACTGAATGGAATTAGCAATTGTAAGGTAAAAGGATAAACAAATAGAAATTACAAACAGAACCTGTAGTATTTGCCACTTTCATTGGCAAGGTTCTCATCAACAGCACAGCATATGGTGGTCTGGGCTCCCTGCCTTGCATCCTTCCAAAATGGCCAAACCAATATGCGAAAGACAGTTCCAATCCAAGTGTCTATGAATGGAACTTCACGTTGTAAATCAGTGGTAACGGCTCCTGGATGTAAAGCGTAAGTCGTAATCCCAGTGCCTACAGATGGACGAAACAACGCCAATTAGGAATAAAAAATTATCGTGAAATCAAAAAAATGCTGCAATGCAAAACCCTTACCTGTAACCCAACTGTGATAATAATAATAAAAAAAATAATAATAATAATTAATTGGTTAAAAAGAGAAATGAAAGCCCCAAATAAATGAGGCATGTCACAGTTTTGCAGCTTTCATATAGCCCCAGCAATTGCAAGTTGAAAAAAATAGTTCTGCATGAAAAATGGCCAAAAAGTCTCGGCATCCAGCACTTTTCCGGGATGAATTCTCCCGGCTGCATGGGGTTTTCCTTTTAGGGGTTCCCGGGAGCTAAAGGGTTAAAGATATTTTCAACGGTAAACTGAGCGCTGACCTTTCAGTCGCTTCGCAAGCTCTCTGGTAAACAAAATGTTGGCAAGTTTGCTCTGGGCGTAAGTCATAAATCTGCTGTAGCTCTTTTCATACATCAGGTCGTCAAACTGCATCGATCCGAATACGTGCCCGTACGAAGAGACGCTGATGACTCTACTCTTCGGAACTGCGGCCAGGTGATCCATCAGAAGATGAGTCAGCAGAAAGTGTCCTGCAGAACAGAGGTCGATAAATGTGGTCGGTCTCTAATTAGCACATATTCATTCCTAATTTCCAAAAAAAAGAATTTTAGAAAATCGAAAAAATCGCCCGTTTAGTTGTACTGAAAATAGAAAATACTCTTGCTTCAGCAGAACCACACACAAGCATGTTAAGTTAATTTCCCAATTTAAAACACCGCAAGCATCATCAACATAGACTTAAATGACCGCAACAATTGTCAATTTCTCTTATTAAACTTGTCTTTCTCTTGACAACTACAAACTCTCATGTTTATACCGTGAATTGTATCCAACATTCAATAGGCTCCTGCCTTTAAGTGGAATCTACTACACTCCACTTATAGTATTTTGCATCTTTGACATTGTCTAACTCACTTCTCTTATCAAGTGCTAGTGTGGGAGTGTTCAATTCTATCAAAAAAAAACTTTTCATAAGAAAAACCATAGAAAAACAAGAGAAGTAGGTACTAACCAAGATGATTAACTCCAAACGTAGTTTCAAACCCATCCTCAGTCTTTCCCTCGGGAACCCACATCACTCCGGCGTTGTTTATGAGGATGTCCAATTTGTTCTCCTCTACAACATTAAAATGCACTCAACTAGCAAACACCAACGTTAGCATGTAACCATCAAAATCAAAAAGCATGGAACCATCTAAACTAAAGCAGCCACAGTATTCCCATGGTAAAGTTAATTGAAAGTCAAATGGTGTTTCCATCTTCAGCAAACCTGCACTGAAATATAAAATCAGATTGTACAGTGAAACCCGCTTAATTGCATAGGTGCCGTACAAGCCTTCTGAAAGCCGGGGCGTCTCTATAAAAATACTGATTCGGTTTTTAATGCGATTATGCGGGTTATGCAATTAAGCGATGTGCAATTAAGTGGGATCCACTGTAACAGGTTTTCACCAACTAAACCGGTCACTAGAGCACATAACATATCTTTCTGAACAACTAAAAGGAAGCTGCATTGATTTTGTATGTACAGTCTTCACTTACTCTGGCGGAATTGTTTGACAAACTCGCGCACTGATTTCAGAGATGCCAAATCAAGATGGATTATTGGCATACGGTCGGCGCCTATGCCCGTCTCCCGTTGAATATCCTCAACTGCATGTTTTGCCTTCTCCAGCGATCTGCATCCGAGATAAACTTTGGCACCTAAAATTTCAATTTGTGCAACCGCTTCTGAGAAAAATACAAGTGACAACTATGGTGGTAGTTAGAAAAATAAGTTACACTCCTATAATGTTTCGCTGGCTCGATTCAACTGAATCCACCTTTAGGCATCCATATCATGAGAAAGAGTTTCTTGTTCAACTAAAACTTCAGCCCCCCCCCCAACAAATAGAAAATCCTAAATGTCATAAATTTTGCCCAGAAATACATTTTCAATATCAACCGGTATGTGAGAAATGTCTCCCATAGCAAAACGTACAAATTAAAAAGTAAAAATTTCAGCATATAATTCATTGTCAAGCTCAAAGGAGGACTTTCTAAAGAACAGAATATTCACCACCAATGCTGCATCTCTTGTTTAAAAAACTTACCAAAAGCTGTTATTTCTTACTTAACTGTCTCACCAATTATTTTTCAAATGCTCACCAAAAACTGCACTTTATCAACTGCCATACATTGTTTAGGGCACACAACTTGCTTTAAAATTATGATTCTTCATTTAGTGAATGACCATTAATGACCATATAACATTTAATAATAATAATAATAATAATAATAATAATAATAATAATAATAATAATAATAATAGTACTACTGCTACTAATATTACTAATATTACTAATATTACTACTACTACTACTACTACTACTACTACTACTACTACTACTACTACTACTACTACTACTACTACTACTACTACTACTACTAAAAATAATAATAATAATACCTCTTTGTGCAAGGTCCTTGACAGTTTCTTTACCAATTCCGGTATTTGCTCCGGTAATGATGACAACCTTTCCATCTAGTCTGGCCGTGCTTGTACAAACTCCGCCACTCATGTACTTCCTGAAAGAATGATGTTACGAATTTAAAGGAGTTTTTAAGTTTCATGCTGTTCAGTCACCCAAAATAATTAAGGTATGTCCAGCATGAAAAGAATTTGCAAGCAATATTCAAAAAATTTAACTAAGTCAAAAAGTTCTATAGACATTTGTATAACCTATATTTTGCATAAATTCACTGTCAACGGTGGCAGCTAATGATCTTTTTCATCACAGCAAGAGTTCCCTCAAATTTTAGGTCTTGGCACAGTAGATCATAGGTCAAGTGCAGGTAGCCCAAATCTACCATTTGCATCAATCCATCACTTATGTTTGCGAGTATATAGTTGTGCGGACACATGGACAAGTGTGCAGACCTGCACCCTATGCGGGTTGCACATGAAAAGTGGCATTTTCCTAGGAAGAGTTTGCAAAACGCTTGGCTAAAGGATTTCAAAAGACAATGAAACTTACTTCGTGGGCCAAATTCTGCCCACGGGCCAGAGTTCATGGACTTTATAAGGAAGAATGGAGATAGTAACCATTCACATGTTGACCACCAAGTCAAGGATATGAACATGATCCGCACTGAAACTTAATCTCATGTCATTGACAAAGTGCATCATTAGCATCATTATCATCATAACAAAGCACTATATTAATTTAAGACTCCAGCCCATTTCACTGGTCTAAAGTGGTAAACCGAATGGCACTATATAAGTTTAAAGCAAAGCAGAGAAGAATATAGACGCCCATCGTCTTTTAGACGGACGCGTCTATAAACAAGCACAACACACACACACACCCAGGTAAAATCTCAGTTTCACCTACCCTCCTAATCACATCGTTATAGCAGTGTATCTTTGCGCCGCTGGCAAGCTACTTACGTTAAAACGATGAGATTAGGAGGGAACGTGAAACTACAATTCTACCCATCATGCATACAGTAGGCCAAATGTTGGCATGCATGCACTCTAGAGACGAAGCATCTTGACATACAAAATGACCTTTAAAAGCACGATTTAATACACATTTTGCAATCATAATTATGCTGCGTAGAAATGATTCTAACGAAAGCATACTTAATGAAGTAGATGCCAATCGCAAAAAACGCGATGTAGACCGCCGTTTTCAGAGCTCCCATTGTCACGAAATTTCTGGTCGAAATCGCTAAATGCCTGATCACGGGTCACAGACTCACAGGTCAAATGTCAAAGGTCCAACAGCTCACAGTTCAGGCCAGTCCTCATACTGTATTGTGTCAACTGGAGCTGCCATCTGGCGAATAAAACAGTTTTTGATTCTACTAGAATAATGCAAGAAATGGCGTAGCCAGGATTTCAAAATAGGGGAGGAACTTTGACTTTTAAAGTCCGCTGTCTTATGCGTTTTCCTCTATCTAATACAACCCCTACTCCCAGCTATTCATCGGTTCTTAGACGAATCTCACGATCGGTCTCTGTCTCAGTAGGGGGACTGGCCTACTGATCAAATCATTAAAAAAATCAAATCAGCGATGCCGCGATGGGTTGGAATTTTGGAGAGGGGGCCCGGGCGGCGCCTTTTAAAACGCCCTGGGCACCAAAATCCCACCGGCTAGCCTCATACAGGCCTATAATTATAGGCTTACAAGTCTATAACCCCACCGGTGGGTAGTGGCAAGTCCTCCATCCAGCTGAGCAGTGGCGTCATTTGGGATCGGGGAGCAGGTGTGAAATGTGCAAAAATCGCCAGAAATTGCCCAAAATTTGAAAAAATGTCAAAATTTACAAATTTGCCAAAATTGGCCCACAAATTGCCAAAAATGCTCAAAATTTGGCCAAAAATTATCTCGCCCCCAAGAAAGTGTGAAATGACGCTATGGTGGCTGAGAAAAGAGGGGACAAACGCACACGCACACAGACACACTTGCTGTATATACGCATGTATAGGCTACACAGGCGACAGGCGTAAACTTCTTTTAGGTCTATAGACCTCTGGGTTCGAGTCTCCTTTTGGAAAGGATACCATGCATAGGGAAGGTGTAATTAAGATATATAGCCTATGGGTTGGGCCCCCACTTTTCCATTGAAGTTTACGTCAATGCATGTAGGCCTACTGTACGTATTGTAGGGCCTACAGAGGCGGATCTAGGGTATTCGGCGCCCGGGGACATGTGTACCCCTCCTGCCCCCTAGATCCGCCTCTGGTATTGTATATAGGCCTATACATATATAAACCCATCGTCGAACAGATGCGATGTGTGGCTTCGGTAAACTGGGGCCTACAGCTGTTCAGCTGTTGTCAGAGCCGTAGCTAGGGGGGAGGGGGGCATTAAGCCGCCCCGGGCGCCGACCGGTGGGGGGGCGCATTTTGGATGAGAAAAAAACTAAAAAAATAGTACTAAAAAAATAAAGATCTGTTGTGACGACTATAAAAAGGTCATCAGCCCGGAAATGGAGAAGTAAACTCCGTGACGACTGAAAAAGCTAGGTCATCACCGAAATTTAGGGGCGCAAAACATGAATCTTGCCCCCGGGCGCCGAAAACCCTAGCTACGCGTCTCTGGCTGTTGTAGCTAGCCTATAGGCTATAATGATGGCCAACGATTATCATCACACAGAGCAGAATGTTAACCCCTTAACCGTGTATTTAACTGTAACTCAATGTAAAATGGACGGATATATCCGGGATCCCCAGTTAAGGGGTTAATATCGAACCAAAGATTTTTTCGCTCAACGAGGCGACACGAAAGCACGGTCGACAGACGACAAGAAAGCCTCGGCCCAGACGTGTCGCTGGATCATCATCGCCAGCATCATCATCATCATCATCATCATCATCACCCGGACAGACCGTAGGCCTACGTAGGCCTGGCGCTAGGCCTATAAATAGTAGGCCTGACGACACGTGGACCGCGTACGGGCTTCGTGGTTTAGAGCGTCGGAAGCGAGGGTTTCTTTCCACGCCGGTTTCAAATAAAGTTAGACGCGTTTCGACTTCGGCGTTTTAATTATCGGATGCGCTTCGTCGACAGTCTATTCCACGGACTCCAGACGCAAAAGAATCGCAGATCTGTAGAGCTAGAAACAGAGATTTTTTCCTACATTGGTAAGGCATGGATTCATCATTCAGGGATAGTTTTACACCACCTAAGCCACCCTCCAACACCCTCCCCCAATTTGAGACCGACAGACACCCCCAACACCCCAAATCTGAGCCTGTGATGACCTTTTTTGCTTGACAGGCTTTTCCGGCAAGGATGGACCCCAAAATATACCGACACCCCAAATTTATAATCCTTGAAATAATCCAGCATGGATTGTATCTGACATCAGTGGCGGCTCCACAGGGGCAGGGGGTCCGTGACCCCTATTGAATGCCTGACCCCAGTGGCCCATCAATTGGGGCCCTATACTTACTACTAGGCCTACATACCTATCAACAAATAGTTGTCCCTCATGTTTAGAAGTTGCCACCCAAACGCCCCCACTAACTTGCAAAATCCAGGAGCCGCCACTATCTGGCATACAGGCCTATGCTACGGACAGGACTATGCTGAAAGTGTGGTGCAATGAGACCAGTGTTTTATACAGGCACGACAGGGGGAGTTCCCCCAAACACCACAAAAATCACTCCAAAATTCCAGCACTGACAGAAATATCTGCATTGAATTGTGTCTCTTCCCCTCCAGCCAAGTCAACCCCTCTCCAGAGGGCTGGATTCTGAATAAAACACTGAAAGAGACCAGTGTTTATTCTAGCCACCTTGACATTGGAGGGGAGTTTGAAATGTTTGGGGACAAGATTTGTCTCCACGCTTTTTTTGGGGGATTTCCATCCCCAAGCCAACATATACAAATTTTGTGGGGAATTTTAAAACTTTGAGGGGGAATCCCCCCCCCCAAAAAAAAAACAGGCCTAGAATAAACACTGGAAAGAAACAATCCTGGAAATAACAGAACCGCTCAGTAGTTGGCTATAGGCCTACCAATTAAGTCTGCCGTTCTAAAGACAGACAGACAGACAGACAGACAGACAGACAGACAGACAGACAGACAGACAGACAGACAGACAGACAGACAGACAGACAGACAGACAGACAGACAGACACACACACACACTATTGGCGTGGCCACGGAGGCCAGACTTGCACAAAACCGCTGACATTTTTTCTTACAGGGGGGGAGGGGGGTGTTGCAGGTAGTATGATCGAAGAGAATACTCGAATGTGCGAAGAACTGGTTGAATGACTGCCTTTCCAGGGCTCGTCGAAGACTTTTTGTCAGAAATGTCGATGCGCCCCCTTATTCCGGAATACTGGCTGCGCCACTGACTACTACTACAACTACTAGGCTACCACTAGGCCTACTACTGCTGCTGCTGCTGCTATTATTATTATTATTATTATTATTATTATTATTATTATTATTATTATTATTTTATTATTATTATTATTATTATTAGGCCTATTATTATTATTATTATTATTATTATTATTATTATTATTATTATTATTATTATTATTATTATTATTATTATTATTATTATTATTATTATTATTATTATTATTATTATTATTATTATTATTATCATCATCATCATCATCGATTTTATTGTTTTATGCGTTTTGTAGATGATCAAATAATCGTGAAATAGGCCGATAGACAATGGTCAGGGGCTTGTCTTGCATACTTGCTTTCTTGGCGTCCATTCATTTCTGCGTCTGTCACGAACCGTCCGGACTGACGTTCGAACTGCCGGACAACGAGAAACTCTGCTTCCACGAGGACTTCGAAGGCAGCCGGAAGTACATCTTCGACTTCACGGTCCTGCAGGGCGGCAACAACGACGTCGACGCGACCGTCGAGTCACCGACTGGCGCCGTTCTCTACCGCGCCGTTAAGCGCTCGAAGGACCGCTTCGAGTTCGACATCTCCTGGGGCACGTACACGTTCTGTTTCAGCAACGAGTTCTCCAGCATCACGCACAAGATCGTCTACTTCGAACTGCGCCCCGAGGAACACGTACCGCTGGCGGTCGAGGGCGGCAAGAGGTCGCCGACGGCCAACACGCAGCTGGAAGAGTCGATGGAGACGATACACCGCTATTCGACGGACGTCATGGCCTTCCAGAAGGCGTACCGGCTGAACGAGGCGATCGGGCGGTACCAGGCGGACCAGCTGAATCAGACGGTACAGTGGTGGTCGCTGGTACAGTCCGTCGTAATACTTGTGGCCGGTTTGGGGGAGATCTTCGTCTTAAAGCGATTCTTCACCGACCGCAAGGAGGAGCTGGTTCCGTCTTCGCTGTCCGGGCTCAAGCACTCGGAAATCGTGCACGCGCCTCCCGTTATGAGACCATGACCGATTATTTCAAATCAATATAGGCCTATTATAGAAAGTCTAATGTGCTACAGGCCTAGACTGTATTTCTTTGGTTTTGTAAGGCCTATAGGGGGCCTAGACGTCCACCGTCAGATAGTCTACACTTAATTCTTCCAAACAGGGGCGTAGCCAGGAATTTGATTTGGGAGGGTATAAATATTTTGGGTAGGTATAAATCTTAGCTATAAACCATATAAACCACATATAACCACATGTAAATCACATAAAAAAAACTTTAAGGTAGATTGATTTTGGGAGGGTATATACCGATATACCCCCCGTCGCTACGCCCCTGCTAATATGCTACAGGCCTAGACTCTGTTTCTTGGTTTTGTGAGGGGCCTATAGGGGGCCTGCACGTCCCCTGTCAGATAGTCTACGCTTAATTTAATTCTTCCAAAACGGTAATGAAACAGAATTCACCTGTTAATTAACAGAGACGTCGCGTAATGGCAGCCTGCGGTGGAGGATACTTCTAGGATTGTGAATTTTACCCAGGGGGTCGACCTCAAATGGGATCCGGGTTTACGCCAGTGGGGTCCGGTATTTAAGCAAATTAGTATGTATTTTGTATGCATACCATTGTCACATTACCAATTTTTGGAGGTCGTCGCTCCCTATAATAATTTGAAAATTGCCCCCATGGTGTCGACCTCAAATTGAGGGGGTGTTGGGGTGTTTGAGGGTGTAAAAATATCCCTGACAGCCTGCATCCACAAAATATTGGGAGGAGTCCAAAATAATTGAAACAAATGACTATCTGTGTTCCATTAAGCTGCCGATGATCTTTTGGGGGACACAAAATAACTGTTGGGGCGCAAAATTACTCTCCATGTCTCGTTAAACTGACGATGACATTTTCTGCTCGTCAAAATTTTTCGCGTCAGGAATGGGCAACCCCCGCCCCGGCCCCAACCCCAAGAAAAACATCGCTGCACGACGCCGCTATATGTGAGCAATGTTGCATACAGGCCGGCCGGATGGGGCCTGGGATCTCTCCAAGAGGCCTAATGCCCTAACAAGTGAATTGAGCCTGCAGGGCCTAAGCCCTGTAGGCCGATCGGACAACTGAGCGCCAACAGGCCTCCGACACAAGCAGGCCTTAGGCCTATTATACTGGCGCTCACTTGTGTCGAAGCGCAACGAGTGAATTAAGAGTGAGATTAAGAATTTCGAATTTCATATAAAACTACAAGATAATATTATCGCAAGCAATTAAACAAATAATTATGAATTTCATTTCTGAAATCGACGATGCGAATTTGAGTCTAATCAAGAAAGTTTCGTGCGTCGCAGTTGCTGTTATTGCAATATATGGCTTAAAGTAAGTTGTTTAGACCTGAGTTCTCTGCATGGCTGCATGCTAACTATATATGCTTCTGGAGGCCCTCTCTTGATCTATGCATAATCGTGACTAGGAGGCAGATGGGGCAGGTGAGGCAGATGGGCAGATGGGGCAGATGGGGCAGGTGGGGCAGATGGGGCAGATGGGGCAGATGGGGATGGGGCAGATGGGGCAGGTGGGGCAGATGCCCTTGGAGCAGTGGTGGCTCCGGGATTTGGCAAGTGTGGGGTGTTGGGAACTTGGGGTGGCAACTTACGAGCATGTGAGGCCAACCATTTGTTGATGGGTATGTAGTAGTAAGTATAGGGCCCCAACAGAGGGGCACTGAGGGGAGCCCGTCTTTTGAAAGTGTGAGGCCCCTGGCATCTGGCGGCCTGAGGGGCTCCGGCGGGGGTGAAAACGTCGTTTTTTTTTCTGATCCAAAAAGTTGACGAGAAAAAATATCACATTTTTGGTGCATAGTCTTTCAATTAATGTATCCTCCAGCAGTTTGATAAGCTTAAAGAGGTCAAAAAAATCAAAGCAAAAAAGACTGGAGCGCATGGGTCCCTTTTGGGGCGCGCGGGGCCCCTTAGATGCACGGGGCCCAGGGCACAGTGCCCAATTTCCAACACATAAAGACGGGCCTGAGAGCCAGGCATTCAATAGGGACACGGGGCCCCCAGCCGCCCTCATGTCGAGCCGCCACTGCCTGGGAGTCGCCTGAAGGGGACGTCAAAACTGTGATGTTGCTCTATACTCGGCGTCGAAAGAGAAGAAACCGAGAAAACTGACTTTGAGGGGCACATCATAGACCATAGTTCGCATCAATAAAAGCAAGAAAAGCGCTTCTGTAGTTTTAATCTCGCGTTATAAATTGAACTCCCTCTTCTTTATATTCTTAATCTTCCATCATCTACATGTATGCTGACGATGAGTTTGAAACGAGACGACTCGTCACGATTTCTTAATTAAAGACCTGCTAATTAAAATTTCTGACCCTCTGCCATGGGGTCAAATACCCTATAGATACGCCCCTGCCGAACTTCGATCTGTCTGACTAAATTTGCCACAGCAGTGGTCATTGCCTCCGAGGGAAGGGGTCTGGACAGCTCCATCCCCAAAGCCCCCCCCACACACAGAGAGATTTGACTCCATGCACCTTTAAGGTAGGCCTACGTTATACGCGTCAAGTACTTTTTCTGTATTTAATGCGTTACCGAAAATATTTTAAGAAAATTGTAATTATTTTTAATTAAATTATTATTTTTCCGATAAGTTGTTAGTCATGCTTGCGTATTTAGACGGTACATGAGGGGAGGAGTCTGCAGGAGCAAAGCAAGATTGGACGGAAAAGTGGTCGTAATCACAGGAGCCAACACTGGAATTGGAAAGGAAACAGCCAAGGATTTAGCGACGAAGAGGTGACTCGATGGCGGTTTTTCCAATTGAAATTAATACTTGAACTTAAAAAACAACGTGTTTATATCTTCCCTTTCCGTATCCCCTTGCATGGCTTCGCCAATGATTCCAGATTCAGTGCAGTGGCGTAGCCAAGGGGTTAGGTGTTAAACCCTCTTGGCTGTTCGCAGTGTAGGTAACTATAGGTAAGGGGAGTTTTGGGGTTAAACCTCCCTTGGCGACCAGACATTGTTTTTATTGCGACCACTATAAACCTATACTGTATATTTCAATCAATTATTGAAGCATATAATAGGCCTAATAGCTGACGACATTTTGCTTCTCGAAGTTTGGAAAAATGGGAGCCATAACCCTCCCCTTCGGAAAATCCTGGCTTCGCCACTGGTTCAGTGTCTTTGCGTTTTGTTCTTCTCACAGGAGCCAAAGTTTACTTCGCCTGCAGATCAAGATCAAGAGCGGAGCAGGCGATCAGAGACATTCAGAAGGAAACCGGATTGTCTGATGATCGACTGCAGATCATCATCTTGGATCTGGCTTCCTTGAAATCCGTGCGAGAATTTGTTCGCGAGTTTACTTCAAGTTGGCAGTAAATCTGCGCTGGATTTTAGAGATTTTAAATTTTAAAATTGATCCAGTGTGTTCTTAGATGGGTGACCACTGTGAGAATTAGAATTCCTCGAAAACAACCTTGCCAATATGCCATGACTGAGAACTCTGGCATGAATTTTTCGGGGATTAGGATCAGGGATATTTTTACGCCCCTAACACCTCCCACCCCCAACCCCAATCTGAGAGAGCCGGATGACCTATTTTGCTTGTCAGACTTTTTGGCAGGGCGCCCCAGAATATACCAACACTCCCCCTCCCAAATTGATAAACCTAGAAATAATCCTGATCAGGATTATTGCAACAGAAACATTTAATTGACGCTAATGTACAAAGAAAGCCTTGATTACCCCTTTTGCTTGTGGGGTTTTCGCCCCCTCCTCGCCACCAAATAGGTTTAATGCGGGCTAGTTTTGTCAAGGAAGTAAATTTGCATGTATTCAGTGCTACTGTATATATGTCCGTTTCATTTGCATTTGGTCTTTATAGAGGAAGCAAAATTGGACATACTTATCAATAACGCTGGGATGCTCTGGCCACCACAGAAACAGACCGAAGATGGCGTTCAATTCACATTTGGCGTTAATCACCTCGGTAAGTTGTACTTGGAATTTTTGCGGCAAAAAAAGATATTAAACTATTTTTGGGGGCGTGGTGGAGAAGCGGTAGGATTTTTTTACGCGCAACCAAAGGGTAGCGGGTTCGAATCTGACCCTAGTCACTACCTTAGCGACCTCGGGCAAGCTGTTCACCCCTTAATTGCTCCGTGAATGACTAAACGTGTGCTATCAACCAGACAACCACGTAAGTGACGTAACTACACAAATATGTCAATTTAAAGGTGATAAACGTTTCTTTGAATTTCTTCCCACGCTCCCCAAAACATAATCAGGGGCGTAGCCAGGAATTTGATTGGGAGAGGGGGGTTATAATGTGATTTGGGGGCGGGGTAGAAATCTACAAAAACTTTGAACATCTTTAAAACACATTGAAAATTTTAAGGTATTTTTGTTTTTAAGTTGTTTTTTGTGGAGGAGGGTATAAAGGCCTATACCTTTTGTTTTGTGTGTGTGTGTTTTTTTTTGGGGGGTATATAGGCCTATACCGATATATCCCCCGTCGCTAGCTACGCCCTGAACATAATCCCTGTATCCTATATTCTTCAAGCATGTGGTATGAATTGCCTACATATTTTCTTCTAACAACTACAGTAGTCCCTTGTGCCTTTGTTTCAGGTCACTTCTTGCTGACTAACCTGTTAATGAATGCTCTTTCATCTGCGGACAAAAGTCGAATCGTGAACGTTTCTTCGGACGCTCATTTGCGCGGAAAGATGAACTTCGAGGAACTGACGATTGAAAACGATTACAAGGCCTTCCCAGCCTACTGTCAGAGCAAACTTGCTAACGTTCTGTTCACTAAAGAACTAGCAAACAGACTGAAAGGTTTTAACGCTTTACAAGTTTACAGTATACTCTCTGTCTCTGTCTCTCTCTGTCTCTGCATGTCTCTCTGTCTCTGCATGTCTCTCTGTCTCTGCATGTCTCTCTGTCTCTGTCTGTCTGTCTGTCTGTCTGTCTGTCTCTCTCTCTCTCTGTTTGTTTGCGTGTGCATGTGTGGAGTTTACTTTTCGGGATTATTAGTTTTTGGATTTGTGCTACCAGAAATTCCATCCTTCCACACAGAAATAGCCACTGGAAGCCAGTTGGGAAAAAGTGGGGATCCAACCACTATAGATTTCCTCTTCCTTAGCCTAACCTCTCAAAAAGTGTGTGTCGTGTGGGATGGGTGGGGTCAAGTCTAGTGTCCTAATAGATGCTTGAACCTATATCTTCGTCTGTGAATAAAAAGAGGCTCCTGTACGTGAGGCGAGAGGAGGTTAATCCAAATTCATCATGAAAATAATATTCTCCTAAATCTTTTTGTTCCAATCTTGTCAAGGGGCTGTCCATTAATTATGTCAACATTTTTGGGCAATTTTTGACCCCCTCTCCCCTTGTCAACAACTGTCAACTTTGACTTAACCCCATAATTACGTCAAAAACTCTTGACCCCAAGATCAATGACAGGTCCTGATCACAAGGTTATTATTTTTGTGGTAATGACCATTTTTTCCTTTTTTCCTCATCGAGTGTCAAAACGTGGTGGTGATGACCTTTTTCTAATGGTTTTTTCCATTGTACTAAGTAGTATTCTATGAAATTTCCTGTTTTTTGATTATTTGAAAAAAGTGAAATTGTTGACGTCAAATTCTCTTGACCCCCCCCCTCCCCCTTGTCAACAACTGACAAACTTTTCCCAACCCCTGCCCCTAAATTGTTGACGTAATTAATGGACAGCCCCCAATATTTTAATAGCCTAATCGCAATTTGAAAAGGCGCAACTACAGTGTAGGCCTATAATGGATTTCTTACGCGAATGACGTTCTTTTTAAGGGACTGGAATCACCGTCTATTCATTGCATCCGGGTTTAGTGAATACCGAAATACAGAACGATGCGCCATTCATGAATAACTTCATAGCCAGAGGCGTTTTGCTGCTCATCTTCTGGCCTTTCTATAAAAACACGACAGATGGCGCCCAGACAACCATCCACTGCGCCGTCGACGACAGATTGGCGTCTGAAAGTGGAAAATATTACAGGCACGACGGAAAACACCTCAATTTCCTATTTCAAACCATGGGCGTCCGGAAAAGATAATAACAGGGTGCAATTAAGTCCCCAGAAAAATAGCTGAAGTTATGAAGAAGTAAAATTACTTGTTTCTTTCGTCACAAAATCTTGTTTTGCACGTACCACCCTGGAAAATTTTTCCATTTATTTCGTCACAAGACCCTGTTTTGCACCCCCCTGGAAAAATTTCTGCGGACGCCCATGCTTTAAACAACCCTTTTCGAAAAGATAATAACACTTAGGTCACCAGCTATAGGCTCACTGCGGCGTGCAGAGAATGGTTGGCGCCCGGGGGCCAAGTCGACAAAAAAATTGTTTGACGAGCAAAAAAGAGGTCGCCCGAGTCAATTTTGGCGCCCCAAATCGGGTTGGCCCCGCCCCCTCTGCACGCTATACTGTATAGGATAGAAATTCCATGTTTCTATAGGCTTCCTATACACTGCATGGGTATTTGCGAAGATCATTGGCGTAGGCAGAATTCAGAAATAAAGAGGGGATGGACAGCGATATTTTCGAGCAAATAAAACCAAAAGTTCTTGTTGCATCGATTCTGCTCCAAACATCCTACCCTCCCCTCCCCCATTAATTCCGGAAAATGTTTCAACGCTCTTGCACAAATCCGTTATTATTATTTTTATTATTTCTATTATTATTATTATTATTGAATAGTGTCTGATTGTTTTGCAGTGATTGCAGAGAAAGGAGACCGGCAAAAGAAGCAGAAAATGACGCAACGGCGAAGAAACTGTGGGACGTCAGTGTCAGGCTGGCCAAACTCCAACCTTCGGAAATTCATCCGAAGCTGAAGTGATAATTTAGTATCAGAGAAATGACGTGAAACTCATCGGCCTGAGATCGGCCTATATATATATATGTCCTCTTGCACAACGCAAGAAGAGAAGACATATGAACCACCTGATAACCAGGGCGCGATTTGTAGGGGGAATCTTCCCCCCCCCCACTGCATCCTCCTACTGCTACATCCCCCCACTGCTACATTCCCCAACAACTACATCCCCCAAGCTCGACATATTATCTCTCCCACTGCTCCAGGTCGCAAATCGCACCCTGCTGATAACTACACTCAGTGGCGGTTCCACGTGGGTGATGAGTGGGGATGCATCCCCCCACCGGACTTAATTTTTTGCTTGTGAGACGTAAAAGTCTAGTAAGACTACGGGGGGGGGAAACAGCGGATGGCATTTTTTGCTTGTCAACCTATTTTTTCGGCTAAAGTGTAGTGAAATTAGAGATAACATTCCCCTTTTCCAGCCTTTATCGGCAAAGTGTAGGCCTATTGATTGTTCCCTTCTATTCTCATCCTTCCCCACGTACCAACTTCTTACGAATTCATTTTATCCCCAACCAAAACATCCTGGAACCGCCACTGACTACACTAATACAATTAAATGAATTCAACAAGGTTTTGTCAAGGAAGTCAATGAATAGTTGTTGAAATTTGCAAACAGAGAAAGGCAACAACGTTGAGTGTAGTTGCTAATCTTCATTTTCAATTCATATATCTAGGTTTTGAACACGTCACTGTAAGAAGCAACATTTAGGGTTCATACATTTAGTACGTATGCAAAAAGGCATATTTTCAAGCCCCTCCCCCTCATCTGCACACCGTACATACGCAAAATCTCCTAAATCCTACCCCCTCTCCCTCAGTGCGTACTTACTATATGGATGAACTCTTACTATGCCCTAAAAGACAATCAGATGGAGAGCAAACACTTTCGAAATACACGTATTGATGCTACATTGACAGCACACAGGTCAAATTATACCGTAGATCACGCAGGGCAAATCTTTTTAATTTTAAAAGATCTCATACAAAAACACAGAATAGAGAGCGATACAGATTGATTTTACGGCCATTTCCTGGCTCAGTAACTAACATAAAAGACAAATTTCGCACACAATGGACAACAATACGTATCAGTCAAATACGGACGGAGGCTTTATGCCCTGCGCGAGATCGTTTCGTATCTGCCACCGTAGCGTCTTCCTTTTCTTGTCTCCAGGTACAACGTAAGAATTTGGCTGGTGTACTGGCTGAGGTCTCTACGATGTTCAGTAACAAAAAATAAAATTTGAAAAGTAAAAATTCACAAAATACAAATACTCTCCAGCCAATATTACATATAATTAACAGTGCTCAATACAATTTCGTTTTAGTCAGACAATGCCCTGGTTGAAATTTATGTTCCTCAAACATACAGTAAAATCCCTATGGATTTATGTAGCGTTTTTGGAGAGTAGTAACTATCGTAACTTCAGAAATATCAAAGTAGCTGCTTTTAATTCTTATGCAGTATTTTAGGTTCTTGAAATCGCAGTGTATAGTCACTTTCTGAAATTGCCAGCCAGGCGAAAGCATCATATTCTTTCCATGCTAACAGATTTCCCATATTATCATTCCCTCAATTTTTACTGGGTTAAAAGTGTGTCCAATGGCCTATGATGACTTGGACTTTGACGGAAAATGGAGGAAACGACTTGGAACAAGAAGGTTTTGTTATACAGCAGAGACACTAATCACATTTTATTTCATTTCACTGTTTTTTCTGGTAGATACGAGTTGTAGTGAAGTCTCCAGGACAACTCTTTTCATTCAGGCAAAACACTTTCGACCTGACAAGTTACAACTTTGAGAGGCTCATCAAAGCTGACACAGACTTGACTTTTTTGCTTGTCAGCCAATTTTCACTGGTAGTTACAGTAGTTACTTCAATTTACATTTCGACATCATCAAGCATTCCTTTAGGATATAATGATTAAAATCTAAATAACACAAACATTGGCAAAAAAATTTTTTCCCTCAAAATCAGTAAGGGGGGGCAAATGTCCCCCTGCCCCCAGATAAAATGACGTCCCTGGTTTTAAGCTCAGACCTAAAGGCTTGAGAAGATAATGAAGGAATTAAAAGAAATGAGGACTGAGAACTTTCTGGGAGCTTGACCATAATCACAAACACTTTCCTATATATAACACGGCCCTTAACCCCTTAACTGGGCAACTGTTTGTAACTCAATGTAAAATGGACGAGCGTTACTCGGGGCACCCGGTTAAGGGGTTAACACCGTGCCAGCGCATCGTTGTCCCACCTTCACGACAACCTGGTCCTGTTGCAACATCTGTTCCCTGATGTCCCAGCGCAACTGGTGGTGGGTCCGTTCGCCCGGAGCCTTGCAGGCGTTCCAGCTCTGCCGGTATTTCTGATAGCGAGAAACGGGATCCGCCTTTTTGATGTTCCTCATGTGTGGTTCACAAGACATCGGCCGGATCACTGAAGAACAAGAACGCACTGCGTCTTTAGGAACAGATGCACAACAAAATAGCACTGCTAAAATCCAACAGTGTACTTACTAACTGGCAACTTTAACACTAGAATGGGATTAACCATTTCATTACTGTGGCAACCCTCCCCAACCCCCGTACTGGCGAAGGTAAAGTGAAATTGCAACAGAGAACCGTTTATCAGTACGTTTAAATACCATTGCCATACATTATTTATGTCCATAGCCCTTCGGCCCAAAGGGTCACGGAAAAAGGTTATGCTTAGGAACCCTTGGGCCAAAAGGTCTCGAAACAAAAGGGTTAATGAACTTATTTATTGCACAATGCTTTTGAGAAGGAATAAAAAATTTAGTGCGACACTTTTTTAAAAAAGGAGACAACTTTACTAAAAGACAGATAAATCATTATCAGTTACTGCAGAGTACAGAATACTCAACTCACGTGCTTTCAAACCCTGATAGCTGTCAGGTAGATTGTAGTTGAGCTTCAATATAAACCAGATAAAAAGAAGTGACAATAGTGAAATGCAAAGAATGCAACCTATAGAATCAATAACTTGAACCTCTGTTCTAACTTTTAGAGTGGCTGTGTAGCTAAGCGCTTCACAAGCTATAAGGGAAATCTAGTGGCAGTCCCAAAACTCGGGAACTCATTGTCTCAGCATGTACACATTGCAAATTCACTACAGATTTTTAGAACAAGATTTAAAAACTCATCTGTTTAACCTGGCCTATCCACCATAGACTGTCACCCATTTGTCTGGCCAGATACCCTGGATTTGACCTGGCTCTTTGATGATTTGGATTTGGTATGCCATTGGCTTAACCCTTTAACCGTGTATTTAACTGTAACTCAATGTAAAATGAACGGATATATCCGGGATCCCCAGTTAAGGGGTTAAGCTTCTGTGCATTATGAAGTGGCGCTATAGAAGTTTATGGTTAGATTAGAGAAAACTTATAACAGTAAGGCACCTTCAACTAAAGAAACATAACCAAGCAATAAAATTGTCTATTGAATTTTTTGCACTTAATACTAGCATAATCAGTGTAGTGTATCAGAACAGTGATATGCCATCTACGCACTTTCAATATTGAAATACATAATCAATATACACAATCCATAGGGTTTATCAGCATTGCTTCAAATACACAAAAACAACTAACATGTTCTTTACAAACTGCTTAGAACTTCATAATAACATACTTTGCAGGTCTGTAAAATTAGTAAGTTATATCCGAGGTACGTTATATCCAATACGGTAATGCACCATTCATTACAGTACATTGTAACTGAATGTATGGTCCATCCATATACCGGTAGTATGTGTACACTGAGGGGGGAAAGTGGGTTGGGTTTAGGAGATTTTGTGTATCCATGGTGTGCAAACGGGGAAGGGGTTCAAAATATGATTTTTTGCGTACGTACTGTATGGATGAGCCCATACTTGATAACCGAGTCCGTTATAATGAAGTTCTACTGTACAACAATAATAGTTACATAGAGTCTAAATTTAATATAAAATCAAAGAAATATAACTACAGTCAACCCCCGTTATCTCACTGGATAACGAGGTATTACTGTATCGTCAATGCTCACATGTTCCCTGCAGGCAGCGTGGGACAGATGGTGTCTTGAGTCAGAAGAGTGAGACCGAGGGGGAGCGGATGTCGGTCGATCGTTCAGAACGTTCATGTTCAGGTTCCTCATCTGTCCTCCAAGATAAGACAAATCTACGCATGCAACAAACCAGATTAGGAACATTAACTTCATGCCATGAAAGAGCTAATCTCAGAAATTTGTTTACAAATAACTATTAGTCTGAATAGCATTGAATAGCAATACCAATAGCAGGATCTACATTCAACAGGCTACATACCAACATTTTCAAAATACATGACATTGGGATAAAAACAAAACTATGAATTTTCAACACTTGTGTAATACTAATACTAATAATTATATGGATGTGAATCTTGGACCATAAAAAGAGAATTGGAGAAAAAAATATTCTCAACAGAAAAATAAATGGCTTAGAAGAACACTCAAGGATTGGATACAAAGAACATATAACAAATGAAGAAGTTAGTGTTCAGCTATCGACTTCTCCATGACAGCTCTCCAAAGTTCCCTGTACTTTGCTATTTCTTCCAAGGTCATTCGGTGCCGAAAGTCAAGTAGAAACGACGACAAATAAGGGCAATGAAAACTTGAACACAACGTCCAACTAACGAACAAAGACTAGAAGTAAATCAAAAAGTCTAAAAGGAACTTCAAATTACCCGAATCGTTCTCTGAAATCGATTCGTTGTGAATTTCGATACGACCGTTCTGTTTTCTAAGAACCTTTCGCTTTATGACGCGACGCTCGGTGCCCGTCGAACTCGCCTGACTGGCGCTGTCGTCGGTGACAGACGTGACGTCGTCGACGTCGCTCCTGGCGTCAACACCTCCAAGGTGAAAGCGGTTCTCGTTCTCCAGACCTCTCAGCAGAACGGGTTTCTTCAGGCAGGATTTCAAACCAATAACGTCAGCCGCGTTTCCTGACGAACGTGAATTCAACCTCATCTGCAACAAAAGCACAATCAAAAATATCCTTTGTATAGCACTTCAAAACTATAACATCAAAACAAAGCAGAAAACTATAATTCAAAACTAAAACTAAACTATAACTCAAAACTATAACTATGACTAAAAAATAAACATGCATAACATACATAAACTATAACTCAAAACTATGACATCATAAATATAAAATGATAACATCATAACATAGCAGAAAACAATAGCTCAAAACTATAATATAAAAATATAACATAGATAACATACATGAACTATACCTCAAAACTGTAACATCACAACAGTTGGTTCATCATATTAGAATGACAATGTTGCTGAAATTTTTATTATTGAAACATTTTAATAACATTCAAACATTGTACCTGTGTAAAATGAAAACAAGATACAATGTCACTAGATTGTCATTGCTATGGGAAAACTGGCCATTTGGAAAGTCCAGCAAAGCCCAATAGCCCAGTTTTCTAAGCGCTGCATAAGACCAGACCCTAACATGCCCGCTCAGGCCTTGATGCTGCCAATCCAGTGTATTTTGTGTCAGTTTAAACAGGATTAAAATTTAACGTAGCCTTGCAAACATTTCTGGCACATCTGTTAAATACATTAAAACAGCAGAGAAAGAAAGCAATAAAAACTACACACATGTGAATGATCCGGTTCGTTTCTCAGACCAAATTCCAACTCTGTCGTGTGATTGGTCGATACGACATCAGCATCTGTCGACGTCTGTCCAGACGAATGGCTGTACTTAGTAGAATAATCAACTTCCCTCGATATAGGATTATGGAAATTGCCGCTGTCAAAATGGCTGGCTGGACGCACAACATCTGTCGTTCTTCTTGACAAAACCTCATCATTTGCAACTAAAGACAATCAACCATTTCAAGTGCATGATACACAAACATCTGCAATATAGAGAAAGAAATTTTACAACAACAACCACAGTCCAGACCAATTTTAACACCAAAATAATCTCCCTCCTTCTCTTCCACCATCTCCTCTGTCTCTCTGTCTATCTCTCTCTCTCTCTCTCTCTGTCTCTCTCTCTCTCTCTCTCTCTCTCTCTCTCTCTGTCTCTCTCTCTCTGTCTGTCTCTCTCTCTTTCTCTCTGTCTCTCATGCTTTTGCTCTGTCTCTGGCATGAAGTTCCTTTCCTGGGGAGAATCAGTCATTTGAATTCTTGGTAGTCAGTCAGATTTAAGCATTCCAGTAATTTACTGCTTTAATAAATTACTTATAATCAAAAAAGGCAGCTTTCCTTCTTAAGACAATAATGAGGAAGGAAGGACTTTATCTTTAATAACAGGAAAAGTGGAGGAAAAAGTAGTGACAAATTAACTAATTGCCTGTTTGACTGCCTACGGGAAGGAATTGAGGGAATAATGAATAACGTCGAACTAATAAAAGGATGTCAAGATAGAACAAAGTGGAAGTCCATGGTCGCTAACGTAGAAATACATAGCACCTAAAGAAGAAGAATAAATTACTTATTACTTATTAGCCAAAGCAATAAGCAATATACACAATTTTCCTTTAGCTTTAATAACAGCCACAGTAGTGACAAATTAACTAATTGCCTGTTTGATTGCACGAAATATCAGTTATCGTAGATAGGCTTGAGTTTCCACCGTTCTTCTTTAATAATATCCTCCAACTCTAAAAGCAAATAACAGTAAACTAACAAGTGCCAAGCAAAAAGTTATTTATTCATTTATTTATTTTATTTATTCAGGCCGATTTATTGCGTGCAGTAGCAGGGCTAGAGCCCATGACAAGAGCGCTTCACACATACTAATTATGGGTAGCTCTATCCAAATAAGTAAGTTTTTAGGTTCTTGGTAAAAATTCCAGCAGAGTCTGTGCTCATCACATTATCCGGCAGAGTATTCCATATGACACAAATGATATCATCATGATTTCAAATACAGATTTAAAATATGAAATGATGTTAATCTCATATATATAATACACATATATACAAGACACATATATACATGACACATATATACAAGACATATATATACAAGACACATATATACAAGACACATATATACAAGGCACATATATACATGGCACATATATACAAGACACATATATACAAGACACATATATACATGGCACATATATACAAGACACATATATACAAGACACATATATACAAGACACATATATACAAGACACATATATACAAGACACATATATACAAGGCACATATATACAAGACACATATATACAAGGCACATATATACAAACACTATTTATGGACTACAATATCATGCCACATGCATATCATCCAATTTCACTAATGTATCACACATGAGTCTCAATGGCAATTTTCAGCTTTCAAAATACAGTAGAACTTCACTATAACAGGTTCAGTTATAACGCATTCTCAGTTAAAACGTACAGCAATGTACGGTCCCGTGGGATGCACTACCATAATGAATGGCATTGGATACACCGTACCTCGGAAATAACGTACTAAATTTTACAGACCTACTTGCTAAGTACAGTATATAGAACTTCTAATGTATTCAATAACATGGCATTTTATATGCTGAAAATATCATCCTATTATCCTGCATTTCAGTTAATTCTATATATATATATATATATATATATATATATATATATATATATATATATAATCAATATCAGCACTTCTAACAATCCATCAAGTGCCAGTAACATTTGAACAGCTAACCTCTCTTAAATGCGCTAACTGTCTCGGGTGGAACGTTGTAATAGCCAAACTTGGCAAGTTCTCTGCACACCTCTTCATCTGTGAAACTAAGTTCATCCATTACCAACGTCAATGTTTCACTAAAACCTGAGCAGCCAAAGAACTCATACATGATAAAGCATTATATATATATATATATATATATATACACACACACACACACACACACACAAATCATCAACTTCCAAACTTCCATAGCACCACTTATAATGCATATAAACATCGGCCGATGGCACACCAAATCCTAATGTGCATGGTGTTAGTACATGACAAGTGTGTAATTACAAATACAATTGTGTCTAATGATTGAATTCTAGATCACTTACATTACATGTACATACGCATTACGCATATTACGTTGCTAGAGAAACAGTAATCCTGCATTTCTATACCGCCGATCGTAAAGATAAATAGGAACTCAATACCTTTATCGAGATTTACTACTAGACTTATTAAATGTACTTCTAATAGACTACCGACCTATGTCATGATCATTATTTTTAGCGGCGCTACATAAGCTGACGTGTAGAGACAGGTTGGACGTAGCAACTACACAACTTATCATTTGAATCGTGTGATCGGCGCAATTTTAAAATATTTGACTAGAAAATTGAGAAATACCAACCAAAGGAAATAAGGAAATTTCGAAAGGAAAATTTATTTCGATCGAAGTTAAGAGAAAATATTTTGAAATTTGTCACTAAAGTAAACAGGAAATATAGTTTCACGATTAAGCAGCGTGATAGTGATATAATACTGATATTGTTGTAGCGCCTAATTTTTCTAGAGAAATAAGTAAGTAAACTAATATCAAACGCTCAGCTCAGCTACGGGTTGTCATGATACGATTACAGGTTGACAAGATCAGGATTAACCACTTGCATTTGGTAATTTTGTGTCATTCACTAAACAGAAATACATTTAAGCTGCCCTTAATAATACCAAACAATGAACGACTTACTGTCAGTATATTATATACATACATACATATATGTACGTGTGTGTGTGTGTGTATACTGACTTAATGCTTGACATCATCAATGACCAATAATAAAAGATAATAATTGTAATAAGCTTTAGAATGTCTCATCAGGATCTGTCCTGTGTTCTTCAATCCCACATGCAAAAATGTATTAGCTATTTTTTTTAAGAGCATATCTTTAGACAGATTCAAATAAAGTCACAAGAAGTTGCATTACATTAGTGGTAAGCTAGAAGTGCAATCTACTGTAACTGATAAAATCACATTAAAGGGCTTGAACTAAATAAGTGAGTAAGTACATAACAGTCGTCAAGTGATTGCAATAACAATATCAATAACATCAGCTATGCACTTTTATAGCACCAGTTCTGTAGCAATAGATGGTACAAAAATAAAAATAAGAAACTGTTTAGACAATTTTTATTTCAATTAAAACCTAATCAGAAAATAATCTAAAATCACAGATGACGTTTACTTTATATATGATCTCACAACAGCAGTCAACATATTTGACAATTTTCTGTCTTCATCGCATTTAAATAAATGTTCAATTTAATAAATATTTATACCAAAATCATATCACCAAACCAATTGAAATTTCAAAATAAAAATCGGAAAGTACGCGACACATAATTATAATCTTAATCCTAATACTGTATAGTTTCTTCAGAAATATAATACATATTTAATTACCAATTGATCACGATTAAATTATATTTTTCATGCCTGCAGTTTGCAATTTCTACGATAAAAATGACCGATTCGTTACATCTGAGATATCATCCAAAGTTTGATTTAGAGATTAAAAATAACAACGGCACCACCAAGCCGACTAGTGGAAGTGTAGTGATCTGTTCCAGCAATAAGCTGTACCTGAAAAATATGATCCAAAGACAGACAAAGTACTAACCCCTTAACCGTGTATTTAACTGTAACTCAATGTAAAATGGATGGATATATCCGAGATCCCCAGTTAAGAGGTTAATTACTCCAAGATGTTCAAGACCTCAAAATAATAATCATGCACTTTTGTAGCACCGTTTTTCTAGCACTCAGAGGTACTAATCAATGGTACTCCAGATCAAAATAGCAAATAAAACAACTGATAACAACACAACTGTTGTTGAACAAACTCACTAGCACTCCAGAATTATAAATGTCAATGAAACATAATTTAATCTAGTTCACCTCATATAAAGACCCTTAATATGAAGTGCAACTATGATGCTGATGACGAAGATGATGAAGATGGTGATGATTATTTCTCTGCTCTAAGGCAGGCCAAATTGGCCTGTATCCATTTAGAGCCCTTGCTAATAGAAAATTAGGGGTGAAAAAACTTGTCCACCTCTGGATTTCAACCTTGAATCAACACAGGACAAGATCACAACTATGATTTTTTTACTGAAGTGACCATCGACTGGTGCTGATGTACTACTACAATGGCACTAAAGAAGTCTACTACTACTACTACTACTACTACTACTACTACTACTACTACTACTACTACTACTACTACTACTACTACTACTACTACTACTACTACTACTACACCACTACTACTACCACCACCACCACCACCACCACCACTACCACCACCACCACCACCACCACCACCACTACCACTACCACCACCACCACCACCACCACCACCACCACCACCACCACCACCACCACCACCACCACCACCACCACCACCACCACCACTACTACCACCACTACCACCACCACCACCACCACCACCACTAACTACCACTACTACTACCACCATGGAAAGATTTGAACCCGCTACCCACCGACTGCACGACAAGAATCCTGCCACTAAGGAGTACCCCATTGTGCCCCCATAATAATAATAATAATAATTATGCACTTCTATAGCACCAGTTCTAATAAATCAATCGATGGTACTTCAAAATCAATCCCAAAAGATCCAGGTCATTCCAGAGATCAGTCAGAGGGAGAGAGTGAGACGGACTATGGAGAAACGCCAATTGAAAGAGATCTTAAGTCTGGATGAAGATATTACTAAATACAATGTCACATATATAATTTTCAATGAGTGAAAACAAGACTCACTCTATTTTGAGAGGTAACAACAGCAATTGAGCTGCCAACCCTGGCTTTATCTTCAGTAACTCCAAACACCCTGTCTGCCTAAAATAACCAAATACCAGTTTAAGCTAAACTACTGGGGAAAAAACTGGTGAAAAACCAGTGGATTTCAGCAACAGGTCTTCCAATGACTTTTTATCGATCAAACCAGGGTGCGATTTTGTGACCTGGAGCAGTGGGGGGACATGTCAAGCTTGGGGGGATGTAGTTGTTGGGGAAATGTAGCAGTGGGGTGATGTAGCTGTGGGGGATGCAGCAGTAGGGAGGGTGTAGTTGGGCAGTGGGGGAGATTCCCCCCTACAAATCGCACCCTGGATCAAATCAAAGTATGAGTTAACTTAAAGCTCACTGCTTGTTACCACAAACAGAAATGGTGTCTATATTCTTGCTATTCATAATTTCATCTCAAAATTTTAATACGATATGAAATTATGAATGTTTGTTGACAGGAGTTTAAACTTTCTTCTTCGATTACCACAATCACATTTAAAAAACTTTAATTACAAAATATAATGGGCTTGGAAAACTGCAGGAAAACTGCCCACTAACACAATTTGGATAACACAGACCCATGGCTAACAGGTTAACATAGTCCATTTTATTTTGACCACCCAAAATTCAACATGTTTCTATGAACTCAGATAATATGTAATTTTGTTTACCATGGAAACCGTTTACCAAACTCCTGAAGCTCATGTTAACAGGGTTCTCCTGTACATAAAAATCAACTGACTGCATCTAAAAAACACTACAATGAAATCCAAAATAATCATATATCAATATTCGACACAGCTCAAGATAAGTACTTAGTGAAATAGATACCTGCTGGCCTGATACACCTGAAGTCACGTTTTGATACAAAAAGATACGTCCACTCTCACCTGGAGCATAGAAACAAAAATAAATAACTCAATTCCAAATTTTAAAAAACAACACAAAAAAGTGTTCATGAATCCGTAGGCAAAAGGGTTTCAAGCGTGGCTTTAATATACGTTCAATTTTGGTCAATACCAAAATCTTACAGACTTGTTGGCATGCAAACAGACATGGAATGGAAAATGGTCAACAACATAATGTTAATACAACATGAATTTATATAGCACCACTTCTATTTCTACTCACAGGCCATTATGCCCCTTGCTGCTCTTAAACAGTCACAAAAGTCTGTGCACACAAGTGCACAATTCAAAAGCCTCAAAACTTAGGGGTTTGGGGCGGAAGGGGGGGTTGAACCCCCATCTAACTTTTCAACCCTCCCAAAAATCGCATATCGGGTACAATGCAGCTTCTGTCATTCATTGAATTTCAGTCCTCAACCCCCCCCCCCCAGCTCAAATTTCACAACTCTAACACTGCACATATACAGTACATCTGGCCAGAAATGGTATGTTGATCTTATTAAAAACACCTTCACTAAAAATGGTCATTTCCACCCAGAGGCATAGATCATGGGGGGGGGAACTGCAGGGGGGACGGTCCCACCCAATAATAAGCAAAGAGGTATACAGTCTTATTTATCCCCAATGTTCTGTGCCTCCTAGCTTCTTTAACATCCTAAAAATCTGACAAGCAAAAAAATGGTTATCACTAGAGTTTAAGCATATTTATGGGTGGGGACACTTTAAAAAACTTTCTCCCCCACCAAATGCTGCCCCCCCCAATGCTGATGGCAGGAATGCAGCCCAGTTTCCACCAAATAGCTACTTACGGTCGGTCCTGAGATTTTCCGAACGATACGGCGCCGTAACCAAGAAATTTGACTTTCCATCGAGAGGAGAATCGTAAAACTGAAAAATTTCACTAATACTTTACCGACCAAATGTCTATCTCTCATTGGATCATTCCATATCTCGATAATAAATGCCTAATATAAAAATTCTCGTTATTTAACAAATACAAGCATATTTAGAAAATATATTTCTCTTAAGAAGCTGTGGAACTTTAAAAACTGTCAAATATCATATCAATTAACCCCTTAATGGTGTATTTAATTTGTACCACAACTGAAGATCCAAATCGAGAGAACTGCCGTTCCCCGCTGAGAACCAAAAACGGCTCGGAAATAATGGTACCACGAGTGATGGAATGGAACCGCACCACACCCAACTGAATTGAATCAACGTCGTCGGCTGACAAAGCAACAATAAACAAAAAATAAATGAAAACAAATAAGAGGATAGAGTTACAAAAACATACCAGTAAAACTTCTTCAACATAACATAACAAACTTAAACCACTGAGTGCACAACATGAATGCCTTGTTATTGTGCTGGAAACAGCATAAATTTTCAGTCCTGGTGGGTGGGACCCAGTGGCGGTTCCATGTGGAGAACGATTGGGGATGCATCCCCCAACCGGACTTCCGGACTTTTTCTGGCTTGTGAAACTTATTTTTGGGTAAAAATGTAGTAAAATTATGGGGAAAATTCCCTTTGTCAGCCTTTTCGACAAAGTTTATTGATTTTTTCCATTCTCTTTTCATCCCCCCACCAACTTCCTATGAATTCATTTCATCCCCCCCCACCAAGAAATCCTGGAACCGCCACTGGCGGGACCTAAAACAAAACTTAAATTTTGTTGCTAAAATTTATATCGAGATCAGAAACGGACAGTATAAACCTGGGAAGCGAGGCCTGTTTAAGAATCCATCAAACTCTGATAAGTTCTACTTAGTAGAGCCATCCCCGAGGTGGGAAGTTACCAGAGTGGCAACAATATTGGCGTGGTGATTCTAAGGTCATGGGTTCAATACCTGCTGGAGCCCCTAGGGTCCATCCATATAGTACATATGCACTGAAGGGGAAGTGGGAGCAGGATTTTGGAGATTTTTTCCGATGTACGCTATGTGCGACCAACGGGGGAGGGGGTGAAAATATGACTTTTTAGCGTACGTACTATATGGATGAACCCTTAGGTCAACTCAGCCTTCACTTGCTAGAGGGCAATGACAAAATTAGTAGCAGCAGCAGTATGGGCCATGCAATTCAAACAAACACACTACCGCAGCACACTGGTATCAGGAGAGACTTTGACTTTGAAGGCTACAATAAATACCTATTAGATACCTTAAAGAAGAGACTTATAGCATGGCTATTCTGCACGAGTTATAGGTGTAACATTGTAATGTAACATTGTAATGTGTTCACGCAGTTCGGCTGAATGAGTCACCACATTAATCAGTACGTTAATAATAATAATAATAATAATAATAATAATAATATTGTTTAAACTAGTCTTACAAATGACAAAATGTTTCTACTGACTGCCAGAGACTGAGGAAATTGCAAGAACGTCCAATCCGTTCCATTTCGAAGCCCTAACGGAAAATCCGAGCTGCTCAAACTCTTCAGTTCCGTCAACGGACTGAAGGAGAGTCAGATCTTGGAAAGCAAACAATCTCCCAACAGATTGGACATCAAGCGGCGAATACTCACAACCTGGCCTTCAAAAGACAATTAAAAAAGCAAGATGCAGTACGGTAGGACTTCGTTATAACGCACATAATGGGTCCGTAAAATTTAGTACGTAATATCCAAGGTACATTATATCCAATACCATCTAATACGGTAGGGCACCACACAAAGTCAAACATTGCAGTGCTTTATACGTTATAACCAAGTCTGTCATAACAGGGTTCTACTGTAAATGCAAACAGAAATACTACGTAGGTAGGTCCCGTTCTCGAGTCCGAGCATTGGGTTCCGGCGCATATCTCCGGCCTGGGCAATCAGCGACGTAGGTGGTATCATCCATTACATTGCTTAGTGCTGCTCCTCAGTTTACCAATGCCCTTTAGCGAGTAAGGCTGAGTCAACCTTAATAATTGAACCCGCGATCTTCTGCTCCATCGTCCAGTGCTGTTACCACTCTTCTAACTTCCCGCCCCTCAATACTATGTACTTACAATCAATCTGTTTAATCTTATTATCCAAATGAACATGAAATCTTCAACTATAATTAATCATTATGACCAACTCTTCAGCAAAGATATTAAAATGATTAGAAAAGAAAGAATTCTGAAACTTACAGATAACATTTTCTGTAGGTTGGCGCACCAACAAAAAGAAAAGTATTGGGACCTATGATAGTAAAGGCCAAGGAGTACCCAAACCACTCGTAATCCTACAAAGTAATTAAGTTATGCTGTAATACCTTTTACTAGTAACACAGTTCAACTACATTAGTCAAGTAACTATCGGGAAACAATATAAATTGGAATCGTATAATAAATAAAACAATTTAATAACTAATTTATACAGTACCATAATAATAATAACTAATTTATACAGTACTGTAATAATAATAACTAATTTATACAGTACTGTAGTAATAATAATAACTAATTTATACAGTACCATAATAATAATAACTAATTTATACAGTACATAATAATTAATTTATACAGTACTGTAATAATAATAACTAATTTATACAGTACTGTAGTAATAATAATAACTAATTTATACAGTACCATAATAATAATAACTAATTTATACAGTACCATAATAATAACTAATTTATACAGTACTGTAATAATAATAACTAATTTATACAGTACTGTAGTAATAATAATAACTAATTTATACAGTACCATAATAATAATAACTAATTTATACAGTACCATAATAATAACTAATTTATACAGTACCATAATAATAATAACTAATTTATACAGTAATCGTATTTTAAAACTAGCAAATTCAAGGCAGGCATTTAAAATGATTTGATAAGAAAATAATTATAATCTGCTACTGAAAATAACCAATCAAAAGTAGAATTTCTTAAGTAACATAATTAAACTCAATCTTGCTTTTAAAGTCTATTGGTTTCAGACTTGAACACTTAACAATGATGGTAAGGCAGCTTGGAGACAAATTTTTATAGAAAAAAACCCAACCTAGAAACTCAAAAATGTAAAGAACAATACAAAAACCATAAAATTCAAAAACTTCTAAATATACAATATACCTGTAGACCAGAGAATTTAATATTGAAATCCAAATTAGACAATCTCTCGCCACCTAATATTACAAGAAAACACAACAAATGCTTAAATAATAATATTGCTACTGCTAAACCGAAACTTATTATGTTTCGTGGCTCCTAACGAAAGAAACAAGGGTACAAATAAAGCGACAGCTTAAAAAATAAATGAAAACTTAAATTTACACTTGCCACAATCAAGATCAAGACAGACAGACAGACAGACAGACAGAAAGACAGACAGACAGAAAGACAGACAGACAGACAGAGGTGCAGCTTTCAACTAACCATTGACACAAGGCAATTTTGAAGAAAGGTTGGAACCACTGTATCCGATATTGTGGATATGATATTATGGTATGTAGGTTTATTAGAGAATAAATTAGATTTAAATAATACAGGGTGGCACAAAAACCGGACTAGTCACATTCAGGCTTGCATTTGATATAGTCCAGTTTTTTGCGCCACCCTGTAAATATTATGGCAAAATAGAATGAACAATTCACATCATAACGAAGGAACACAGATAAGACACAACGTTCGAGCAGTGAGATTTACCCTGGTAGGCTGAATCCGAGAAGAAGATGCCCACAAGACCCCTCTGAGTCCCTCCAGAGGGGGCAAATGGTGAGCCAATGATAAGGTCTTCAAATCCATCATGATTAAAATCCCCACTTTCAAGTGACCAACCGAAATTGCAGTGGCGCTCCTGGAAAATTAAACTCGGAAATCACAGAAATTATTTAAAACTTATAAAATTATTGTTATTTTCATCAGTATAATAATAATAATAATAATAATAATAGTCATAATAATAATAATAATAATAATAATAATAATAAATCTTTCTAATAAAATAATAATAAGTCAGATAATTTATTTAATAATAGGGTTTGTCTAATACTTGTTTAAGCGCTCTTAATAATAATAATAATAATAATTAGTCTTAATAATCTGCAAAAACCTAAAAGATATTTATTTCTATTGGTTGATTGCACTTGAAGCGCTCTTGTCTTGGTAATAGTCTTAATAATAATAATGATAATAATTGTCTAATAATAATAATAATAATAATAATAATAATAATAATAAACGGGTTTTAAATGGTTTAGTAGGGTTTCTTTTGTGTTAAGAACCACTGTTGCTCCTACCTACATCCCTCTATTCCATGTTTTGTTTGTCGCCTACAGCTGCCATCTTTGATTCTACAAAAACTGATATGCCATGCAATTGACAATTTATTATACAATACCACAGTACCAATGCCAGGAGCAAGGGTAGGGTCTACACTACAGAGTAGCACTCTTCAAAATAACTCTAGATAGTCACAGTCAAAAACGACTTGCAGAGGAAAAAACTCATCTGAACACAGATAAAGATTCATCTCATGGGTTGTACGATTTTCACAACAGAAATGCACACAGCTTGTTCGATACCATATTTAAGAACAAGATTAAAAACCCATTTTTTACCTGGCTTATCCACCATAGACTGTCACTTGGATGCCCGGCCGGATATCCTGGACTTGACTTGGGGCTCTTAAATGATTTTGATTAACCCCTTAACTGGGCAACTATTCGTAACTCAATGTAAAATGGACGAGCGTTACTCAGGCGCCCAGTTAACGGGTTAAATAGTGTGCCATCGGCTGATATGTTTCTGTGCAGTATTAAGCGGCGCTATAGAAGTTTAGAATTAGATTAGAAAGGTGAACAGGCAAAACCTTACCACAATCAACACTCTATTCTCTCAAAATGAACACTAAATCAGCCTGGTTCAGCGTAAATGTTTGTAGCAGACATTATAAATGACCGAATGTCCGAAACATCTCAAAATTAAATCAATAATTATTTTTCTGAATTCTTTCTTACGGAACAGTCGATTGTAATGCTCGGAGTACTTGGTATTCCTGTCAACACGTCGTTCAGGTACACGTATACTTGGCCGTAATATTCCAAATCTCCTGAACCAATACTAGGAGCACTGATTACGAGGTCATTCAGTCCATCTTTGTTGAAATCAAGTATTACGACTGAGAAACCAAACCGACCGCTAGGCTACATTAAAAAACATAAAGTCTACATTAAAAAACATAAAGTCTACATTAAAAAATACAAATTTATTCTCATAGCAAGAATTTACCACATTAATTTTATTACTGGTAATTTCAGTTCTTGTGCTTCACCCTGAATGGCTTTACATACGAGTAACAGTAATGTAAAATGCTCTTGTCTTTAGCCTTAACTATGCTATAGCATTTCATAAATTATCTATGTAATAATAATAATAATATTAATAATAATAATAATAATAATAATAATAATAATAATAATAATAATAATAATAATAATAATAATAATAAACAGGGTTCCCACAAAAGAGTCCTCAATTATTGTACCTGTCACAGTACAGAGAACCTGATGATGATGATGATGATGATGATGATGATGATGATGATGATGATGATGATTGGTGGAAACAAAAAATGACAAACAACTAAAGATTGAAAACATTACACCGCCAAAACTAACGTTCAAAAATTCTAATGACACACTGGACCCATTAGACATTTCGTTCTAACTACCGTAGACAAAGTTCAGAACAGCACATTGAACTTTAATATGCTGGGCAAATTTTTCTCAATATCAAACTCTTTTGATTGCAAAAAGCTACAGAACTTAAAATAGATGTCCCTAAGCATGGAGCATAAAGGTTTGTTGCCTACTTGTTCGCCTGTAAGTGTAATATCTGCAAGATCCTCAATGAGATTGTCTGTGTCAGGTATGCCATCCACAGTACCTAAGAAACAAAATACCAATCCAAATTCATTCCACGTCGATACTTAAATGTGCCTTCCATTGTTCCAAATACTAGATCCTTTGTTTTATTTTTCAATGTCAGAAGATCGCAAAATACAGAATCTAGTATTCGGAACAATGGAAGGAATGGGAAAGAAAGGAAATGCTCAATGAGTGGGCAAAGTGCAAAACTGTTGATTAGATTAGATTAAAACAAAGGCAATAGACCAATGGTGCATTGGTTCATGCACATATTGTATATGCACATATTGTATATGCACATATTGTATACCCCAGTAATACTTTCACTGTTGATTAATTATTCTTTACATTGCTACTTTGTTTTCAATTAATTTAGGCTTTTGATACAAGTTTGTATCCATTACTTTTGAATGATAACTATGTACCATGAGATTTTTAAAATTCTTTTTCTGGCATAGTTTTCAGTTTATTATGAAGATGTACGCCCTACTCTTTTATACCGTATGTCATTTCAATTGTGTTGGAAAATAAACTGTAACATTGTAATGTAACATTGTAATGTGTTCACGCAGTTCGGCTGAATGAGTCACCACATTAATCAGTACGTTTAATAATAATAATAATAATAATAATAATAATAAACTATCTATCTATCCAAACTATCTGTCTATCTTATACAAACAAATAACTGCCACAAGAAACCGATTAAACTGAAGAGCCAAAATTTAGAAATAGTTCTAATTAATGAACTCAAGCTGTACATTACCAAAGACGATGTAAACTCTGCCCACTTGATAGTTTCCAGGGATGGAAAATCCAGGAGCAGAAATAACTACATCCACAAATCCATCGCCATTCACATCTCCGCTAGTAACATACCTACAGACAGCAAAAGTCCTTATAAGGATTTTGAATAGGCAAGAACAAATTAAACTGAAAACCACAGGCATTGATGATGATGATGATGCTTCTAAGCATACTTGATTTTGTCTTCACACCTACATCGTGTCTTTTGCATTCCTTTTGCTCTTAGCCAGCTTAAAGTATTTCCATAAAGCCATTTGGTATGGCAGTAATAAAATATACTGTACCCACAGATTCAGTTTCAAGACCCAAAATACCATTCATGTAGTGTTTGTGGCTTATTTCTATATTTAAAGCAATCCACAATAAAAACATCACTTACAACAACAACAACAACATCAACAACTATAAAAATAATAATTTAGTATGTTTCAGTAATAAAACAATATAAAACAATGATAGTCTATAATTCTCTATATGGTCTTGATAGCCTATATAACCTTAATAAACAACTTTACTAGCACATGGCAGAGACAGACATCAAAATAAAAAAGAGTAAAACCAAATAATAAAAATAATAAAATCAAATATTAGCCTATATAGGTCTTAGTAGTCTTAAATGGTCTTAAATGTCTACATTGTCTTTAAAAAAATTAACCTAAAATCCAAAAAAATCAAAGTTGACAACTTAGAAGAGAGAAGAGAGAAGAGAGAGAGAGAGAGAGAGAGAGAGAGAGAGAGAGAGAGAGAGAGAGAGAGAGATTGATACTCACTTTCCCAGTCTTGAATACGAGTGTTCAGTGGTGTAATACGCAACGGGGCTTTCACAGGTTCCATTGCATTCAAATGGTTGAACACTCAACCGCAAATTCTTCTCCATCATTTGCTGAACAACAACATTACCAATTCAAATTTCACGACAAAAAACATCGGCATCAAAACGCACAAGAAACTTGACACGACATTTGCAACGACTGTTACATTTTCTTCCGGACACACGCTCCACATTATGAACGAGGTTCACAGAACATTTTATAACAAAAAAATAAGATATTCAACAAAATAAACTGGCATGAAAAAACACGATTAACACTGAACCGAACTGCTCAGATTGGAGGAGTATCTGAACATGGCAGGACTGAATCTCAATGGAAAGACTGATGGAAACAGAGATGCTAACAAGGAGACTAAACCCTCAAGACCAGGACCAAGAACTCAACCCTTCAAGGCCAGAACCAGGACCAAGGACTTGTAACTTGTCTTTAAGGAGTCCTTAAGACCAGGACCAATGCCAAGGACTAACATCCCTAGTTGGAAGACACCGAATGACCTTGGAAGGATTACCAAAGGACAGAGAACTACGGAGAGATGTCATGAAGAAGTCAATAGCTGGACACAGCTGGAGGACAAAGACCTGACCTGACCTGACCTGACCTTAAAATGACCCCAGTCTGTACTCACTTTCACATTTTCACCTGCAGATAGGTAAATCCCTCGTTCTGTTCGCTTCTTCTCGACGTCATTCTCTCCTAGAAAGTGGTAACCACTGCCTCGGTGAACATTCCGATTGTAATTGGTCCGCGCATTTGAAAAACGGTCCCGCCTCTTTTTCCACCCCACGCCTTTGTCTGTTTCATTGCATCGGATGTAGAGCGGGTTGTTCGGCAGATCACAGGCGCTTGAAAATAAAGTTGATAACCCGTTGACACGAAAATGAAAGAGAGTTTCACGACTTCACACTTTTAACCCCTTAACTGGGTATTTAACTGTAACTCAATGTAAAATGGACGGATATATATCCGGGGTCCCCAGTTAAGGGGTTAATTTACGCATCACAGCAATTTGCAAAATAGTAAGTGGCACAATGCATTCCAATTGTTACATCAACCAAATCCATTCGGGAAACACTTATTACTCCCTCGCTCTGCTCAATGTGAAAGCTAAAGTCTCACTACTTTACCCTGCGACTCCAATGCCAGGAGCGCCTCTGAGTAGAAATAGAAGAGGTGCTATACAAATTCCACATTACATTACAATATTGGCTCTTGAGTCACTGTACAAAAAGTAAGTAAGCAAAATCTTGTGAATTTATACAGCGCTTTCAAAAGTTGTACCACAGTAGCCTTAGATGCTTTCTATATGGATTCCAATTGGATTGATACTAAAAGATTCGTACATTAATTACATTAGCTAACACCTAAGGCTACCGCGTTACAGCTTTCAAAAGTGCTATATAAATTCACAAGATTTTGCTTACCTACTTTTTGCACAATGACTTAAAGCCAATATTACAGGGTGTGTTACGTTATTAATTAATTACATCGTTAATTCTTAACTTTACATCAATTTTTTCAAATAAAATGTTTACCTGGTACCCTTGTCCAGCATAGTAACTGTTGTAGTCCATAGATTACCTGCCCAAACAGCCATGTCATCCACACCTCCAAGGTAATAGTCGTCAAGGCGATCCAGGATAAAAGGACTGTTACGGGCAAGACTCGGATACAACTGCAATTCCCAGATAAGATAAAATAATTAATCAATATATAATAATAATATATCATAATCAACATAAATTAAAATATGCTGATCATATTATCTCCTTGAAAACATGACAAGCCATTTAATTACAGATATTTAGAGATTGTGAATAATATTAACCATAAATAATAGTAATAAATAATAATGATAATGATAAATAATAATAATAATAATAATAATAATAATAATAATAATAATAATAATAATAATAATATATAATAATAAATAGAGTGGTATTTGAGAGTCAGAGAGCAGTGGAGGATAGATTGGCCCACTTCCTCAGTTTCCTCTCCCCACTTGCTATTTGAAGGGTTAACAAGTCATTATGAAGTGACCAAGAACACCCCCACCACCACCATCCCCCACCCCGTCCACACTGCAAATGCCACTATGCTGAAATGCTTTTATTAACCAGGTGCAATCATTACCGGTACTTAACACAATGTAATATGACAAAAATGAACTGTGCACATAATAATCAGATTAGCACCACCAATACTAAACATATAGCACCTCTTATACTACTACTTTTATTAGAGAGAACACTGCAACCAAGCATCATTGAAGTAATCAGAAAAAGAAGAATGAAATGGACTGGACACATACTCAGAATGGAAGAAATAAGAAACCCAAAACAAAGTTTAAACTACAAACCAGAGGGGAACCATTTAAAAGAGGAACAAAAAGCCTCAACTACACACCAAGGGATTTGGGTAAATAAGACAACAGCCATTGAGATTTTACTATTAAGTATGAATTTAAGGGGCTCAATACTCACAAATTCCAAAGCCCCAAGTGATTCACCCAGTCTAAAAATAGATGAAAAACAGGAATAGACATTACAGAATGCTCCCAATTTTGACAGTGCTTGGCAACACTTAGCCATACTACGGCCAATATGAGAAGCTTGGTTCTGATAATAACTGGACAATACAAATTATGATACACATCCATAAAGGACATTATATAGCTTATATATATAATAAATAAAATTTAAAAACAATATACATATATATATATATATATATATATATATATATATATATATATATATATATATATATATATATATGACATCAAAATCTGACTAAACTGACCTTCCAAGGAACAGAAGCATAGAACAGTTTTCAATAACTTCACGGGTCATACGGTCAGGTTGACCATAGAGTTCTTCATAAATATAATACAGGTCATCAACAGGTACATACCTGTATAGAAAATATCACACGCACGCTGAATACAGGTGTAGCAGTTTACCTTCACAGGTAGAAGAAGCAACAGTAAAAATAAAAACCAAGCTGAAATTGATAGGCAAATGATGTTTCCATAGCCAGATGCAGATTTTGTCAATTCTGTTAGAAAACACTGAGAACATCAAAATGAAAAAGCTGTGCATTATACCATTGAGTAATAACTCCAATGAAGTCGGTATTCGTTTCAAATAAAGTCAGAATATCTCCTCCTGAAATGCAAAAGAATGCACCAGAATCAATAAATTTATAATTATAATATTCATAAATATGTTCCACTCCTTATTGAGTAACGACTCCTTAACCCTCTTGCCCCAGCAATCTGTATAACCAATATGTTATTATGCTGAAATATCGGCCAAAGGGTTAAGCATTGCCTTAATGAACTAACTGGATGGACATTTAGCATATCAGTCTGGCAGTCATGTAATTCTCTGCATTTAGGGTCCATCCATATAGTACATAGCAATTGAGGGAGAGGGGGGTTGGATTTAGGAGATTCTGCATATGTATGGTGTGCAGATGGGGTGAGAGGGATTGAAAATGTGCCTTTTTGCATATGTACTATATGGATGAGCCCTTAGACAGATTTCATATGTGACGCTTACAATACCAGCTAAAAACTGTTGGAATTATAACTGAAAGTTAAATCACAGGCAGCCATCGATTAACTCTTTCAGGGCAGATGTCGCTTGAATGAGGCATTGAACAAACGAGTCTTTAGACTCTCCCCCGAAATGATACAATAGAGTTGGCTATCGTGGCATTCACAGGCAATGAGTTCCAAAGATTGCCAATGATAATGCCAAATATTTTTAATCACTCATTTGAGAGATAGATATCCAACGTATCAATTTTTATATCCAGGAGAATTCAATTGTAAAATCTGGTTGGGACACGTTAATCTATGCTGTTGAAGCATATCTTAGACACATCTTGATGATTTGAGCATTCGCGGGTCGACCAACTTCTGCAGAAAATTAGTCAAGAGCAGCAAGACTAATTATAAAAGTTCCCCATTACCTACGTCTCCGTCACTGTGTGCTTCGGAGAAAGATCCATGATAATTCAGCTGTAAAAGCATAACAAAGAAAACTTGCATGAATAAAACACGTCCGACAAAGACGCGCACAAATGGCCACAATTGGAGATCGCAGCACGAACCTCCTTGTTCCTGAAACCAGTGGCGGCTCCACCGGGGGGGCAGGGGGCCCGTGCCCCTATTGAGTTCCTGGACCCCCAGTGGCCCCCCTGTTGGGACCCTATACTTAATGCTACATACATTAAACAACAAATGGTTAGCCCCCATGATTAGAAGTTGTCACCCCAACGCCGCCCCCACTTGCCAAATCCTAGAGCCGCCACTGCCTGAAACGAGGTTTTGAATCAGTTGGCCCTATCCTTTGGAATGCTCTTGACGCCAGTATGCGTGGCTTAGCAACTCCTAATTCTATGGCCCTCCTTTGAAACGACTTAAAATTCATCTCTTTATCAGTATACAGTGATTTGCTGTGGGAGCGCTTCTGAATGATTCTTCAGAAGAGGTGCTATACAAATATTTTGTTATATTACATTAGATTACATAGATGCAACTGTATGAAAATGAGCATATGAGTTTCTAATAAAGTAGTGTGGCAGCATTTTTTGTTGTTGTACACAGTGCACAGATTTGTTCATGACAGTGTACAGGCAAACAGTGTACAGCACCAGTTTTCATATATCTTCCAAATTTTCAAGAAACGAATTATGGCAGATCAACGAGAGTGGACCTGTACTGAATGACATTTGAAGCTAATAGAACGCCAAGTGGTACTTTGCCCATGGTGTCGAGAAATCCTTGATCTATTCCAAGGCTGTGCCAGTTAATGTCTGCAATCTGATGGTTGGCGATTGCCAAGAGAAATACAACCAACTTCTCCGTGAACTAAAACACAAAGAAAACCATTATGGCCATCGGATATAAACACGCTCAATTCCACCATCTTCAAACGGACATCCACTGATACACTACTTAACCCCTTAACTGGAGATCCCGGATATATCTGTCCATTTTACATTGAGTTACAGTTAAATACACGGTTAAAGGGTTAAATTAGTTTAGGCAACGCTTAAGTGTAGTAAAACATGCTTAAAACCCAATACAAGAACCTTGAGATGAAGAAAAAACTTCAATTTGTGATTCTTTGTTCTAAAGGTTTACATTAATCCACAATAAAGCTACGACCATGGTTCATAAATGTCATTGAATTGATAATAGCCTAATACTTCATCATCAACATCATCATCATCATCATCATCACCACCACCACCACCACCACCATCATCATCATCATCATCATCATCATCATCATCATCATCATCATCATCATCATCATCATCATCATCATCATCATCATCATCATCATCATCATCATCAGGTTCTCTGTCTTGAGACAGGTTCAGTGCTCCATTGTTTCCATTCCTCTCTCCTCTCCGTCCAATCCAGTTCCTCTGCCTTCCTTTGATGGTCTTAATCAGCGCTCTCTGTTCTCCAACCAGAAGTAACACTTCCTCGTTTGATTTCCTGTCTGTCCGCTTGATCTTTTCCATCTTCCTCCAAATAATTACATTTCGAATGCTTCCAGGTTCTGTAGGTCCTTTCTCCATAAAGTCCAGCATGTTGATAATAGATAGATGTCTGACAAAAAACAAGGTAAAGCACCTCAACTCACCCAATCCCAAGGTCGTGGATAAACTCTTCGGATGTAGTTGACGGTTGCATTCAGAAATGGCGTCCAATGAGTGTCTTCGGAAATCTGATGGTAAATGCCTTCATTTTTTAAAACAGAAAAAATTAAATCACAGCGAGAAATTATTTACATTACGTCAATATTGCCATTACGTCAGTATGCAGTAATAACAGTGCTGGAGTACTACCGAGTGATTCTTCAGAAGATGTGCTATGCAAATATTCTGTTACGTTACATTACATTACATTATATTATTCACAAAATTGAATCCCATTTCAGCACAGTGAGAAATTATTTACATTACGTCAATATTATCATTACGTCAGTATGCAGTAATCAACACAGCGCAACGTTTAACCTCAATTCAGTTTCCACGTCGCGTTAACATTTACGACTCTTGTCAAACATAATGAGATTATGAAAGCATGGCATTAGCAGTACCGTAGTGAGTAAAATAAGTAAGTACCATCATAACAAAGGCTGGAAAAGAAAGAATCTGGGTAAGGGGAACCAGCCTGGAAAGCATCAGGATGTCTCATCAGTAGCTATGTAACAATAAAATAAGATATCAAATATATTATATTTTTACAGTTGCAAAATAACCATGTAATGAATTGCTTTCTGTATTTTACATATGCTAGGCACAAATTTGAAATAAGTAAGTACCATCATAACAAAGGCTGGAATAGAAAGAATCTGGGTATGGGGAACCAGCCTGGAAAGCGTCAGGATGTCTCATCAGTAGCTACACAACAATAAAATAAGATATCAAATACATTATATTTTTATGGTTGCAAAATAACTATGTAATGAATTGCTTTCTGTATTTTACATATTATGCTAAGCACAAATTTGATCATAACTGCTTTGTTTATCTTCAGCATTTCAAAACAGCCATAAAAGATGGCATCAACCTAAATTAAACTCAAAACACCTCTTAAGCAAAAGAATCATTTAGAATCATTTATGCGATGCATCAATGAGTCAAGACAGATTTACAGTGACTACCTGGTAATAAGCATCAATGAGTCAAGACAGATTTACAGTGACTACCTGGTAATAAGCATCAATGAGTCAAGACAGATTTACAGTAACTACCTGGTAATAATCAATGCCTTCTGACACGACATTGTAATACTGAGATGCTCTTTCTCCTGCCAATCAAAAACACTTTTGACAATATACCGTAATCAATTACAGCACATTCACATTGGTGGTGCGGCAGTCCAGTGGTAAGTGAGACGGATAAATTGTCATGAGGTTCAAAGTTCAAAACAAGCTTCAAGAAAGTTTTTTTTCCGGCCAAGACTCTCGCCCAACCCAATCAACAATCGGCATTTCACAAACAAATTGGGTGTTTACTTGGTTTAAGGAAAGGCTGGCAACTGCCTTCACTCATCGGATACCATAATAAATAAAGGTAACATATATAATATATATATATATATATATATATATATATATATATATATATATATATATATATATCAGTCCTCCAACACGATTTAATCCCATATATTGACATTCCCTTGTGTCGATCATATTCGGTTACATCAATCAAAATGATACCACACACCACACATCTAATTCGATCAACTGGGAATAAAAATTCAAAGTGAAAACCAAATCTTGAAGCAAAGCACTAAATAGGATGGCCTAGACTTAGGGTGGGGCAAGGTGAGCACCCCAAAAAGGTATCCTCGAAACCATTCTTTGTAAGCTCATACACTCCAGCGAAAAAATCTGTCAGCACCTCTCTGTCGTCAATCCATCATTCAAAGCCTCTCTGGCGCCATTATAATAATGCATGTACAGTAGGGTTGCCAGATATCCAAATCCAAAATCGAAATACGGGAGATTGTTTCTGCGATCAATGCGTCCACTTCACGGTCCAGTTCATTGTGAATTATTATGGCTAGAGCTATACTACACTACAGTACTATAGAGTATAGAATAGGGAAAAGCAATAAACAACACTGTTCAGTGTTCAATGCACTGCATCATCTGCATGTAGTGAATCAATATTACAAGCAAGTTATAATAATAATATTAGTATTAGTATTATTAGGCGGGAGACTGAGGCTGAAATACGGGAGCTCCCGTAAAATACTGGAGATCTGGCAATCCTAATGTACAGCAGTATCAGTTGATGGTTGCTTCAAGCGTGAATCATAGTCAGCAGGGCCAAATTAAGGCGGGGGCTGAGGGGGCTATAGCCCCCCGGCCCATCATGAAAATAGGCCCACCGATTTTCGAGATAACCTTTTTTTGCTTGTCAGCACGATTTGGAAGGGAGATAACCTTTTTCTTGCTTGTCAGAGATTTTCAGTATAGGCGACGGCTTTTTTCTCATCCCCAGGCCCACTCGGACCTTAATCCGGCCCTGATAGTCAGAAGTCATGCCCGTGGTTGCTCGCGGTTGAAATCCATAGGTCAAACCAATGGGCAATACAGTCAATTACACCGAACATAAAAATCAACCTCTTTTATCCAAACAACAGCAGAAATAACAATTATTACAACGCAGTGGTATATTACTAATTATCAACAGAAAAACTGATAAAATCAATAAAGCACGATATATCAAATTATATACGAACAGGAGGACGTAAACCTATATCGGTGTGCAGCATTGTTCCACAGCAGTTAATTTCATTAATCCGCAAAAGAACACATTGAAACACCAACAACAGTCCTTTGAGCCTTCTTTTGCCTTCCCGTGTCCTCATTTTCATCAAGGATCTAGATCTGTTAGAGTGCCGTAAAACTAAAAGGGCCGCTCCGTTCACGCACTTTCCGAATAAAGTCATTCATTTGCGCAAAATAGTCAATAAAAGATGCAATAAATTGACAATAAAGAAGCAATTTAACTTCGAAAACTTCCTCCTTTCCTCAAATCTCGACCAAACACACAACAGCTGCACGATTCGGCCAAATTATATAGCGCTGTATTTTAATGGTATAGGAGCTAGCTAGAGAATTTCTGCGAAACTTTCAAAATAGCTCTTTAGATACATTTATATGCGTTTTATTTTTTAGTTGACAGGCGACTAGAAGAGAAAAATTTAATGAATGTCTCGATAATTCACTTGGCAGAGAGAATCAATAATGTCGTAGTTGGCATTAATATGTCTATTTTGGGGCTTAAGGCTGATAACTAGTCTATTATTATCACATAATCAGATGTATGAATCAACCATACTATGAAGTGAAACTGTCTCGACTACAAATCCATTCAGTGTGCCAGTCCCCCGTTTTATCAACCATTGACTGATGCCAAGTGCATATATACTGCTGGCGCTATAGAAGTTCTTAATTGGTATACAATGGAAGCTAATATTGAGTCATGGGTAACACTTTCAGTGCTTGTTTTTTTTATTTTAACAAATAGTAACTTACTTTAAACTACTGTTTAATGGTACCTGTTACCAGTAACTACCGGTACTGGTACATGACTGCAGTGACTGTACTGTTGTAAGCAAGAAATGATGTGCAAAAGGCACCCATAAATGCGGCCCACTACATGCTGATCAAAGCGTATAACAGTCCACTTGTATCAAAAGGTTTGGCCACCCCTGCTCTATGCTTTTGGAATTGTTGCTATAGAAATTGATGATTGGATGGATTGGATGACCATCATCCAAAAATGTGAACAATAATTCAGCTCTGATCTTAAAAGCCAGTGTTGGAGTTGCCGGGGTTGGGGGGATTGACCCCCCCCACCCAGCTAACTTTGCAACCCTCACAAAAATCGCATATCGGGTACATGCAGTCTCTGTCACTCATTGAATTTCAGTCCTCAACAACCCCCCAGCTCAAATTTCACAACTCCGACACTGTTAAAAGCCACTGAGTCAGTAAATTCATTACAGTTTCACCCAAATATCTCTAATAGACAAAAATAACAACAGCACAGTTTAATTAATCAATTCTACACACGCTCTCAGATTTAATTCAATCTCCTTCAAGACTCCCCATAACACCCGTACAGTCAGAGAAATTAAATCTGAACATGGGATCACCAAGATCCAAAGTTTTTCCTATATATTATTCAATTAGTCCAATAGATTCAAAGATCACCTAATAATAAATTTCCACTGCCATACTTCATTCAAATTCAAAACAATACTTTGTTCATGCACTTACAAATTTCACAGAGAAATTACAACTTCTTTCAATGTTAACTGTTTACACTTTTTAACGTTTTATCTTTAAATATTAAGTGACAAAAAATTTTACCACACCAAAGTGGATTACCAAATAGAAACAATGCTTCTTAAATTTAGACAAAGTGACATTCCAGTTTACTTTTGATGGCACAAATCAACACATGAACACACTACAAGTCATCAACTTGAATCTAGAATTACACATTCAGACTTACACATTCCGTAAATGAAATAATTACATTCCATTCCATAATTACACCAATTACATAATCAGCTTTACATAATCTGTAAACGAAACTGGTATGCAGTAAGAACAAAGACACGCAGTTTCCTATGGTCTGACAATCACCTATAAAGATCCAGTCAAGATAGAATCCAAAAATTAATCTTATAAACCGCATCACTCACACTAACCGACATCGATATGAGTAGTAATTCCACAGCCGTTCGAAAGTAAAACCAGGCCCCACACACAAGACCAGAAAAGCGTAAGCCTGTACATGGACATCGTATGGCGGTAGACTGTTGCAATACGAAGAATGACCAAACGTCTGACTATCAAGGTTAAAGGAAAAAACTGCAGGGAGAATCTAGCAGCTGGCAAGATAATCAGATATCTGTAAAGTGATCGCATAATACAAACACACACACACAAGTGCGAATCAGAGATAAAATACTGATACAATTCATAGCTTTTATAGCTGTGCACTTGAAAATTTCACTGGAGATTGGTCACTTTCACTTGGTCCCATGCACATCTCATTATATATATATATATATATATATATATATATATATATATATATATATATATATATATATATAGATAGATAGATAGAGAGACAGACAGACAGACAGACAGACAGACAGACACAGAGAGAGAGAGAGACTGTATTGTGTAAATATAATACACACACACACACACACACACACACACACACACACACACACACACATATATATATATATATATATATATAATGCTAACAGTGCCTAATCAATAACAGATGAACTGATTTTTACAACGTCTAGCAAAAATATCTTCTTCTGGAATCAGTAGAAGCAACACAAGTCTTGAAAGTTAAGAGTTTCACAACATTCAATAAAAAATTCAGGTAGAGGTACAAATCAGTATTTTTGATAATAATAACAACTCTGGCAGGGGTTGGGGCATTAACCCGCTCCATTTACTGAGAACAGCATAACTTAGAATTGGGGAATATAACATGGATAATACCAAGGTCTATTCCATGATAACTGGATGATGCATTATCAATTTCAATGTCAATCCTCTGAGGCTCCCAAAATACAACTCCCTCTGTGGCCCAACTTCGACACATCATACATCTTATACCATGCAGTGTTTGGTAGGGAAGGCCCTATATTCAACTGGAATGCACAATTTTTCGAACACTCGTGAATTTTAGCGGGTTTTAACGGTACATGTATGACGCAAATATCTACCGGACAGGTGCAAACAGGCAACGTGATTTTGATGACTTACAATACAATCAACATGTAAATAGCTCATAGTTAAGATACAAATAACTCATTTCTACAGATTACAGCAAAACTAATCAATAAATCAATTATACATATGCACATGTACACACACATACACACACACAAACACATGTCATCTATAAATCTCTTGAAGATAAACATTGTTTGATGTAAGGAAGGACCAGTAAAAGAGCACATATTACTAGGAATCAAAGAATCTCAAGCGATAACAAATGTCAAATACAAATGAAAAGAAATGTTCACAACAATTGTACATACCTGCACAGTGCACTCACATTGGCACATGCACATTCAAACACACATACATACAAACACACACACTGACTAATATGCAAAAGTTACAAACACAATCAAAGTTACACATTATGTAATAACCTTACATCAAAAACACATTTGCAGCACAATTAATGTGATTCATTATATGCCTTAATTTCTTGCAAAAACAGAAACTCAGTAGTTTGAAGACTGATTTTTAATATTCAACACACAAATCTGGCAACAAACAAACCAAAAAAAACGCATCTGCTCGGTTTAAAATCATTGGTTAACGATTACTTCAACTCCTCCCAAATTCCAATCGACCCATCCAACAAGCAAGCTGTTCTAGAAATAATGCAACTACCAGACTTCTACTTCACGATTAACAAAGAAACAAAACGCACTGTGATGTACAATACAATGGCTTGCCTATGCACATAATGGCCAATTTCTTTGGTCAGTAAATGAATGCATTGCAAACATCCACTTAACCCTTTAGCGCATGAATACCAATCGGTATTTAGTATTGTTTTGATGTTAGTGAAGTACATACATACTTTCACGTGAATTCATTCGTGTAACAAAAACTTGCAATTAGGAACCGCCTTAAAGCCTGGCTAAAATTGAAAGTGCAGTCTCAAAGTATTAACCCTAAACCATCCAGAACCAAGTATTGGTTCCCATGGCACATATACTCAAAGTATGCAGTGGTTTAAGGGTTACTGGTAAAACCAGCATCCAACTTGCATAAAGAGCACACAGGAATGTGAGTTAATCAAACACTGCAATCTATAAAATAAGATTTTCTCAGATTCTAAAATAACTGCATCAACACCTATCACTCCTGCCCATGATGCATGGAAACCAAAGATCAAACATTTTCTGTTCTCAGCATTACTTTCACTATTTTTCAGCACAGCTCTTAAAAATTAATCAAATTCCTGTATGTGAATTCAGCATTTGAATCAACAAGCTACATAACCAATAGGGGTATCCAGAACAATCTCTATGGTCACTGATCTATGCCCACCAGCAAGAAATCTGCTTCTGCCATTGGCGTCTATTAATAGACGACAATGGTTTCTATGGTTTCTGCCCACCAGTGGGCGGAGCAACCGGACTTTGTTGGTAAACAATGGATACCCCTATTCAGCTTTAAATCAGACTTAGTTTCTCTGACATAATGGCTAAGCAAATCTTAATAAGAGAATGTGACAATATGAAGCACCCAATTGGCCCCTGAATTTTGTCGGTTTTGATGAACCGGAAGGAAAGAAACACAACTTTACGCATATTGAAGAGACACGTGAAGAGTACAAGACACATATAAGCGCACAAACATATCAAAAACTTAGACACTAAACAAACTCTTCTCACAGCAGAAAGAAAGCAGATGGCTGACATTCAAGTCTCACTATTCCAGAACACACACACACTGCAAAACTACCATAAATACAATACAGCAGATTACGATTTACATACTTGCTTCTAAAAAAGCTGTTACCGCTGACCCAAGCTGGGAATTCACTGGTGCCGCACTTGAGCACACTTCGAACGAAGTCCGTGTATGAATGCAAAAAACCGTGGCTCTGACCTGACCACGAGAAATGTCTTGCATTCGAAAAGAGATCAGGACATCGATAGATAGAATAGCAAATAAATGTTAACACATTTCACGTCCATGCATCATGCAAGTGAGCATTTCAAAATAACAACAACAACAACAACAAACAAGACTTGAAAGACAGTTAGTTCCACCACTATCCCCGCCAAATTCAACACTGTCACATCTGAAGGCCATTTGACAGAGTCCTTCCGGGGTATCCGTTCGGCCTTGTCTTCTGGCCCTCGTCCTTATCCTCTTCTTCAGCGTCCTCTTCCTCCAAATCAAAAAAATCAATGTCTGACGCATCTTCACTCATTGGACCAACACCTGAGTCAGCAAAACAGAAATAAAACCCAAATAAAACAGAAAACAAACTTTAAAAACGTCATTCACACAATGAAACTAAAACTAATACCAAAACTAAAATAGAACTATACATTAAAGACCTAATAAATGACATCTAATAAAATAAAAGCTAGATAAAAAATAAAAGATGACGATAAAGCTTATGTACAGACTACAGGTCTGTCTAAGTATAGTTCCACATGCAGACTTTGACCAAGTTTTAACCCGCGATAACCGTTAAGTTTTATGACATCAGTTCATGGAAAATTTCAGCATCAGTTTAAATTTATCAGTTTTATCATTAAATTTGATCTTCAATTACACTTATCTTTGAAAAAATTCAATGCATCAGCAGTTTCAAGAAAAAACAATTAATTAACTTTCACAGAATTGAAAACTCAACTGCTCTGATGGAAAAACCTAAAGTTCAGAATCAATTTGCAAAGGGGAAAATCACAAACTATTCTGAAGTTGACAAATTTTATGCTAAAAACAGTGTCAAAAACAATTTATCATAAAACTGTAAAAAAATGACTTTCTATTTTTTAAAAACCCTGTTTTAAGATATGTCATTAAAAGATTAATTAGTTTTAACCCCGAACCGCCAAATACCGGTACTTTGTAACTATGCGCGATTGGACCGAATTTACTCGGTTCTGGCGTTTCATGAGTCAACACTGGAGTATGAGGTACATAGATGAAACTGTTAGCAAATTATTGCTAAAATTTTCAAACAAATATATATATATATATATATATATATATATATATATATATATATATCATATATATATGTGAACACGGTACAACATCGAACATACCACCCTCTGAAAATCCATATAAATAGCTACATAACTAAAACAAGCAACAACACCTAGCTATATGTCAATAAATGCTACCCTAAACAAACAACACAACATATTGTCATAGCAACAGCCTCTTTTTTAAACAATACACCAATAAGAAACACAGACAAGATAAGCAGATGCTCAATGCATGCCACAAATCTAAACGAGTTCTGAAAATACAGCACTTCCTAACTACTTGGGACGCCTAAAAACATCGGCCAATGTTCTCACCTTGTTGTGCTAACTGTCGAAAAACAACAGCTATAAGGGAAAATATTGCCAGAAGAATCTACAGTTTATTTCCAAATACGAGTTTGGAGACCTATTCCAGTTCACTTACGCTAAGGAACACCGGGGGCTCAGAGCCCAATTCTTTAACTAAACATATTTAAATGCTTCATCATAACGTTCAACGAATTCTCTCAACAGAGAACCAGTTGGCAACCAATACCATTACACTGGTTCTCAGATGCATGTGTCACTGTTATAGTGGTGCTAAAAAAATTACTAGATTACATTAAATTACTCAACCATTATGTACGTTCATATCTATCTGCTTCAAATTACCGGTAAGACCGTTGTTCCATGCACAAGGGCACACAGGCTTACAAATCACGGCCAAAAATAAAAAATAAAAGAATATAGGAACCGTTACTTGTAAGCTTTGGCACTGACTGACAAAAGTAGTTGGTCAATAATACTAACACCAAGAAAAATGTCTGTCAATGAACTAACGACGATCACACAAGACCCGGAATTAAAGCAAAACAAATCCGTACAAATGGAATGCGGGGCGAGACGCCGACGCGCTAAAAGGAGGTCGTCGAGCGGCGCCGGTCTAAGTGATCATCAGCTCGGAGGCGCTGCTCACTAGCTCGTCGTTTACCGAGCCCTTGCAGAGCGACGACGCCGACGACACCGGAGTTATCGAAGATGTCAAACCTGCGAACTCGAGGCTGTCCATCTGCCGCGTCTGCGCCTTCAGGTTCTTGCGGTTGAAGAAGAGGTAGCTACGGGTCGGCCAGAGAAGATGGATCATGACGCACAGGGACAGGAAATCGGCGGCGTAACTGACACCTGGAAAAACAAACCGACGACGCTCACGTCCGACGCCAAAGTTCACTGCACAGGTAAACAACGCTTACAAAACCCATCCTAGGGTTCATCCGTATAGTACGTGCGCAAAACAAGTCATATTTTCACCCCCTCCACCCGTCGTACATAGGAAAAATCTCTGAAAATCTGACCACCACCTGACCCCCTCAGTGCGTACGTACTATATGGATGAACTCCTAATCTCATTTTAAACTTCTATAGTGCCACTTTGTAATGCATAAAAGCGTCAGCCGAAGACACACCAAATGACAGTTGCACAAGATCTAAAGACCTGTCAAATCAAAAAGAAAATCTGCAATTCTCAGAGCAGATTTCACATTAACAACATGAGAAAGAGAGAGAGAGAGAGAGAGAGAGAGAGAGAGAGAGAGAGAGAGAGAGACAGACAGACAGAGACAGAGAGACAGAGAGACAGAGAGAGAAAGAGAGAGAGAAAAAAAAACAGTAGTAAACAACAGTTGGAAAAATTTATTTTAAAAAACACATTTCCCAGAAGCATACTCAGAATGGTCTTGTATCTCCATAGTGCCGACAGTTCTTTGCAGACGATTGTAACCAACGGCAAATAGACGAACCAGACGAGAAACCCAGCTCCAAAGTGCAGGTAAAACTTGGTCTTCTTCTCTCCGTGCTCAAACTTGAACGTCTCACGAAGTTCCCACAGGAACCAGAGCATGATAAGGATGCGGAATGAAAGTATCAGACAGCCGGGCCACGTCTGCCACTCGTCGATGTCAGAAATGAGATCAACGTCCATCTAAAATAGCACGTTCCCAACTACTGGTAACAGTGTCTTGAAAGAGAACAGTTGATCAAACACAATACTGTTTCAAACTTAACTGTTTGCTGCTTACGATAAAAAAAATACCGGTGTCATTGCTCCATGCCGAGTGTCTAGAAAGAAGGAGAAAAGCAAGGGAAAAAGAAGGGGGAAAGAAAATTGAAAAGACAGGAATAAGATGGGGAAAAGGTATATATAAGAGAATTATTATTATTATTATTATTATTATTATTATTATTATTATTATTATTATTATTATTATTAATTAGACAATTTCTATAGCGCAGTAAACATAGCTTAGGCTAAAGACAAAAGCACTTTAACACATGTCACTTATATCCGATGTTAAATAAGTGTGTTTTTAGATTTAGGAATGGGAAAAGAAACAGAAAAGAAGGGGAAAAGATGTATATAAATAGCTACAGAAACACATGCATAACTGACCTGGTTCCAGATAAATAGTGCAACGTTCGCGGTGCTGTAACCACACCACACAGACAGCAACACAAGCCACGCCTGGAGGGGCAGAGTCTGCCTCGTGATGTTCCAACCTTTGACGATGAGCAGGAGCAGGAGCATGAAGAGGCACTGAGATGCCATGTCGATGAAATTCCCGATCACCTTCATCGCCTCGACGCCTTCGCCGTCGAACGAGAACTTCGTCACGTGGACGAAGTTGAGGATGACGCCTACGTACTCGAGACCGATGCAGGTGGTGAGCAGGACAGGTATGGCGTGCCTCTGCTGCGACAAAGCGTACAGCTGGATGGGCAACACGAAGGTGTAGGCGAGGAAAAACGCCAGGTACAGCTCGAATATGTCGTGCAATTCAAAGGAAAACTGGTGCTCGAACGGATTGGAATCTTTGTGGCTCGGATGGCCATTGACGAGCCAGATGTCGTATTCGATGGTCATCTGTTGTTCCGAGTCGTACGACCAAAAGCAGGCCGAGCTGTTCGAGTCATCTCGATAGCAGGAAACCATGCTAACATACCAGTATCTGAAGAAATAAACTCAAGATTGTAAATTCAAAACAGTCTTCTATAGTATAAACTGCACACTTTGCAGTAATATTAATTTTTTAAATGTGTACCTTATTATCAACGAATTAAATTAAAAGAAATTAGGTTCTTTCCCGTTATCCGGACCCCAGTAGAGGGATGGTTTAAGTTGGCTAGAGAGGCGTTAGGGTTAGGGTAAGGGTTTGGGTTAGTGTTAGGGTTAGGTTCCCGACTGAAAAGCCTTTACACTTCACTGGGGTCTGGATAACGGGAAAGTACCAGAAATTATCTCAAAATTATCTCTACAAAATCAAAAGTAAGTCATCTGCAGAAACACTGCAGTTTTTTAAATTGTTACTGTCACTGAAGTCTTCATTCAATTTTTCCAGTTTATTGAAATATTTAGTAAATTCACTATTATGACTATAGAATATAGATGGGTATAATGTACTCTCAATATATCTCAATGAAATTGGTAACCTCATATTATTTCATATAACAATAGCTTCAATATCACACTGCTTTGTGTCATATGGCATAGTTAATTGTTATGGTAGCAGAAGGGCCCGCAGTGGTGTAAACTTGGATTAAATGTGGGGGAGCTCAAACCCTCTACCTCTCCATTCCCTATTATATCCTCACAAAATGTGGGGATTGAGCCTAGAGGCCTGATAGAAGTTCACGCCTACGCGAGGGGGAAGACGTCCAAAGGACTAAAAGCCTTATTACCCAACCTAATACTCTACCATTGCCACACAACGCACGAATAAGATGGCAAACCTTGGTTGTCGCGTATCCTGGACACGGTAGGTGAACTGAAATCCCGGAATGACCCATTTCGGATCGTCCTCTTCGTCGCACAGTCCGCCTCTGGCGCACGGAATTCGCCGCAGAAAATCCTCCTGCCCACCGCTATTACAAGTCCTATCCCAGGCGATCAAGTCGATCTTCTTGAACATCGCCGAGCAGGCATCGTTCCGTTTCGACTCCGATCTGTTGCCGAAGAAATAAAGGAAATACTCGCTGTCGACCACAACGAACGTTATCTTATGCTTGACGTCGTCTTTCGATGTCAGATTACCGTAGATGTAGCCCTGTGTCTCCGATTTTTCGTGTGTGTTGGTCTGCTGGAAGCCGAATCGGCCGAGAAACTTAAAGAACTTGTCGCTCTGCCACTGTCCGTGCAGATGCAGTCCTTCGCCGCGATCGAACAAACACAAATATAATAAAAACGACAGAAAATAACTTCGAATTTCCATCGTTTTGTCAAGTTGTCTGAATAATATTCCGAACATTAACAAGACCTACATAGATCCGCCATCTTGGTTGATCAAAAAATTATGCATACACATTCCTCCACCAAGAAAATAGCAATCTTTATATAGCGCTTCGATAAGCAAATTCAGAAGTACCTATGATTCTATGATTATTAGTGTTTCTGGTGTGTAAATAGGTCTTTGCGATTGACGCAAGAATGCCGGGATTCTGTTCCAGCGGAACAGACAGATCACAGTAAAAGAAAGTCTGCGAACAACAGAGAACGGGTAAGTAATAGTAGGTAAGTAAAATCTCGTGGATTTCTATAGCGCCTTATCTAAAACACAACAGTAGCTGCTTATTTTTAGGCGCTCAGCCTTTCTTACAATAGCTATAAGGAAAGTATATTATCAGCCAGGCAATAGACAACATCCGAAGGGCAGTGAGGCTAGGTTGTTACAGCTATGGAGGAAGTTATATGCAGGGACGTAGCCAGGATTTTAGGTTTGGGGGAGCTGAAGCCCAAGAGTCCTCCTGCACAACTCCTTCCCTCCAGGGATATCTCCCATCTGAGACCGACATGTGTGCTATGTTGTACCGCGACTGACGTTATATCTGTGCTATGGTGTATCTTAAAATTGATACTCTGTTTCACATTGGACTGTCTAATGACTATTCCTACAGTAGGCTATAGATATGCAAAAATTCAGAAGAGTGATGAAACGAATTAAAAGTTCCCAACCATTTCATACTGCACTATACACTAGCGCCAGAGACTGTACGAGAGCGAGAGAGATCCACCAAATGAAAGTCCTGCCGAATATCATGTAGAATAGTTGGTCGATCGAAGAAAGAATCGCTTCTTAAGATTACAGTTTCATTGTGCAACAGGTTTCATAGATGTACCAATCACTGGCGTGCCCAGGATCCTGGAATTGGGAGCTCATCGGCATTTTTGGACATCCCATATCCTGTAGGCCTACGTAGCCTTTGTAAATTTCTTGCACGCTCATCGATTTCATATACTACCTCCAGGGGCGTAGCGACATGGGGTATATCGGTATATACCGCCCAAAATCAGACTACCTTAAAAATTTTAATGTGTTTTTAAGTTTTTCAAAGTTTTTAAAGATTTATACCCCCACCTCCTTCAATCACATTATGCCCCAAAATCAAATTACTGGCTACGCCCCTGACTATCTTTCCCCAAAATTACTCCGGTTCTGCGCGAATCTCACGACATGTAGGCCTACCAGTCCGAAATGGGGGTCCGGCGCCTGTGCCATTGGCGTAGACGGTGTGTGGGGGCAGTGGCGGCTCTAGGATTTGGCAAGTGGGGAGGGGGCGTTGGGGGAACTTATAATCATGGGGGCCAACCATTTGTTGTTTAACGTATGTAGCATTAAGTATAGGGTCCCAACTGGGGGCACTGGGGGCAGGCAGTCAATAGGGGGCACGGGCACCCCTGGCCTTCCCGGTGGAGCCGCCACTGGGGAGGGGAACTATCAGACTTCAGTATCACGCTCCGCAGTTTGCCCCATTATCCGCAAATTCTTATTTGACAGTTTTCTGTATAAAACTACATTATGGACACGGAATCTGTCAGAAACAAATAATATCGTTGTGTTTAATTAAATATATACCACAATCTAACAAAGAACAAAACAAGCATTGGGCCCTATTATCGAATTACTATTAGTCAATAATGATGATGATGATGATGATGATGACGACGACGACGACGACGATGATGATGATGATGATGATGATGATGCTGCTGATGATGATGACGATGATGATGATGATGATGATGATGATGATGATGATGATGATGATGATGATGATGATAACATAGCATATGTAATTAAACGTTCTATAGTGAAAATATAATTATATCGGATTGACAGTGGCGGCTCCCGGCTCCACCGAGGGGCCAGAGGGCCCGTGCCCCCCCCCTATTAAGAGCCTGGCCCCCCAGTGCCCCCCCAGTTGGGACCCTGTACTTATTGCTACATACATTGATGATTGAACAACAAATGGTTGGCCCCCATGATTAGAAGTTGCCACCCCAACGCCCCCCCCCACTTGCCAAATCCTAGAGCCACCACTGCCGATTGAATGTCTTCAAAGTCTATAAGCAACAAGGTTTCGTCAACTAGCCTAATGTAAAGCATCACTGTGAATGACTTCTCGACTAGAATACCTCATCCCAGCTTTGTACGTCACGCATATACGGTAAAATACAAAACCATAACACAAGTGTTTATGTCATGAAAGGCAAATAACGGTAACGTTTACGTTTAAGTTTACATTACAAGTCTGTCTTTTCAACACAAAAATGGGTCCTGCGCATAGGCCTTGCCCAGGGGCGTAGCGACTAGGGGGTATATCGGTATATATCCCCCAAAATCAGTCTACCTTAAAGTTTTTTATGTGATTTGCATGTGGTTATATGTGGTTTATATGGTTTATGTGGTTCATAGTTAAGATTTATACCCCCCCAAACTATTTATACCCTCCCAAATCAAATTCCTGGCTACGCCCCTGGCCCCTTGCCGCCTTGGTCAGATTAGGTGGCGGCTCCAGCATTTGGCAAGTGGAGGGGGGCAGCTTCTAAGCATCGGGCCAACAATTCCCCCCACCTCTGTGGTGTCGCATCTGGTCCAATTACAAGAGATGGCAAGAGGTAAGACAACCTCTTTGTTAACCTACAGTATAAGCAGGGTTTAATCTAGGCCGTTTCCGGGGGGGGGGAAATTGTCCTTCCCCTTTTCCTCCGAAAATTTCAAATTCCCCCCGGAAATTTTGGCATACTACATCAACTAACGGCAGCCCCCTAGCTGAATCTCTCGGCCTTGTCAGTCCCCCCCCCGGCCGGAGTCCGTAGTCTAGATTAAACACTGCCTATAAGGCCAATAAAAAAGTCTTTCTATGTAATACATATTGGTTTAACTAACCTACGAAAAATAGCCCTATAATGAGCCGTACACTATCCTTTAATGATCGTTGTTATAATTATTATAAAGCATTTTTAATTCTTAGACAGACATGCGTGAATTGGCAGCAAATTAGTTGTCAGATTTGAAGGCTAAAAAGTCGGTAATTTACTGTAGAACGTGTCAGACTAGACGTAACTCATCGGCGTTATAAAAACATACATATATAGGCCCTAATTATTTAAATGTCTATTGTCTGCTAATACGCAAAGGCAAGTTTATACGCAATTGGACGTTATATGACAGTTTATGCACCGTCGACCTTCGTTGTCCAAAATTTGCAAACAAATTAGCGATGTCTTTTGTCTAAGGCATTTTCAGTTCTTCTCGCTCGCTGAATTAGTCTACAGCTGAAAAGTATATTCAGGCGATCGTTAATAGCCTTGGGGACTTTAGGACCTGACCTTGGCAAATTGAACGCCGTGCATTTGAAATCCCCCTTCGAGCAGTGGCGTACCTAGGGTATTGCAGCGAGGGCGCTTGAAGGGGACGCCAATAACTCCGTGATCTTGCGCTCTACTCGGCGTAGAAAGAGAGGAAACTAAGAAAACTGACTTTGAGGGGCACATCATAGACCAGTTCGCATCAGTAAAAGCAAGAAAAGTGCATCTGTAGTTTTGATCTTGTGTCAATAAAATGTCATGATTTCATGATTTGTTCGGCTAATTGAAGATTTGTTAACCTGTCAATTCAATTTTCTAAGACCCTGCCATGCGTGACAAACACCTTACGTTATTGGCATAACATTCGATGAACGCGTGGAAGAGCAGGGACTGTTCTGAAAAAAATTCATCACTGCGCTAAATTCAGAAAATTTGTGGACATCCGCGCCTAAAAAACAAGCAAATAAGGCCGTCCGGAAAATTTATCACTGCACAAAGCACAAAAAAAAATTGCATTTTACCGCTGCACATTTTCATTTCACCACTGCACATTTTGTGTAGGCCCTTTAAAAAGTTAAAACAGGCTCTGTGGAGGAGACCCAACCTCTATACAAGGGCATCCGCAGAAATTTTTCCAGGGGGTGAAAAACAAGGATTTGTGATGAAAGAAACAGGTAATCTTACTTTTTTCATAACTCCACAATTTTTCTAGCAGGGGGAGTGCAATTGCGCTCCCCTAAACCCCCTCCGGACGCCCATGCCTCTATACCTCCCCTTTCTTATGGTATCCTCTTAAAAAGCGGGGGAGGGAGTCTAGAGGCCTAACGGAAACTTACGCCTATGTCCTAGGTCCTAGGTATAGGCTATATACGCCATTGCTCTGGAGGCGCGTTTTATGGAAGGATCTGGCCGAACCTGAGCGCCATGTCAGAGGGGGAAACTAGGGAGACCGCCGCCGTCATCTTGTGGCGAGCGCTGCCGGCCAGCTGACCCATTCCCGGGGTGTGCGTCTGCAGTATGTGTCTCGTTCGGTCGATGTCGACGGCGAACGACCTGGCGCAGTAGTGGCACTCGAACGGATCGCGCGCGGTTCCCGGGTCCGTCGCTAGGGGCGCCGCCGCCGCCGCTGCTGCTGCTGCTGCTGCTGCTGCTGCTGGACTCGTTCGACGCAGATTCTGTTTCTGCTGCGGATTAACATCGCCATGCAATGCGACTGCCTCTTCTCCCCCTCCTGCTCCTGCTCCTCCTCCTTCTCCATCAGAACCTCGAGATGGTGATGGGTACGGACGCAGTTCACTTAGTGTGACGTCGCCGCTTCCCGCAGGGACGTTCCCCCTTCCGTCGAGCCCCTCTTTTCCCAAATTATTGTTTTCGATCGACGCGAGCTTCTTATTGTGCACGTGTGCTCCTTTACTAACGCCACTGTTGTTGTTGTTGTTGTTGTTGTTGTTGTTGCTACTGTTGCCGCAACCGTGCTGCTGCTGCTGCTGCTGCTGCTGCTTTCCCAGGGCGGTGTCTGGAGCAGGAGGAGCAGGAGTAGGCTGCGGCGGCGTCGGCCTGTGCCACCGCCGGTGCGACGCCAGATTGGCGGGGCAGTTGAAGACCTTGTCGCAGTCGGCGCACCGGTATTCGACGTGCGCTATCCTCGAGCACCGGTGCTGCGCCAGCTGGAAGGCGTCGGCGTAGTGGTGCAGGCAGAGGCGACAGATGTAGTCGCCGATTCGATTCTCGATCTTCTCGATCTCCGCCCTCGCTTCCGCCGTAGCCTCGACGGCGACGACGACGACGTCTCCCCGCATCGCTACCCCTCCTCCTCCTCCTTCCACTCCTCCTCCTCCTCCTTCTAATCCGTCCAGAATGTAAGTCCCCGAAACCGGAGAGACTCTGTTGTCGTCGGAACGTTCGACGTGTTGCCAAGTCTTCGGTCTTTTGTTCGTCTTCTGGAAGGAATCCACTCCTCCTCCTCCACCTCCTCCTCCTCCTCCTCCTCCTCCTCCAGGTGGCCTCGTGGTTTCTTCGTCCGCTTCCGCTTTTCTTTTGCGGGAGGAGATGATCGGAATCTTCTCCATCTTCTTGTTCCTCTTCTCCTTCTTCTTCTCCTTCTTCTTCTTCTGAGATCGTTTTTCTTTGACGCTCTCTTCTTCGTCTTCGTCTTCTTTGCCGCTCTTAGAAGATCCGTGCTGAGTCACGTGACCAGGCTGTCGTCTACCGCTGTCGTCGCCGCCGCCGCCGCCGCCGTAGCAGAGCGCCACCTGGTGGGCGGCGGCGTTCACGCGGAACGGCGAGCCTCCTCCGCCTCCGCCTCCGCCTCCGAGAGCGGCGAACGGAAGCAGCCGGAGCGGAACGACCTGCCCCAGTCCGAAGCACGCCCCGGCCGCCGTCGCCTGGCGAAGCAGCTCGAAGACGCGGCGTCTGACGGACTCGCCGGCGGTCACGGCGGCGGCTGCAGCGGCGGCGCCGGGATGGGGACGCTTCTCGCCCGTCAAGGACCTCCACGAATTGACGGCCGCGGCCAGATATTCGGCCCGGAGGAACGACTCCTCGTCGCCGACCAGGTATTCGACGGCGTCGTCGTCGAAGCAGTAGGGCAGACCCGGAACCGGTCTGGTCTTCTTGAGTGGATCCGGGTCGGTCAGGAGGCGATCATCCTCCTCCTCCTCCTCCTCCTCCTCCTCCTCCGGGTCCTTTCCGACGCACGCCTCCCACCCCTCGATCATCCGGTCGTCTGCGAAGTGGGCGTTCTGCGGGTGCACCGGACGACGGATCTTCTGGCGCTTCACCAGGAAGCCCCTCGGCATGACAACGACGAACAAAGATGGCGGCGGCGAAGAAGAAGAAAAAACTGACGACGACGACGACGATGATGACGTCACGGTCCTTTAGCAATTCGCAGTTCTATGCGGTGGGCGGGGAAAGACAAAGGGTGAGGATAACGGGGGGGCAGTAGCAGCCCAACCAGTTCTCTCCTCATCAACACACTGCACTAGAGACTGCAAGAAGATGACTGCAGATTGGATGATGACGAACTGCATTCATTCGTACACTGTACAACAAAAAATAGCATCAACTCCCATCATATACAGTATATATATATATATATATATATATATATATATATATATATATTTTTCTCTCTCTCTCTTTCTCTCTCTTTCTCTCTGCCTCTCGTTACCCATAAAGAGCCCATAGTCTATGTAATGCAGAGCAACAGGTGCACTTGAGTATAGAAATAGTAAAATAGTAATAGGTGTGTTTTTCATTGATGATCCATATATATATATATATATATATATATATATATATATATATATATATATATATATATATATATAGTCACTCTGTGCATATGTGTATTTGCATTTTGTGTGAGTGTTTGTGCGTGTATGTAGAGTGAACTGTGTTGTCAGCTGCCTGAGACTGCATAAGAGAAAGAAAGTCGTGACTCATTCATCGAATATCACGCATCAATCTATTCTATATTATCTACTGACATAACATCACGTGATAAATCGCTCTATTTCAAACAAAAATCCTGATTTCTAATCTACAGTAGGCTTACAGCACGTGGTGTGTGCGTGTGTGTGTGTGCGTGTGTGTGTGGTGTACTATAGTGTCATATCTCTGTGGTTCTGTGGAAGTGTATTGTATGGTCTCTATATAATTAAGTAGGCCTATTGTTAGCCGTTGGCTTACTGCTGTTAAATGGCTTCCATAAAAGACGCTATTATACTGAATACACTTTAGCTGTTGCTTAGCTTTTCATGATAAACATTTTTATAGCAGGTATGTGGAAAATGACTTCCATTTTAGGAAATCTTATTGGGGTTGACTCAAAACGATGTTTCCACATCAGTGTTTTATACAGACATCAGTGTTTTATACAGGCCTGTTAGGAGAGGAGATTCCCCCCACCCACCCCTCCACCCCGAAAAAACTCCCCAAAATCCCCCCATAAAATTCCAGCACTTACACAAATTTTGCATTGAACTGTGTCTTTTCCCCTCCAACCAAGTCGATCCCCCCAAAGACCTCAATTCCCCCCTAAAGGCCTGGAGTCTGGATAAAGCACCGTTTCACATAGATCCCGTTCTAACCTGCCCCACTTTCCCGATGAATAAATATTTGCGCCTCCGAGGTCGAAGGATTAAGGAGATATAGCTGCTGTAAATAAACAAAATTATTCTTCTGATAACCCCCTCATCCCCCTGTGACCGCCACCCAGGGCCATATTAAGGCGGGGCTGAGGGGGCTGTAGCCCCCCGACCCGTCATGAAAATAGGCCCACCGATTTTCGAGATAACCTTTTTTGCTTGTCAGAACGATTTGGAAGGGAGATAACCTTTTTTGGTTTAATTGTCAGAAATTATTTTCAGTATAGGCGACGGCCTTTTTTTCTCAGCCCCCCCCCCCCGGTCCACTCGGACCTTAATCCGGCCCTGCCGCCACCCACACCCATCCACCCAACCTCGCATTTTTGGACTTTGTGGGTGCCTGGCCCGCTCCGTCTCTGGATCCGCCCAACTTTCCACGGCGTCCGCGGCATGGAATAATATTTCCCCGATGCATGGAACCGCAGGACCCAATCAGTGGCGGCTCTAGGATTTGGCAAGTGGGGGGCCGTTGGGGTGGCAACTTCTAATCATGGGGCCAACCATTTGTTGTTGAATGTATGTAGCATTAAGTATAGGGTCCAAACTGGGGGCCACTGGGGGGGCAGGCACTCAATAGGGGGCACGTCCCACCTGGTCCCCCCCCCCGGTGGAGCCGCCACTGGACCCAATCTTGAAGACCAACCGGTACAGCGCATGCACAGGCTCGTCCGTAGAGGATTTACTCGGGCGCTACATAAATCCCGTGTAAACACCGAATGAACATCGAGTCTCGAGACACACACACACACACACTCACACACACACAGGCACGCGCACTTCCAAGGCGCCCACCGTGTTTGGCACGCATGCTCAAGTCCATCGTTTCCGGGATTTCAAAGACGTTGTAGATGGGGATTAACGATGCTTGCTAAACGTCGTCAAATGTTCCAGACTACTTATGATCCATTTAACACCGAAAACCGTTTCCAGTAGCCTACTAGGAATATTTTTACAACCCCCTAACACCCCCAACAAGCCCCCCTCATTTTGAGCCCGACACCCCCAACACCCCAACACCCCCCAATTTCAGCTATGTGATCACCTTTTTGCTTGTCGGACAGTTTGGCAGTGGACCCCAGAATTTACTGACATCCCCCAAATTGAAAATCCTGGAAATAACCCTGTCCAGTACCCAATGGCGTAGCCACCACGGAGGGGCCGGGGTGGGGCGACCCCTCTATTCGGAATGGGATCAGTCGTGGGAATAGGGCAACACCGTTGAGTGGTTGGGGCAGTTGGGGCAGTTGGGCGAGGTGGGGGTAATATATATATATATATATATATATATATATATATATATATATATATATATTTTCGGAGGAGGGGAGGGATATAACGGTGACTCAGTGCATTTTTTTGCTCCAAGAGTTTTTCTTGAAACAAATAAAAATATTCATGTGTGCCCCATATTCCGGAATCCTGGCTATACGAGTTCATTATAAGTATGGGGGCCACTGGGGGTGGGGGCAAACATTCAATATAAGACACGGGTCCCCCCCCCATGTAGAGCCGCCTTGTGTCTGCCACCCTCCCCCCACAATTGTTAATAATCAACCGCCATCTCAATCAGCAGAAATGGAAGACTTCACTATATATATATATATATATATATATATATATATATATATATATATATATATATATATATATATATATATATAAGCTTACAAGCATTCGTCGAGTCTTATTAAAATATCAGCCTCTGCGATCGAAAACGTGTGTGCGTTTGCAAATTTTCTCCTCTCCCTCCCCTCCTCACCCCTCCCCTCTCCTTCCCGCCGTCTGTTTGAGCTGCACTGAGTCACCGTTATATCCCTCCCTCCCTCCCTCCGACCCTCCGTCCCTCTTTCCAGCTCTTCCATTGTGTCTCGTTCCTACAGTGCATGTGACGTGGAAAAGTCAAGCATTGCATGCACTTGTACGACACTCCACGTCGACGCACGATAGGCTAGCTGGCTCTACTTGTGCTCCATGTTTTGTGACAGATGGCCGCCAACAATCGTACGGTTTCTCTCCTTCGCAACGCCCCGCATCATTTTAAACTAAACGACGACGACACCGCAGAGCTTGCAACCGGCAACCATTGCAACTGACAACCACTGCAACTGACAACCATTGCAACTGGCAACCATTGCAACTGGCAACCATTGCAACTGACAACCACTGCAACTGACAACCATTGCAACTGACAACCATTGCAACTGACAGCCATTGCAACTGCTTCTTTTCTGCTTTTCTCTTATATGCCATATATAATGCGCTCACATAGGCCTATATGAGAGAGTTGACTCACATACTTTTTTTCTCCGGACAATTTTTTCTATGTAAGACATCCGGAAATTAAGTAAAGATGGTTATATATATATATATATGCGCATTTATATACTGTATAATATCCAGTGCTAGGAGTGATCTTAGATCAAAAGATCAAAGATCACGATCTAAGATCACAATTCATGATCTTTGATCTTTGATCTAGATCACTTTTTACTAGTGATCTTTGACTCTGATTTTAAATCACTTTTTCGGTGATTTTGATCTTTATTATCAACAGAAGATCAAAGATCAAATTATATGTATTCTTCCAACTAAGTCAATCAATCAACGAACTTCTATGTGTAATGAGTAAAATGGCGGACAAATCTAGCATTCGGACCTCAATGATCATGTTAGTGCAGCCGGTGCAGATGATGAGGATTATGGGTGTGGCCCTGACATTAGTACTGGCACTGTCACTGGGACTTAGGGGGGAGTTGCTCAGTTGCAACTGGTCGTGAAAATGCAGTCAAGATAGAGATCATGCACTACCTGAATAACCCAAATAAGGAACTTTCTAGCTTGTTGGCATACCCACATGTCAAGGCAGCATTTGTGAAATATATAACACAACCCTGCCATCTTCTGCGCCTGTCGAAAGACTTTTTAGTATTGGAGGTTTGATAGCTACACCGCGAAGAAACAGGTTGTCTGACGCAACGTTTGAGCGTCTGCTCATGCTGAAAATGAACTGCCGTGCTCAACACTGACTGTGAACTGACAGTTAATTGCTAAAATTGTCATGAACTGTTTTCAGTTGTGTTAGTAACTTAGTATTACAAAAGTTTACATGCATCGTACAGTGGACATTTGTATCGTTATCATACGTGACACGTCATACATGATATAATAACTATATTTGTATGATCTTTGATCTTAGATCACTTTTAAAGTGATCTTGATCTTAGATCATTTATACTCTAGTGATCTTTGATCTTGATCTTAGATCAATTTCTCTCTAGTGATCTTGATCTTTGATCAAGATCATTTTACAAGTGATCTTTCCTAACACTGATAATATCCAAGTAGTAGGTCTATGCATTTATATAGTGTTAAATGTTAAAGGCTTTTTTCAACAAGCACTGGGTTGATCTAATCCATGACAAAATTTTTCAACACCGGAAGAGAATTTCGGACAGCCATTAAGGGGGGTCTACCCAGTCAACCCGGGGGGAGAGAAATAAAACCCTCCAAATAGTAGGTTATCGAAAGAGATATAAGAAACAGGCATTTTGAAATTACCCTTAAGAGAATAGCTGTTGACGTGGACGCCCGCACATTAGGGCAAGAGGGGCATTTGACCCCCTTTGCCAACTGGAAAATGTAAATATCAATATTTTTCACATTGAAATTCGAAAACCTTGCTAAAATATTAACGGTGACCATTGTGTTAAAATGTGTTTTGCCCCTCCAGGAAAACTTTCTGTGGGCGCCCATGGCTGTTCGGGCGCTAGTGTTGGAGGGCATTTTCCGGAACTGAATTTTCGCGGAGCGCGGTGTACACGCCCTTTGTTGTCTATACCTGGACACCTGTCGGTGTTCCGTTGTCTACAGATGCGAATGTATTGCCAAAGGGCACCCGTCTATATATATATATATATATATATATATATATATATATATATATATATATATATATAAAGAGCAAAGCGGCAGCATAGCCAAGACCGCGAAAGGCGCGTCTAATAATCACGTGATGGATTGTGACGTAAGTGTCTCCGGTGCCTCATACGTCACGTCGACGTCACTCGAACCGCTAACGAGACGACGACGTCAGATATTAAAACATAGAGATGCGTAGAAGCATAGATATCAAGCACCCATTGAGATGCATAACCATAGCAACGACTTCGAATATTGGACACAAGGTCCGTCCTTACTTATCCGCTATACAGAAACCCTGTTAAAGTAGCCATTGGCTCAATATTGACTCTTCCAACAAAGGTGCAATTCTTGTGAAAGTGCCCAGCATGCAGTGTTTATTCTAGCCACCTTGACATTGGGGGGATTTTGAAATGTTTGGGTGGGGGGGCAAGGTCTGAGTCTCGACACTTCTTTTTTTTGGGGGGGATTTCCATCCCCAGCCAACATATAAATTTGAGGGATTTTAAAACTTGAGGAAAATTCCCTCCCAGAGAAGGCCTAGAATAAACACTGCCCAGCATGAGTAAAGAAGAATTTATTTGGGTCCTGTCTCTTGGACAGTGGCGGCTCTAGGATTTGGCCAGTGGGGGGGGCGTTGGGGTGGCAACTTCTAATCATGGGGGGCCAACCATTTGTTGTTTAATGTATGTAGCATTAAGTATAGGGTCCCAACAGAGGGGCCACTGGAGGGCAGGCACTCAATAGAGAGGCACGGGCACCCTGGTCCACCCGGTGGAGCCGCCACTGCTCTTGGAAATCGTTATTCTATAAGAGAATCGTGTAGGCCTATTTGTTGCAAATTGTAAAAATTCTCCCTTGCTCCAAATCAAAATTCTTCGAACGCGCTATCCTAAAAGTTTCACAAAGTGGAGGATCCACAGAGTAACAGAACAGACCAAATTGAGATTTATATTGAAAATCATCGTTCGAAATACACGTGGAAATGAAAGTTTCGAGATATTTCTTCAACTTTCACGCGTGTAAAAATTACCACCAAATATAAATATTTGACAATAAATGTCAACTCCCAAGCAATTTCATCGCTATTTTCGACATGTTCCTCTAAAGTGTAACCCACCCCCTCTAAATTTTCCGTTCAACTTTGTGTTTAGCCGCAGTCTAAAAAGCGGGAAAACTCTTTGAAATAGCAATAATTAATAATGACGAATTGAATTAATTGACCAGAACCGCATTACCTTAGCTGAAATTTATGAACAACTTTCATGGGCGCTCACATAAATTTTTCCAGGAGGGGGCAAAACATAATGGCCATGGCTATGCCACAGAAATTTTTCCAAGAGGGGTCAAAACACATCTTAACACAATGGTCACGGTTAATATTTTAGCAATGTTTTCAAATTCCAATGGGAAATATTGGCATTTTTATTTTCCGGGAGGGGCAAGTGCCCCCTCTTGCCCCAATGTGCGGTCGCCCGTGACAACTTTTATAATACTTGTTAAAACTGAACATATTATTGTATTCTGTATATGCCTACCCGCTTAGTTGATCATCGCGCATTGTGAGGAATCGTGATGCATAGATTGAATTCCACGGAGTTACGTTATCTGAGTCGCTTTCCAGCAGCTGGTGACGTCACTGAATTCTCCACAGTTTCGTCGATAGGTGTCGCGCCCTGCTCTTCTCCTCCTTCTCCTTCTTGTTCTTGTTCTTGTTCTTGTTCTTCTTCTTCCCCAGAATTTCGCATCTGTCGGAATCGGCCAACTAGGCGTCCGTCTTTATATAGCCTTCCCTCGAAACAACACAACGATGCACCTGCCGAGAAAGCCCCGCCCCCCCTCCGGCTGCTCGAACCGAGGCCACCTTTGTCCTCTTCACCTGGAGCGCAAGTGACGTCGCGCGCCCACCCCCAGTCCACGCCCACCCCACCCCAACCCCAGCAGCTGGTCGACGACGCTTCTAGCGCCAGGAATTCTGGTCGCCGAGATCGAGACGCCGGCACACGTCTGACTTCGACGGTGACGCAGATTATACTCGAACGAGATTAGCCGTTCAAGGGACGGGGTGGGGTTGGGTGGGGTGGGGAAGAGGGTAGGGGTAGGGGAGGTGGCGATCCAGTTCCGACACGGGAGTCGGTCAAGCGGGTGAGTGTGGTTTTCTCGTTGTTACCGACGACACAACGGCTTTGTCCCCGGCGGACGACGACGACGACGACGACGACGACGACGACGACAATGGAACGGCGAACGCAGCTGAACTACGTTGACATTCGGTCGCGCACCGCTACACACACACGCACACACACACACTGCCATCTGCACTGCAGGGTCGGTCTCTCTCTCTCTCTCTCTCTCTCTCTCTCTCTCTCTCCGTGTTCCGATCGCAAAAGATTGGCAAATAAAATCACAACTGCAAGGCAATCTTCATTATTATTATTATTAGTAGTAGTAGTAGTAGTAGTAGTAGTAGTTGTTGTAGTAGTAGTAGTAGTAGTAGTAGTAACAGCAGTAGTAGTAGCAGCAGCAGCAGTAGCAGTAGCAGCAGTTGTTGCAGCAGCAGCAGCAGCAGTAGCAGTAGCAGCAGCAGCAGCAGCAGCAGTGGCAGCAGCAGTAGCAGCAGCAGCAGCAGCAGTAGCAGTAGCAGTAGCAGTAGTAGTAGCAGTAGTAGTAGTAGCAGTAGCAGTAGCAGTAGTAGTAGTAGTAGTAGTAGTAGTAGTAGTAGTAGTAGTTGATATGTCAATTATTATTATTATTATTATTATTATTATTATTATTATTATTATTATTATTATTGCTTATAATTTCTGGTGTGCCATATTACCAAAATGTCAGGAGCAAGGGCAGTTGGTGAATTATTTTATCAAAAAGGCTAATATTATTATTATCAGATAATTTCCGTTTTTTAGTATTGGCCAATCTAGAGAATAATTGTCTATGACTCCATAGGTGTTAAAATGTGACAAAAATATAGAGAACGGTTTCTGGGTGCTGACATGACAAATACTGTATTAAAACCTAAAAGCCTAACTAAAATCCTACATGTTATTTTTGAAAACCTAGGTTTTTCCAGCCCTGTTCAAAACTATGCTACAATGTCACTTATAAGCATTTGACCACAAGACAGTTTCAAACGTATCTCCAGTCTGAGCCTCTGCAGTGGCGGGTTCCACGTGGGGGGGGGTGAATGGAGATGCATTTCACAACAGGACTTTTTTCTACTTGTCAAACTATTTTTTCAGTAAAAGTCAATTAATTAAAATGACTGGGTAAAACTGCAGGTGACCTTTTTTTGCTTGTCAACCTATTTTTCGATAAAAGTCTAAGAAAATTCTCGAAAAATTGCAATTTTTTGCTTGTCAGCCTGTTTATTTTTCGGCAAAGTAAACTGAGCCTCTGTAAAGTTAGCCTAAATGTTAGCTTCTGAAATTGTCGGATATTTTAAAATTTAAATGAATCGTCTTTCGTCTTAGACGTTAGAAAAAACTGTCTTCCAAGTCTGTGCGTCTCTCATTTTAGGCGTCAGCCTAGATCTGCTTGCAAGTATACGTGTTTGTGCCTCTGCGTATACACGGTATGCCTACTTCGGTGGCGGCTCCAGGAGTTGGCAAGTGGGAGGCCGTTGGAGTGGCTACTTCTAGGCATGCGGGCCAACCATTTGTTGTTGGTTACGTATAGTAGTAAGTCTAGGGTCCCCAACAGGGGGCCCACTGGGGACCAGGCACTCAATAAGGGACACGGACCCCCCCACCCACTCCCCAATGTGGAGCCGCCACTGCATCACGTAAGAGCGTTTGAGAGTCGTTTATGCAGCGCCTCAACAATTTTCTCACAGCGCTGGTTACTTCGAGACCAGCGAAACGCAACGTAAGAACCACGCAAGAAGACCAGTCGGGTTCCTTCGTCCAGCACATCGTCCGATCCTTGAACTGCGCTGAAGTCCCTCGCAGACGACTCTACGAGGTCCTTCGTCCATCATCGAAGAGACCAGAGTGACGAATAGACCTGCGACGGGGACGCGATATAGCACAGGGAGCCGGTCGTTCGAACTGCCTGAGTGGAATCAACGTCCACTCGAAGGTGAGACGACGTCAACCGTCGACAGGTTTTCATCGACGACCGATTTCCGATTTCAGAAACACGTCGTCTTCCAAATCAAACAGATTCAGACCAGTGTTTAATCTAGGCCGTTTCCGGGGGGAAAATTGCCCTTTTCCCGCCCCGGAAATTCCAAGTTCCCCCCGGGAAATTTTGGAATACTACATGGACTAACAGAGGTCCCTAGCAGAATCCCCCCCTCGGCTTTTTCAGTCCCCCCCCCCGGAGTCCAGGAGTCTAGATTAAACACTGATTCAGACTATATATAGCTAAAGCTTTCGATATAAGGTGTCCCGTATACAAGGCTGCATGCATGGATGCCAAACTGAAGTCCTGTGTGGAATAGCAGGGAGTATATTCTCAGATGGATAAAATAAATTGGTTGAAGGGAGAGAGACAAAAGGTTGGCATGAGGGGTGACCATTCGGAATGGGCAAGAGTGATCAGTGGAGTGCCGCAGGTATCATCACTTGGGCCCTGCTTTTTCTAATTTATATATATATATATATATATATATATATATATATATATATATATATATATATTAGAGAGAGTGAGAGAGAAAAAGAGAGGGGAGCAGTGGCTGTAGCCAGGGTTATGGAATAGGGGAGAGGGGGCACATAGACATTATCGGGTAAAAAGTATCCCGACAGGCAAAATGGCGGTTCTTCGCACATTCATGTATTCTCTTCGACCATCACGTTACCCCCTCTCCCCGATTTCCAACGGCTTTGCGCAAATATCACTTCCGCCGGTCCCAGAGACGGGATAGGAGGCCGCGTACCTCCCCGCCCCACCCCATGTTCCTGGCGACGCCCACTGGAAAGAAGGACGAAGGACCCTCTGTATATATATACGGCGTTGAGTTTTCTGCCGTTTTCCGCACAGACTTAATGCCCCCGCGCCCCCAAATCCCCCGACCCGTGACTCGTGACAAAGTGTCTGTTCTCTGCGCGAGATTTCTTTCCGCCGTCGACGTCGACAAAAGACCATCAGCGAGCGCATCATGAGCAGCAGCAGCAGCAGCCATAACGGCCATCATAGCACGCGAACACGCACGCACACAAAGACCGCGGAGGAGAGAATCAAAGCCGGCGGACTCGGTTTAGTATATAGATATAGTTGTTCGTCCTGGCGGCGGTTAATCGCCGCTCGGTCGCCGTGTGAGGTTAAGACCGCCGCGCGGCGTGAGGGTCCCGGTCGCACGCCTGCCGGGCGCCGGCGGCGACGGCTTCAGAGAGAAGGCGATGTCGTCGGAGGCTTTTTCCCGTCGTTCGAAGGCACGACACGTGGCATGCAGGAATCGTCGGATGCAGCGGGATTGATTAATAAGTGGAAAAGGTTAGGCAGATGGAAGGGGAAAGGATATGCATGCTGGTGGGTGGGTTGGTGGGCGGGAGAGGGAGGGCTTAGAGTGAATGTGAGGGCGAGGAGTGGCTCATAACTGTTCCTCCCTCCCCTCTTCCAAAAGCGGTGCGAGTTTTTAGCGTATTCGAGCGGATACCTTCGGTTAAATCTATGAAAATGTGTCGCTTGGTTCTTTAACCCCTTAACCGGGGATCCCGGATATATCCGTCCATTTTACATTGAGTTACAGTTATATATACGGTTAAGGGATTCTTTGACGAAATGCGATTGTTTCCGTTTTGTCCTCGCATTTTCGTCTGCGAAGACTAATAAGCAGCAGATTCCATCGACCAAACAGGCCTACATGCATGTCCAAGTATCGAGCTAAAAATTACCAGTAAAGCCTAAGTAATGTAATCGGTTTAAATAACTGAATATCTCAATGTAAGATGGCGCCATAGAAGTCTAAAAGTCTAATGATGATGGTGGTGATGATGATAATAATAATAATAATAATAATAATAATAATAATATAATAATAATAATAATAATAATAATAATAATAAATAATAATAATAATAATAATAATAATAATAATAATAATAATAATAATAATAATAATAATAATAATAATAATAATAATAGGCCTAATGTATTATGTATGCCTATATGTAGGCCTAGCTTAAACCTCCTTAGCGTTAATCCCGTACGTGATACGGGCAAGATATCAGTTTCAGAGTAACTATAAATTTACGTTGACAAAAGCGGGAAATATTTGGCACTGGCGGTGACGTATACATTTGGGACAGGTAAAAGAGTACCTTGATAAAAATGTCCATTTTAAGCAAAAGAGAATACCACAGGCAAAATTCTGAATGCCAAGCAGTTTTGATATACAAGAGATAGTGCCCTAACTTTTGAAAAATCTTCATTAATAGACCCTCTTCACTTGCCTGTCAAACGTGCTAGACATTCACACATCTGCCAATACCATTCGTGGTAGGTTAATATATAAGCAGTAAGGGCAAATCGCAAACGTTGAAAAGTGCTCAAAGGAGTGGATATATTCTTATGAAATTTTGCACTGATGACATAGATTGGTGTATCTTTATGTCTGTAAAATTTCGTTTGAATCGGTGCAGGCTAAGCCATTGGCTAGGGTTAGGGTTAGGGTTAATAGAAAACGTTGAAAAGTGCTCAAAGGAATGGATATATTCTTATGAAATTTTGCACTTATGACATAGATTGGTGTATCTTTATGTCTGTAAAATTTCGTTTGAATCGGTGCAGGCTAAGCCATTGGCTAGGGTTAGGGTTAGGGTTAATAGAAAACGTTGAAAAGTGCTCAAAGGAGTGAATATATTCTTATGAAATTTTGCACTTATGACATACAGTAGATTGATGTATCTTTGTGTCTGTAAAATTTCGTTTGAATCGGTAAAGGCTAAGCCATTGGTTAGGGTTTGGGTTAGGCCTAATATTGTAATAACGTCGTTTCGCCTCAAAAATATATAATCTAACGCTTTTGGTACGTCATTTTCACAATTATTCTAACGCCAAGGAGGTTAATGCAAACAAATTACGCAAATAATAAATAAAGCAGATATCTAATAAAACAACACGCTAAGTAAGTAAGTAAAATCTCGTTAACTTCTATAGCGCGTTCAAAAAAAGCACCGAAGAAGTAGCTCCATATTCGTATACGCTTAACAATAACAACTAACAATAATTACGGCTCTATATCTTTCGTTTAAAAAGATGCTAAGCCCAGGAACCATGACTCTTCCGTTTCAACTCTGTTCCCGATAACGCAATTTAACCATTGCCTATAAAAATAGAACTGCCCGCTGGAACAAAACGATTTTTCGCCAGCGTTCGAAAGCGGCAAATTTTTCTTAACACCCGGCCCTAACATTATTGTCCACACCCCACCCTGCCCGCTCTCCCACCCCCGCCCCATTCTCGTTGCGGTCTGTCGAATCCCGTAATTGTTACCGCGCACTCCCGGAAAGCACAATTGCTTTGTCCCGTTTGATGCGACGGCGTAGCTAGAGTTTCAACGCCGCGGCCATTGCGCACTTTTATTAGCCTACTAGAAGCAGTCATTTAACCACACACATGCACACGCACACACGCGCACACACACTACGGCCACGTGCCGTCAACGGCGAGTGGCCGAGTGACAGAATGACGACAAAGCACAATGGCATTGTGTTGACATACCTCAGCATCTGCTCTCTCTCTCTCTCTCTCTCTCTTTCTTTCTTTCTCTCTCTCTCTCTCTCTCTCTCTCTCTCTCTCTCTCTCTCTCTCTCTCTCTCTTCTGTGCGTCCAAACAAAGCGGTTCCACCCCCGTCCCTAGAAGTTCACGTTCACCTTGGCAGGCTTAAGCTCTTGTCAGTGTTTTATCTATTACCTGTTAGGGGGAGATTTCTCCCTCCTTCTTCTTCAGGTGCTCTGTCGGTCCAAAGCCAGGTTCCATACTCCAGCGTCGCCACTCCTCTCTATCTATCTTCAGCTTTTATCTAGAGTTGAATACTTGTTTTTCCCCGTATTGTCAAACATCCACTCCAGCATCGATGTCTTCGGTCGCCCTTTCTGTGCTTTTCCATTCATCTTTCCTTCTAGTACTTCTCTTAGTAGAGCCTAGGTTTGATTCTTCTCTCAGAACATGACCTATCCACTTCTTTTGTCTTGTACGAATACTGTTTATTAGGCTTTTCTTCTCTTCTATCCTCTTCCATACTTCTTCGTTTGTTATTTTTTCCGTCCAGCTGATTTTTCCATTCTTCACCAGATCCACATTTCGAATACCTCTAGTCTCTTTATGTCTTATTTTATGTCTTCTTTCCTGAGCGTCCAAGTTTCTGATCCATAGATTTCCTCCCAAAACTTCAAAATTCCCTCCCCAATTTTTTCAGGTGACAATAATTTATTTACATTGAACTGTGTCTCTTTCCCTCCAACCACGTCAATTTTTCCCCAAAGGCCTGGAGTCTGGATAAAACCTGGTTCCAGCGCTGCCCCAAGAAGGGTCTTCTGCCATTATTATGTGCTCATCTGTAACGCCGACACAGGCTACACTATTAACCAGTGTTTTATCCAGGCCTGTTAGGGGAGAGACCCCTCCCCAAAGCCTCACCCCTCCCAGAAAAATCTCAGCTCTTGCACAAATTTTGCATTAAACGGTGTCTTTTCCCCTCCAGCCAAGTCAATTCCCTCCACTTCCAAAGACCTCAATCCCCTACTACTACTACTACTACTACTACTACTACTACTACTACTACTACTACTACTACTACTACTACTACTACTACTACTACTACTACTACTACTATTACTACTACTACTGCTACTGCTACTACTACTTACTACTACTACTACTACTACTACTACTACTACTACTACTACTACTACTACTACTACTACTACTACTACTACTACTACTACTACTACTACTACTACTACTACTACTAATAATAATAATAATAATAATAATAATAATAATAATAATAATAATAATAATAATTTCAATTAACTAATTAATTTGATTCTTACTTTCCACGTGAGTTGCCTTTCCAACTCAGGTAACTAGCCTATATATTTCGTCGAACTTTCTGGCCTCGGTTGGCAGAAATTAGGCCTATTATAATAATAATTAATTAATTGATTCAATAAATTGATCAATTTGAAGCTGACATCTCGATGCAGTCCAATGCAACGCTGAATTCATTCGCGGAATTATCCGCAGATTTTTCTCTGCAGTTTTTGTGTCAAAATTAATTAATGTTTGTCCTATTTTGATTGACGCTTTAGGATGCTTCGTCTCTCTCATCATCTAATCGAATATCTAATATTCATTTCCCAAAGTCTGAGAGAGAGAGAGAGAGAGAGAGAGAGAGAGAGAGAGAGAGAGAGAGAGAGAGAGACTAGTCCTATTACACAAAAACGTCATCAGAATAATATACGTCTAATAGCACACAGTGGTCCGACATTATATGGACAGACAGTAAAACTATTTGTGCATCCGGTATTTAGACACATGGCCTAATGCCGTGACAGGAAAATACGAGATCAGATATCGTAGTAGTAATGTCACTTATTACTCGACTATATATTGCTCGCCTTGATCTAAACTGACATGCGTGAACGAATGCAAATGATGTATCACGTCTGTTTCCAGCTTTTAGAATAATTTTGAATTTCGCAGGACACCATGGGAAACTTTCCATCAGTGGCGTAGCCAAGGTGTTGGGGGCAGAGCCGGATTAAGGTCCGAGTGGGTCTGGGGCTGAGAAAAAAAAGGCCGTCGCCTATGCTGAAAATCTCTGACAAGCCAAAAAAGGTTATCTCGAAAATCGGTGGGCCTATTTTCATGATGCATGCTGTCTGACAAACTGGGCTACAGCCCCTCAGCCCCGCCTGAGAAATAATATGGCTCTGGTTGGGGGTTAAAACTCCCCCTTGGCTGCCGACGCAAAATGATTTGTTTGCGCTACCGAGTAAAGATGTAAGGAGATGACCTTTTTTGCTTGTCAGCACATATCAGTGGGCGTAGCCAAGGGGATGGGGACAGGGGGCATATCGAGTGGGTATATGAGAAATAGGTCGTCGCCTCCCCAAAATCCGACTACCTTCAAATTTTTAATGTGTTTTTTAAGATTTTCAAAGTTTTTAAAGATTTATACCTCCCCAAATCACATTATACCCCCTCAAATTAAATTCCTGGCTACGCCCCTGCAGCACATCGGGAAAAGTACTAAAGGAAAGATGAGTATGACCTTTTTTGCTTGTCAAGATTTTTCCAAGTTGGTCATGATCAAAACCAACCTCCTGTCCGGAAATCCTGGCTACGCCACTGCTTCTATTACCATAAAGTTTCTTGAGTAGTACCGGTGGGCCTATACCGCAGCGTTCTTTCACCTGTAGCCCATCTTTTAGTATTTACTGGCAAAAATAATATCAAACGTCGACTGTCTGCTTGCTGGAATTAATGTTCTTGATTGGATTCGTTACTAGTACGATATCCGTCGACGACCAATATTTTGGCCGCCTGAGTGTAGGCCCTAACTACCCGTCGTTCCTTTGTCTAAGCGTCTGTTCCGTCAACCGCGTCTCCCCGACTACTGCGCGCATGCGCGAGCGCGTAACGCCCTCTGGCGACTGACTGTCCGTAGGAAGCGATTGCGTTAAGAACGCGACAGCGTCCTTCCGTCGCTTGTTTCCGGCGAAACATTCTGGGGAAATTGGAATTTATATCTCGCGTGACAGGTTGTCGACGTGCCCATAGCAGCGCTTCTGCATCCCTCTCGTCCTCCTACCTGTCCGACTGACTGACCGGAGAGAGAGAGAGAGAGAGAGAGAGAGAGAGAGAGAGAGAACTATGCAGTGTTTTATCCAGACTCCAGGCCTTTAGGGGGAAATTTAGGCTTTCGGGGGGGATCGACTTGGTTGGAGGGGAAAAGACACAGTTCATTGCAAAATTTGTGTAAGTGCTGGGATTGGGGGGAATTTTGAGTTTTGAGGTTTGGGAGGAATCTCCCCCCTTAACAGGCCTGGATAAAAAACTGGAGAGTGAGAGAGAGAGAGACTGTCTAAGGCCGCCTTTAAATTAAAACCGAGTATAGCAGCAAATTGGTCTTATAAGCTTATAAAGTCCGTTATATTTGCTCAATACAGATGCCATTTTAAAGGAGATATAATGTAGGCATGTGGATTTAGACTAAATGTCGCGTCTCTTTTTCTTTCTTCTTTCCGTTTCTCATAGTCTGTCTTCATTTGTGTTGTCACGGTGGGAGGCAGGTTGGGCCCGGGACTTCTACTGGGATCGGTCGTGGGATTTGAGTGGTTGGAGGGTGTGGGGTGTGGGCAGGAAGCTTGATCAAAGGAAAGAACTCCTTGACGACTTTTTTTGCTTATCGGAGACATTTTAACCGAAAATGTCAACGTCCCCCCTTATTTCCGAACCCTTGCTACGCCACTGTCTGTCCTGCTTTTGTCCCACTCCCCCACTCTGACGTATATGACGTGATATCCGCGCTGTCATTTTACACCTGTGAAGAAATCGATCGACACTGATAAGAGTTCTCTTTTTCCGTTAGCTTTACGCTGAACAGGCCTATAGCGGCGGAATTTCCTTCAGTGGTTTTCACACAGGCTTACTTAGCATCCTAAACCACTTAAAATCACATCACCATCATCATCATCATCATCATCATCATCATCATCATCATCATCATCATCATCATCATCATCATCATCATCATCATCATCATCATCATCATCATCATCATCATCATCATCATCATCAACAACATCAACATCAACATCACCACCATAATTATCATCATCATCATCATCATCATCATCATCGTCGTCGTCGTCGTCGTCGTCATCATCATTGTTATTATTATTATTATTACATGTACTATTATTATTATTATTATTATTATTATTATTATTATTATTATTATTATTATTCACATCAATCCCATTCATGTTTGTAAGTCTTATGTGTGTTATGGAAAGAAGCAAAACAACAACAGCGTGGAAACAGGAAATGATACGAAGATAAATGTCATACGCGGGTCACATCATGAGAGGCACCTACGACTGATAATATTGTAAGTTAAAAATTGCAGGAACATTAAGGTGGTGACAGAGAAGAAGATGGATGGACGACATCTTTGACTGGACAAACACAAAGAACTATGGAGCCCTAAAAAAGAGCGGTAGGAGATAGAGACAAGTGGAGGAAAATGACTGTCAACTCTCTGACAGTGACAATGATACATAAAAACGAGTGTGCTAATTTTTCATTATTTACGTAAGGGAAAGCGCGAACGCAGTCCCAGCAAACAAAAATTACGCACCCGACTCACCCGCATTTGGGGTGATCGCAAGAGTCAACCCAACCGAAGTGCAATGGCTGGGCCTCGTCCTGGGAGCACCGCCCGTTTGATCACGGTAGCTCCTGTGCCAGGTAAGTATGAGAACGTGGGTCAACATACCCGTTATACGGAATCGGAAAGCGTGTTAAAATGGTATGCTCAAATCAACGTTTAAATTAACTTACAAAGAGCGACTAATGATTATATTCTGAGTATTAACCAAAGATTTTTTCTAATGTAATAATATATCTCTTCTACTAGAACATCAGAACAAGATTTCAGTAGTTTTCCAATAAGTTTTATATAAAATATATTTATTTTTGAATATCTAAGGACTGTCTTTAACTCACCTAGCGAATAAATGCGTTAAAATTTTAACAGTGAATGCCATACATTCCTCGAAACCATCTGCAAACACCTGTAAACCAGTCATAAAGCTACAATTTTCATAAGATTTAATACTCAATAACATGGTTTTTAAAATGTAAAAATAAATATTTATATATACGTGGTCTGAAATCATTTGACTTCATGAGCTTGTAAATAAACATATCCATACCACTTTTAACGAGGTTCCTTTTGCATATAGCCAGTATGGCAACGTTTGGTTTCATACTTACCTGGCACAGGAGCTACCATGATCAAGAGGGCGGTGCTCCCAGGACGAGGCCCAGCCATTGCACTTCGGTTGGGTTGACTCTTGCGATCACCCCAAATGTGGGTGACTCGGGTGCGTAATTTTTGTTTGCTGGGACTGCGTTCGCGCTTTCCCTTATAAAACTAAAGAAAAATAATAGATACATGGCAAATAGGCAGTCGATACTCTAAGAAGCTTCGATAGAAAGATCAGAATTCATGAAGTTCATTTTAAATAAACGCATTCTGTTCTTACTGTTTAACTAGCCTCATCAAAAATTACAGCATTTTTGGCACATTACACAGACTTGACTGTTCTGGCTTGACCTGGCTTTAATACGGATTGATTTATTTAGTGCGCCACTTTGGCATTATGATAGTGGCGACATAGAAGTTTATTAATTCGTTGACTGATAATTTTAACGTTCACTGAGTCTCTGTGCCAGTTTCTGTTCGTGTCAGTCACAACGGTTGGCATGAGTCCACAAGGCAGGATTTAAAATATAATAATAATAATAATAATAATAATAATAATAATAATAATAATAATAATAATAATAATAATAATAATAATAATAATAATAATAATAATAATAATAATAAGATAACAAGGTTTAAAGTGGTTCAGTAGGGACTGCCCTGTGTGAGAACTACAGCAATACTTATTACACAATTTCAAATGTTAAAACATCAAAAGGGTCGATTTGTCGATTTTGCTATTAATTTTTATTCATAAAATGTTATCGCTGGTTAAAGTGTACCATAGTTTCTACTTGTTTTCAACAATCATATTTACCAGAGTTTTTAAACGTCGGGGTGGCAACAAAGTTGACGTTCGCTGCGCGTCGAATGTTTTTTTGCTCAAATAAATAATTGGCTTAGAGCTTAAATATTTGGCGATTTGTTAAATTTTATTTCTTCAGAAATATCGAAGTGAAGGTAATTAATGTTGATGCACTATCAGTTAATTGATTTGACAGTGAGATGTAATACTTTGAAGCACGCTTTTGATCATCGCCTTCTCCCCATTATCGCTTACTTACAACTGGCTATCCCATTTATATAGCGCCAGCCATTTATATAGATAGCGCCAGTGTTTTTGTCTATGGGGTTGACGTTGGGACAGGCGCCCCGATGTGTCGGCCCAATAGGTAGGCGTTGGGTCGGGCGTCCCGCTTCCACCACCAGGTCTACTACAGCGCCCCCAGCCTTGTGGTGCGTTGTATCAAGTCCTCTACGTGTGGTAGATATTGCGCTATAAAAATGTTGCTGTGTGTATGTTATGGCGTGTTACAAGCGCGGAGTGATCTCTTGGTAATATCTACCACATGTAGAAACCCATCGCCACATATTTAGGGGCGTTGTACTAGACGTGAAGAAAAATCCAAAATATATATAATATATATAATTTTTGAAGACTTGAAACGTCAAGGCTGGGGGCGCTGTAGTAGACCTGATGGTGGGGGCGGGACGCCCGTTCCAACGCTTACCCCAGGATGGGCAATTAACTTAACAATCATTTCCTCCATAGCTGTAACAACCTAGCCTCACAGCCCTTTGGATGTTGACTATTGCCTGGCTGATCTCATACCTTTCCTATGGCTATTTTAAGAGAGGCTGAGCGCCTATGAATAAGCAGCTACTGTTGTGCTGCTTTCCAAGGAGCTATAGAAATCTATGAGATTTTAATTTACTTACTTTACTTTAACTTTTAGGCTTTAAGAGATTTGTTGTTTATAGAAGCATTTCAACCTTGGTGTGATGTTCAATTCTTCTTTTTCTTTTGCCAGTCAAATAATTTCAATGTGCATATCTTTTCATTATCATGCTCTTGACATTTATTGCATCAGAAATCTCTACAAGCCTGTTCTGTAGTGTAGTCTGATTGCCTTGACTACTGCTACACCCTGCTCTTTTGTATTAGAAATCAAATTTTGAATAACTTATTATTATTGTTATCTATGTAAAGCAAATAGTGAGATATATTCAATCGATATATATATTTTGAGAACTGTATTTAATATAGAATTCAATTTAGTACAGAATTTGATTAAATACACATTTCAATTTAATACAGAGAGTGTATACAGTGAAACCCGCTTAATTGCATAGGTGCCATACAAGCCTTGCTTATGCGATTAACTGGGCTATGCGAACAGCCAGGACGTCTGATAATTAATTGTACACACAAAACACTGGTTCGGGTTTTTATGTTGTTATGCGATTATGTGGGTTATGCAATTAAGCGGTATGCGATTAACTGGGATCCACTGTACTTTGTTTAGGTCTTTAAGCATGGATGGGGATTTGTACGATGAGTTTGGGAATTACGTTGGACCAGAAATTGATTCGGACGAAGATGATGTGGATCGAGAGGATCACGATGACGATTATGATGACAGGGGAATGGGTGGCGATGATGTAGGTTTTACTTGTAAAAAAGATGTCATTCATAAATATCATGTATTGTTATATAATTAGTATAGTTGGCATTATGCCATCTCTAGGGCATTTTGTCTGTATTGGCAGCTTTTTATTTACTTCAGCTTTATAATACTAGTAATTTATTGACCATTTGATTGTTCTGTTATACCTATGGCTATTTTAACCCATTAACTGGGGATCCCGGATATATCCATCCATTTTACAGTGTTAAGGGTGAGTGCTGAGTCCCTAAGAATAAGCAGCTACTGTTGTGCTGCTTCTAGGGTGCTACATAAATCCACGAGATTTTACTTACTTTACATTTAATTGCCATTTAAGATATTCGTTGAAATTGAAATTGATATAGATAAAGATTTAGAGAAAGAGAAAGATAAAGATATTTAAGCTGTTGCAGTGTATTTGCTTCTCTAAAACTTTTGGTGCAACTCCAGGTTTGGTGTTATTTGAAGGTGATATTGAAGGCTGTACATATATTTCAATTGCATGATGGCAGGGTCAGTCCTAGGATTGGTTCAGACTGCAAATTGTTCCCAGATTTTTGCAAAATTGTTCAATTACAAATACAGAATCTGACCGTGATTCTTCAGCCATCAGCCCCCTTAGTTTTGCATTTAAGCAAAAATTGCAACACATTATTACAAAGTAACGGTAACTTATTGCTTAAAAAAGTGTTAGAGTTAGACGGATGATTTGACTTGTTGGCAATGTTCATTGTGATTTTGTTTGAAAAGGACGATGACGGAGATGTGGAAAGAGACGATGCAGACGACGCTGAAATGCAGGTTGTTCTTCATGAAGACAAAAAGTATTATCCAACGGCTGAAGAGGTTTTTGGTCCAGAGGTTGAGGTATGGTCCTGTTTGTAACATAGGCTATTAGCACAGCTAATAATGATATTAATGATAATTAATTAATAGTCATGCACGTCTATTGTGCCTGGTATAATATTCTAAGGGTATTTTGATTGATGGTACTTCTAGTCCAGTCCCGCAAAATTATGTAATTTCTAGAGATCGGTGAGAGTGAGTAACAGTGAGACAGAGTATGAATGAATAGGCAGAACTTTGGAAAAGGTTAGGTTTTGGCAGTGAATGGTTTGAATTTGAAAGTTTCCTTTTAACGGTCAATCCTATAATATAATTTTCAGTGTCCGTAAGTCACGCATCTCACTATCTCCAGGTGGAGGAGATGCATCTCCCGGGAGAGTCCATCTTCTTGAAAGTGGAGATGGACGCACTGCCCGTAGCCCGAAGAGAGCGGGTGGTTCAAAACCCTCCCCACCCCTTCTTTCCCACCCCTTCTTTCCCACCCATCTACCACACTCCCTCCATTTGTTCGTAATTTCTTTACAAGCAATTTTTCCTAGTTGAAGAATGAGTTGCTCTTTCATTTATAAGCTGTTGCCTTACTTTACTGCAGGTTAATTCTGATAGGCTGGAGAAAACATAGACTCAGTATTAATAAGACTGCTTTGAGAAAATTATTAGCAATTTTGTTATACAGCATTTCATCAGAACTTGGTTTTGCCGCGTAAGTTGAGACGCGGACACTTTGTGATCTAAGAACTTTGAGTAATTCAATTCTTGGTATTGATTTTTTGCATAGGGATCAGATCAGAACGTATTATGTACGTTCCTATTTAATAATTTTTTGTTCTGTGTTTCTAGACTGTTGTTCAGGAGGAAGACGCCCAACCGCTGACCGAGCCGATCATCGCCCCTGTTAAGAAGCGGAAGTTTATGGTCGGCGAACAGACCCTTCCGGAAACTGCCTACAGCATGGAGTGTGTATCACTTTTAACCCCTTAACTGGGGATCCGGATATATCCGTCCATTTTACATTGAGTTACAGTTAAATATACGGTTAAGGGGTTAATGTCTTCTGTTGTTTAGTTCATTGATGAGTTGTAAAGCATTCTGTAATTGTTGACGTTTGTTTAAATCACTCTGATACATTTTCTTCGCAAAGTCACACAATTCAACTTCACAAATCAACTGCTTTGATATGTGGTTATGGTTATAAATGAAAAAAGCTAGTTTGAAACTTTTCATTCGATTTACTTGTGATTCTTTGCACGAGTGTTTCGCGCCGTACTTGACATTCTATTGCATACTCGATGTATTTGATTGAAAATGTAGTATTGGCACGATCGCCAGAACCGTTCGTATGATTTTACGCAGTACGCTAGCCTCAGATTGGGTAAAATTGCAAGATGGCCTGCTAGTGTGTAAATCTCTTGTGTTATGCCCAACAGTAATGTTGTATTTTGTGGATGCTCCCTCGCAGATTCTTGGCTGACATTATGGATAATCCGAATTTAATCCGAAACGTTGCTCTTGCTGGCCACCTTCATCACGGCAAGGTAACAACGATAAACGGATCAACTCTTTTAATATGTTGTAACGTAACAGAATGTTTGTATTATGCAAACATCTGTAGAATCGCTGAAAGTCTTAGCAGATGAATTGCGTTTTCTTTGATACGGTGCACCCGTTTTAGATTGTGTATAAACCCGCCTGTCTTGTAAACATATATATGCTATTCGTTTGTTTGTTGCGCTGTATAGTTTATGCAAGAGTGCTTTCATACTGATGAATAGTATAAGAAACTGTTTCTATCGTGGCTTGTATTTTTAGAGTCCAATCTTTATTCATTTGCAAGGAAACTTAAAACGTATTTCTTCGAGACCTGTATTAGTGTAAAGCGCTCTATCCTTTGACTCTTCGTTCGTGTTTTTGCGCTATATAAATTGACTTTTTAACCTAATCCAACCTAAGATATTTGCATTTGTAGTGGCATAGAGAATTTCTTTTCTATATTATTTCAGAAGTTATTTCAGTTTTATAAAATTTGATAGTTTGAATATTTATTTTATCATATATATATTTCTTTCCAGACTTCATTTGTTGACTGTTTGGTGGAACAGACGCACCCAAATCTTGCGGCCAGGGAAGGCAAAGACGTACGTAAATGAATTTTTTATTACAGGTTTTTAGTCCACCTTGCTTTTTTTTTTGCAAACAGTTACCCATAATTTTTAGATCATAGAATACTCATAGTTGAATTGTTAACTTTGACTTGTATGGACCCAATAATACAGGGTGGTGCAAAAACCGGACTATATTAAATGCAAACCTAAATGTGACTAGTCCAGTTTTTTTTGCACCACCCTATAGATTAAAACAAATATTTTTACCATATTTTGTTTTGTGTCTTTTGCAGCTGAGATATACAGATATTCTGTTCACTGAACAACAGGTACACATGCTGTAATTTATTTCGTTTTCATTGCTGAATGGCTTTGTGTTTAGAATAATTATAAGAAGCAGAGAACTGAAAACATTTTGAACTGTTTCACATAAAGTTATTACATTTTCTGGTAGAAGATATTGAACATTTCTTTCTTCTCTTTGGATATCAAAGATGGCATCCTCAGACTTATAGCTGCTGATGAACTTTTTCATGTCGTTATTAGGCTTTAGTGTATTGTGTGGTGTTACATTGTGTGTGATGCTATACTTGTGGATGCTTTTATGGTGCTATGCTGTACGGTGCTAACTGTCGTAGCAATTGAATACAGCTATCTATTCGGGCAATCATTTTGACATGCAGGGTTTAGTGCCCATAGATGATTGCCCTACTGATGAGCTGTTACTGCTTGATATTTGCAGAGGGGAGTCAGCATAAAGTCAACTCCCATAACGCTGGTCTTGCCTGACGTTCGCAACAAATCTTACCTGTTAAACATCTTTGATACTCCAGGTAATTACATCAAATTTTTCATTGGTCTTTGTAAGTGTAAATTGACACGTAATTTTGATTATGATAGATGCTAAATTTTAGAGAAGATTTTAAAGAAGAAGGGAGAAGATCTAAAGGAAGACCGAAAAGACGACGGGTGGGTGGACGGATTGGAAGAGGATCTGTATGTTGCAGGACTGAATCTCGATGAAAAAAACTGACGGAAGAAGACGCCAAATGACTCTGGAAGAAATAGCAAAGGACAGAGAACTTTGGAGAGATGTCGTGGAGAAGTCGATAGCTGGACACTGCGGGAGGACGAAGACCTGAATTTTAAAATTCGTTTCCTCACCTTAAAAATAAACGACCGCTTGGTGGAACAGACGCGCCCGGATCTTGCGGCCAGGAAAGGCAAAGATGTTAAGGCGATCAGTTAGTTGAATTGACAAGGCCTAGTCTAATTAATGATTATAATTAACCCCTTAAACGACGAGGCCTAGTCTAATTAATGATTATAATTAACCCCTTAACCGTGTATTTAACTGTAACTCAATGTAGAATGGACGGATATATCCGGGATCTGCAGTTAAAGGGTTAATGATATATTTATTCCACGAATGCTACCGAATAGTCATTCACTATGGATTTTATAAATACAGTTTCATTGAATGTTTTCTTTATATAAAGTAGGAACCATGTTTAAAATTTATGGAATGCTCAGTGTCATGAAACAGTTTCAAACATTTTTTCCGCAGACCTGTCAACATTTCTGTCAACTTTATGGTATTTTGTCCTTCAAGAATATATGTTGCAGCGGTATTTTCATTTGTTATTTTGTTAGGTCATGTGAACTTTTCCGATGAAGTGACCGCAGCTTTTCGTCTGTGTGATGGCGTCGTCATTTTCATAGATGCTGCCGAAGGGGTTTGGAGATGTTTATTTTTTTTGCCTTCGGATTTTGCGTGAGATTTTGCAGTATAAAGTTGATATTAATCCCTTAAGCGTGTATTTAACTATAACTCAATGTAAAATGGACGGATATATCCGGGATCTCCAGTTAAGGGGTTAACACAGTTTTGCTGATGCTTTTTAATATACGAGCAACCGCTGTTTGTAAAAGAAATTCAACAATTTGAGAATTTGTGAGAACTGCTGATTTTTGATTTTGGAATATGTGGTAGTTGGTGTTGGTTCTAAGACAGATGATTTCAATCATAGGGGTCGTCCATAAATTACGTAATGCAATTTCTACATTTTCTGCATCTTACTTATATAATTTTGATGTAGCTTATTACATAGCTTTAATCCCAATTTGTTACTCTCTCATATCATAATTCTGGCTTTATGATTCTCAGTGAAGTTTTCTTTGTTCCTGGTTATTGCTTGACCCTTTGACCCTTCAATCCGAATAACCAATGGGCTATGGAGCCAGAATATTGGCCTTACGGTGCAAAAGGGTTAAAGATGGCATGTATGATTTTATTAGATTTTATGATTTTTTTACAAATACTAAGTATTATGGAGGAGAAATAATCTTGAAATTATCTTATCGTCGTGATGCCATTGCGTTTTGTTTTTGCTTTTGGAAAATAGAAATCAGATTCATTATCATATCATCGTCATCGTTATTATCACCACCATCGCAGTTGTCGTCTTCACTGCAACCTTTGATGTCTCCTTGGTTCATGACTTGGACATGTAAAGTTAATGTTCAGCAGTTGAACCTGTAGGTGATGTTGAACACCGAGCGTCTTCTCAAGCACGCCGTTCAGGAGAAACTGGCAATAACCCTTTGCATCAACAAAATCGACCGTCTGATATTGGAACTGAAACTGCCCCCCAGCGATGCCTACTTCAAGCTGAGACACATCATCGACGAAGTCAACGGATTGCTCAGGTAGGTGACAGGTAAAAGGTAATCTTCCCCCGCTCGGGATAGACTGATTTGTGGCACAACCAGTTGATGTTGCCGCATGGCGATTTTATTTAATCTGTTGTTGATTAATTACTTGCCTCAAAAACTTCCCGATTTCAAATCCATGCTCGAATCTGCAGATGATCGTGGGATCTAGCCAACCAAAAATCGGTAGCAGCGTTAACCCCTTAACTTGGGATCCCGGATATATCCGTCCATTTTACATTAAGTTACAGTTAAATACACGGTTAAGGGGTTAAGCTGCGAAGGTAAAGCGCGGGTCTACAATGGCAGACTGGTCTAGATTAACGGTGTAATCCACCTGCATTGCTGCTTGCCTGGTAACCGGAGATCAGCGCCGGAAACCCTACGCTCGTTCGAGTACGGGACTACTTTTACTACTGTTTTCGTACGGCTGGTTGTTGTTGCAGCATGTATGCTGAAGACCAGGAGGATCTGATCGTTTCCCCTCTTCTTGGGAACATCTGCTTCGCCAGTTCCTACTATCGCTTCTCCTTCACCCTGTTGTCGTTTGCCAAGGTCTATGCCGACGCTTACGGTGAGTCTCCGGCGGGACCGACATGTTCCGCTTCTAGCCCTTCTGTTATGTTAATTAATTTACCGATTAACCAGATACTGATTTGGTTTGAAGTAATGCGTTTACGTAAAATAGTTTTCTGGATTGTCGAGTCAACTTTGTATTGGCGATACTTTGATGCATTGAAATTAATTTGTAACATCATGATTATCGGTGCTAGGACAAAATGTCCGCGGACAAATGTCACTGACAAAATGTCATGGGGACAAAATGTCAGCGGACAAAATGTCATCCTAACTCTAACCCTAACCCTAAACCATGACATTTTGTCCCCATGACATTTTGTCCCCATGACATTTTGATTTGCAAGATGAAAGGAAAGAAATTAAATTTTTTAAAAATTCGATGCACAGACTTAAAGCATGATATGCATACAATTGTGAGGGAATTCTCTTTGTTGATTTTGCAAATAGTTCTATTGTATTTGCTCAGGAGGAATAGATGAGGCAGAATTTGCACGTCGTCTTTGGGGTGACATTTACTTCAACAGCATCACGTACGTTTAGCTATTGATATTAAGTTGTTGAGGGGTGGGTGGTGGGGGTGAGTTCTCTGCCCTAAGGCAGGTCCAGTTATCCTTTACCCCACCCTGGGGATAAGTTGAGTGAAATAGTTCCCCGTTGCCTTTCTGACAGACAACTGAGGGTGAACAACTTGATCAGGGTCACTACACAGTGGCTAGGGTCAGATTCGAACCCACTACCCTCCGATTGCGTTTCAAGTATTTCATCACTACTCCGTGAGGTTCCTCTTTGCTTTATATTATATTAATTAGCAGTTGTCTTATTTCGTACGTGTGCGAGCCTTGTCGGTGTGCTGGACTTGATTCGTTGTCTTTGGATTTGGCCGTTGTTGCTGCTGCTGATTTTATAATTTTTATTCTTTTTCTCCCGTTCAGACGGAAATTCACAAAACGTGCTCCGAGTTCCGCTTCGCAGAGAACTTTTGTTGAATTTATTCTCGAGCCTCTGTACAAAATATACGCACAGGTAATTAAATGATTGCGATTGTATGTTTATTTAGTCGATTTCATGTTCGTTTAATATTTAGATTTAAAAAAATAAGTGTGACGAGAAGTGAAGATGACTGAGGCATTTTTTTTCTCAGATGAGTGCCAAAGCCTCAATAAGTTATGGGAATTGTTGGGACTGTGGAAGAAACAAATTGAATGTTTTGAAAAATTTATGTATTTTGTTCCCTAAATTTCCTATGCTGGTCTGAAAAAGTCAAGTTTCTATGATTTGTTTTGTTTTATCATTTTGCAAGATTGTAATTTCTTAAACGACTTCTAAAGGATATTAGAACTTCTGAATAATTTCAGTTCATTATAGTTCTGTGTGTGTACTCTCTCACTTGTCTGTCTGTTACTGTCTGTCTGTCTCAATCTGTCTGTCTTGCTCTGTGTTTCTTTTGACTAATTTCAATTCATTATGGTGCTGTGTGCTCAGTTTGTTTGTCTGTGTCTGTCTGTCTAGCTCTGTGTCTCTGTCTGTCTCTCTGTCTGTCTGTCTCTTTGTCTCTGTCTGTCTGTTTCTTTGTCTCTGTCTGACTGCCTACCTGTCTTTCTGCCTGTCTCTTTGTCTCTGTCTGACTGCCTACCTGCATTCTGTCTTTCTGTCAGTCCCCCGAAAGCCTCAATTTCCCCCAAAGGCCTGGAGTTTGCTTCCATCTGTCTGTCTGTCTGTCTGTCTGTCTGTCTGTCTGTCTGTCTGTCTGTCTGTCTGTCTGTCTGTCTGTCTGTCTGTCTGTCCAATATTGAAGAGAGCTAATAATTTCAACTGTTCTGTTGTCAGTTCGTTGGTGATGTGGACGAATCGCTGCTTCAAGTCTGCGATGAACTGAGCATCCATCTTACGAAGGAGGAGAGCAAGATGAACATCCGACCCCTTCTGAGACTGGTCCTCAGCCGTTTCTTCGGCTCGTTTAACGGTGCGACCTCCGAACGACCCTGATTTATTTAGCTCTTGCTTAGCGCTTGGGCAGTTTCATGTTGCTATTCTATTCTGCATCTTGTGTTTGCACGTCATTGCTTTGTTATAATATTTGTTCTGTAATAGAGATAGTTTGATGTATCTGACTGATCTGTTTTGTTCAACGTGCTCTGCACTTGTTAGTTGGCATTATTTTATAATTTTGTTTGTTTGTCTGTGGTAATTTTAAATCTCAATCTGTCTGTCTCTCTCTCTCTCTCTCTCTCTCTCTCTCTCTCTCTCTCTCTCTCCTCCTCTCTCTCTCTCTCTCCTCTCTTTTTCTCTCTGTTATTTATCTAATTTATTTATTTATTTATTTACTAATTGCATCATCATTACTAAAAGAATGACTGTATGTCTAATATCTTCTCAGGTTTTACCAGCATGTGCGTCAACCACATCAGGTCACCTGTGGACAACGCCCGAAGAAAGGTGGAATTGATCTACACCGGTCCTCTGGACACGGAACTTGCGGAGTCAATGTTCGAATGTGATCCGGATGTAGGTTTACTTCGTTTATTTGACTTGACCTGAATTAGCTGATGTAGGTTTACTTCGTTTATTTGACTTGACCTGAATTATTATCAAGTTTATAACTGACTTCATTCGCTGGCACTTAAATTAGTTGAAGTCATCGATGTTGGATTTTGTCGTTAAAATTTTTTCTTGTTGCTGTAGCCCACATTGAATGATTTCATTGTAGTATTGATTGCCATTTATGAATTTTTAGGATTTGTAAAAGTAGGAATTTGTTTTTGTCCATAGGGTCCTCTCATGGTGCACACGAGCAAGCTGTACCCGACGTCGGACGCAACCACGTTCCACGTGTTCGGTCGGATTGTCAGCGGGACTCTCCATGCCAACCAGGACGTTAGAATTCTCGGGGAGAACTACACGCTCCAGGACGAAGAGGACTCGAGGCAGGGTCAGGTTGGCCGATTGTGGATCTCCGAAGCGAGGCGAGTAGTGTGTTGGCGGCTTTGTTTGTGCAGTTGCACAAAGTCTAAAACATCCCTTGTGATCTAGAGGGTGCACTGCAGTATATAAACAGCGGCAAATGCTGACTGTGTAGCAAGGATGACAACACAATTGACAGAACAGCTATTCATCGTCATCATCATCACCACCACCATCATCATCATCATCATCATCATAAGCAGCATCATTATCAGAACTGATTAAGGTGACTTGTCCTGCCTAATAAATAATAGTAATACTGTAATAGTAATAATAGTAATGATAATAATAATAATAATAATAATAATAATAATAATAATAATAATAATAATAGTATTAATAATAATAGTATTAATAATAATAAGTTAAAAGGGAGATACAGGGTATTGCAAGTTCTTCAAGTTTTTGTTGAATTTTGGCATACATTTTTCAGTCCTAATAATTGTGGACCTTTGTGGACTTAAGGGTTTCTTAAACTTTCTGTGCATAACCAGCTCCCAGAAATTATATCTTTATCCTTACTAATGGTACTTGAAGAAATTTTTATCACCTCCCCCTTTTCAGTGCATTACTAGTCTTGTCTTGTGGATTCTTATATGTACTAACCAACCTCATCTTGAAGGTAAATATTATTACTAATAGTCTCCAAGGAAAAATTTCTTCCCTTTTCCTCAAAATATTTTCCATTTGGGCGTACCTCCAATAACAAAATGGCCGTTATAATAGTTAGGCCAGGTATATTAACCCCTTAATCGTGTTTTTAATTGTAACTCAATTGATGTAAAATGGACGGATATGTCCAGGATCCCCAGTTAAGGGGTTAAAGCTTTGGTATTCACAGAGTTACAGTATAGCAACTGCTGTTGGTTTCAGATACAGCGTGGAGGTTAACCGTGTTCCAGCTGGGAACTGGGTCCTGATAGAAGGCATTGACCAGCCTATTGTCAAGACCTCCACCATCACAGAACCATCCGGAAACGAAGAAGTCAGTACCATGCAACTTAATATACTTTTACATGCTTTGCTCAAATACTTAATGACAGTATAGTATTTCTAAGTATCTAAGGTGTCCGTGATTTTAATATACATAAAGTTTTTGGTTAATGTAAAGAATACATTGGGTCTTGATGATGATGATGATGATGTCAGTAGTTTGCAGACATGTATAATGATGTTATACATATGAGCAAAGTGTAATTTCTTTGCTACTACAAAGTACGATACCTTGTTTTGGTTCTCACAGAGATGGTATTTGATTTTAACAACGGTGTAACAACAATGGTGTAATATGGCAGGTGTAATATGGCAGGTGTAATATGGCAGGTGTAATAACAATGGTGTAATAACAATGGTGTAATATGGCAGGTGTAATAACAATGGTTTAATAACAATGGTGTAATATGGCAGGTGTAATAACAATGGTGTAATAACAATGGTGTAATATGGCGTGATTGCACTGCTGTGGGAAAATGAAACTATTGTCATGTAAGTTACTTGTTTGAGAAATAAATTATACCTTACTGTTACAGTAGGTCTTGGTTGAGCAGTCTTGGTTGAGTAGTCTTACTTGTATAGTTGCAGTCTTATCCCTCGAACCACCGGGATCTGGCGGTTTAAAGGTTAACTGCCATATTGCTTGAGTGTTTTGAGACCTTTACCGGTTGCAGTCAAGATTTTTTCAAGTAGTTTTTCATACACAGTCTGAGTAGATGACGTCCCTTCTGTAGGCTCACATCTTTCGCCCGTTCAAATTCAACACCAGCTCGGTGCTGAAGATTGCCGTCGAGCCGGTGAACCCGTCAGAGCTGCCGAAAATGTTGGATGGACTGCGCAAGATCAACAAAAGCTATCCCCTGGTAACAACGAAGGTAGGCACAGCATACGATCGGGCACAACTGTAATTGGTTTTATTGTTGATTCGACGTAATGTTACAGAATATTTATATAGCGCCTCTTCTGTCTGAAGAATCGCTCAAAAGTGCTCCCGCTGCGATTACTGCACGTTGATGAAGAGAAAAGATGTAAGTAATTTCAAAAATAGGGCCATACGGCCAGCAGTTGCTATGTGCTTGGGTCAAGAACATTCTAGAGGATAGGGCCGGCTGATTCAAAACCTCGTTTCAGGATTACGGATGCTTGTGCTTGGGGCATACAGATTGCCGGGCCCCTGGGCATTTGCACCCCTCCTGCCCCCCTCTTGGTGGCTCTGAATTTGAGCCCTGAGTGTGGCCCATTCCAGGTTCTTATTTTGTTTTGTTGAAATGAAATTCTAAGGCATACTTTTGACCATTGACCATAAATACAACTCAAGACACTCTTACCTTCAATTTTTCGAATTCTGTAATTAGTACTGTCACTTATAAATCACTAAACCGAATAGGTTGACTGTCTTACAGATTTTATACCCTTTGGCCAACCCATTTCTCAAACGAATTATATATTTTTTTACATATTATGATGTTCTTTTTGTTACATAGTAAGAAATGATTTAATTTTGTATGTTTAACCTGTATAATCTTGAGAAATAAAAAATTGATTGATTGATTGTAGGTCGAAGAGTCAGGAGAACATGTAATTCTTGGGACTGGAGAGTTGTATCTTGACTGTCTGATGCACGACCTTAGGAAAATGTTCTCAGAAATCGGTAGGAACTCAAGTTACTGTTGCTGTGCCTATCGTAATATTTTTATTCTACAATTACTGGAGTATTTGGCAGTTACCGGAAAAGTGGAGGGGAAAAAGAGCAAGAGGAAAGCAGAGAAACACCTATGTAGACTGCCTACGAGAAGGAATTGAGGGAGTAAAGAACAACATCGAATTAATAAGAGGACGTCAAAGATCGAACAAAGTGGAAATCCATGGTCGCTGACGTAGAAATACACAACACCTAAGAAGAAGTGTTTTTTTTTCCAAACTTTAACAGTGATAGAGCAATTCTATTTTCTTGTAGGTATTATGAGGGTAACTCATAGAAATTAATACTTCCTGGAAATATTCTGTCTGTGGCAAAGATTGTATAAGTTGAAATAAAATTTGCCACCATCTTTACTAAGCTTTAGACAAAATTTACCATAGAAGTTACCATAAAACTTCTAATACAAGTCCCGGGTTATATTTAAACAAATGACTGTTTGAGACCTGACTTCTATCAGAAGTTTTTTGGTAATGTGATCACTTTCCACAAAATGGCAGAAACACACAGGCTTCACTTTCAGACACCATAGACTCATTCTAGTGATAGCGATAAATGAATTCTATGGGGTAACTGATGTGTTTTATTGTTCAATTGATTCTTTTTTTCTGTTCTTTAGTCCTTAGGACAACTTGTTTGCCAATCGCTTTTAAAGTCTTTGTTTATTCCTAGGTGTTTGTTGACGGTGCAGTGTGATTTTCTTTCAGGTTTCTGTTATGATTTTCTTGATTTTTGCAATTTCTATGCATCGTATATCGTATTGTATTTAATTGGTTATTGTAGACATAAAGGTCGCAGATCCTGTTGTTAGTTTTTGTGAGACGGTCGTGGAAACTTCTTCTCTCAAATGCTTTGCTGAGACACCAAACAAGAAGTAAATTCATCTGCATAATTAGTTAATCTCAAAAATAAAATGTAACAGTTAAAGTAATTTTCACTTTTAAATGAAATATAAATGTATCTAACATCAAACATTCTAATTCTGTTGGTCTTGTCATCCTACCAATTTCATGTTATTATTGTTATTATTATTTATTATTATTTATTATTATTATTATTTATTATTATTATTATTACTGGCTGTTGACACTAGTTAAGTCATTCACAAAGTGAGGAATCGTAAGTATGGGGCAATTAAGGGGGGGTGGTCAACTTGTCTAAGGTCACTACGCAGTGGCTAGGGGCAGATTCGAACCTGCTACCCTCCGGTTGTGTGGTAAGAATCCTGCCACAACTCCACCACGCCCCCAATCGATGTAAGCTTCTTGCTAAAGGCTTTATTTGCTAAACAACATAATTAACATTAACGACTGATAAGTTGTCAAAATGCTTTTACAGCATTTGTGCATCACTTCTTTGTTGTTGTGACATAAAAAATCAAAGTGCCAAGATTTATTTCTATGTTTTATATTTACATTATAACCTATTTCTATCTTCGTAGTAAACTGATTCTTAATTCTTTTAGGCGTGTTATTTTATTATTGGTTATACTTCGAATGAAATTAACTTAGTCAGAAAATTAACCCCTTAAGTGCCAGGTTGACGAGTGCCGCTCGTATATATACCATAAACACCATACATTCGACATTTGCCGACAGCAAAAGGTTAATACTACTAACAATCAGCTATACTGCAGTTGATAGAAGTTTTTCCATGCACAGGAACAAGATAACCATGATTGCTGAACCGCTGGAAAAAGGATTGGCGGAGGATATCGAGAACGAAGTGGTCCAGATCACGTGGCCGCGGAAACGCCTCGGAGAGTTCTTCCAGACAAAAAACTGGGATCTGGGATCTTCTGGCCTTTGGACCCGTTCCATTTGATCAAACTTTGGACCCTTTACCATCTGAGGGATCAAACATCTGAGTCACGTTCCATTTGACACTTTACCCTCTGAGGTCAGTCAGTTAACCCATAAACCAACAGGACTGAGTATGTTCAGTTAAAATTGTATATAGTTGCCAAGTATGTGGCATTTGAGGGTTAATATAATAGAAGGTTTATGCCTGCTGCAGATTTTTTTGATTTCATTTCTGTAAATGCTGTTTCTTTCATGTGGAATGATTTGGTTTACGTGGGTCTACAAAAATGGGCAGCTGAAATGTTGGAGCTACTTTCTGCTGATATAGTTTTCCTAAAATATTTGGACTGGTGTGAAAATTAACCTATCAAAGGGAATTTATTTGTCTACAACAAAGGACCAGCTTATTTTTGATCATCCAGAAAGGAATTTTGCAGGCAGATGTTTATGATATGTGGGTTTTGTATGCCTTTCATTGCTGGACTAAAATTTGTGGAATTGATAGGACATTGATTTTGTATTTCGAAAACTTTCTCGTCAGTTATTCATTTACGCAGTAGCATGTGAAGTGAGTTCATCCATATAGTACGTATGCAAAAAAGGCATATTTTCAACCCCCCACCCCATTTGCACACCGTACATACGCAAAATCCCCTAAATCCGATCTCCCTCATTGTGTACATACTATAGGGATGGACCTATAGTTAGCGCCAACTCAGAGCAGAGGTGACAGTGCAGAAGTGTGGTGCTATATTTGTGTCATGATGGTTTCTGTGCTGTTTCTAGGTGGACAAGTCACTGTTGTCGTCGGTTAAAGACAGCATTGTCCAGGGATTCCAGTGGGGAACGAGGGAAGGTCCTCTGTGCGAAGAGCGTAAGAAGTTTCTGTTCAACATTTGCATTAGTTATTGTTATTGTTCATGACAATTTATATAGCGCCATAGCATAGCATATTGTTATTGTTCATGACAATTTATATAGATTGTATAGATTTATATAGATTGACAATTTATATAGATTATTTATTTATTAGTATTTAGTTAGTTAGTTAGTTAATTGTTGACTTACCTATGTAGCACTTTTATATAGATTATAATTTATTAGCAATGAACCAGTTAGCAAGTCAAAATTTAATTAACCCCTTAACCGTGTATTTAACTGTAACTCAATGTAAAATGGACGGATATATCCGGGATCCCCAGTTAAGGGGTTAATTCAGCTTGAAAGTAACCAATGTTTCTCGGACTTCTATTCTTTTCCATCATGACATAAGGAACAGGATTATTATAGTCTGTTGCTACTTCATGATTAAGCACTTTAACTGCTTGTTTAGAGATTGGTATTTAGTGGCAGGGGCAGATTTGAACTTGTAACCTTCTTGTTGCCAATGCAATGGCCAATGCTACTGTGCCACTGTGTTCTAAATTCTTAAATAGAATATGTGTTGATATGTTTTTATTTGTGCGGTGTTTGCTTACTTGGTGCCACGTTGCTTTTTGGACTTGTCTAGCGATCAGAAACGTGAAATTTAAGATCCTAGATGCTTTGATCGCCCAGGAACCTATCCACAGGGGTGGAGGACAGATCATTCCCACGGCAAGACGAGTGGCTTACTCTGCATTCCTTATGGTAAGTTGAATTTGACACTGTGTGCATTGTTAGGCACTTGTACGCTCTTTAAGAATTTCTCTAAGACACTAAGATTTCTGAATTAAGTGTTTTCTTTATGTGTACTGCTACTGAAAACGTGTTTATTATTTTAGTATTGATTCTTGGCTAAAGCAAACAGCTGCGAAATTAGGAGATTTTGTGATTTCCGTTGAGATATCGAGTTAAGGTTGGTTGTTGCGCATGGAAAGCATATACAACATGTTTTGTTTTCCAATGCTGTAGGCAACGCCTCGCTTAATGGAACCGTATTTCTTTGTGGAGGTGCAGGCACCAGCAGATTGTGTCTCAGCTGTGTACACGGTGCTTGCCAGAAGAAGGTAGTTTGTATAAAGCATGTCTTCAGTGAGAGTTTTGCTACAGATATGCAACGATTAGTATGTACTTAACTTGGTTTTTTATTAGTAATCGAAGCAACCAGGCTGTTTTACTTGCATTAGACACTTACCGGTACTCGCTGATTGGTTGTCATTTGTAGCTAAAATAGTTAAATTCTTCTTGCTAGATTTAGTTCAATGCCAGATGGTCGCTGGGATTATCTAAGTATTAGCGGGTTTCTTTAGAAATTTTATTTGCTGTACAGTTTCATTTTAGTGGTATTCCTGTGGCAGAGACAAAGATAGAAGGCAGTGAACATACAGCGATAAAGATTTTAATTGACAACCATTATTTATCTATATACAAGGTGGTGCCAAAAAATGGGCTATATTATATGCAAAACTAAATGTGACTGGTCCGATTTTTTTGCGCCACCCTGTATTTTGGATGCTATATGGGAATCATCTTGTATGTTGGCATAGCTGTTGGGCTAACTTTGTATCATATAGGAATTTTCTTTGAAGCATTGATATGCTTAATTTTGATGGCAATGTTTTACTTCATTGCTTGTCTGTGTGGTGTAGAGTAAAAGATATTGAATGCCTAGAATGCTAGGTTTCTTGAGATCTAAATAAAAGTGACTATTGTATCGGTAGGCGCTTGTTTTTTCCCCGCCATTTGATATTGTTAGTCTTTTGGTAATAATAGTTTTTGACATTTTCTGTTTTTCAGAGGTCATGTGACCCAGGATGCGCCAGTGCCTGGATCCCCGCTGTACACGATAAAGGCGTTCATGCCGGCGATCGATTCGTTTGGCTTTGAGACTGACTTGCGGACTCATACGCAGGGCCAGGCTTTCTGCCTCTCGGTCTTCCATCACTGGCAGGTTAGTGATAATGATGGTGGTGGTGATGTGATGATGATGATGGTGATGATGATGACATTTGCAGAATCAAACATAATGGCACGATAAACTCATTGTGGCGTTTTCATTATATTGCTATATTAGGGGACGCAGTGGAATAGTGGTAAGATTCTTGCATGCAATCGAAGGGTGGTGGGTTCGAATTTGACTTTAGCCACTGCCTAGTGACCTTGCACAATGTCAGATCAGGTCCTCCTCCAGCTGTTCCCAGCTATCGACTTCTCCATGCCATCTCCACAAAGTTCTCTGTCCTTTGCTATTTCTTCCAAGGTCATTCGGTGTATTCCACCAGTTCTTTTCCATTGACATTCAGCCCTGTCATGTGCAGGTCCTCTTCCAGTCCGTCCACCTGTCGTCTTTTTGGTCCTCCTTTAGATCTTTTCCCCCTCTAGTTTGTAGTTGAAAATTCATTTTGGGTTTCTTATTTCTTCCACTATGAGTATATGTCCGGTCCATTTCATTCTTCTCTTTCTGATGACTTCCATGATGTTCGGTTGCAGTGTTCTCTCTCTAGCTTCTTCATTTGTTATATGTTCTTTGCATCCTAGTACAAATTGTTCACCCCTAATTGTATGCAATGGAGAACCATCTCTCTCTCTCTCAGCTTATCCCCGAGTGGTGTAATGTTTCATGGATTTACATAAACATCTTGTTTTACTTTACTTGTAAATTTTTACTTGTATATTTTTAATGTTTGTGGATTTACCTGTATATTTTCAGATTGTACCTGGTGATCCTCTGGACAAGAGTATCATAATTCGACCGTTGGAACCTCAGCCACCAACACATCTGGCTCGAGAATTTATGATCAAGACGCGCAGACGCAAGGTATAAAATGTATAAAATGAAACGCGATGCATAGAAAGTTGGAATACTTATTTCTGGTTGTTTATCACAGTGTTGTGTTTCGATGCATTTGGTATTTGAACTGATGAGGAATTTCTGTTTTCAAACTTGGTCTGCTGCAATATTCTGAGGCAGAAGATGTCTTGAAATGAAAATATTAGTTGAAAAGTATAATTAATGCATTCTAGTGAAGAGCTTTCTAATATCTGTTTCTTTGATGGGATGGAATATGTTACTATATTATTGATCACAATAGAACTTTGTTGTAATAATGGATTCAGTTTTAACGCATACACTCAGTTGTAATGCACAGCAACATATGGTCCCATGTGATGTGCTGCCGTATTGTATGATATTGGATAACGTACTTCGGGTATAACGTACTGAATTTTACAGACCCGCTGAGTACGTTATAACAAAATTCTACTGCATTAATGCTAGGATTTGGCTTTAGCCTGTGTTAGGATATTCAACAATCTCGAATTCAGAAGTGTGACTCTATGTTGAAAAATCGATGCACATTTGTTTTAGTATTTGTCAGCACATCAGGAGTGGACCATTTACCTTTCTGTGAGATATTAATGTTCTTTAAAAGTTCTGCATTTGTTTTTGACAGGGTCTGAGCGAAGATGTCAGCATCAACAAGTTTTTCGATGACCCTATGTTGTTGGAACTCGCGAAACAAGACGTAGGTCTGACCTATGGAATGTAACTGATACGATAAAACGGATATCATTACAATTTGGTATTGACAGTTGGACATTAAGGACAGTTTTGGCCTTTTGATACTGAAAAACAAAATATTGTAATATAAATTACAAGACAGTCTGTGAAGAAATTCCGATTTTTAATAAAAATTTCAGTATAAGTTGTTGTTGCACCTGTGAATTCGATGGTTATAAATATTAGGCCAGAGGAATGAAGCAAATGTTTTCTGACACATTGTCTTTTAAAACATTGTATACAATACATTCTAAATCTGTCACGTATTTCCTTACAATTATGATTTGCAGTCTTCTGTCCTCAGCTTGTTATTGATTAAGTACAAGAACCTATTGGGAATTTGAGGACATGTGCTTGTTGTAAGAGAACTTTTTTTCTCTCTTAGCATTTTTGCACAGCCTTAATTCATCCAAGAATATGTGTAAAATGGTAGGACTTGCTATCAGTGCAGTCTTGAATTGCACGTGAGCACAAGATTTGAGTAAAACTCCTCCAAGACTCTCGATCCTACAAGAAAGTGTTTTTATGTTTTTCAACTACATCGTATTTTGACTCTTCATTTTGAATGAATTCCACTAGTCTGGAAAGAACCGCCAGTGAAGGAAATCCTTGTGATCCGACGAAGTCTCACAGCTCTGTGCCATAACTATCTGTCTGTTTCGTACTGTTTGGTCTGGATCGGTGACATGGGTCGCACAGAAGTTTGACCAGACGTTTCTCAGTTCCATTCCTTTGTAAATCCAGAGCTGTTGTCTGTCATTGCTGTGGCATTCGTGCAGCTTGATGTAGGCCGTGTTTTCGGTCGTTACGCATCTGTCGCGTATCTTGAGCTGACCCTCGGTTGTCAGCTCAAACATTTCGTCTTTGTTCCTGCTTTGCCGGACAGCATTGCAATCGACGAGGTCGATTTTCGAGTCGTTTGCCACGCGCGCATCGGTCAGTCATGACGTGCAGAATTCCAAATTTTACAGCGCTTTCGGTTCGGGACGATGTTGTCCTTGACGACGTTCTGCAGGTACCAATGGATGTCGCGACATTGTTTCAGCGATGTGATGTACTTGAGCCTTGTTGCAATCTGGGCTTCGTCTATTTCCGGTATCACGGTTGGCAGACCGGCCAGTCTTAGGGATACCGCTTTCAGGTTGCCGAACCAGAGTCCGGCGATTCTTTGACAGTTTCTCTGACTGAACGGCTTCAGCTGGTCGTCCAAGTTCAGGACTCCCACTCGGGAGCAGACCGCGGTCTCTATCATTCCACCGCAGATCCACGTCCGTAGCGACAGCTCAAAGATGTCTCCACCACCTTCTTCGAAGTTTCCGTCGAACGAACCGATCGAGTCGAGGAAGGACTTTCGCAGCGCGAACGCGTTGCCTCGCAGTGCAGGAGAGGCGTAGAAGTACTTCTGAGTGGATTCCTGGTTCGGCGCGTCTCTTGACGGGCGCATCTGGATTCCGAAGTTCCAGGTCGGAGTCGCTAAGAGATCGCTGGCCGTGGCCTGGTAGTCGAGGCTCACCGGACTGTGGATGCGATCGTAATGAGGCAGTACGATCACGTTGTGATCCTTGATGAGAACGTCAATCAGCGGCTCTAGCCATCCGCGGCCGCACAGGACATTCGCCTCGAGGAACACGACGATGTCCGTCTTGATTTCGCTCATTGCCGCTATGCGGGATTTCAGGGTGCCTCGCTGCGTCTTGAACTGCACCAGCCGTGTCTTTGGCACCATCTCCAGGTACCTTTCCACGTCCTGCCGAATGTACTCGAGGGTCGAACCGTCGTCGACGACGATGATTTCCTCGAGTAGTTGGTCGTAGTGTTGGTTGAGAACGCTCTGTATCGTGTTCTTCAGATCGTAGAACTGGTAGTCGTTGAAATCGATAACAAGGGTCGCCTTTTCCTTGAGGCTGTACAGGTTTCTTTTGCACTCTCTCGAACGAAGATCGGGAATTTGTCTAATTCGAGTGTCGATTAGTTTCGAGATGTCCGTGGCCGGATATTTCCTTCTGCCTTGCTGGTTCACCGGTACCAGATTTAGAGACGACGGCGTCGGCTTGATCGAAGGGGCAGCTGAGAATCGATTGTGCTGATGGAAGAAGACATACATCAACAGCAGCAGGACAACTAGAAGAGCCGCGTCGAACAGTATATTACCTCGAAACATCGTAAGCCTCATCTTCATACGTTAAAATTGGGAACCGTTCCAGGTAAATTTCAATCCTTTCGTTTAAAATGAGTCGTTGGCATGAGACGTGCGTGGCGGTTCAGCGACATGTCTCGACTGAAGCAACAATATCGTCACAAGATTAGATCATCAGCCAGCCAGTGTTTATTCTAGGCCTTCTCAGTGGCGGCTCTAGGATTTGGCAAGGGGGCCGTTGGGGTGGCAACTTCTAATCATGGGGGCCAACCATTTGTTGTTTAAAGGCCTATGTAGCATTAAGTATAGGGTCCCAACTGGGGAGGGCCACTGGGGACAGGGACAGGCACTCAACAGGGGGCACGGGCCCCCCGGTGGAGCCGCCACTGGGCCTTCTCTGGGAGAATTATCCCCACAGTTTTAAAATCCCCCCAAAAAACATATGTTGGCTGGGGGAATGGATCATCCCCCAAAGTGTGGAGACTCAGACCTTGTCCACCCTCAAACATTACAAAATCCCCCAATGTTGTCAAGGTGGCTAGAATAAACAGCCAACAATCGTCTCCGCTAAAAACAGTGGCGTATCTAGGGTAGGGCAGGTGCCATGGGCGCCTCTTAAGGATTACAGGGGGCGCCACAAACTCTGATGTTGCGCTATAGTCAGCGCAGAAAGAAAAGAAACTGCTAAAAACTGACTGCGTGGATCACAGAGCAGGCGCATCAGTAAAAGTAAGAAAAGTGCATCTGCAGTTTTAACCCCTTAGCCGTGTATTTAACTGTAACTCAATGTAAAATGGACGGATATAATCTGGGATCCCCAGTTAAGGGGTTAATCTCGTGTCAATAAAATGTCACGATTTGCTAATACATTAATTGAAGACTATTTAACCTGCTAATTTAATTTTCTGACCCCCACCTGCAATGTGGACCAAATAACCTAGGTATGCCTCCGATGGTTAGTATCCTCCCAAATTAGGCCTACTCTATATGTTTCACTCAGCGGCTGTCTGCCCTATTTTCCATGAGGTAGCCTACAGTACTAGCAGCGTTTTGCATTTTGAGTGGTTGACCAGTGCAGTTGGGACCCTTGGCAATGCATGCGGACATTTGTTACGAAACAAATATTTACGGTCCCCTTTATTAGAAGTTGCCACCCCAACGGCTCCTAGGATTTGCCAAATCCTAGAGCCGCCACTGAGGTAGCCTACAATACTAGCCAACGTTTTGTTGTTTAATGTTGAGCAGTGGGATATAGGGTCCCAAAGCATGCGGACATGGGGGCGAAGTGTGACGAAGGCAGGGATATTTTTACACCGGTAACACCCCACTGCCCCCATTTGAGATCGACACCCCCAAAATTTGGTAATGTGACAATGGTACGTTTACAAAATGCATATTAATCTCGTCAGACATTTTTCGGTAGAGACTTCCAAACTCTGACACCCCCAGATTTTCCCGACACCCCTTCAATCCTAGAAATAACCCTGGACGAAGGGTAGGGGTTACGTAAATGTGACGTAACGCAACACAACATTTTAAAGTGACGACCTTTTTTGCTTGTCAGGGTATCTGGAGAGAGAAAAATACAAGGATGACCTTTTATGCATGTCAGCATGTTTGGAGAGGGAAAAATAGAAGGATAAATTAGGCCTACCTTTTTTGCTTGTCAAGATATTTCGGAAATCGAAATGGGGGTCGGTCCGTTGTTACGTCATACTTTAGGAAGTCTGACATGTTTTGTTACTTCGCGTTACGTAGGGGTGATCAAAAAAGTGCCAAAATCGCGATACGTCATTTATGAACGACCCCTTATGCAGCTACTGTTTTCATACTAGTTTTACTCTGTGCGGTCACCTCGACAGCATACAATCATACATTATTATAGCATCGCGTGTCGTCTAAGAACAAGTTTCCAAATACAGTAGCATACCTTTCGTGACATTTTAGTTCGACATCGAAACCTTCCACAAATACACACACAAAACTGCTTCAGATACGAACGCCAGGTTTCGAGATCGAAGGAAGAAACTACAGTACGTTCAAGTACGTAAATCCATGAACGTAGTTGGCGGCGTAGGCCTGTACAGTACCTGTTATGCAGTACTAGCAACGCAGACACTTGGCAAAATGTAAGACACACTGTTCAAAAATCTTAACTCAAAATAGTCAAGACTTCACGCTCCGTGCTCTCGGGCAGGCTAACGGCAACCGTGAGCACCACAACCACCCAACCGGAACCAACAGACTCGAGTTAGCCATGCACGAACACAACCGAATAGCTGCTATACCTGTACTAAACTGTCCATTCAGCACGTCAACAATTTTTGCGCAATTTTGACCCATTTGTCCACAATTATTGTCAAACTTTCAGTGACCCCTCTATAATTATGTCAAAAACTTCTGACCCCCTCCCTAAGATCAGTGACGGGTCGCCCTAAAAGGTTTAGAAGGTTACTATTTTTTCGGTGGCGACCTATTTTCCCCTTTTTGCCCATCAAGTGTCAAAATGTGGCGGTGATGAACTCCTTTTGCTTGTCAGGTTTTTTCCAGTTGTAATAAATAGTATTCCAAGAAATTTCCTTTTTGGATTATGTGTAAAAAATGAAATTGTCGACGTCAACTTCTCTTGACCCCCTCCTCTTGTCAACAACTGTCAAACTTTATCAGACCTCCTCCCCTTTTTGACGTAATCAATGAACAGCGTTAAACGGCTAAATGTGTTTTATTGGTAGGTTGGAGTAGGCCTATAGGCTCATAATACGCGTTTACTAAAATGCTTGACAAACAAAAAAATTTCATATTTTGCCGCGGACCACTAGACCCCCTCTCGCGGACCACTTTTGGTCCGCGGACAACGGATTGAGAACCGCTGTTCTAGTACAGCTAGTCTCTGGCGCTAGTGTGCAGTATGAAATGGCTGGGAGGTGCTCTATTTTGATCCCTGTAGATCGAAACTGGGAATGCTACTATTGATTATTCTTGCACGATTTAAAGCAACGAAGATGGAACAACAAGAAAATGTACCTTCTGTCGGTGAATTTCTTCAAATCGCTGAGAGTTTTACATATCTACACAGTATTCACCCATTGTTCAACAGGCCTTCCATTGGCTTCTCTCATCACACAGCAAATTAATCATAAAACTTGTTTTTGTTGTCTATAAAACCTGTTGTACACAAGGACGCAAACCTGGTAAGAAAAACGGGCCTGTGGGGTGGCGTCGTGAGCTCCCCAGCGGGTCGCCCCATGCAGGAGAAAATCAAAGCGAACATTATATTCAACCATGAGCTTATGCGTAATTATAAGACTGTGTGGCAATCACCCTCTCCCTCCTCCTCCTCCTCCTCCTCCCTCCTCCTCCCTGATAAAACTTTCTTATCGGTTTTCACGTATCTCACGCAGTGGTGGATCCACAAGGGGGTCCAGGGGGTCCGTGCCCCCATTGAGTGCCTGGCCCCTAGTGGCCCCTCTGTTGGGACCCTATACTTAATACTACATACCTAACAACAAATGGGTGGCCCCCATGATTAGAAGTTGGCCACCCTAACTCGCCCCCCCCCCACTTGCCAAATCTTGGAGCCGCCACTGATCTCACGACCAGTCTATGTGCTCCTCTTGACCGTGCTATTATTGAACCCATCCGACCGGTCAGCAATCCGACCCCACTGCATCAATCGATCAATCTGCGACGGCTCACGCCGTCCAGTTGAGTTGATTTATTCACCAGTTAAGGGTTAACCTATCCATGACCCGCCGATCCATGAAACGACTTCTTCGTTAGAGGGCGGTTCAAGTGGCGCCTACCTTCCCGGGTTGTCGGCGGTCAACCAGCCGCTGCGACCGATACATTAGAAGGGAAGGCGCCGACGACGCAACCCGGTGAAATATTTACATAACATGCAAGCTTGCTCACTGTTACGTGGGGTTATTTCTAGGATTAGCAATGGGGGAGGGGTGTCGGTAAATTCTGGAGGCCCCCTGCTGCCCAAAAAGTCTGACAAGCAAAAAAGGTCATCCCATAGTTGAAATTGGAGGTGTTGGGGGTGTCGGTCTCAAATTGTGTGGGAGTGTTGGGCAGTGTTTATTCTAGGCCTTCTTAGGGGAGAATCCCCCCAAGTTTGAAAATTCACCCCCAAATTTTTTAGATGTTGGCTAGAGGAATGGAAATTTTCCCCCCAAACGTGTGGAAACTCAAACCTTGTCCCCCCAAACATTTCAAAATCCCCCCAATGTCAAGGGGAGAATAAACACTGGTGTTTTGGGGATCCCTGCTGGTCTTTAAATTCGAACACCAAGCCACCAGAACCGTAGAGATTTTTTTTTTGGGGGGAGGGTAAGTAGAATTATCGAAGAGAATACGTGAATGTGCGAATAATAATCCTTGACGAGCTGTTTCTGGGTACGCCACTGCTGAGTCTTATTATAGGCCTATAAAGGTCGTGTGGTATAGCCTGATCCTTTTACATGTAGGCATAGGCTATCAATGTGAATTCATTTGATATATGTACTGCTAAATGCAAATGTTGTGCATTAGAGAATAATATTGTTCGTGCAGGTATTACTTGACGTTTTGCGTAGTACAGCCTGATCACGACACCGCATGCTCGATTCTGCTACTGAGAATATTGCTTTATTTTGCATTACAATGATATAGGCCTACTATAAAGTCTATAATGTGATGAGCTATATGAATGATGTATTAAATTGCCAAATCTTGGGCCGGCAAGAGCAGAAAAATTGAGTTTTTTCTCAAAAATGAGTTGCTGCATTTTAGCGATCGTAAATAACGCTACTTTAGATACAGGTATCATTGATTATAATCATTCGGATTTAACGAAGGTGCGCGTACAAAATGTACCACTGCTATAATACTTAACACACCTCAGCGCCAAGAGAGCTCCTGCATCTTTTTTCACAGACTTTCAGCACTGCTTTATATTAAAACTGTTGTCGGCATCTGCCTAACTATGTCTGACATTCTGCGTGCATATACAGCATTCATGAGATGAAAACGAGAATTAATTAAAACCACCTAAACTGCACTTTTACCGAACTGTTTATCTGTTAGGCTATGATGCTACATCAGTATTCAGTATTAGACTAAATTAGTTGTTTTGTATTTTGCATTTTAGCTGCAGAAAAATGCTCTAAACGTAGACTCAGTCAATTAGCAACAGAATCGACGCCATTAAAAGTTGGCGTTCGGTGTTGCCGCTTCAGACGCCTTTCTCCTGAAGATGAGTAGATTTTTTATTCCTAATTCAATGGATTCGAAAAGCGACGAAATCCATTTTAAACGGATACTCTCCGGGAGTCCTGGGAAGACGAGGCCAATTCATTTCCCGACTAACCTATAGTTAGGGACTGTTTAGTAGAAGAAAGAGGGTTTCAATAAACCGGTCCCATGCGACTCTGTCTGTCTCTCTGTCTGTCTCTCTATCTCAGTCTCTCTATCCCTCTCTTTATCTCTTTTTCTGTCTCTCTCAGTCTGTCTCTTTCTCTGTTCTATTTATCTGGCTGTCTATGTCTGTCTGTTTGTCTCTGTCTCTTTCTGTTTCTTTGTCTATATCATCAGACTCTCTGTCTGTCTGTCTGTCTGTCTGTTTCTCTATCAATGTAGGAACATCTTGATATTCTACTCGCGGTGGGAAATAATCACCTGAGTTGCCTCTCTGAAGAGATTCACCGTCGGCTTTGAGCACCTGCTTTTGAAGTGGCGAGTTTGCATCGATTCAGGAGCGGAAGTCGAGACAGACCACACATCCATTGGGGAAAGAAGGCTAATTGGTGCACAGCAGACTGTCAGTCAGTCGCTTCGAAGTTTTGTACTGACTGATCTTCCCCCGGATTAGAATCGTAACTTCTTTAATCCATGATGTCACCAGCAGTCGTCTTACTCTAAGCAAATCCGCAAACATTCTTGAATTTACCCACGGTGGATGGATGGATGGATGGATGGATGGAGAGAGAGAGAGAGAGAGAGAGAGAGAGAGAGAAAAGAAAAAAAAAAGGGAAGAAGAAGATAGAGAGAGGGGGAGGAGAGAGAGAGAGATCAGAAAAAGTGGAGAGAAAGAGAGGAGAGGGAGAAAGAAAAGAAACAATAAAAGGGAAGAGAGGATAAATAGAGAGGAGAGAGGGGAGAGAGAGGAGAGAGAGAGCAGAGAAAAATAGAAAGGGAGAAAGAAAAGAAAAATTAAAAGGAAAGAAATAGAGGATAGAGAGAGAGGAGAGAGAGAGGTGAGAGAGAGGAGAGAGAGTGAGAGAGAGTAAGAGAGAGAGTGAGAGAGAGAGAGAGAGAGAGAGAGAGAGAGAGAGAGAGAGAGAGAGAGAGAGAGAGAGAGAGAGCTCCCAGGCTTCCTTGTCGGATCGGACGAAGGCGAAGTTGACGCATATAAGTGATGGCGTTCCCTTGAATCCTAGATGCGCCACTGCCAGGGGGCAGGGGCGTAGCCAGAAATTTGATTGGGGTGGGGGTATAAATTTTGAGGATTTATATTTTTATACATATATTATGCATTATTATATGTGTTATATATAATATGTTATATATATACTATATATATATATTCAGATTTTGGGGATATATACCAATATAGACCCAGACACAGACAACCGACGACAACTAGAAGAACCGGTGGGGATTTCGACACGTACACAAGGCCTCTGACGTGTGGCCGTCCGCTGTTTCCGTAGAAATAAGTTAGTTTGAGGCATTAAAGACGCTGTCTAATTTGCAATTTCCCTCCAACCAGTCATTCGCCGTCTCTGCCGAAGAGATCGAAGCGGACGTCTGCCAACGGAAACCTTGCACTTCCTACGGAAGCACATCGGTCGAAAGAGGTATATATAATATATATATATATATATATATATATATATATATATATATATATATATATATATATATATATATAGGTCTTGGAGTTAGACCAACTATCCAAAGGCAAAAGTTCTAATAGTCGGTCACACTATATCGCTTCAAACCAATCGCCTTCATAGGATCTCTGTCTGTCTGTGTCTGTATGTCTGTCTCTGTCTCTACTTCTCTCTGTATGTTTGTATGTCTCTCTCTCTCTCTCTCAGTCTCTCTAACCTCTGTATCGCTGCCTCTCTGTCTCTGTATGTCTCTGTCTGTCTTCTCTATCTCTCTCTCTCTCTCTCTCTCTCTCTCTCTCTCTCTCTCTCTCTCTCTCTCTCTCTCTCTCTTTCCCTGTATATGCCTCTCAGTCTCTCTAACATCTATATCTCTGCTGCCTGCCTCTGTGTGTGTGTCTCTCTCTGCCATCTCTCTTTCTTTGTCTGCCTGTAAGTATCTGTGCCTTTTTCTGTCTGTCTCTGTATATATACTGTATATAGATAGGTGTGATTTTATTTGACAAGGGCGGCAGTTTTAAAACCGCCAATTACTTGTAACTGTGCGTCGTCTTGTCGCGTGTCCAGCCGTTGTCTCCGTTGTTTCGTTATGACCGTTGTTAACGCCTGTTTGACTGTTTCGACGGACGATTATCAGGACGCTGTTTTGCCATAAATCGCGTCGAATGAAATCTTGACAGCAACCGAGTCGACCAAAGTTCACTTCGGGCACCGACATAAATTTGTGCAGGAGTGGGGGTGGGGGGGGAGGGCAAAAGACAATAATCGCAGTTAATATTTCAGCAAGGTTTTTCAGATTCAAAATTTGACAATTTCAAAAGAACGTCAGGATGCCATGTAAAATTCAGACAAAATCAGCTTTAATAAATTAGACTTTATACTTTAATTAATTAGTGTTTTAGTGTGAAATAATTGGCTAGAAGCCAGAATTTAGTTGGTTTCAAATATGGATTTTCCTTTTAACAGGGTGGGGTGGGGTGGGTGGGGTGGATGGGAAGTGTTCTTTTTGGACGATCAGGATAGAAGTGAATAGGGCACTAAAACAAGGGAAAAGTTGACTGCAAGTCAAATCTTACTCTGAATGGATCGATGGGAAGGAGGATAGAAGATGGAATAGGCCAAATATGGCGACGATCTAAAACACCTGAGGCAAATTATGACTGCAAGTCAAATCTTACTCTGTTGGGAGATCTTGTCAAACTTGTCAGATCGTCTTTTGAAAGTCAGCCCGTTTTTTCAAGGGCCATTATGTCTCGAAATAAATTCAACGCGTTCTTTCAAATAGTGTCTAAAAATCTAATAATATTGATAGGGCCTATCTCTCACAAGAAACATACAAGAGAGAGGAATTTGAAAAGCAGACTTTAAAACTGCTTAAGACATTTAACTGTAATTAAAAAGCGATTTTTTAGCGGACAAGCGAGTTTTCAAAATATTAATAAAAACTGGTTGAGATCAGCATTGAACTAGAAAAATGAGTTCATTATTAGAGCGGAGAGGATCAGTGCAGTAGTATTCCAGTGTTGCCAGATAAAGTGCTCTTGATCTTGGCCTGCTGTGACTATAGCGCTATATAAATTGGCTTATTAACTAACTAACTAATTAAAGTGTAGCGATGTTAATCTTAGCAACTGGTGAAAAGACAAGGTCAGAAAAGATTTGTGGAATTAAAATTTGGGAAATGGAGCCTTCAAAACCCACAGAAAAGAACAATAATTAAACAATAGGTAAGATAATAAATAAAACTCAATTATCAATTAAGAGTAATTAGAGTCAGACAACAGATAATATATCAATGCGCGGTCATCTTCTATGTCGGTATCCATCTCTCTATGTTTCCGTCTATGTCTGTGACTGTCTCTGCCTGTCCGTCTGTCTGTCTCTGCTCTCTATCTCTGTTTTCTCTCTGTCTCTGTCTATTTCTCTGTCCCTGTCTCAGTTTCTGTCTCTGTCTGTCTGTCTCTGCCTCTGTCGCTGTCTCTGTCTCAGTCTCTGTCTGTCAGTCTCTGCGCTTCTGTTCCTGTCTCTGTATATGTATCTGTCTGTCTGTCTTTCTGTGTGTCTCTCGCTATGTATGTCTGTCTGTCTGTCTCTTTCTCCCCTGTTTTTCTCTTTTCGGGTATCATTTAATTAACGTTGATTTGTTGCGAGGGTAAAAAATACGGCCTCTCTCTATACGCTGATATATATTGATCTGTGCGTTTGCATGTAATATGAGATGTACACTGTCTCCATCTGAGTTCTGCTTTAATTTTGCCAAGACCAGAAATCCATTCCACAGAAGCAAACATCACATTGAAGGCTCTGTTTGGCAGACGACGCCCCCAACAAAGACGATTTAGAAGAAGCCAATAGACCTGAGACACCGGCAAATTCTATTATCAGTTAAGTCTAGGAAGAGGTAATCAATCAAGCAATCCATTAACCAATCACTCAATCAATCAACCCAGTTTGTTAGCATCAAAACAAAAAAATCAATACTGATACAATTCAATATCCTATGAATAGTTATAGGCAGTGTTTATTCTAGGCCTTCTCTGGGGGGGGGAATTCCCCTCCCCAAAGTTTTAAAATTTCCCCAAATTTTTTATATGTTGGCTGAGGGGATGGAAATCCCCCCAAGTGTGGAGACTCAGACCTTGTCCCCCCTTCCAAACATTTCAAAATCCCCCCAATGTGAAGGTGGCTAGAATAAACATTGCGTATAGGTAAGCAAGTAAGCAAAATATCGCGGATTTATGCAGCGCTTGGAAGTAGTACCGTAGACTCGTAGCAACTGTTTATTCTTATTCCTATGGACCTAAAGACGTGTCAACTAGCATGAATTGTTTCAAATATCAACTCTAGCGATGAGATGCTAAGTGGAGATACAGGCAGTCATGTAGGTGTCTATAGGGGTTGTTTAGAAACTTTAGACATGACAGAACTAAGAATGGGACATGTCCTCCGGCATGACTCTCTACTAAGAACAATAATCGAAGGAAAAATGGAGGGAAAGAGAGAGAGAGAGAGGTAGACGGAGAAAGATGATGTCGGAGTGGATGATGAATAAAGGATATCAGGAACTCAAAGAAGAAGCAAGCATTCGATCGATTGGAGTGGGATAACTGGATACCTGGACCTGTCGAGAGACAGAAACACTGATGATGAGAACTAAGAAATTAGAGGGGAGGAAAAGAGAATAAGTAAGTAATTAGTTAATTTCTAGACCTATAGCGTTTTTACTTACTTACTTACTTACTTATTCTCTTTTATAGCTAGACATATAGAATGCATCTAGACGTGTAAGAATTATTACTCTTACTCAGTTAAAGAAATAGATGTGTTAGGATCTGTCGCCTTGAGCATGTGCGCCCGCAGAAATTTTTTCAGGGTCAAAAACAAAGGCTACGGTTAATATTTTAGCAAGGTTTTCAAATGCACAATTCGACAATTTTAGAAGATTGCCAGAATTTCAGGCAAAATCAGGTACTGTCAAACTTTATTTAAGTAGTGTCTTAGTGTGAAAATATTGTTTACAAGCCAAAATATAATTAGCTACAAGAGAGAATTTGCATTTTCCAGGGGCTGTGTGTGTATCTATGTATCTCAGATGTCTCTCTCTTCTTTTCTTTCTCTGTCCTGTTCGTCTCTCTTTCCCAATGTATCTCTCTTTTCTTTCTTATTTTTCTTCTCTCTGTTGACAGGCATTAGACTGGTTGAGTCACAAATGTTGGTCAATGTAAGTAAAAGTAATAGCCTACGCTGTCGACCGATTTCTAAACTTAGGCCTAAACGTCTTGAACTTTATCGGAAAACTTTAAAAATCCGAAAGTAAATAAGTAATTCAGTAAACTATACAGTATTTTGGAATTCCTATTAAGCACGTGAAATAAGTTCAAAGAACGCAATCTCTGTCTCTCTCTGTCCCTGTTCTGTCTGTGTATGTATCTATGTATCTTTCTGTAGGCCTATGTCTCTCTTCTTTTCTTTCTCTCTGTCTGTCTGTCTGTTCGTCTCTCTTACTCTCTCTCTCTCTCTCTCTCTGCATCTCTTTCTCTGCCTCTCTCTTTCTTTTTCTTATTTGTTTCTTCTCTCTGTCTTTGTCTCTGTCTTTGTCTCAGTATCTCTGTCTGTCTGTCTGTCTGTCTCTCTCTCTCTCTCTCTCTCTCTCTCTCTCTCTCTCTCTCTCTCTCTCTCTCTTTCTCTCTCTCTCTGTCTCTGTCTTCACACACGGTCGTTTTATAATACTGTGTAAGTTCGTCGGAAGAAAAGGCGCTGGGTAAACTAGTTTACAAGCGAGTCCCTGTGGTCACCAAAATTCAATCAGTCTGATGATTAGCTGGGCGTGGGGGGAGGGGGTTATACGTCTCTGCTTTGCACGATGGAGTTCAGGCTCTTCGCTGAAGAGAATCTGTCTCGTGCTCTTGTAATCCGCTGAACATGAACACAAAGCACAAATGACGACAGTAGAAATAAAGGCTTTTAAAAACCAAGCTATTCCAAGCGCTTTTAGATATTAAAAAAATACCCGCGGTTAAAACTGCGACAGTCGTCGGATATTTTCAAAAGACGAGGCAGGTCAGCTCAGACAGGGCCGGATTAAGGTCCGAGTGGGCGGGGGCTGAGGAAAAATAAGGGGCCGTCGCCTATACTGAAAATCTCTGACAAGCAAAAAAGGTTATCTTGAAAAATCGGTGGGCCTATTTTCGCGATGGGCCGGGGGGGCTACAGCCCCCTCAGTCCCCCCTTAATATGGCCCTGAGCTCAGATATTGGCAGCGGGCTACACAGGGCAGTGGCGTAGCCAAGAGGTGGGTGGTTTGGGAGTTAACCCCCCTTGGATGCCGACGAAAAAATTTGTTCAATGTGTTTCCATACATTTTAATTTTTTGCTTGTCAGCACATCTGCAAAGAGAAAAAAAGTACAAAGTACAAAGTACAAAGTACAAAGTACAAGAGGAAAGCTGAGTATGACCTTTTTTTGCTTGTCAAGATTTTTCGAAGTTGGTCATTATCAAAACCGAACCCCCTTCCGGAAACCCTGACTACGCCACTGACCCAGGGCACGACTTGAAGGGGTGTTCAAAAACTCCGTGATTTTGCTCTACTCAGCGTAGAAAGAAAGAAAAACGAACACATCATAGACTAGTTCGCGTCAGTAAAAGCAAAAGCAAAAAAGTGCATTTGTAGTTTTAATCTTGCGCAGAGCCGGCGCGTGGGGCCTGCAAAACCTGCGGCCGCAGGGGCCCCGCCGGCCTCGGATAGTAGGCCTCTTTGTTTTGTGTTTTGCTCGTCAGGCCATTTGAAGAGGCAAAAATATAATATACGGATGACCTTGTTTTGCTCGTCAAGACATTTCAAAAACGTTGCGCTCGTAAAAATTGCAGGGGGCCCCAGAAAGTCACGCGCCGGATCTTGACATCTTGCGCCAACAAGATGTCATGATTTCTTAATGAAAGATTTGCTTGCTTGCTGATTTAATTTCCTGGCCCCCCTCCCGGTGGCGGTTCCACCATGCTGATGACTGGGGCTGCATCTCCCCCCACCGGGGTTCCGGATAACCGTTAGTTTTGCTTGTCAGCCTAATTTTCCGGCGAGTTTTTAAAATATTTACTGAAAATTACTGCGAATGACCTTCTTTTTTTGCTTGTCGGTCTTTTTGGCAAGGTTTATTAACATTTAGTGGGCAAAACACTAACAATTACCTTTTTCTCTCTCTTCTTTTCTTCTTCTTTCACTTTGCATCCCCCCCCATTAACTTCCTATACATTTTTTCATCCCCCACCAAGAATTCCTGGAACCGCCACTGCCGGCCCCCTGCTGTGGGCGCCAATTACCCTAGGTACGCCCCTGGAAATGGGAACTTTACCCCCGTTTCTTCTACAGTATACTTCTTACGAGCTCACACGTTTTCTATGCTGCTCCGTGTTGTTAGTAGATTAGCCTCTATGATCCTAGTCGCACACACACACACACACACACACACACACACACACACACACACACACACATACGCACACACATCTTTGCCATCGACTGCGTTGACTTAGTGGAGCCCCCTCTTGATTTCGAAGTCTATATAAGACGACTTTGTTTAGCGCGTCTTCGCTCTTAGTCTGCGAAGAACTTGTCGGTCTGCGAGACAAGAATCTGTCTTTACGAAAGCAGAGTCAAAATAAGCGAAGTTTAGACAGAATTTGCATCTACCTTTGAAACGTCAAAGAAGCGAGAGAGCGTAAACGAACTCGGCAAAAATTGATGATCGCCAGGTTAGCATACGACAATTAACCCCTTAACTGGGGATCCCGGATATATCCGTCCATTTTACATTGAGTTACAGTTAAATACACAGTTAAGGGGTTAACCTCTACACGAGGGGAAACACAATTCGTCGTTACAACTTGATAGATTCAGTGGCGCAGCCAAAGGCAGGGGGCTGGGGGTTAAGCCCTCTTGGTTGCCCGACAAATTTTTTTTTAAATTTCGTATTATTATTCTGTGGGTAGAGGCAGGGTTATATTTCTAGGATTAACAATTTCGGGTGTCGGTAAATTCTGGGAGTCCCCTGCCCAAAAAAGTCTGACAAGCAAAAAAGGTCATCCCATATCTGAGATTGAGGGGGTGTCGGTCTAACAAATTGGGGGTGTTGGGATGTTAGGAGAGTATAACAATATCCCTGGGTGGAGGGGCGCCAAAATCGGGTTTAAAGTGGCAAAACAAACAGAAAGGAAGCAAAGAAATATATAAATATAGTTGCACACGCTTATATAGCTATAGCATAACAAACTTAACCCCTTAACTGGGTGCCCCGAGTAATGCTCGTCCATTTTACATTGAGTTACAAATAGTTGCCCAGTTAAGGGGTTAATCAAGCAAAATAATAGGTGCTACCTTTTTAGCTTGTCAGGACAGTCAGGATTTTTTGAAGTTGGGGTTGGGAATGGTCATAAAGCCCCGTCGGGAAATCTTGGCTTCACCACTGGATAGGCTAACCGCTAAACAAACAAGAAAGTAAGTAAGTAGGCAATTAGGCAGAATTTCGTAAATTTACATAGCGCTTTGGAAAGCATGTGCCGTAGTTGACTGTTTAATCCCAGGACCGTTGAAATACAGGCATCTTTATCTTCAACTACTGCGTCAGTGAAATCTGGATTCGTTGACTTGGTATGAGAACTGGCGTTTGTCCAAGAAAGACGCAATAAAACCATTGCAGTGGCGTAGCCAGGTTTCCAGAAAACTAGGGCACGTCCACATTTTCTCGCCCTCGCAAATTCTTTACGTGTAAATATTCGCACATTCTCCACTACCTACTACAACCCCTACCTTTTTGCACAAATTCAACGACCGGTCCCAGTCCGAATAGGGAACCTGTCCCCTAATCCCCCACCCCCTCCGCCCCCCAATGAATCATCATCGAGTCTTATTCAGACGTATAGTTCTTAATACGACTTCAGCGATCAAATTCACCAAAGATCTGCAATCTCATTTACAGTGCTTACACTGTATACTGTACACACACGCCGTTCGAAGCAAGTAAGTTAGCAAGTAAAATCTCGTTGCATTTATATAGCGCCTTCGAGTGTAATACCGCAGTTTTTGCTTATTCTTAGGTGCTGCAATGCAGCTATATGCTATTATTATTTTTTGCTTATTCTTAGGTGCTGCAGTAGTAGCAGCAGCTGCTATATGTATTATTATTATAGTAGTAGTAGTAGTAGTAGTAGTAGTAGTAGTAGTAGTAGTAGTAGTAGTAGTAGTAGTAGTAGTAGTAGTAGTAGTAGTAGTAGTAGTAGTAGTAGTAGTAGTAGTAGTAGTAGTAGTAGTAGTAGTAGTAGTAGTAGTAGTAGTAGTAGTAGTAGTAGTAGTAGTAGTATTCACTAGCTTATAGTCAAATCTTGATATAATAATAGGCCTAACTAAATTGAGGTTTCGGTTTGGAAAAGGTCAGAAGGAAGAGTTGAATGGCAAAATTAAAAGAAATGCCTGTTCCTTTGCGTGGCTTTCATTCGGATTCTTTCCCTGTTTAGTGGTCGTGACTGGAACGCACGATACAATATTGTCATCGCTCGGATCAAAGCCGCCGAACATTAGATTTATAATAGAAAAAGGCTCGAGTTTCTTAAACGAACGTCAGAATTTTCGATGTAGACCTATGCTTTCTACGTTCCAACTCTTTCGCCTTCTGGTTTATATTTTCGTGGATCCATCAGGTTTAACTGTGCCGAGTTGACGTGTCGAATGATTGCAGAGGGAGAGGGTGTCGTGCAAAACGAAAACGATTTCAATTTTTAATCTCTTCCAAATTCGATTTCGCTCCAAAATCAAGCTGTCGGGAAAATATCGCATTGAAAGAAGATCAGATTACAAGACGCAGATGACAACTACCTGTCGCCAACCCAACCTTTCGTTCTAACCGGCACGGTGTTGCTTAACTGCTATCTATGCTAGAGAGAGGAAAAACGAGACTTTAAGGTTATTATGAGTTCTGAGGAACTGCGTGCGATCTTATGGAATAAAATATAATACTAAATAAAAATAATTTTAAAGATGTAAACTAATTATGATGTAATTCAATATGGAGCCTTCCCATTTAGATAAATTAGCAATGCTTACGTCAGTTTAAAGAATGCACTTAATAAACAATTATTTTTGTATAGATGTCCGCTTGTTAGCATCAAAGCAATATCAAAGAACAATCCAGGATTACAATATTCATAAAACAATAAAAGAAACCCAAGTCACTGAGCGTAAATCAATTAAATCAATATTAACAGACACACAGACAGACAGAGAGACAGAGACAGACAGACAGAGACAGACAGACAGACAGACAGACAGACAGGCAGGCAGACAGACAGACAGACAGACAGACAGACCGAGAGAGACAGACAGAGACAGACAGACAGACAGAGACAGACAGAGACAGAGACAGAGAGATGCTATATGCAGATGCTATATGGAGAGCATGCAGAGGGACGAAAATTAAGTCTCTGTAATAAATCTGCCATTCACTATATACAATAACACTGATGAGGTGGGCGTAAGTAAAAGTAAATACTCGGTTATCGAGTACATTCGATTCATTAAAGTAACCGGGACGTGCCGTGGTAAAGGAACCGTGTCGTAAAACACAGATCTGGCATTCCTTCAGAAGTTCTTTGTCGTTCCCTTTCGGATCCAAGTTCCGTTTGACCGGCGTAAACACGCATTGAAATCCGGAGAACAGCTAAACCGGATATGCGATTCCGGATTTAAATGTACCGAGAGAAAGTATCGATATGCCAAGCTTCGACGAATGAATGCTGTTACAACGAAATGTAACGTCATTTTCTCAACTTTAACGGCCCCCCAAAGACAATAATGGCCTCAGAAGACAACTTTAATGGCCCTAGAAGACAATAATACAGTGGCGCTTTGCTAACGATCGCGTTTGGATATCATGTATCTGTTTTAACGGGGACCATTTTATCTGGACTGGGACCTGGTTGTTAGCACCCAACATTTTTTGATCCCTCGAAGTACACGTTAATCAGACTTTACTATAGTGGTACGTATGTTCTTGTCCTAGGCGTACCAAGGGTTCAAGAGGGAACCGAGGCTTCTAAAGACCTAATTTTCAAGGTCCGCCACCCCAAAACCCCTTCGTGGCTAAGCCATTGGATCTGATGGGTCAATGCACGCTTTGTGTTTTGCGTATTTTGTAGCGAATCAACGACTCGATTGAACGACTTTCTCAAAAGTAAAACATGTCGAAGGCTCTGACGACGGCTGGAGTTCTCGTCTTTCTACTGACCTTCGTTCTCGTATCTGGTTCGGCAACGTCGGATAAGAGTAACGGCGTTAACACGGTTCAGTCCGACCGACAACAACTTGGAAGATCAGCGCACAATCATCAGCTCATTTATGACGACGACGACGACGACGAGGGCAATGACGCAGACTATAACGGAACTCCGTCTCTTGACCAAAATGGCGATGAAATAGGTTTAAAACGGAACGATGATTCTTCGAACACTAATTCCGGATTTCTGAAGGGACTGGATGGCGTGGAGAAGCGCAACTGGAGCCGGAATAACGTCCGGATCTGGGGCAAGCGGGCATGGTCGTCGAAGGGGCTTCGCATGTGGGGTAAACGGCCAGCCAACGGTACACGTGGACGATCGGAATCAACGAGCGAAGACTTGAAGCTTGGGGAAAACTGGGCAAACCGGGGTCGGTGGACAAACGGATTCGTCGGCGGCAGAGACACGGCCGAAGACAAGAGAAAATGGTCAGACGCTAAACTGAAGATTTGGGGAAAAGACGCAGTCTGAAATCGGCCAGCCAACCGGAAACCGGCAAAAGAAGCCAGAAAGAGGGATACATTGTCGTAAGGGGAACCCTGGCAGACCGTTTTCCGGTCTCTCTTCAGAAGAGAAACAGTCCAAACAGTCCGCCCAATAGCAATGCTGAACAGAAATACGGCAAGAAAGGTTGGGCAAATAACAACGTGCGTATCTGGGGATAGGCGCTCGGTACAATCGTACCACGAGTTTCAACTGATTTCCATGATAATCATCATGCTGGCGATTATTGTTCGGTGAAATTGTGAACCATAACCTAATAACACGCATTAAAACTGCGGAACCTTTAAAAATGGACCTTTAAAAAATGAAGATTAGAAATAGATTTGTGGAATAAATGGTAAAACTTCATTCTTGATTGATTCGCAATTCTGCAATCGTGTAGTTCCACCAACCCCCAATAAAATTCTTTTATTTTGGTACTTAGGCCTAATGTATTATATACTATAGAAGCTATAATATTATAATCGTCTTATTTTTACGTTATCGACTCATTCGCTTCAGGTTCTTTTCTTCCTAGGTCCGATAGGCCTAGACTATATCTAACAGATTGGTCCAAATTAACTGTTGCCGCTAAAATAGAGGACAACGAGTGTCTTTGCGTCAACGGTTGTATGTCTATCCATCGCCCGGCGCCTTCGAGGAGAAGATCTGACAACCCGAAAGCAGCCCTCCTGCCCCCTCCCCAATGCATCAAGTTCTCCATCGTCCGTGCTAAAATCGACCTCTAAAGTACTTCATCTAGACTTCGGAGCATGTCGAAACGTTTCTTTATTTAGAGGCAATTTCTTAATGGATTTGGTCAACGTGTTGGAGAAAGTGGGGCTGGTTGGACAGTTGATTCGGCGACGGTGGACATAAAAAATTCACTTTATTCTTTGTTTAGTGTATACTTTGTTGGCTTCATAATAACGGATCATAGAGTCATTCTATTCTTCGCCAGTGTTGCCAACTACTGCTGAAAAGTTGCCATATTTGTCACCAAACACGATGAAAAGTCACCAGATTTATATGCATAGAAAATTTGAAAAGATATAGGCCTAGGCCTAAAGGAAAAAAGCGATGTCCTTTTTTTGCTCGTCGACATCGGTGACGCTGCGAGTGGTTCTTGTATCCTGACTTGAAGATCAACCCCTTAACTGGGGTCCCGGATATATCCGTCCATTTTACATTGAGTTATACAGTTAAATACACGGTTAAGGGGTTAATTGACGTGGGGGCTGCATTTTGGCAAAGGCTTGCAGGGGAAAAGCAAGCGGAGATCAGGAAGATGCTGGTAATGACGATTGTCGGCGGAATACACGTGAATTTTTAAGATAATTCCGAATAATCAATCCATTATCGTCTGCCCACAAAATTCCCTTGCAGAACACATTTCCAGTATCTAGTCTTGGAATAGCGCAGGCTATACGTCGTTTATAATAATAATAATAATAATAATAATAATAATAATAATAATAATAATAATAATAATAATAATAATAATAATAATAATAATAATAATAATAATGAAATTTATGTTACTGATCTATGTGGTGGGCAAAACATCTGAGGTAAACAAGCGATGGATGGATAAATTTGGTATCAATTTTGTAGATATTCTACCATTCTCAGCATAACACCATAGTGGTATTTTGTATATTTACTGGTATGCCTCCAGAGATTTGGCCTCGACGACTCCTTTGTGAATGGGTGTATCGATCAAAAACAGTAAACATCGCCGGAGGGTTGTTGAAAATACTAGCACCATCATATGATTCATATTGTCTGTAGCGCAACTTTGCTTATGGAAGAGTATGGCGACAAACTTTGATCCAAAACAAAGTTGTTTATACAGGATGCCATTAGCAACAATCTGCTTCTGCCCACCAGTGGGCGGAGCAACCGGAAGTTTATAAATTTGTTGATAAACACTGGATACCCTCATAATAACAATAATAATACGTGCGCACTGAGGGGGAAGGGGTTGGGTTTAGGAGATTTTGCGTATGTACGGTGGGTGTGCAAACGGGGGAGGGGGTTGAAAATATGCCTTTCTTGCGCGCGTACAGTATGGATGAGCACGCTGCTTGCAAGTTTCGCGATTGCATTTTACCAAAGGCGGTTAAATAATTTTTCAAGCTCCATGCTTGAAACCTTCTGTCAGAAAGACATGAGATTAGCCCTATATTTCTAAATTTCGTTAACTGCTCATTGTAGGTTAGTTTGTTTTTTAAAAACAAAAACAAAAAATTCATTGTTGTTCTTGTTCTTTAGCAATCTGGCTCCCGAATATATATTCTTCAAATCAGCGGAAAACGTTTGAGAAACGCGGTTTACAAATTCCAAAAGACAATCGTTCAACAATAGCAACAAAAATCGAGTAACAAACTAAGAAATTAAGCAAAAGTACAAACATTCGAATAAGGCACTGGTATAAAACTTTTAAAGTCATAAAACATTACCAGCAATACATATATATATATATATATATATATATATATATATATATATATATATATATATATATATATATATATAACAAAAATTGACATCAGCTGCATTTCACTATATAGATCCGATTGTTTAAATGCCTGTGGAAAGTTGTACACCCTGCGATGGCAACGCCGACATATAGGCCAGAAATTCTGCGTCGCTTCAATGTTTATGTACGGTTTATTTTTACGATATTATTTTCGAAAAGAAATGGGGAAACCGATATTGGCAAATGTAAAACAACCAAAAAAACATATTGGATGTTAGGTTAACTGTACCTGATTCAATATCACTAGTCAAAAAGTCAAAAATTTGCGACTGCATATATATATATATATATATATATATATATATATATATATATATATATATATAAGTCTTATGTGTATGCCGATAAAACATTTTGCAAATAATTCAAGGTGAATGGCTTCATAAATGTCCAGTGTGATCTTGAGACAACCCCCCCTATGAGTATGTCGTTGATTAAAACGACCTGGATTTTGCTACGCAAGTTACATGAGCAGTTTCTCTTACGATAACAATATTATGGAATAACAGTTTATAAAACGGTCAAATACAAAAAATACAAACAAATACATTCTTCGAAGTGTCGGACATTCGTGTTTGTTCTTGAGTTTCAAAGGCACATTCCTGAAGCAGTTTATTCGCGCGAAATACGCAATATTTTTTGCGTCCACAGTGAGCAACGATTTAAACAATAGTTCAACGAAGCCCTTATACAGACTCAACAGTTGACTCCTCGTGTGAATCGACAAGGAGACTGTTCAAAACCATTCTTGGGCCTGGGCCACGTCATCTGGCCCAATATGGCCGCGTCAGGGGCGAAATACGTTCCACGCTGACGTTGAAATAGTCTTTAAGTGTACAGTAGAGTTTTCATTTTATGATAATATCAAAAAGGCGTCGGAACGTAAACGTTCGAATTCTACAATGGAAAAAACAGTTATTGCATCGATTAATAATATAATTAATTACTGTAGGCCCTGTATATGCGAAGAAGCAGAATCGACCCTGTATAAGCACAACGTACAGTGTAACTTCGTTATAGCGTAGGCCTACTTAGCGGGTCTGTAAAATTGAGCTCGTTATATCCGAGGTACGTTGTATTCAATGTCATCCGATACGATATATTGCGCATCGCACGGTATACAGTGCATTGCGGTACCTTATAACTGAGTATACGGTTATAACGCATTTCTACTGCATGCAAATCATATACGTTATTTTGAATTGATACTGATATTTTGATATAGTATCTTTTTCTCTTAACATGCAAGAGCGTGAGTCAACATAATTTGATTTTGAAATACTGTATCTGATACAGTGACCTAAACCAGGACTCTTACAAATTGATTTTTCATCATTTTCGGGGAAAACTCATAAAAATCAAACAGAAAGTGATATAAGTAGTGTATTAAATGTTGCTAAATTACCAAGTACTTTTAGCAAAGCGTTCTGTACACGCGGTATAGAGCGACAATTCAATTTTGCTGATAAAATACCATTAAACAAAAATAAGATAGCATTTTTTATAAATGCGGAAATCTCTTATCGGCTACATAAAAAATAACATTGATCGCACATGTTTCCGCTAATGTGAGTGCATGCTATCATCAAAAGGGTTGACATGAAGGGCGATTAGTGGTATTTTTTACGCAACAATTATGTTATTGAAGTGATTAACAAGTTCGTTGTAACTTATCAGGATGTGCATGCGGGAAATATGAACCGACATGAACCGACACGAACCACTAGATTGCGGTCAGAGACCGCAAAAAAATCGTGAGAGAAAATTAACCGATTAACGCACAACTGAATTGGAAAATTGCATTAGCACTCGTCTGCGTTGGTAATGCTCGGGGCAGACGAAAGGGGTCGTTTCAAAACGCCGAAACGGGCAGTCGTAACCGAAACACGGTCATAAGACTGAAATCTAGCATTTCAGTCAGCCACATGACAAGCTCGTTAGCTACTGTGATAACTTTATGAATGATTGCATAATCGCAACGACAACACATTGTCGCCGATATAGGGCCTATCATACGATATGCGGATCTGTGAAATGCAGTAGATAATAATTAATAGGATGCCAACAACCCGGTCTATGTGTGTGTGTGTGTGTGTGTGTATGTGTGTGTGTGTGTGTGTGTGTGTGTGTGTGTCCCTTCGCGGGTTGGAAATTTGAAATTTCTCACCGATTCGATCTTTTTACTGCGTTAAAGTTGTCAATTGCCGTAAAACAATAATAATTATTATTATTAGCACGTGACACGGTGTCACGTGGGATTGTGCCACGATGGATTAGATACTGAGACGAATTTTCCAGGGGTTTGGGATGAAACCCCTCGTTCGAATCACTAACTCGGCCAGAAATGTCGACAATGGTGTCACTTTTGACCATACAGCAGAACTCTGTTACAACGTATAGGAGTATCCAGAACAATCTCTATGGTCACTGATCTATGCCCACCAGCAAGAAATCTGTTTCTGTCGTTGGCGTCTATTAATAGACGACAATGGTTTCTATGGTTTCTGCCCACCAGTGGGCGGAGCAACCGGACCTTGTTGGTAAACACTGGATATCCCTATACTCGGTTATAACGTACCGCAATGTATACGGTTCCGTATGCTGTGTTATCGTGTTGGATAGTATTGTATATAACGTACCTTGGATATAACGTGCTCAATTTCACAGACCAGCTAAGTATACGTTATAACCAGGCCCATTCGGAGGGGGGCCAGGAGGGCCATTTGGCCCGGGCCTCCATCTGTTGGGGGCCTCCCTTCTTCCCTTGTCTAGAATGTTGGGAGAGCTAGAAAGCTCGATTGCTACTACTATAGGAGGTGCCTCAAAATATTGTAATAACCCTTTTGCCTGTCGACAATTTTGCTTTTGGATTTTGGGAAAGCTAGAAAGAAGGACCCTGCGGTCATCAAAATTGGCGATTACCTTTCTTTTTGCTTGTCAAAATTTTAATTTTTAGGTTTTTGGAAGGTTAGGGGAGCCCTCAAAATTCCAACTGGCCCGGGCCTCATTCAGTCTCTGAAGGGGCCTGGTTATAAAAAAGTTCTACTGCATTATTTATTGGTCATTTGTCCTTGTACACTGTACATGCTTGAAACATGCCCCATGAGCTTGGGTTTAAAAAAGCGTTATTTTAGTTATATTTAGGACTCACTTTGCGAAGAGCTCTGAAGAAAGTCGAAAGTTCGTGGAATGTTTTACATTTGCCAGTTTGCAGCCCTGTCTCCAAACCGGAAACAAAGTTTCTTCGGGTAATTTCCGTTTTTAGGCACTTCCGACAGGAAACCGTAGGCACGGCACCATCTACGCGCAACAACAATCAACCAATCAATCAACCAATCAATAAATCGTGAAACTTCTTTATCTTACTTACTTAGCCTCCTAAACCACTTAAAATCACATTATTATTATTATTATTATTATTATTATTATTATTATTATTATTATTATTATTATTATTATTATTATTATTATTATTATCCCCATTATAGCAAAGCTTCTGCAGCAGCATGCTAGTAATAATAGTAATAATGTTACCATACTAGAAATAATCAATCAATTAATCAATCGATCGATCAATGTACGGCAGTAGTAGGCCTACCTGAGGGACCGACTCATCTTGTCGAAGGTCATCGACGGGTTGTTCTTGCGCTGGCCCCAGAGCCTGGCGATCAGCTTCGACTGCCCGGGAACGATGCGAAACACGCCCTCCGCCCTGTTCTCCCATTTGATGGCGTTCGGGTTGTACGACGGATCTTCGAGCAACGCACGCATGAACTTCCACAGGTGGGTGCTCTTTTCTATGCATCGACGGGGAAAAAAACAATAGCGCAAGCAACGTTAGTTCTATCTACTACGGCGTTTAACCCTTGAACCCTTGTTGACCTTTAACCTTCGACTTTTTCAATATTGCGGCAGGACTAATTAATCAAGTTACTCGGCCAGAGGTCGTATGGCAGAGAGAGACTAATACATACATATATATATATATATATATATATATATATATATATATATATATATATATATATATATGTGTGTGTGTGGTGTCATAGGTGCAAACTTCTATTTAAGCTGCAAGGTTCGAGCCCCCTCCCCTAATTTTTGAGAGACTAGGCAAGGGAAGGAGAAACTAAGGAGATTAATTCATTAATTCAATTAATTAAGCGAATTATATTAGTTAAAGAGGATTGGCTCCAAGTTCAAGACAAACGACCCACTTGACCCTTGACCCTCGACCCTTAACCAGTCGACCCTCGACCCTTGACCCTCGACCCTTGACCAGTCGACCATTTTTGTCCAAGCTCAACTTTCTAGCAACCGGCACTCACTTGATTTCTTTGGGGCTGCAGGAAGGCGGAATCCATCACTAGCCGACGACGACGACGACGACGATGATGATGATAGGTTGAGGGGTCTTTTGGGCGGTCTTCCAGGTCTTCTCTTCGGCGGACAGCCGTCAGTGTTGCCGCTGCTGCTGGTGGTGGTGGTGGTGGCGGTGAGCGTCTGACAGGTGGTTGTTTTCTGCTGACCTGACCTCGACCCGTGTTGAGGAAACGGTTGACCGGCTGCAGCGACATAATTCGACGGTTGGATGGAGGAGTTTGGATGGATCTTTTGAAATCCAAGAGTCGGTGAAGGGCAGGACGTGGAATGGTTGGAACGTTCCGAATACGATGACGCTGTGAAAAGAAATTTCTCAAAATAGCTAAGTACGTCATAACGAAGTTCTACTGTAAACAACGTTGCAGCATGGGGCCTATACTAGAAACCTACTCTATACGAACCATAGGCATAAACCGGACGCAAAAGTTGGGGTCCAATCCCTATATCTTTTCCTTCCCCAGCCTGTCAAAAATGGGCGGGGGAGGCTAGAGGCCTATTGGAAGTTTACTCTAAAAACTTGTTACTTTACGATACGTAAATTTAGTGGCGCGGTGGAGTAGTGGTAGGATGCTTGACATGCAACCGGAGGGCAGCGGGTTCGAATCTGACCCCTAGCCACTGCGCAGCGATCTTGAGGCAAGCTGTTCACTCTTCAAATGATGATGATGACGACGATGATGATGATGTTGATGATGATGATGTTGACGATGATGATAATGTTGATGATGATGATGTTGATGATGATGATGATGATGATGATGATGATGATGTTGATGATGATGATGATGTTGATGATGATGATGATGATGATGATGATGATGATAATGATGTTGATGATGATGATGATGTTGATGATGATGATGATGATGATGATGATGATGATGATGATGATGATGATGATGATGATGATGATGATGATGATGATGATGATGATGATGATGATGATGATGATGATGGGTGTACTGGGCTGCATAATCTACCTGCGGATTCGTAGCCTGAGTCTTGCATGGCGCCACTCCTCGCGGGGCCGTCGACGCCGTAGGGCTCGAAGAACGCCGGAATGTGGGGACAGTCGTCCCGGAAGGGCGAAGCGCTCAGTTCCTCCAGCGGAATCTCGCCCAGAGGATCCAGAAATACGCTGAAGCTCGGAATCGGTTGTACGGATCCGAGCGGATCCATTCCTGGCGAAATAATTGCAAAGCGTGGAAGGTCTCATGCATGTTATAGGCCTAGCTGTACGGTGAAATTTGTCTGGAAAAACATAGCGTATTCGCGAATTTTTGACGCGTTTGCATGACCGAAATAATCAAATTCTAGGGGCCTTTTGAATCGTGCGAATTCTTTGAAAATAAAAATAAGTCAGAAAATAAGTCATTGTTTAAGAAATTGCAATGTATTACGGTGGGTTGGGTTGGGTCAAGCAGCCCTATTGCCGGCATGGGTTGGGTAGGAGATTTGATAGGTTGGGTTTTTTCGCCAGAAAAAAAACTTGGTGAGCGCAGTATTTTGGAGCTTTTAATATATCGAGGACTATAATGTCTAGCTATACGACATCAGAAACTCCCAATGCCTATAACTCACTGTCAGTGTCGAATTTGTGTAGATCGTAGCACCTGTAGAGGCTCTCCATGTCCTCAAGGCTATCGTCAAAGTCGATGCAGTCTGAAGGTGGAATGAATTGACCTTGAAAGATACAAATACAACCGTAGTTAATTAACGACCTTCGATTAGCTAATTATTACTAGTATAAGTTGCGTCCATACTAATATTAAAGTCTTTAACGGTAGCTTCGATGTAAAGCAGCTTCATGGATATTTCTAGGATTGTGAATTTGGGGGGTGGGTGTCGACCTCAAATTGGGGGTGTCCAGAGCTAATTAGTATGCATTTTGTATGCATACCATTGTCACATTACCAAATTTTGGGGGTGTCGACCTCAAATTGGGGAGGTGTTGGGGGGTGTAAAAATATCCCTGAGCAGCTTCGTCTAAACTTCTTAGAATCGAACCTTAGACTTTTCGCTTTGCCTTGAGGTAGTTAAGATGCGTCGGTGGTAAAACGCGGGTCTAGAGAAGGCGTTGGCAAACTACTCGAAATTTATGACGCTTCGCTGCTTGGAGATCAACGCTCGTTCGAGTGCGGGACTAACTTTTATGTCATTGAATCATAAAAGTGCTAGTCGATGGGGCAATCCTATAGGTTTGCTGTTCCCTGAAAGGGTCGATATATGGGGGGAGGCTGGGCTGGCGTATCCAGAGATGTTCATTGGTCCCATTTTTTTAGAACCCAACCTATCAAATCTCCCACCCAACCCATGCCGGCAATAGGGCTGCTTGACCCAACCCAACCCAACCCACCGCAATGCATTGCAGTTTCTTAAACAATTACTTATTTTCTGACCCAGTCCACCATAAATATGGTAAAATCTAACCCAACCCAATCCAACCTAACCAACTCAACCCAATTAAATTGAAAAATTTGGGACGCGATCTGAAATATGTTCGCCGTTCCTGCCATAGGCTATAGGGTCAAAACATAAGATCCACGTTTCATATTTCTGAATAAAAAGCGACATTATTTTAAGACGAGAGATCCAATCGTTTTCATCTTCTTACCGAAAAATCAGTTTGCAAAAATCACAGAAAACATTTAAACTTAATACCGAAAATCAGCGTTACAGTTCGAGGCATCGTAAACAATTACACCCTAATTACGGAAAGGCAAAGCGAAAATTCAGGCAAATTAAACCCTAGTGGCGAAATTACATACAGTAATTATTATAGATAGTACAAGTGACAGATATGAGATTGATCTTTTTGGCGACACAATTAGAGCACAGCTTGAGTCAATAATTTGATGGCAAATATCAATTTAACCAAAGCGAATTTTTTATTTGTGTTCCCAGATTAACAGATCCGCAAGGAAATGAAGTCTGTGATAAAAAAAAATAATAATAATCTAATTTCGGAGACCTTGACATTTTGCAAATCATGACATAATGACTTCTAATTGCTTGACAAATAATGTTTTTGATTGTCATGATTGTCGTGGATTTTTTGCGAAACTGCCAAAGGCCTATAGAGGTGGGTTGGGTCAAGTAACCCTTTTGCTTTCGTGGGTTGGGTTGCGTCGGATCATAATCATGATGGGTTGGGTTTCAAAAAATTGACGCATGTCCATGTCTGCGGAAGCGTGGAGAGACCCAGGACACCCCCACCCAAAAAACAATTTGAGGCCGACACCCCCCCCAACACGCCCAATCTGAGCCTTGGATGGCCTTCTTTTTTCTGCTTTTCAGACTTTTCGGCATGGATGGGACCCCCAAAATATACCGACCCCCCTCCCTCCAGTGGCGGCTCTAGGATTTGGCAAGTGTGGGGGCCGTTGGGGTGGCAACTTCTAATCATGGGGGCCAACCATTTGTTGCTTAATGTACGTAGCATTAAGTACAGGGTCCCAACTGGGGGGCACTGGAGGGGCCAGGCACTCAATAGTGGGCACGGGCACCCCCTGGCCCCCGGTGGAGCCGCCACTGCCTCCCTCCCAAATTGATAATCCTAGAAATAACCCTGGACCCAGGAATATATTCGACGAGCATTCCGGGAAAAATTTTTGTTTAGCTGTTACCCACTCTGCTTCAACAGTTCCTGCAGGCAGTTGTAAAGCTGCAGACCGTTGATTCTGTCGCGTTTCAGGAACTCCTCGACGGAGAAGAGACAGAACTGTTGGCCGCTAACGTCCTGGAATCTCTCCCCGCAAACCGTATTCAGCTTCATCTCCAAAGGGTCCGCAACCGAATATATCCAGTCTATGATGTCTTCGCTGGACCAGGCCTCCGGGTGCTTCGTCTTCCAACCGACAAGGTCATGATCGACTGTTTTAAAGTGCAACAGGTATCGACGCTTAAGTGAAAATACGGTAGAACTTAGGGGGCTTTCCATTAATAATTACGTCGAGCAATTTTTTGGCAGTTTTTGACCCCATCTTCTTGTCAACAACTGTCAAATTTTTTCCTGTGACCCCTAATGGAAAATTATGTCAAAAATTTTGAACCCTTCCCCTACAAGCAAAAAAATATTTTATACGGCTGGCTTTTATGCTAAAATAAAATTATGGAAATTATTTTGATTTATAAAATTTATTGTATTTCCAACCTCAACCCCTCTATTTTGTTGACGTAATTGATGGATAGTCCCTTACTTCGTTATAACGTACTTAGGGGTCTGCAAAATTTAGTACGTTATATCCGAGGTACGTTACATCCAATAACATCAAATACAGTAGCGCGTCTTACAGGACTGTACATTGCGGTACGTTATAACCGATGATAAGTTATAACCTATTCCGTTATGACGAAGTTCTACTGTACGTCAAGAAATAAGCACTAGACCAAGATAGAACCTATGACGATAATTGAATTTCACTGTAAGATACGCAGGAAAACGCTTAATCATAACTGTAACCGATATCGTTTTGAGAATTTACTTGCATACTTATTGATTTGATTTTCTGTTATTAACTATTGTAATTCACTTCGCAGTAAGCACTATCTTGTTTATTCTTTGTAGTAAAAGCCATCGCAGAAGTTTTCACATCTTAAAAATAATTCTGACATGCAATAATAAATAACCACCTTTTTGTCTATATTTGACTTGTTTCCTTTTTGGTTTCCGGTCAAATAAAACTGGTCACAATTTCAATGACTAAGTAAGCCTATTGACTGCGTGGATCGGAACTAACCGAACTGGACCACGTTTAGCCTATCTCTGTCCGCCGTACCTGTATCGATTTTCGCCGTATCGAACAGATCGAAGTGTGAAAGACCCTTGCAGAACGCCTCGCTCAGGTCCTGGGGAAATTCCTGAACGCAGAATTGACGATGATAGAGGTTGTTTTCCATCGTAAAGATCCGTTCTTAATTCAAAGCTGCGAACAAAAAAACACGATTCAATAATAAAGCTTACAATAGAACTCTCTTTATAACGCATTTAGCTGGTCTGTAAAATTTAGTACGTTATATCGAGGCACGTTATATCCAATACCATCCAAAACTGTAGCGCATCGCACGGGACTGTAAACGTACATTGCGGTACGTTTTAACCGAGTGTGCTCTATAACCGAGTCCGTTATAACGAAGTTCTACTGTACTTATGCAGGGTCGAAAAGAGCGTGTATGCAAGCGAACCATCCCCAAAAATTCGAATTAGTGGTAAACGTAAAATAAATAAAGAGAAAAAGAAGCACATACAAAATACCCCCAAGCCGTGGATCATGCAATTTTGAATTTTTTTGTGAAGGGGTGTGTGGGTCTGGGTAAGGAATCTGACACGCCAGTCCCTTTTCAGAGACGTAGCGAGGGGAGCAGGGGGCATCTGCCCCCGGGCACCGAGGTGAGGGGGCTCCAAAAATTGGGTATTTTGGTTAGTGAAATACATGATAAATAAGACATGATAAAGAAGAAGAAGAAGAAGAAGAAGAAGAAGATGATGATGATGATGATGATGATGATGATGATGATGATGATGATGATGATGATGATGATGATGATGATGATGATGATGATGATGAATGATGATGAAGAAGAAGAAGAAGAAAAACATGAGCGACGACCCTTTTTGCTCGTCAGCCGTGTTAGGGCGCCAACGGTACATTTTGCCCCCGGGCGTCGGATACCCTCGCTACGCCTCTGCCCTTTGCCCCCCCCTCCCCAACCCAAAATTCCTGGCGACGCCACTGCATGTTGCCCCAGTTTAGTTGAGCCTTTGCGTCGTCTTGTCACGGCGCACTGCTATATACTATTAGAAGTCATAACCCAGTTAATTCGCTACTCAGAGGCAAGTATCTGAACGTTGGGTTCGCGTCGAGAGCATTTCAAAGATATACTGAAAATCAACGCCCGCTGGCTTTGACATGAAATACGACCGACGGCTATCACGTGACCCTGAAACGGAGGCAGCATAGACGTTACAGAACTCGTAACGCCCGCAAATGCATATAGCCTATATACAGTACACTGTATATCTCGATAGAAGACGAGACATTGACTTATGCCAGCATATATCGACCAGCATGATAAGGGTCATGTTCAAACCGACTGCGTCTCATCTCTCTCTCTCTCTCTTTGTCTCTCTCTCTCTCTCTTTCTCTCTCTCTCTCTCTCTCTGTCTGTCTGTCTGTCTCTCTCTCTCTCTCTCTCTCTCTCTCTCTCTCTCTCTCTCTCTCTCTGTCTGTCTGTCTGTCTGTCTGTCTGTCTGTCTCTCTCTCTCTCTCTCTCTCTCTCTCTCTCTCTCTCTCTCTGACCTAAAAGGTCATGTGTGGGGGGAGGGGAGGGGGAGGGGGAGGGGGAAGGGACGAAGTGAAAATCTGAATTCGTGCGCGAGAAAAGTCACTGACTCACTGACTCACTGACTCACTGATCCCCTCGTCTTCCCAATCTTATCACATATCTATTTTTCGCGCTTCGCTTCATCCGGTTCCACCCCCCCCCCCATCACATCCGGACATCCTCTTCCTGTATCCGTTTCCATCGGAACCAGACACGAACACGGGTGGGTGGTTCCCGCATGAGTTGGGTTGGGTCGGAAATTTCCATGTTTATATGGTGGATTTGGTTGGGTTTGGTTGGGTTGGCCACTGAGCCTCATTTTATATTGCGGTCAATAATTGTTTTAAGAAATTGTATACGCTAATGTGTTACGGTGCGGTGAGTTGGGTTGGGTCAAGTAATCCTATTGATTTCGTGGGTTGGGTTGCTCAGGGTCTTAATCATGATGGGTTGGGTTCTTTAAAAATGGACCTATGTCTGAATGGAACGTTTCGTCATAGTTTTCGGTCGTAGGCCTATGTTTACCCCCCCGCCCCCAGTGGCGTATTTAGGGGGTACGCTACTGAGCCATAGCATACCCCTTGGGCTTTGTTTTTTTCCCCTTGTCGCCACGTTTTTAGAAGGGCGATAAACTTTTTTTGCTTGTCACCACGTTTATTTTTCGAACTTCTTCAATTTCAGCATACCCCTTTGAGCCTTTCTAAATACGCCCATGTACCCTCCTCCCCTCCTCGCGCAGACATTCATTTATGGTGATTTATTTCTGATTCTCTGCTTCATTAGCCACAAGTCAACGGGCGTTGACGGTTATGTCGCAAACGCAACAAAAAAAACCCGGCGACACAATTACATAACGGTCATCCGTCAGGCAAACTTCAAAGTACAGTTGAATCCCATTAACACGCGGAACCGCGGGAAATAAAGCAATTTTCTCTGCACCGACCGGGTCTGTGCCCAGCAGGCTGCACAGACCGGATTAACACAGGCTTTCGGTTAATACGAGACCGTTTTTTACGGGTCCCGTGAAGTCAACGTTAAGTCTTGCGTTTCGAATCAAACCTCCAAATACGGTTTATGCGGTTTTTTCGGACTTAATTGCCAACTCAGCTAGACTTCGGCAGACCGACGTCTGCCTTTTTCTGCATTGTTTGCAAATTCTGATCACGTGACCGTAACGTTTGTTTAGAACCCGACCTATTGTGCAACAGTGACCGCCTATCTTGACGAATCTGATTGGTACCATTTATATAGCTTTGAAGACGTTAGTTCCAGATCATCTTGGTAAACCGCTGCAGCCGACAGACAGACAAAATACATGCAAATGGCTTTTCGTCTCGTGAATTCATGTTAACTTGACCCTCTTTTGGACATGGATTTACAACGGGAACGCGACCTAACTTGCTCCATTCCGCTCTACAAATGATAATTAATTAATTGCTAACTGGCCACTCGAGAAAATCTCTTAGCATCGCTACGGCGGAACTGCAAATCGCACATCAATAATTAACTTTACAGCAACACTTGGAACGTGAAAACAAGCATATAACGAGTCAGCGTAGATGATTTAGACGACTGTAAATGCAAAATTGGAGGCACTCGGGATAATCGATTAGGCGGCACGCACAGATTTTAAAAGCGCCCACCCCCCCTTCTGCACGGTACCTCGACAGTCGAATGAGTCCCAACAGGTTAGATGCTTCTCCAAAAATGGGGTCACAACAGGTAGAAAAAATTATTATTAAGAAATAATAATCTGAAAATGTTTCAACATTGAACATTAGCGTCGCCACGAGGAGGGGGCAAATGGGGGCAACTGCCCCCACCCATCCCCCAACCTGCCCCAGACCACCTTCCAGATTCGCGCAAATCCGGTGAGAAAGTTTTCTGTGGAGGGGGATGAGGGGTGGGTAAGGAATCTGACACGCTAACCCCTCTTGCCCCTCCCCACCCCGCCAACCAAAAATTCCTGGCGACGCCACTGACATTGAAAATTGTCGTCTTGCTCGGACGATTTCTGAGACCACGCCATCTGGTGTTTGGCACCTTTTTCTTCTTAGTGATGTCAAAACTTCTTTAGTGGTGCGCGCCAAGAATGGTAGACGAACCGGGGCCAAGTTTAATTTAGATGCCCCCGCCCCACCACGCTCGATGTCGGGTGTTGACGAGCAAAAAAAGGTCGCCGAGACATATTTTGGATTGTCATATTTGCTCATTTCGTGTGAATTCCCGGGGTCAGGTCGATAATTTGCAAGGGTTTTCATGTAAATAAAAGCGGTGTTGACGAGCAAAAAAAGTTCGTCGAGTCAATTTCGATGCCCCCATCTGGTGGACGCCTCTTTTGGCCCGGGGCCCCAGGCCCGGCCCGTTTCTGGCACCGCCTTCCCTCCTCGCCACATTTGCGAACTTTTAATTGACGTTTTAATTTCTAGAGAGATCAGTCGATTTTCAATATTCGAAGAGTAAGGACTGTCGCCAGGCCAGGAAGCCTGGCGTATTTATCAAGCGACTGTTCTAGAATGGGGATGTCTGTCTGTCAGTCTGGTATATCGATCAAACAATACATTGAAGCGATCCTGGCACTACACAGGCCCCAATTTAGGACAATGCGTATTGCGTAATGCTAATATAATGCCCTCTGCCAAAATCAGCCCCAAATTACGTCATTCCATCTCTTGTGATTTTATATCTGATGACTCCATTTATACATTTTACTGCATATCACTAGGGGAGTTATTACATTTCAGAGGGTGTTAATATGGTTTAGGGGATTCATTTTAATTCGTTAGAAACAATTAAGTTCCTTTGATTTATGCGTTCTCCCCGGCCCCGGAAAAAATCTTTTATATGCGGCCGCCCGGCCCGTGCAGGGGTTCTAGCCGGAGCCACCGCCCACCGTCTTCCCCCTCCTCGCCACTGAACTTCTTAATTCAATTTCTAAGTGGATTTTCAATATTAGAAGACTCTCTCCAGGGGCGTAGCGACGGGGGGAGGGGGTATATCGATATATTTATATGGCATGCCCTCATAATCAGTCTACCTCTGGTTAGGCTATAAGTGGTTTCTAGTTAAGATTTACTTTCACACCTCCTCCGAAAAAATGTATACCCCAATCAAATTCAATTTCAATGACTTGTTCTGCAAATTCAAAATTTCTATTGAAATACAAAACATTTCCGTGCGCTGGACTGAAAGTTTATTTTGCGTTTTAGGCAATATTTACATTGAGAGATTTTTACCACTTTCATATTACGCTGTCTGAGAGAGAGAGAGAGAGAGAGAGAGAGAGAGAGAGAGAGAGAGAGAGAGAGAGAGAGAGAGAGAGAGAGAGAGAGAGAGACAGACAGAGAGAGACAGAGACAGAGAGAGACAGAGACAGAGAGAGACAGAGAGAGACAGAGAGACAGAGAGAGAGTCCTGATCTTGTATGCGTTATGCAAGCGGTCGAGCGTGAATCAACATCAGAATAATCAGGCTTCGATGATGGTTTTATACTCTGGATCGAAACCTCAAATATGCTGTTCAGAAAGGAGGATCGGAGGAAGAAAGAGGCGACGCGACGGTCTATAGCTAGAAAGCCACTTGTTTGATTTTCTCGCGAGGACTTAGATCGAATAAGCGCGGAATTCCCTGGACATCAACGCGTAAAATAGGCCCAGATTACTCAACTGAGCATGCGTAAACATGCCTGTAGGTATGCTCACCTCTGATAGGTGCATGATAGGTCTATGCAAATGCACAGACGAGCAGTATTGGACTGGGTATTTCTGGACAAACTTTCTGCGAACGATAACCACAGCTGTGGGTGGGGGTGGGGTGGATGGGTGGGGGGGGTGGGTGGGTGGGTGGATGGGTGGGTGGGTGGGGAGTTACCAGAACAAAGCGGTAACCGCATTCAAACTGTTTAGTTTTGACAGAACAAAGTGCGGACCGCCTTTCAAACTGTTTGGTTTATGGACTTTTAAAATTCTATACGTTTATCAACTGCGCGGCACATGTAGATATTGGAACGCGTCGATGAATGTAACGGCTATATACGCATTACGATCTGAAATTGCACAAGAATTCCGCATTAAAAAGACCCATTATATATATATATATGCTACAGCGCCGGTTTTGGGACATATGCGGCTAGGGACCAACAGTGTGAAGAAAGGGGGCCGGTGGGGGGGTGGCGATGGCTCCCGGGAATCCACCAGATGGGGCGTCCAAGTTGACTAGGCGACCTTTTTGGTAGTCAATACGTTTTTTAATACGAAAAAGCCCCTTAAAAACTATCGATTGGGCGCCCGCGCCAAATAAGGGCATGCATAATGTCTTGGCGAACTTTTTGCTTGTTAGCACAGTGCAAAAGTGCAAAGACGAGCAACGAAGATGGTCAGTGGGTGCCATAATTTAAGCTACAAAAAAAGACTTCAATATTGTGAACTGACGATTAACATTAGAAAGGAGGAGAGAGAGAGAGAGAGAGAGAGAGAGAGAGAGAGAGAGAGAGAGAGAGAGAGAGAGGAATTAGATAGAAACATATAAAATAATGACTGGGTAAGTAGATGTGCCATGCGATCGATTCTCTACAATTGGCACACTATAGCAGCACAAGAGGCCACAAATGCAAATTGTTTAAGCAGAGGGTGGGTCAAAGAAAGAAAAATTTCTTTAGTGCAAGGGTTGTGGACAAATGGAACAGTTTGGACGAGGTGGGGAAGTGACAGTTGAAACAGTAAACGGATTCAAAGGCTATCTCGGAAAACTATAAGGTTTTGAATGCGGAGGATAACGTAGGCCACAGTGGTTTTCACTGGGTATTTCAATCTGCCCATTATACTGTACGGTACTGTACATGTATATTTTAATATAGACATGCTATAGGCCTAGGCGTCGGACATACCACTTGTCAAGCCTTCAGCGGCTCGAAAATCGCTTAAGCATAATACGAAATACAGTTCAAAGATAATATTCTACCGATCTATAGATAACCGTAGCACTTGACAGATAGGTCGCGACACCGCTCAGGTCAACCAAACACATAGGTAACGGGAGAAATAGGTCAGGGGACTTCGAGGACAGATATGAAGAAGTAAGGTATTCTATTCATCGTGTCATATTTCAAAGAGAGTGGTGCATGGTAAATGATAGGTCATGACAGTTACGCACAAATACAAAGTCATGTATACTTCACCGGGTCCTATGTATTTATTAACCCCTTAACTGGGGATCCCGGATATATCCGTCCATTTTACATTGAGTTACAATTAAATACACGGTTAAGGGGTTAAGCAGACAATAGACGTATAAATGACAAGAATAGCTCATGGGCGTATTTGAGCTAACTGGGGGGCATATATCCATCCGTATTTTAGTTAAATACAAAGGGTTAAAGGGGTATGCTGAAATTTTTAAGAAGTTCGAAAATTTTATTCTATGTTCTGCAATAACATACATTTTGTTTGCACTGTAAATAATGCCACCTGTAAAGTACTGAACGTAAATTTACTACAACTGCATGAGCTAGGTTCGATAGTCGGCCTAACAGTCTTTACGTGTAACAGTGTCTTTTGTACTCTTACATTACATCTAAATATTACATTCAAAAATCGAGGCCAAAGACCAAACGGGTATGCTATGTATCAGGAGCATACCTCCTAAATACGTAACTGGTTGAGCTTCTTTATTACAGACTCGGGTTATAGCATATACTCGGGTATAACGTATCGCAATGTACGGCCCCCAGTGTGATGCGCTACAGTATTGGATGGTATTAGATATAACGTACTTCGGATGTAATGTAGGCATACTAAATTTTACAGACTCGTTAATACGCCATAACGAAGTTCTACTGTACATAAGAACCACTTTTATTCGGAAATACTGTACATCGTGAACAAGTTTAGAGTAAACAATATTTTTGTGCATTATACCAGTTTTAGGTTTGTAAGCTAGAACTAAACAGGTAAAAATTGCATTACACGTATGGGGCAAACTTTCGAATGGCCAAAGAAAACGTTGAACGATGGAGGTTTTCGTTTCCTTGTTTGTCTGCATACGCGACTCAAATGTCCCCGTAACCTATTAGGCTTAATTCGGTAACCTATTTCGACGCGACCCTATTTGTCCTTCTTCGCTAGAGAAGACTTACTATATAATAGTTGTGGGCATAAGTTAGTTTGATTAACGTCAAGTGCTTAGATGTGTGAAATCATAAATTGATAACGAGAATTTTTTAAAATATCTTTTCCCAACATGAATTTGTTTTTGATTTGGGGGTATAAATCTTTTTTTAAAACGTTGAAAATCTGTAATAACACATTAAAAACTTTAAGGTAGCCTGACTTTTGGGAGGTATATAATACCCCCTGTCACCGCGAGTCTCAGGGTTGGTAAAAATCAGAAACCAGGTGGTATTAGAAAACTGTGGCAAAAGAAACCTGTTAACTATATAACTTACCTGAGCGATGATTTTCTTCTGTCACTCTTGCGCAACACCGCGTCACTTTCCCTCTCTGTGTGTGTGTGTTTAACGATTCGCTCGCCCCGGCCGCTGTTTGGCTCGGATTAAGAACAGTTGCCCGTTTCAACGAGTTTAAAACACGACCTAACAAGGAAAAGATACTGCCACTTGACCTACGCCCGACGACCCAGGGCTACGACGACACACACGTGCACACTGAGCGTCTCTAAATGCTGGAAGATGACGACGGCGGCGGCGGCGGCGGTGATGATGATGATGACGACCGAGAAGTGTGTTTGCTTCCTTATGAAGATGCCGACCGTGTGTGTGAGCGAGACGAGTGGCAAAGTTCGCGCTATATAAACAGAACATCCGTCTGAGCGTGTTCTTGCCTGAATTATAAAGGCATGCGTTCAGCGCTGCTATGAGGACAATTAAGCAGATCGTTGGGGAGGGGAGGGTAGGGGAGGGGGAGGGGAGAGAGAAGACAGACACAGACAGACAGACAGACAGACAGACAGACAGACAGAGAGAGAGACAGACGGAGACAGGGACAGAGACAGACACAGAAAGACAGTCACAGAGACAAGCAGACAGAAACTGAAACAGAAAAGACAGAAAAAGACAAAAAGACGGACAGACAAAGATACAGAAAAAGACAAAGAGACAGACACAGAAAGAGACAGACAGACGGGAAGAGACAGAGAGACAAACGGAGACAGAGACAGATAGACGGACAGAGACAAACAGACACACACACAGAGAGAGAGACAGAGAGAGAGAACAGAGAGAAACAAAAGAGAGAGACACACATACAGAGAGACAGAGACAGCGAGACAGAGACAGAGTGACAGAGAGAGAGAGAGAGAGAGAGAGAGAGAGAGAGAGAGAGAGAGAGAGAGAGAGAGAGAGAGAGAGAGAGAGAGAGAGAGAGAGAGAGAGAGAGAGAGAGAGAGCATTAACTCTATACGCTGTGCTGCTATTTTGGGCTGTTGTCTGGACAGCCAACCCGAAGCCTGCGTAGGGAGGCGGCGGGAATTTCCGAAAGCGCTTTCCGGTCGCTTTCTATTGGGTGACGTTTGGCCTTCAATCCAGACGGATTAGTTGTTTTTTTTTAATGCTCTGGACGTGATTTACGAAAGGTCCACAGAAAGCAATAATTATTCTACAGCCTCCCGAGTTTTTTTTGCTTGTCAGGGTTTCGTGGGGTTTTCCGGTCCGAGTCGTTATACGCCGATACATGTCCGCCGGGCATTTGTAGACAAAACAAAGATCTGATTACAGTTTTGCCGGGCAAAACACTGGGGACCCCGGATATATCCGTCCATTTTACATTGAGTTACAGTTAAATACACGGTTAAGGGGTTAATGACCTTTTTGTTCGTCAACCTTTTTCGGGATTTCATTTCAACCCCCTCCCCCCCACCAACTTCCTAAAAATTCTTTGCATCACCTCCCCCACACACACAAATAATTCTTGGAGCCGCCAATGAACGCGACTAACTTACTTACCAACGAGAAGAAATCGCGTAAAGAAATAATACAAAGAACATCGCCTGCATGTCTTCATGCATTCCAATGACCCTGGTTATGCCATTTAACGAGGTAACACCCCCACATCAACGAGGGGCTGACACCCCCAGTCCCCACCCCACCACAAGAAAAGATGCACGTATATTTTTCAAATATGCAGGGTGGCGCAGTGAAACGGGTACCACACTGTATCGTTTAATAATATATTTTTCACAGACTCGCCGGTCGGTCTGATTGCATGAAATTTGGTGCACATCAGAAGCATTATTTCCCGAATTCGGACATTAAAATGTTTCTTTCGCATTCCAAAGTGTAACGGCGCCATCTAGCCAGCACCCAGGCCATGGCTAGGACTCATTTTATTGCACCACTATATATATATATATATATATATATATATATATATATATATATATATATATATCGATAGGAAACTTTCATTAAAATTCTAACTAGCCACCTCTGATCCATGGTTAGCAGTGGCTGACGGTGACCTAAGGCATGCAAATACCTGTTGTGGGTTAATTAGGAATTTACGGCTCTTATGAATTTACAGCTTGGGATATATATATATATATATATATATATATATATATATATATATATATATATATATATATACATATATATATATATATATATATATATATATATATATATATAACCATGCTGATGTGTTTAGCTAAAGATCGCTGGAAACTCCGGGTCGACTCAGAGCAGTCAGGCAAGTAAGCAAACGGTTGGCTGCGAGCTGTTTGTTTTCGTCATATTTCTCCCTCCCTCTCCTCCCCTCCCGGCGTGGTTGTCTAAGAATTCTGCAAATAAACAATTTAAAATTTTCAATCGATTTGTCTTTGGGGGTCGTCCATAAATGACGTCATGCGATTCTGGCAGTTTTTTTTCGTTCACTCCTCCCCTCGTCACACGTCGTCACAAAAAGTCAGATCCCCTCAGATATGACGTCACCGCGAGTTAACCCCCTCGCAGTCTGTCCAATGTTAAAACTATAATGTTTCAAATCGCTTATTTCTTGAATGAAGCGAGTATTGCAATGAATTCGCGTTTGAAAATATTCATTATAATCATTGTGGTTAAAACGACATTCAGAAACTTTTTCAAATTCTTTTTTTAAATGGAATATAACAACAATTATTATAAGTGTAAAATACGTTCAACTTCGTATTTTCATAACAGTGCGGCATTAATAACCAGGGCGCGATTTGCGGGGAGAAGGGGGAATCCCCCCACTGCCCAACTGCATCCCCCCTACTGCTACATCCCCCACCACTACATCCCCCCACTGCTACAGTTTCCAACAACTACATCCCCCCAAGCTCGACATATTTCCCCCCTTCACTGCTCCAGGTCACAAATCGCACCCTGTTAATAACAATATTTAGTATTGTATGACGTCACATTTTGGTAAACCCTCCACTCTCCCCGTCGTCACGCAACGTCACAAATGTCTGAACCCCTCCTAAGTGCGTGACGTCATTTATGGACAGCCCCTATCCTCTCAATAGACTCAAATATACGTCAGAAGTAGACGATGCTGGATTTATTATCGGCCTGGGGTGCCACCATGTTGTTACCCCCCTCCCCGGTCGAGGCCTGTCTACCCTAAGTGGTGGTCAAACAATCTGATTTGCAGCTGTCTGGGTTTTTTTCAACCGCCCCTGATTTTAAAAAATTCTAATGCAATAAAACAATTAATTTCACGATGCACTTAATTATGTCATTTAGAATGGTTTCACGCGCCATAATGTCTGCAATAAATTGCTTAACCCCTTAACCGGCAATTTATTTGTAACATAATGTAAATTGAACGAGTAGTAGTAGTTAACCGGCCATTTATTTGTAACATAATGTAAATTGAACGAGTATTCTCGGGACAGCCGGTTAAGGGGTTAATATGATTAGTGGCTGGACGGACTGCCATTCTGCTATTCTGGTTAACTCCCTCCCTCCCTCCCCCACCCAAGGCTGTTGAAATTGCATGCATTTGGCCGTCCTATCCTCCCTCCCCCAGACGATAGTAAATTTCGTGTCCGACCCCCCTCAGCTTTTAAAAAAAAGCGAGACTCACGAACTTGTTGTTATGGCTGCCACTAAATAGCCTGTCCAGCATATCAGGGCGTCGTATGTCTCAGCATGTTACTCTCTGGTACTTATTACGGGCATATTCAAAATACTTTCGCCATGCCGGAGACGCTGCGGTGACTGCACTCCAGAAGATATCGTGTCGCTTAGCAACGAACTCCGTGGCCCATGAAAACGATAAGATAACTCATTTTTCTGATCGCAAAAATACCCCCACCCATTTATTATTATTATTATTATTTATTATTATTACTACTACTTATTATTATTATTACTTATTACTTATTATTACTACTACTACTACTACTACTACTACTACTACTACTACTACCTGCACACCACTACTACTACTACTACTGCTACTGCTATCCTGGACGACTTTTATAGCGCGGTAACGATTTTTAATACTAAAATCAAGAGCGCTTTGACAGCGCCAACGTGTCAATGAAGGTCAAAATGGCGATGTTATAAATCCAATCGGATGAGAAAATGAACTTAAAAAAAATGAGTTCTTTAAAAAACACGTTAGCGTAAGAGCGGTCAGAAACACCCGCCCCCGCCCCCAATCTTTTTTGAATTCTTTTGAAAGACAAATTCTCCCAATCACAGCGTTTCCGAACGCTCGCCCATAAGAAGCGCTATATAAATGTTTTTGCATTACATTACCAGGAATAGATGCCACTGGATAGGCCTACATGCGCTTATGGCAAGTAAATGCGATGCATAAAATAATTATTATTATCATTATGAATAAAAATATATATATATAAACTGAAATAAAAGATCAACAAGATGGCGTTTGTATGTTACATTTTAACATAGATTGTCTGAAATTGCTTAATTAAGAGACCAGCGTTTTATTCTTTAGGACTTCAGCTATAGGCTTGAATTTGGAAGAAAAAGTGAGGACCCAATTCCTGTGTCTTTCCCCCTTCCTAGCATATTCCCTGGCCCCTTCCCTAGCCCCTCAAAAAGTGGGAAGGGTTCTAGCCTAGCGGCCCAATAGAAGTTTATGCCTGGGGGTTTCAACGGCCTTCTATAATTATTAATATAGACGAGTGAAGTATTATTGGACATTTTGCAGAGTTGCACATAATACCAAGATGGTCGTCCGTGTTTTGACAGTGTTTTCCCAACAGTCACGCAGTGGCGGTTCTACCATGTTGATGACTGGGGATGCATCCCCCACCGGGGGGGGGTTCCGGGTGACCTTTTTTGCTTGTCAACCTATTTTCGGTGAGTTTTTAAAAATTTAGTGAAAAATACTGCGAATGATCTTCTTTGCTTTTTCGACCTTTTTGGCAAGGTTTATTAACATTTAGTGGGCAAAACACTAACAAGTGACCTTTTTCTCCCTTTTCTTGTTTTCTTTTTACATCCCCCACTAACCTCCTATACATTTTTCACACACACACCCGCCAAGAATTCCAGGAACCGCCACTGCAACAGTGTTCTATTTTTCAGGACTTTGGAGTCTAATATCCCTCGCTAGTCGAAGTTTTGCTCCCCCCCCCATTGGAGGCAGAAAATATCAGAACGGGACAGCCGAACCCCTGGTAATTTTTGAAAGCATAGATCACTGCTCGAGATCCAAATTCAGTGGTATTTCAAACCGGTATATTTTTTGATTTAGCGCAGCGCTATACAATAGCTGTGATGGCCTTGAACCAATACTTGCGCCGGTACTTTCCAGCATCGCAGCGGGGGGATATTCTATTTCGGTTCCGGTTTTGGCGAAATTCGTCCGCGGATAAATCCCAAATTGTTTCTCTCGGCGCAAAGACATGCATGCAGGACGTATAGAAGTCGGTACTTTACGCCCAGATAATGCATGATTACGGGAATGTTCCGGGGGGGAAATCGCCTCTTATAACTCTAATGCATGCATGGTGCGCTGCTCTCTAGCCTCGGTTTAGGTTCTAGAAAATTCCAGAACTGAGCGGACAGATTGAAATTGATATGGGGTAGGGCCCAGGGTGGGTGGGGTGGGTGGGTGGGTGGGTGGGTGGGTTACTTCACTCGCAATTAATTTCAGCGATTTTGTCGCCGATGCTCTGTGCGCATATATATTTTCGATCGTTCTGCGACAGAGGCCTACAAACCGGACGTTCTGTCGAGCTGTAATTATTGCAGACAAATAGTTAAGACTTTGCCCTGACGTAGTAATAATTATTGGCGCAGCAGAGAGAGAGAGTTCCGTAACTGCAATTACTTAGGCACCATTCATTTCCTAGATGCCTATCTACTGAGTGTCTGCCTATGCGGACGCACCAATGTCTCTGTCTGTCTGTCTGTTTGTCTTGTCTGTCTGTTTCTGTCTGTCTTTCTGTTTGCCTGTCTGTTTGTCTGCCCGACTGTTTGTCTCTCTCTCTCTCTCTCTCTCTCTCTCTCTCTCTCTGTCTCTGTTAGGTTAAAAGGTTAAAAAGTCAATTTATATAGCGCAAACATCATGAACGAAAAGTTCATGTTTTAGTGACTGTTAGTCACTCTTGTCTCTATCTCTGCCTCTATGTATCTCTCTGTCTGTCTGGCTCTGTCTCTCTGTCTCTCTCTCTGTCTCTCTGTCACTTTGTCTCTCTGTCACTCTGTCTCTGTCTCTGTCTGTCTGTCTGTCTGTCTGTCTGTCTGTCTCTCTCTCTCTCTCTCTCTCTCTCTCTCTCTATTATTTCTCTTCCTGTGTCTGACTGCACGTGCAATTATTTCCCAATGACTGCGTAATGTAGCGTCGTATGCTTTGGCGTAAAATCGATCAACTTTACACTTCTGTCACGTGACACGCGTCTCTAATCCGGTTCTTCGTCCGAGTTCTTGGAGTTCTGCGAATCAGCGCATAGAATAATAATGGCTCTCAGCTTAAATCACATTATAACCCCCCCCCCCCCCCATCGAATTCCTGGCTATGCCTCTGAGCCTAAGTAGTAAGTAGCCTATATCAGTCGGCATTCGGTCATTCGAATTAATTAGTTAATTAATTAATTGTCTAATTAACTTGTCAAATCCTGCTATGATGCTCATATTTCAGAAGTTGAACTAGAAAGTTACAAACAACTCAAGCAGGAACACTTTGAACTTAGAAGCGCAGCTGATGAGCAACGGCGCTGGCCTCTGTTGCACATGTTGATGCTGTTCGCCCCCGAGTTAATGACACGTAGATTTACCGATCACAAAGCGAAGAAGCTGATTAATTAATTAAGACGTCACTATCAGGACCTTTTAGAAAAACAAAAGAAACTGCTACTACTACTACTACTACTACTACTACTACTACTACTACTACTACTACTACTACTACTACTACTACTACTACTACTACTACTACTACGACTACTACTATTACAACAACAACTACTACTACTACTACTACTACTACTACTACTACTTCTACTACTACTACTAATAATAATAATAATAATACTGCTTTTAAAACTGCTGCTAATAACAATAATAATAATAATAATAATAATAATAATAATAATAATAATAATATTACTAGAACTCGCTTTGCTCGCGCGAGCTTCGCTCGCATGAGGCGAAACTCGCTTCGCCGAGGCAACGACCAATCCAATTCCAATTCCAGAATGACCAATCAGAAATCAGCCAACCAATCAGAACGCTTGAAGGTAACCAATCAGAACGCTCACACAGCCAACCAATCAGAACGCTCACACAGCCAAACAATCAGAATAATCACACAGCCAACCAATCAGAACGCTCGAAGGCAACAGACATACAGATAACGATTTTAATGTTATAGATTATTATTATTATTATTATTATTATTTATAAACGATGTTTACGCTATTCCAAGACTAGGTACTAACAAGGTTTAAAGTGGTCCGGTAGAGTCTGCATTGTGTGAGAACCACTGTCTTGCCCAGCCAATATACAGTAGTATCCTATAGTAATAAGGGCTATTTTGAAACAATTTACACTAGTAGCTATCACAGCCGTCCCATCCAAATCGTTCGACTCTTGCACTAGAATGACGCTGCTAGCATCTCTCCAGCTGTTTCTTAAACAGTTTCATATTGTGTCATCGGGTTCCATCACGACCAGTGGCGGCTCCACCGGGGCAGGGGCCCGTTTCTTGAGAACCTGCCCCCAGTGCCCTCCCCCCAGTTGGGTCATCTTAATGGTTACATTAAACAACAAATGGTTGGCCCCCATGATTAGAAGTTGCCCCCAAAGGCCCCCACTTGCCAAATCCTAGAGCCGCCACTGATCACGACACGATACTAAAACAAGTCGCTGTAGCGCTCAAGTGCATGCCACGGGTAACAACGGCTTTGTAAATACATTCGTCATGTATAAACTTGACGCTTTCAAGTCTCACTGAGTCACTGAGTTTGACTGTTTGGACAAACAGTGGCGGTTCCTGGATTTCTTGATGGGTGGGTGGGGATGAAATGAATTCATAGGAAGTTTGTGGGGGGGGATGAAAAGAGAAAGAAAAAATCAATAAACTTTGCCGAAAAGGGCTGACAAAAGGGAATCCCCCCTAATTTTACTACACTTTTGCCGACGAATAGGATAGGTTGACAAGGGGGAAAAGGTCATCAGCAGTTTTTTTCCCGTAGTTTTACTAGACTTTTACCCAAAAATAGGTTTCACAAGCAAAATTTAAAAAAAGTCCGGCGGGGGATGCATCCCCACTTATACCCCCACTTGGAACCGCCACTGTGGGAACAAAGTCGATTTGTTGAGCCTCTAACTATAAATGTTTTCGGCGTACAAAACGATTTAATTAGACGATAATTACATGACATCATCAGCACAGATGAAAATTTACCCAGGGCGCGTCAAATGCACAATCATAGTCCTAAAGCTATCTTTCTTCCCTGTGTGTGTGTGTGTGTTTGTGTGTGTTTGTGTGTGTGTGTGTGCTTAGACGAGTCAAAATAAAATTCCCGTAATGGGTTTAGTTTATAGACGAGTCATTTTTCTTCTGTTCAGAAAGGACTGCCTGGATTTTCCGCTGCGCTGTTTGCTCGGTGACTGATTTTCACTGAACACTTCGTCGACTGAACTTCCCTGAACTCTTTCTGACAGAGAGAGAGAGAGAGAGAGAGAGAGAGAGAGAGAGAGAGAGAGAGAGAGAGAGAGAGAGAGAGAGAGCCGAGCCTCGGGTTTTGTCAGCGATTGGCAGACCGGTCGGCGAAATGGCATGACCGTGCTTACGAAAGTCTGCATAACACTAATCCGGTGCACGATTTGTCAGGTGTTGGGGGTGGGGGCGGCGGCGGAGTGTGTTGTTAAATCGCCCCCTCACTGTAGGCCTAGGCCTGTATAGCTGACGATAGCAGCATCGGAGGACTGTGAAAAATGTTGGGCTCTGAAAAATTTTGGGCTCGAGTCGTGCAGCCCCCCGTACCTCTCACGGTTTGGATGATTATAATGTGGGCGCCATGGCAACCTCAATAAAGTTCCTGTGGTAACCTCTCAAAAAGTTGGGGGCACGAGCTGAGACGCCTGATCAGGGTCGACCTTAGGCACAGGCAAGGCAGGGCAGTTGCCTGGGGCGCCAAGAACCAACGGATGCCAATCCGTGCCTTTTATTACCAAGAAGTTTAATTACAACGTCTATTTTCATTTAACCCCTTAACTGGGCAACCATTTGTAACTCAATGTAAAATGGACGAGCGTTACT
>CM030868.1:3601530-3629030 GCA_018105865.1 Metaphire vulgaris | reverse complement strand
GTCGTGCCGGACTTTATGGTGGTAGAAGGGTCACGTCCTAATCGCCTCTGACGAATGACGCTGGCGTCATGGAATGACACACGTCACAAACAGCGACCAAGTATACGACTCCACTTGGGCGGTTTCGGTGGCGGGAGTGGGAGGGGGGAACCTGCCTCACTGATCAGTGGGAATGTGGATTCTAGCTGTCCAAACCTCACCCCCCCCACTGGGCGAAAGAATTTTGGGGTGAGATCTCCAGCTTCTAAATCTAACAGAACATAATATTTGTAGAGCCATTGATCAAAATCGATGAGGCACCATCATCACCACCACCATCAGCATCATCATCATCATCATCATCATCACTATCATCATCATCATCATCATCATCAGCATCATCAGCATCATCATCACTATCATCATCATCATCATCATCATCATCATCATCAGCACCACTATTATTATTATTATCATTACCATCATCGTTATCATTGATTATTATTATTATTATTATTAATCATCATCATCATCATCATCAAAAGATCACCAAGCAGCAGCAAAGAAAGGTGGGCAATCATCAGCATCATCAGCAACATCATCATTATCATCATCACCTTCATCATCATTATCATCATCACCTTCATCATCATTATTATCATCACCATCATCAGCAGCAGCATCGTCATCGTTATCATTGAACTTCTATAGCGCAAGCTTTATTAATGTTCTCCATATGACTAGCAAAAGAAGACCAATGTGCGAAAGAAAGACTGGGCAATATTTTCAGACGCCTGAGAAAAACGTTTAGGTTGTGAAACCTTACCAGATGTGTTGTTCATACTAATAGTTATAGCAGGATCTGAACTGGCCCTGATTTTTAATTAGGTATGAAAATCAATTTAATTAATGGGCATACATTTAATTCAACAGTTTGCTAACAGGCATATCTAAATGTCAAATAGAAACGTTTAATTGAAACCTAAACATACAGATGTCAACCATTCAAGCAGTTATAGCAGGATCTGAACTAGGCCAGGATAATTTAATTAGTATGACAATCAATTTAATTAATGCTCTATAGCATTTAATTCAACAGTTGGCTAACAACATATCTAAATGTCAAATCCACTGTAAGAATCTGAAACATACACCCACACCAAAACCAAAAATTCCTATATATATATATATATATATATATATATATATATATATATATATATATATATACTAAGCTTGTTATAGGCCTACAGTGGTAGTCCTGGTTTAATTAGATTTATCCTAGGTCTTAATTTATTTTTGGAAACTGTAAACTTAACTACGTTACATACAAACACCCGCTGGGCGGTAAGTTAGAAGACCGGTCTGTATAAAACACTGCAAATACCAATGCAAGATGAAAACGACAATCATATTAAATTTGCAATCATTTCGTGTTAGTAACTTGTTAGAACTAGGCCTATCTTTTAATAGCCTAATTGTTGAGACCTAGTCACGATATAGGCCTAGACCTAATTTCATAGAATTTATTTGTAAGTTTAAGCCACTGTTTAGGCCTACGTTTCGGACAGAAGGTAGGCCTAATAGACTCCTAATAGGGCCTATAGTGTGAGTTTTAAAACGGTATTTGTCTTCAAAATTTCCTCTTGCCATATAATCTAAACGATAAATGTAACAGTTTTTCCTTGATATAGGCCGCTAAGCTGAAGGTGAACAGAATTGTATAAAATAATCACTTAACTAGGCCCCTATATCGATTTCGTTTTGTCCCAGTCCCTGGAAGTGAATTTCATACAAACCATTAGCGGTGCTTTTCACCACCTATGATGATGATGATGATGATGATGATGATGATGATGATGATGATGATGATGATGATGATGATGATCACCTGATGTAGCGCAAGAATGCTGCTGCGCTGGCCACACCCCGCATCCAATAGAAGCAGCTTCAGCAGCCGATCGGATGTCGGAGCCCAGTCAGAAGCTGCCAATCAACTGTGCTACCCATCGGTCGCCATATGCGAAGCTTGCATCCTCTTCTGCCATCATCTTCTGCATCTTTCTCCCGAGAACTCAAAGCCGTGCGGGGAAAGAAACGATTGACTTTATTCGATCCGATGGAGTCAATTGACTATTTTCCTTTGTGGAAATCGCGGGTTCTTTCTGTTTTTAAACGTTCCGTTTAATTAAAATTTAATGTTTACGCATTTCTCTTTTCGCTCGCCTCCCATTCTGCGCGAACTCTGCGCGATTTCTACAGAACGCGTTCAACAACAACAACAACAACAACAACAACAACAACAACGTCGACAAGGATCGGGTCGAAAACAATGACGGACCTGACACTGGTCGGCGGCGGCGGCGGCGGCGGCGGCGGCGACGGAGGCGACGGTCACGGTCGGTCATGGACCCGCCTCCCACCACCAAGGCCCGCCGCCGTTCACCAAACTCTTCCACGCATCGTCGTCGACTCATTCGCGGCCGCTCTACCACTCCTGCACCCCGGTGTCGACGACCGCCGGCGCCACCTTCCCTCCACGCCGACGGACGCCTGCCTCGGGTCGATCCCCTACTTCCACCGCGGCGGATGGCTGCTCGACCCGCGCCGCTCGTCCCCGGCCTCGTCCGACTCCGGGATACGGAGCAGCAGCGTCGACGTCAAACCGGACGGCCCGTACGCCTCCACGCCGCTGATGGTCCCCGCCGACGACCAGGAGGAGGAGGAGGAGGAGGAGGAGGTGGAGTCGGAGTAGGGGGGGCCCCGGTGGTGAGGGTAAGGTGTGTCCGGCGCCGCGTCAGCGCCAACCGGAAGGAGAGACGGCGGACGTACAGCATCAACAGCGCATTCTCGGCGCTGCGCGGGTGCATTCCGAACGTCCCTTCGGACACGAAGCTGTCGAAGATCAAGACGCTGCGGCTGGCGACCAGCTACATCGCCTACCTGATGGACGTGCTCAGCAGGGACGAACCGCAGCTGAACAACGGCGGGTTCAAAGCGGAGATTACGAAGAAGATCGAAAGCAGGGAGGAGAAGCGACGCAGAGAGTCGGAGGTACGAACAGGGTATATATATACCCCCCCCCCGCCAAAAAAAATCAGTCTACCTTAAAGTTTTTAATGTGATTTACGTGTGTTTATATGTGGTTATATGTAGTTTCTATGGTTTATAGTAGTTAAGGTTTTTATACCCCCCCCCAATCCCCAAATATTTATACCCTCCCAAATCAAATGCCTGGCTACGCCCCTGGGTACGAACAGGCATCCATGCAATAGACCTATAGCCACCAGCGTGCACGGTCAGTGGCGGTTCCGAGAGTTCTCGGTGGTGGTGGGGGCGGTGCAATGAATTTCTAGGAAGTTGGCGAGGGCAGTGTTTTATACAGGCCTGTTAGGAGGGGAGATTCCCCCCCCCAAAAAAAAAAACAAATCCCCGTCCAAATCGCAGCACTAATTTTTTGGCATTGAACTGTGCCTCTTCCCCTCCAACCAAGTTAACCCCCTCCCCAAGGCCTGGAGTCTGGATAAAACACTGGGTGGGGGATGCAATGAAATCTCGAAAAAGTTTGACGAGCAAAAAGCCATTAGCAGTGTTTGCTCAGTAAATAATGCAAGAAAGACCTTTTATACGGGAGTTGAACCCGTTCCGTTAGCGTGCCTGCTAAGCGCGCGACCACTTCTGCCATCTGTATGGAATGGGTAAACGCCCTTCCCATCCCCCCCCACCCCACCCCACAATGGGCCACTCTATGCACAGCAAAGAGAAGTTTAATGTTGTCGTTAAGTTAGTTAAGTAACTTACTTAGCATAACGAAACAATTAAAAAATCACCCAGGCCCTTCCTACCCCCTACCCCCTTCCATGGCCTGACTATCAAATACCCGGTCTGCGAATAACAGGGATATTTTTAACCCCATAACAACCCCCCCTCTTCAGATACCGACACCCCAACACCTTCCATCTGAGTGCCGGGTGACCTTTTTGCTTGTCAGACTTTTCGACAGAGCACCCTCAGAATATACCAGCACCCCCAACCCCACCCCAATTGACAATCCCAGAAATAACCCTGGCGAATTATGACGAAGCTTTAATTCCGTCTATGCACCATGAAACTTGGATGAAAAAGTGGGGGGCCCAGACCCTATACCTTCCTAAGGCTTCCTCCGTCCCTGGGGTAGCCTCACAAAAAGTGTGTGAGGGGGAGGGCTCGAGTTCTATTTGGTATAAGTGTACAGAACAACTTGTTGCGAAAACACAGATCTAAGGTCATGAGGCTGAAGGCATGCAGATGTCTTCTTTAGGATCCTGTATACAAAATAATACATCGTTGCCTTTTCAAACAGCAGCATCCTGACATTTCAAATAAAAAGATCTAAGCTCAGACTTGAATCTACAAATGAGAAACTAAAGGCATGCCATACTTTCAAAAACGTCTAAAATGAAACCGTTCATCTATTTGCTCCAGTGTTTATTCTAGGCCTTCTCTGAGGGGAAACCCCCCAAACAAAAGTTTTAAAATCCCAAAAAAATTTTTTTTTAAAAATGTTGGCTTGGGATGGAAATTTCCTCCCCAAAAAAAAAAAGTATGGAGACTCAGACCTTGTCCCCCCCCCCAAACATTTCAAAATCCCCCAATGTCAAGGGAGGCTAGAATGGACTGCTTTGCTCGATCTAATCAGCTCACTGGAACAGAATATTTCTTGCAGTTTTCAAAATTAAGCCTATATATATATATATAATATATATGCGACATATAAAAGTTGACATATAAAGTTGCTCTGTACAAGCTATTGCTATTATTAAGTAAGTATGCAAGTAAACTCTCGTGGATTTATATAGCGCTTTGGAGAGCAGCACAACAGTAGCTGCTTAGCCAATTCTTATAGGCGCTCAACCTTTCTTAAAATAGTTATGGTAAAAGTGAATGATGCTCAACATCCGAATGGCAGTGAGGCTATTATTATTATTATTATTATTATTATTATTATTATTATTATTATTATTATTATTATTATTATTATTAAAATTTTCATAGCGCCGTGGGATGGCAAGAACCAGTCAATGACATTTCCATGCTGTATAACATATGCTTAGCGACTTAAAGCCATATGACATATATATATATATATATATATATATATATATATATATATATATATATGACTTATATAATTATGTATGTATAGTATTACAGTATATACAATTGGTGAGAGATGTAATATAATGTGGATGTGTTGTGTATGTGTGTGTGTGCGGACCATTGCTAGCATTAGACCTGTAGATATCCGATCTTATAAAGACATCGTCAGGGCATTACTGTTACCTTCCCCGCCGACGTTTTCTTATCTTCTAGATTACCGGCGTTTTACAATCGCCATTGTCATTATGTTCGGTTGCGATGGATTAGTGCCAGCTCACTCCGTTAATGGAGAAAATGGTTAATGTCTGTTAGCACCCTCGGCCCATTCTCTCAACCCCTGCACGGTCGTCGACGATTAAGGGGTGGCGGTCAATTTTGTACGCGTTTATCTGTTTGGGATTTAGCTATATATATAGTTTCAGTTTCAACTAAAACTGATTCACGAATATTGGCGTAAATTTGGATAAAAAGTTGTATGGGGGCAGTCCAGCCCCTATACTAAGCTTATCCAGGGTTATTTCTAGGATAATCAATTTGGAGAGTGTCGGTAAATTCTGGCTGGGGCCTCTGCCAAAAAGTCTGACAAGCAAAGAGGTCATCCCATAGCTGAAATTGGTGGGTGGGTATTGGGGGGGATGACGGTCTCAAATTGAGGGGTGTGGGGTGTGGAGGGCCTTTGAGGTGTAAAAATATCCCTGCCTTTCCCATTTCCTATAGTAGGATCTCAAAAAGTGGGTAGAACTGAAGCCTATAGAGACCTAATAGAGAATCGATTACATCCTGTTCACTAATATTATTGTAATTAGATTTCGATATTTATTATTTTATTATCATATATAAAATTATTGCCTCCTACTCCTCCTCCTCCTCCTCCTCCTCCTCCTACTACTACTACTACTACTACTTATCATTGTCGTCGTCGTCGTCGTCGTTATCAGGTCCTCCATCATTTATTGTCTGAAGTTGATGAGGCAGAATGGATCATATATATCTACTCTATATAAATTCTAAATAAAGGAACGCGTGCGTGCAGTTGACCGCCACCCCTTAATCGTCGACGACTGCGTGCGTTGAGCATAGACTTTAATATGACAGGACAGAGTCTATGGTATCAGAAAATGACGCCAGGTGTCCACCATTTTAGTATACAATGTTGTCATGGCGTGTTTCAACTAAATATATACACGCTGTATAGACATATAGACAACGGTTACCATGGCAGCAATGTGCCAATATTTTGGATTTTTGCGTCAGCTTTCAGCTGCCTTTCCCATAGATATATAGACGGTATATAGTGTGTAACAACAGATCTATGGGGCCGTGGGTGCAGGGATAACCAGTGGCGTAGCGGGGGCGGTGAGGGCGAACCGCCCCAAGCGGCACTTGCTCTAGGGGCGGCATTTTCGAGAAAGCCCTTTTTTGCATATGAAATTTTTTAGGAAATAGCGATAAGGTTTTTTGCCTGTCAAGAATTTAACGAAAAGGCGGCAATTTTTTTCGCCCCGGGCGGCACTTTGCCTCGCTACGCCACTGAGGATAACACCCCCCCCCCCAATCTGAGGCCGACACCCCCCAACAGCCTCCCCTCCCCCAATATGAGAGCCGGATGACCTTTTTATTTGCTTGTCAGGCTTTCTCTGCAAGGGACCCCCAGACTAGACCTATATACCAACACCACTTAAATTGATAATCCTAGAAATAACCCTGCGTGGGTGTTAACAGTCGTTATATAGGCATTTCTCCATAAAAGAAAGTTAGCATTATTTCACGCAACGGACCTTTACTTATATAGTAATTTCTCCATAAATCAAAGCCATCATTATTTCCGACGATATCATCATCATCGTCATCATTGTCGTCGTCGTCACCGCCATAATAATAATAATAATATTATTATTATTATTATTATTATTATTATTATTATTATTATTATTATTATTATTATTATTCTCTCGTGTTTATGTCTCGCGATGTGTTTGCAAAATGTCGCTGCATTCATTATTATGCAGCGGATTTCGAGTATAGACGTCAAGTAGAAGTAAGTAAGTAAAACGCATCATCTATAGATTCTATACTGTACATGTACCGTTGCGTTCATTACTGTATATTTAATAGAGTCCATGCAGGTCGTGTTATAATAAGAGTGATCCCAGTGTTTTATATACAGGCCTGTTAGCAGAGGAGATTTTCCTCTCCAAAACCTCAAAATTCACCCCCAAAAACCTTAGCACTTACACAAATTTTGCATTGAACTGTGTCTTTTCCCCTCCAACCATGTCGATTCCCCCTCGAAAGCCTCAATTTCCCTCTCTCCCCAAAGACCTGGAGTCTGGATAAAACACTGAGTGATCCTCAGGCATTTCTCTGTATACCCAGTCTTTACTCGAAGGAAGAAGAAGAGGTGGAGGAGGAGGAGGAGGAGGAGGAGGAGGAGGAGGAGGAGGAGGAGGAGGAGGGTGGAGGAGGAGGAGGAGGAGGAGGAGGAGGAGGAGGAGGGAGGAGGTGGAGGAGGAGATGGAGGAGGGGAGGGATCCAGGAGGAGGGGAGAGGAGGTGGAGGAGGAGGAGGAGGAGGAGGAGGAGGAGTGGAGGAGGTCGGATATTACTGGCGGCTGCGTGGTTTTCACTCGAGAAATAATTACGATCCATAATTTGTCTACGGAAGGACTCTGATACATACACTTAGCGTCGTCTTACTGCACGGTCCGCTTCTTGCATTATTGGGATTTCCTCTCCACTCTACCAGAGCCCCTCACCCCTCCACCCGCCCAATCGCACTCGGAGCACCGCTTGGCAGATTTAGACTTTAGTGGCCGCGCGGAGAATCTCGTCCGCGACTTCAGTGGCGGCTCTAGACTTTGTTATTGTCGGCATCTGGCGTGGCCCATGCAGCCTATGGCATCTATATATATACATATATTCCGTCAGTCAACGTTTTTCTTTTTCCAAGGCGTTACGTGTTATTTCTGCTTTTTTAATGATTCCCGCGTTTATCATTCGAAAGATGGAATTATATACGAACCCGCGGTTTTAGTGTTTTGTATATACACCAGCGCATACCAGAGATGTCCATGGGTTGGGTTTGGTGCATGGTGCGTTGGATCGACCTTCTAGTGATGCACCCCGTGAGTACCCAATTCTAGCAAAGTTTTCAAATTTCACTGCGAAATATTGGCATTTGCATCTTCCAGAGTGAGGAGGGGGAGGGGTAAGTGCCCCCTCTTGCCCTAATGTGCGGGCGCCCATGGGCAGCCCCCTACAAAGATCGTTATTATGAATTTCCGTTTTCGTATATATATATATATATATATATATATATATATATATATATATATATATATATATATAACCCTTAATTTAATTAGAAGGCACGATTTTACTGCAAGCGAAGAAGATATAGGGCCTACGGAACGTTTATTGTTTTTCATTATCCGAGATTTTCATCTGTCGAACCCCAACCGATGAAGATCTGTCGTACATGGGACGGGGGTCGAGGGGGTGGGGTAACAGAACCACGATAACGATGACTTTGTTAATTGATAATTCTCTCCCGATTGATTTCTGCTTCATTGTTTCTCGTGTGACGCTCAACCTCAAATCGATCGATTCCAGCGCCCAGTTGGAAAGATGTCTCTCGAGGGACACACGGCCCCTCGTATTTTCGCCTCTGGACGTCTTCTGCCCTTCTAAACCAAACCAAAGACCGGGGACGGTTAATTGGCGGGGGCAGGCTCTGGGATCGTGCCGAGCGACCGGCTGGACCGGGGATCGTTTCAAAGGAGCCGCATCGACGTTGAATCCATCGGTGGGAGGCGGCGATTGCTGCTTCCGCGCCGAGTCTGTCATTAACAGCGTGGAGACAAATGATCTTCCCTGGCCCGCAAGCAGGGGGCGTAGCCAGGAATTTGATTGGGGAGGGGGGTATAATGTGATTTGGGGGTATTAATCTGTAAAACTTTTAGAATCTTGAAAAGCACACTATAAACTTTAAGATAGACCGATTTTTTTTTTGGGGTGTATATATACCGATATACCCCCCCATCGCTACGCCCCTGCCCGCAAGCAGCGATTTTTGCCACGCGATGAAACTTCGAACAGAGATGATCACACCGCGGCACGAACTTGGATATGAAAGAGTGGCGGGGGAGGGGGGGCTAGCCTCCATGCCTTCCCCTTCTCTTTGGTTGCCTGTTTTAGAACTGGACGCCATACTGAGAGAACCACCGAACGATACGAGTCATGTTTCGCCGCTGGTTAATCATCCTCGTCGGCAGTTATGATGATCGATGAGACGAATGAAGTTAAATAAGATAGCTACCCCCACCCCCAATTTGTGAGGGAAATCTTTGAAAGTTTTACCACTGCGATTTTGCAAACTTTCGAAAAACATGTCCTATAGGAATGTTTCGTTTTGCTGAGATAAAATCATTGGATTTACTGACTAATTCGAGTTTCATCATCATCATCATCATCATCATCATCATCATCATCATCATCATCATCATCATCATCATCATCATCATCATCATCATCTTCATCATATCACCGTCTTCACCACCATCATCATCATCATCACCATCATCATCATCATAATCGTCGTCGTCGTTATTATCATCACCATCATCATCATATCATCAACATAATCGTCGTCGTCGTTATTATCATCACCATCATCATCATATCATCGTCATCATAATCGTCGTCGTCGTTATTATTATCATAACCATCATCTTCATCATATCATCATCATCATAATCGTCGTCGTCGTCGTCGTTATTATCATACATCGCATGGAAATGTAACTCTATGCGTTGATAGTTTTGCACTTTATACTTCTTTTGATCTGATTTTAGTTTTTTCTTCTATTTTTTTAATTCAGTTAATTTATTCTTGCAGGAGATCCTAAAGGCTGCTGGTCGAGCGGACAAGCCGCCAAAGGTCGCACCGGATGGCCGCAACAAGTCTGGGCTGCCGAACTGAAATAGGACCCCCCGCTCCTTGTAATATAGGCCTATATACTTGATTTAATTAGCGCCAATAAAAAGGCTTCTTATAATTCGAGACCAAAAAACTGCTGATGATCCTGACGACAACTTTACGCCAAAAGTGTAAAGTTCAATTATTCTCAACGCAGCGTTTTGTCAAGACTCGGGTTTAGCATGACGTCAGATCACGTGACTTTCGAGCAGTGGCGGCTCCACATGGGGACCCATGCAGGGGCCGTGCCCCCTATTGAATGCCTGGTCCCCTTGGCCCCCTGTTGGGACCCTATACGTCCTATACTACATACCTATCAACAAATGGTTGGTCCACCATGCATGCTTAGAAGTTGCCACCCCAGGCCCTCCACATGCCAAATCCTGGAGCCGCCACTGCTTTCGAGGTAACGGAGATATAACCCAGTGTTACTATATTATATATATATATATATATATATATATATATATATATATATATATATATCCCCTTCAGGAAATCATGGCTACGCCACTGCATGTCTGATATTACCGTATACTATACTGTCTCTATACTTTATTGGCATTGCATACTAGGACATATTGCGTATATATCGCTGACTTCAAAAAGTAATTAATTTCATTTTTTTAAAAAGAAAAACTACCGCAAACAGTTTCTTTTTCCAATAATTGCGCGAAGGTTTTGCGTCTACTGTGACTCTACTGAATGTATGACATGTACGATATTTTGAAATTAAAGTCGACGAGATATATCTCATATGTATATGTATATACTGTATATATTATACATATATACCAGAGATTTTTGCACGTAGGAGACAAAGTAGTCAATCTCTCGTCCATACATGCATATATATATATATTATATACATATATATTTACGTATATATATATATTTATATATTTATTATATACCCGGTGCTCTTTTTATAATTCTTATACATAGACCTCTATTTATAATTCTTCTACTCTCTCTCTCTCTCTCTCTCTCTCTCTCTCTCTCTCTCTCTCTCTCTCTCTCTCTCTCTCTATCTATCTCTATATATATAATGTATCTATATATGAAGTATAGGCATAAAATATATATATATATGTGTGTGTGTGTGTTTAGATTCGTGTTGTCTAAATTTTCAATACACAATTGCATACTCATGCATATGTCACTCACAGTATTTTTCTTGTTATTGCCTACTGACACTAAAAGAAGATACTACTACTACTATACTACTACTACTACTACTACTACTACTACTACTACTACTACTACTACTACTACTACTACTACTACTACTACTACTACTAATAATAATAATAATAATAATAATAATAATAATAATAATAATAATAATAATAATAATAATAATAGTAATAATAATATTATTAATGATTGGAACATTAAATTTTAAAAGAACATTATTACACCAAAAGCACTCTAACATGCACCCTAGCTGACTTCTCCCCGGCTTTGTCAATTTCAGAGTCTAGATTAAACACTGAACCCAACCAAACCCATGCCGGTAATAGGTTTACTTGACCCAACCCGGCCCACTGTAATACATCACAGTTTCTTACACCATGCCTTATTTTCTGACCCAATCCAACCCATCCCATCATTAATATGGAAAAGTCTGACCCAACCCATGGGTTAGCCCGACCCACGGACATCTCTGGACTCTGAATATGCATACAGTATAGCCTATAATTGCTTGTTATGGCTTGTGTCGTATGTGGCATAAATCATGCAATTTTCTTAGATGGCCCCATAATTGTGATTTGATTTGTTTTGGTCACGTGTCATCCCTCGTTAGTTGAACCATCACATAGAGGGCCTACAGTATATAGGTCTAAGGACAGTAATATGGAGGCATCATCTCATCATATACATGCAATGGTAGTACCGGGTAGGTCTATATAGCACAGGCCTGGTCTAGCAACTTATAACACGGCAAGATCTTGACACCGTATATGTAGGGTCTGTATTATAATATAGGAGGGAGTCGGATATTTTTATTTTCTGCATGCCAGTCCCCCTGCTGGAGTTATAAATTTGTAGGCGGGAGTGGCCTAAAGTTTACCACTGGCCTCAAGTTTTCAAAAGATGTGGGCCACAGATATATATACTTATAATATATACTTTTATAATTATATATATATATATATATATATTATATATAAGATTATATTTCTCCGATTATCTAGAACATCACTGCTGTACATCATAGATCATATAGATGTCACCACAAAACGATCACGTGGCTATATATATATATATATATATATATATATATATATATATATATATATATATATGCATACATACATACATAGGTCGCAAGACTTGTCCGTCGTTGCGTTGTTCATATCGAAAACTGCCTATATAGGCCTAAGTCTTATATTAGATCAAATTTTTATATACCGCATATATATATGTATATATATATATGGCTGGTGTGTTAATTGCCGTGTTTAAAACAATCGTCATATCATAGACATTAAACTGCGGTCTTGTCCTTGTCCTTGTCCTGTCCTTTGGCCTTGTTAGATTGATCACTGCACTATGCACTCGGAAAATTTGTGGACACCCGCGTAAAAAACAAGCAGAAAATGTCGCCGCACGGAAAATTTATTTATCCCTTCAAAAAGATACGAAAATTGTCATTGTATATAACACTGAAGATGTTCAATTGATCACCGCACATATTTCGTGTATCGCTACTCGTTTAAAAAGTTCCCGCTGTTAAGTGTTATTTCATTGGTCCCAGTTATTCGGGTCGTGCATTGGAAGGGAAAGTGTTATTTTATCCGCCAAGCGACAAACTCTACTGGAGACAGATCCCGCGGATATAACCTATGATTCGAGTATTAATCCGGACATTTGATATATCTTGTCCCATTAATTATCAATTAATTATATATGCGATAACGGATAATGTCTGCAGCAAACAGCTATGACACACACATACACACACAAACACACGCACACACCCACACAAACACAAGCAAACACGCTAATAAAAAAAACTAAATACGAGTGCGTTATTTTCAATTTCAATCTCGGCATTCAGTAACCATATTCAAACTTCAGTTTCACTTTCTCTATTCTAAGCATATTAGTATCCCCTGCACTCCACTGATTGCGGACGACCCCGACCCTGCAGTTTGGGTCGACAATTTTGAATTTTATACGTCCCACCCCAACTGGAGGCAGAAAAATCTAGGGGATGAACTGGTGGGGTACAACCCCCATGCACTGCTATATATATATATATATATATATATATATATATATATACTGTATACATATATACTTTATACATATATACTTTATACATATACAGTACATATACAGAGAGAGAGAGAGAGAGAGAGAGAGAGAGAGAGAGAGAGAGAGAGAGAGAGAGAAAGAGACGGAGAGAGAATTTGTTTGAATTATTTAATTGTAGCATTATAGAAAAGCCGTAACATTTGCGTAATCACGGGAGGGGGAGGGTAGGGGGTGACTCGGGTCCCTATATTCGTACTGGAACGGGTCGTGAGATTCGCCCAAAACCGGTGAGTAGCTAGGGTGTATGGTGGGTGGGGGGGGTAGTAGAGGAAATCGCACAAGACAACAGACTTTAAAGCGTTTGAGACGAAGACCTTTTTTGACCGGAAAGCGTCAAAGCGCCCCCCCCACCCCCAATCCCGAAAGCCTGGCTGCGCCACTGACATTTAAGCAAAAGCATCTTATATTAGGTTATTATGCCCGGCATTATCAGCCTATGTAAGTAAGTAAGATCACTTTGAGTTTAATGGTTCAACTTGGCGAATATATGCTGACAACTTGCATACAGGAGCAGTGCGCGCGCGCGTGACAGCTGAGCGTGCGCACGTGCAGCGTCCGAGACAAGGCCATGCTCGTCGCGTGCCCCTAGGACGCCTAAAATGTCCCCATAAATCATCGGGTTGGGTCGGGTTCCACCGTTTCTACAGCGATTTCGGGGTCCGCTAATGACTCAATTAATATTTTATGGCGTTTTAACGACCTATTTGGCTCGACGCAAAACAGTCGCGGAGCGATATAAAGTTTGCATAGGTCACTAGATTATATATATATATATAGTCAGGCAGATAAACGGACGGACAGACAGGCATAAACAGATAGATAGATAGATAGATAAATAGATAGATATTATTATTATTATTATTATTATTATTATTATTATTATTATTATTATTATTATTATTATTATTATTATTATTATTATTATTATTATTATAGGCTACAGCTATCCATCCATCCGGTGGGCTATATCTTCACTATATATCGCTCACTGTCTAGTAGAAAAGTAAGAAGTAAGTAAGTAAGTAGAAATGAAATTTCTATAGCGTTGCCCAAAGAACAAAAAAGACTTACTGACTTGCCTAAGACTCATAACTTATCTTAAAAGTCTTCTAAAATCTAGACCTCACTTATCTCTGGAAACAGGGGCATATTCCTGTCATCAGCTTTTGCGAGGGGTTTAGAAAAATTGTGTAAAGTACAGGCCCACCTACCCATAAATATGTTTAAACTCTATAGTGATGATCTTTTTCGCTTGTCAGACTTTTTAGAACGTTAGAGAAACAGTGAAGCAAAAACATTGGGGAGGGGGATAAATGTTACTATATACCCCCCCCACGGTCACTAATTATTGGGTATTGGGTAGTTGCCCCCACCCCCGTTATTTGCCCCTGTTTTTATCTAATTGTATATTTATTTATATATGTATATATTATCTGTCATTGGAATATGTATATATTATATATGTTTTATCTAATCCTCTGGTATTTGTACATGGGATCGAGGAGCGCATTGGGATAAAAAATTAGTGCCAGTTTCTTCTGTTTCAAGTAACCTTACAATAATTTTTAAACTGGGTGGGACAGATCAGATGATGTACCGGGAGACATCACTGACAGACAAGACAGACAGACCGTTTGCCAGCCTCGTTCCTGTAATATCAGCGGTTCCTAAAGACTATCAAACGCGGCAAGCGGAATTGTCAAGGTCAAAGTTCACGCCCCGTACTGGATTTCAGTTAAACCCTTAACTACACGGAACGGGTGCCGCGCTTTCGAACGAAGACAAATATGTCTGTCGAGCGCATAAAATGAATTTCGACGATTTTATTCGCCGGAATGATTTTCCTTCCGATGTTTCCCCTTAATCCCTTTGTCTCAGAAACTCATTAATCATATCTGAATGGTAACGTCGGCGGATGCCTCGGACAGACAGACAGACAGACAGACAGACAGACAGACAGACAGACAGACAGACAGACAGACAGACAGACAGACACAGACAGGCAGACAGACAGACAGACACAGACAGGCAGACAGACACAGACAGACAGATAATTTCCACACGTAGAATGACAAAGATAGACAAACCGATACGGAGCTGACGGAGAGGAGAGAGAGAGAGAGAGAGAGAGAGAGAGAGAGAGAGAGAGAGAGAGAAGAGAGAGAATTGATATTAATACAGGTAGTCGAAATAGGTGCCGCAAAGTCTTTAGAGTGGCCGGGGGAGGGGTGAGTGCATGGAGGGGGGGGGGGGAGGGTGGGGTGGTGGAGGCGAAGACGGATCAGACGATGAAATTGACGACGAAAGGGTCGGCGCTCCATCTCATTCCTCTTCCCTCTTTCCATCCATCCGCGAAAAACGGAGCGTCTGGCGTTTGGCGGCTTCACCAAGTGCCTCGATTCGCAGACGGCTCCTGGAGGAGGAGGAGGAGGAGGAGGAGGAGGAGGAGGAGGAGGAGGAGGAGGAAGCAGGAGTCGACGACGAAAGCCCCCGGGTCGGAGGGGCTAGCTCTCAGGCTCGGCTCACGAAGAGAAATGCGCGTCAGCGGTGGCGAAAACGGGTAAGCCGATAACTGCTGAACATCTAGTAAGCATTTATCTCTTTTGTAAAAGAAAAATCATTTCCTCCACGGTCGTTATGTCCCGACCGTGATGACCCCTTGGATAAAATGACCCTCCCCCCGCCTGGCAATTTCAAATTTGGGCTATATAAACGACTGAGAATAAGCAGCCACTGTGGTGTCGCTCTTGAAGGCGCTATATAACTTCACGAGACTTACTCGTTTACTTACTTACTTGTCTATACTTAACCCCTTAACCGTGTATTTAACTGTAACTCAATGCAAAATGGACGGATATATCCGGGATCCCCAGTTAAGGGGTTAATATGACGATGGTGGAATAGAAATAAGAAATGACCGTAGTAATTATAGCGGTGTTTTAGCGGCTAAAAATATTAATGATAAAATATCAAACCCTGATAATCACATACCTTTAAGCTTACAGCACAATCTGGATCTTGCAATGGTCTTGACGTTTTAGGAGTTGGTCTTGAAGAGAAAACATATACCATATACGAACTACACTGTACTCATGGGGGAAAAGTCATATCGACTTCCCCTATCTTCAATTCCCCAAACGCCCCAGTCCACAGTCCACAGTTCCAAATAGCTATAGACTATAGCCAACGTATGCGTTACTTGATTGTTCAACCTGTTTCAAACGGTCGTCTCTTGTCGGTAAGTAAGTAAAATCTTGTGGATTTATATAGCGCCGGTATTGTATTAGCTGTTCGTTCCTATCCGCTTAATCTACCGTTCGAATAGCCATATAGCCGAGGTGCAATGGTCGGCAAGGCAAAGTCATTTCCAGAGATCGATCAGTGTGGGCGGGGGTCTTATTTTGTTGTTGGAGGGGGATCCTACCTACAGAAAAAAACAAGTATTCAACCGTGAAGATAAAAGGTCAAGATTTATAGAGAGAAGTGGCGACCCTGAAGTATGGAACCTGTCTTTGGACAGAACATCTGAAGAAGGAGGAGGAGAAGAAGAAGAAGAAGAAGAAGAAGAAGAAGAAGAAGAAGAAGAAGAAGAAGAAATAGAAGAAATAGAAGCAGATCTTATACCCACACCAAACTGTTGACAGCCAGTGGGGGGGCATCCACCTCAGGCACCACCACCCCAACTGTTGTAACTTGTAGGTGGTCGGGTGTAGGAAATCACTGTTACAATAGTCAAGGCGAGTGGTTTCCACTACAGGAGATGTCACCCTGCACGCGAAAACTGTAATGCCATTTTCCAACTATGCTCGAAACGCGGAAGATCATCTTCCATCCCTTCCCAATAATAAACTACTCGCCACCCCATTGCACACACCCTCTGCCCATGTTTTAGCAGCGACAACGCAGCGAGGGAACCAGTCTTCCGCGTCTATATTCAACCAGAGAACCAGCGTATAACCGATAAATAACAGGGCGCCCCATAGCAAAGACGGAAAAATTACGTTACATTGACCGAAGCGTTTATCGCCACGCTGTGATATATAGCGCTGTATACCAAAACAACCAAGCATCTCATATACACATACATATACAATACACTGTGTCCGCAAAAAGGGAACCCTTTGATAATTATTATGAAGACCAATGTCTATTAGTTATAATTTTTCAGATCTCGTTTCAATTCTATTAAAAATTAAATTTAATATAATTTTCACATGAAAAATTTTGTTTGTTTGTACAACACACTTAATGACGTAGAAAATTACGTCAGCCATTAAAACTGTAATCTTTGAGACAGCTGACCGCAAAAGTTACAAAACCGCTCAAACAAGTAAGTAAGTAAGTAAGTAAAATCTCGTAAACTTATACAGCGCCCCGGAAAGCAGTACAGCAGTAGCTGCTTATTCTTATGCGCTTAATCTTTCTTGAAATAGCTATAGGCAAGGTGGTTTGTCGGCAGTAGACAGATTCTAATGAAATTTTGCGTTAATGACTCAAATAGATGTCTCTTCGTGTGTCAAAGATTTTGTCTAAATCGGTGCAGATTCGATGTAGTTATTGCGATGTGTGTTTAGGAGGCGGTACCCTTTTTTTCCGGGCACACCGTGTACATGCGCGGTGCAGATTTTATTCGTTGTTAGGCGTACCCAATTGTGTTGTCGGACTTCGGCTCCAGAGATTCTGTCGTTTGGCTGGGTCGGAAAGAGCTGTTGATGGACTAATGGGGGGGCTTTGACATCGTCTGGGGAGGAGAGGGATGGATGGGGCATTGGGGTTGGGGAGATCCCAGAGACAACCGGTCAACGCGAGCGATAACGGCGGCGGCGGCGGCGGCGGGGCGGGGTGTGGTTTGGTTTGGGTGGGGATGGGGTGGGGTGGGGAGGGGTGGGCGTTGTCTTGGACGGTCTTATCTACTCGTGGGGAGTCGGTGACAAATGTAACTGTATAAGACATTATTAGAAATGTTCTAATCCGGCGAACGCGTCGGCGAAGCCAGCGGGGGTGGACGGGGCGGAATGCCCCCCCCCAATTCGGAACGTGGTGAATTTATGCAAGACCGAAGAAAGCGCTTGGTTTTTATTGTGGCGTTTTTTACTCACTAGCACTTTCTCCTCCTCCTCCTCCTCCTCTCCGAGATAAATAAGACTTGAGGTGTCGCTTACAATCGCTATGATATCTGTTTTGCTGCTGAAAAATTGAACGCAAAATTCGAAATTATATATTATTGAATAGAAAACCTGCGTGATGTAATTTATGGACGGCGCTTGAAAGGGGATCCGATATTTGTGAGGTGATTTTAAAGGGGTAGGGGTCCGAGACATCAAGTCTTATAATAATTTTCGAATAGAGTAGAAGTTCTTAGTCCAATAATTAGTTAAAGGATAAAATTAATGAGTTAATATATATAAATGATAGATTATAGAAACAAGATTAGAGACGCACAGATGACATAAAAAAGATGTCGGAAAACAAAAATCTGAACTTAGAAGACGCAACACACATGACAGGAGACAGAAAGACCTGGAGTCACTTTGTTTTAACCACTCAACTGTGTATTTAACTGTAACTCAATGTAAAATGGACAGATATATCCGAGATCCCCAGTTAAGGGGTTAAACTCAACGTCATCATAGAAGATAAAAGGTAAAGAAGAAGATATAGCCCAATATACGTTATAACCGACCCTGTTACAACGACACACACACACACAAACGCAGTCTTTTCAAACAGAAACTTCCATCTTGTATATCGAAAGAAGGGAGTTCGTTTACGAAAGAACGAGGAACAAGACGCTGCCTCGTTTTCGAGAAGAAAGGGCAGACGACGGCGAGGTTGAAAGACAACTTTTAAGGATAGGGCAAGGAAGGACAGGCGAAAGAGGAAAGAAGAAGGAAGAAAAGGAAGGAAGGAAGAAAGGATGTCTGTGTATAACTTATGGGAGCAGAGATGCCGACAGGGGATGCGGTTTATAGAACGAGACAACTGATGCGGAGACCAGATGCCCAAGCTCAGCAGCCGTAAAGATAAACATTCATCTCGGTTCGTAATCAATTTATTGGAAGACCAATTTAGATAACCGTATCGAACTGGGGGAAGAGCAAGGGAGCGACAGACAGACAGACAGACAGACAGACAGATAGACAGAGAAAAAGAGAGAGAATGATATATATATATATATATATATATATATATATAGATATATATATATATAGAGAGAGAGAGAGAGAGAGAGAGAGAGAGAGAGAGAGAGACAGAGACAGAGACAGAGACAGAGACAGAGAGACAGACAGAGATAGACAGACAGACAGACAGACAGACAGACAGAGAGAGAGACAGAGAGAGAGAGAGGCAGACAGACAGACAGACAGACACACAGAGAGAGAAACCTGTAGAGAAACCGGACAGCATAGAGATGTCGTGAATTTAGCATAGATTGGAAACTCTGGAAACTCGATGATTGAGTCTCTTAGCAATGCATGCCCTGGCCTCACGACATCTCTATGCTGTCCGGTGCGACTTTCACACGAAGCACTAGTGGGTCAGCGGGTCGAGGGAAGGAAAATCTTTATCATCACCACCATCATCACCACCATCATCATCATATAAGGTTGCTTTCTCTTAGCTCATTAGCGGGACAATAGATGGACACGAAACTACTATATTAGTAGGTTACCTATACGATGGCCTACCATGCATCGGTGTTAGATGCGATCTTGTTCCCGCTTCTTTCTCTTCTAAAGTTTCATAAGCAAAGCATTTGCTGCTCGGCTTTACCCAAATGGCTTTGTCTGTAACGACTCTCTCTCTCTCTCTCTCTCTCTCTCTCTCTCTCTCTCTCTCTCTCTCTCTCTCTCTCTCTCTCTATATATATATATATATATATATATATATATATATATATGCCTATGTATATTATATAAGATAAACAGACTAAATCAAACAACGAATAGAAACATTGAAACACAGATGTAAGAAAGAACAACAAAGACCAAATATTGTCATATATTGTATTTGTCCAGTATCAGACTTCAATGTGAAAAGTGTTTAGCGATAACCAGTACATGCAGAGGTACTAACCAGGGCGTAGCGACGAGGGGGGTATATCGGTATATATGCCCCCTCCAAAAAAATCAGGCAAGCTTAAAGTTTTTAACGTGCTTTTAAAGATTTTAAATGTTTTTTAAAGATTTATACCCCACCCCGTCCCAAATCACATTATACCCCGAAATCAAATTCCTGGCTACACCCCTGGTACTAACTTCTCAGTGCTCCAACCCCGCCCCCAAGAACCCTCAAAATATATTTTCTAGAAGAACATTGTTTTTGATCACGAAACAATGGGCGACCATTATTAAATTTAGCGTCGCTCTGAATGACACCTACAAATAATACACATTTTTCACAGGTAAATAAGTAAGTAAATAAGAAATACAATGTTCTTGCTTCGAAGCAAACTTAGTAACCGAATGGGTTGATGTTAAAACAGGTAATTACGGTTCGTACAGAGAAACTCCAGATCTCACCAGGTAATACGAGGACACCTAGCGACTGGTTTCATTGATAAATAAGCATCGACGTAGCGACGGAGGGGGTGGGGGTTAGGGGTTGAAAGAGGACAAAGACGGATCACTATTCTGTCTGGAACAGGTCACAAGATTTGCCCAAAACCGTTAAGACTTTTTGGGGGGGTGGGGGAGGGGGGGGGGTGAAGTAGGTTGCATGAAAGAAGAGAATACGAGAATGTACGAAGACTTTTCCATGACGGTCACGGATTTTCTTGTCGATGTGTCCCCCTATTCTGAAATCCTGGCAACGCCATTGATTCAGTCCGACAAATATCCAAGCCTGTTACAGCCGTGACAGTCTAGTAAAATATCCCGTATTTGATCATCTGACGCTGGCACTGAAGCAGCTTCTTTTTCAGCATTGTATATTCAGCTGCGGTATAATTTCTACGTCCATTTTCCTGCATGGAAAAACCATTCAGACAGCAGTCTCGTATATCAAAATCTATATCGTTCATTATATATGCCTACTGCAGAGCCTAAAATGTGCAGTGATAAAATGAAAATGTGCAGTGGTAACATGCAATTTTTTTCTCTGCTTTGTGCAGTGATAAATTTTCCGCACGACCTTTTTTTGCTTGCTTTTTTGCGCGGTTGTCCACAAAGTTTCTGAGTTTAGTGCAGTGATAATTTTAAAAAACAGACCCTGATTTACTAGACCTTTATTACTTTATTACTAGGCCTATATTAGGCCTATTTACGTGGCTGTTAGATGCCAACGACCACAATGATATATAAGGGAGACGATTAATAAAGAGCCCTGACAATGCTAGTTATGAAAAAAATTGGCAGAATTCTTCGGGGCTTACCTTTTTATTTTCGGTCGGCGTCTGAGCGAAACTTTTGACGGAACGCGAGAAAACGGAACAGGAGTACCTAAGTTGAAATTCAATCGAAAATGTCTCAAGAAACAAACCTGAAAGGTGCAAATTTCAGTTTTCAATTCGCCAAATACTCTTCTTCAGGGATATTTTACACACCCCTAACACCCCCAAACACCCACCACCATTTGAGGTCGACAAAAAAAAATTGGTAATGTGACAATGGTATGCATACAAAATGCATACTAATTAGCTCCGGACATCCCCCAATTTGAGGTCAATACCCCCAAATTCACAATCCTAGAAATATCCCTGCTATTCTTCTAACATCTAAACAGCCTGCCTTTGCTGTCGACTTGAGCGGTCTCAACGATAGATCAATAAGCGCCTAAGAATAAGCAGCTATACTCTTGCACTACTACCCCACGGCGCTAAACAAATCCACGAGATTTTACATACTTACTTATCAAGAATACGCAGCTACCAAAGGCGCATGTTTCTATTAGGTCGCCAGGCTTAAACCCTTCTCCAACACCCACCTTTTTGACATACTAAGCTAGCGAAGGGGAAATTTATACGGGCTGACTCCCAATTTTCGACCAAGATCACGACTATCACAGCTATTATACTAGGCCTCCTACTACTACTCTCCAAGGCGCTATATGAAATCACGAGATTTTACGTACTTGCTTACTACTCCGAAAGCGCGATGCTAATTTACGGGGTTTTGATTACTCATCTGCACGATAATAGCATAAGACCAGAGGCGTAGCCAGGAACGTGATTGGGGGATAAATTTGGGGATTATGTATTGTTATATTGTAATATAAATAATATATTTATATTATATTTATTATATGTATTATATATATATATATGTTTTATATATACTGTATTATATATATACTGATTTTTTGGGAATAGGCCTATATACCCCTCCTACGTCGCTATGCCCCTGGGCATCATTGGTGCGAACCTGTTTCGACGCTATCGGCAAACGAAGATTGGGTGAACTCTCTCGCAGATCCCAGAATGCGAAGACCTTCATTTCTGGGAGACTGGAAAGCCATCGATCCAAACGGCTCCTGGAGCTCTGTGCTTGGGTCCGCACGCTTCCGAAATACAACTTTGGTTCCGGGTACTAAGCCGAAGTTTTGCTGGACAAAATACGCATAATAATAATAATAAACAAATAATAATAACAACAACAACAACAACAACAATAATAATAATAGTGATAGTAGTAGTAGTAGCAGCAGAAGCAGCAGCAGTAGTAGTAGTGGTTGTGGTGGTAGTAGTAGTAGTAGTAGTAGCAGCCGACAATGCCGAGAATACGCTATAAGCGAGCACGTTATAGCGAAGTTCTACTGTAGTTTCGCTTACGTCGACGCAAAGTCTGCGCAGCCTGGTGCAGTCTTTGTTGGCGTGGGTGACTGTTGTGACAGCCGTGTGCCACCCCCGAATTCGTTCCTCCAGGTCGGCCAGAGCCTCTTCGCTCGTCTCCGCGTCCGCAAAATCCGTATCCGGACACGAACGGTGACACGAATCCGTGATTCCACCCACCCCGCATGTCGCCGGTCTTTCTCTGCCGTCGTTCGGACGCGAAGTGGGGCTCCCCAGAAAGCAGCCCTTCGCTGCTACGACTCCCTGCTGCTTGGCCGAGCCCTGTTTCCTCTCCCTTCTCCGCCTCTCCTCTTCCCTCGTCCTGTTCCGGTGGAAGACGGTGCCAGGACCGTACTTGTCGATGACGGCGCCGCGTGGAAACAGGAAGTGATGCGGACTGCTGCTCCTCGCACGTGCTTCCGGTCTGGAACAGTGTTCGAGAATTCAGCGAGTCCGACTTTAATAAAATTACTCGTCAATTTTACGTTTGATATAAAATTCAGTATAGGGGCATCCAGTGTTTACCAACAAAGTCCGGTTGCTTTTTATGGTAATTTTATGGTAAACTTCACTTCCTGTTTTAGAATTAATAAAATTTACTGGTCATTAATTTTTTTCTTCAAATTAACGAAATTCGAATTCCTGAGCACTGACCTCAAAAAGAAAAGCGTCTGTTGCTGCAGCAGCTGCTGCTGTTTAGTTATCCCTTGCTTCGACTTTCCTTCCAGCTTCCACAGGATGGTTCTGAGCAGCGGAAGTTCGTCGGGTTGGAAGCGAGACAGGCGAGAGACCAGTTTCAGGTGAGCGTTGCCGCGCAAAAGTTCCACGGTTTTCGGGTTTCGACGCGCCACCAGGCGGTCATAATTCTGAGCATTGAGGGAATACACCTCACAGTCCTGAATACAGGTGACGCTGTAGACGTAAGACTTCAACTCCAGGACAAATTCGACGTCGCCTGAACATGGATACGGACAACATAAACAGGGCCGTCATTGTTGTCCCAGGGGGGGGGCAAGACTTTCGACTGTAAGGCAGGCAGTATTTTTTAAAATACCTATGCAGTAGGCGTCATGCAAATCGGTTTTTGTCCACAGTACATGCTACATACGGATCTACATAGTACATACCAGTGATTGTAATAAAATTATAAAAACAATTGAGAACATAACAATGATTTTAAAAACACAAAAATTCGCGAAAATGTTTATCCCCTGAAAATCAGGGGGACAACGCCCCCTGCACCCCCAATGACGTCTTTCTTCTCTGTCATACCCAGTATTTCGTTAACTGCTACAACACTGATTTCCATTCGTCTCTTGTGACTGATTTTTCTTCTCTGATCGGCAAAAGATGATGACGACGACGACGACGACGATGTCCAAACGCCGTAATCTGTCCTCGATCTTTCCAGTCTCTGAATTCTGAGCTCATTTTCAAACCAATGAAATCGTCAGAACGTTCAGTCGAATAAGAGGAGAAAAGAAAAAAGAATATTTTGCGATTTTGTTGAAATAAAAGGTTCCATTTACACAAAAATAACTAAGAAACAAAATGTTGTTGTTGTTGATGATGATGATGATGATGATGATGATGATGATGGCGATAATGATGATGATGATGATGATGATGATGATGATGATGACGACGACGATACAATTGGAGTTGTTGATAATGATGGAGATGTCTGTGGTCATTATGGTGTTGACGATAATAATAATAATAGTAGTAATAATAATAATATTATTATTTTTTATCTCGACAATTTCTATAGCGCTATAACATAGCTTGATGCCAAAGCAAGAGCAATTTACATAAATAACTTATTATAATAAGTATAATCAATAATTATAATTATAATTATAATTATTGTGTTTATACGTTCTGTCTTCGTAGATTGACCTTTGGTCTGGAGACGTTTGACCTTGACCTTCGTTTAATAAGAACTGAGGAAATTGTAAGCGGTGGAGGTTCGGATCGACCGTGACCTTGCCATGACCTCTGGAATCAAAAGCATTCGCGGATCAGTGAGCAAAGGTCTTCTGCTTCTTCTTCGTTAACCCTTTACCCGTTCATTTATTTGTAACGTAATGTATAAATGGACAAGTATTCTCGGCGCAAACGGGTAAAGGGTTAAACAGACTCGTTCGACGTGAAAATGACACTTCACGAAATATAAAGCAGTGCAATCTCATAGTCACTTCACTTAACCCCTTAACCGTGTATTTAACTGTAACTCAATGTGAAATGGACGGATATATCCGGGATCCCCAGTTAAGGGGTTAACCGTGTTCACTGCTCGATCATCACCAATGACAGGCTGCAGAGTTGCTTATCAGGGGCGGCGCAGCGAGGGGGGCATATCGGTATATATACACCCCCAAAAAAAGACTACCTTAAAAATTTCAATGTGTATTTTTAAGATTTTCAAAGTCTTTGTCTCTTTGTCTCTCTTCTCTTTCTCTGTTTGTCTGTCTCTCTGTCTCTCTGTTTCTGTCTCTCTCTGTCTCTCTCTGTCTCTCTCTCTCTCTCTCTCTCTCTATTTCCCTGTCTCTGTCTGTCTTTCTGTCTTTCTCTTTATTTCTCTCTCTCTCTCTCTGTATTTCCCGCTGTTTCTCTCTTTCTGTCTCTCTGTTCTCTCTTTGTCTCTCTCTGTCTCTCTCTTACTCTGTCCGTGTGTCTGTCTGCCTGTCTCTCGTCTTACTTGACGAGGAAGTACATGGCGTTCGATTTGTCTCCCTGCTTGACGATGTTCTGGTCGAAGCGTCTCTTCTCGCGTCGGACGCTCATCGCCAGCTGGCGCCGGTGCTTCGTCGCCCAGCCGCGAAACATCGGGTGCTCGCGCGAGAAGCGCGTCCTGGCGGCGAAGTCGGCCGCCTGGGCGGCGCACAGCGACCGGTTGAAGAGCTCCCGGTTGACGACCAACAGGTCCGTCGTCTCGTCGGCGACGATCGACGCGTTGCGAATGCAGTTGTCGTTGATCAGAGCCAGTTCGCCGAACGCCTTGCCGCCCTCTTCAAAGAAATCCACCGCCACCGCCCAATTAATCACAGGGAGTTTTTCTTTCCTATAATAGGATTTCAGTGTGGCGGTTCCAGGATTTCTTGGTGGGGGGTGGAGGGGGAAGGGAGGGGTTGGAGGTGGGGGAATGAATTTATAGGAAGTTAGTGTGGTGGGGATGAAAAGAGAAGGGGAATAAATCAATCAACTTTGCCGAAAAAGGCTGACAAAAGGGAATTTTCCCCATAATTGGAAAATTCCTCTCTAATTGGAAAATTTGGCTGTTATCTATCATGCAGATATTATTTTGAAATCTAGTTACCTCACCTGTTCGCTGATTCATTCGCTACTCAACCACTCTAAACCTCGTCATTATTATTAGTGTTGAAATACCTTCTTTCATCTGAACACCTGCAAATATTGATGCGCCCCCATATTCTGGAATCCTGGCCACGCCACTGTGCCGCTAGCTTACTAATACACTCGCCAAACTGTCGTAAAAATTCTGTTCATCGTGTCGAACATAAAAACGTTCGCAAAATCAACCGAGGTCGTTCGGGTCATTTGAAAAAAATTACTGTTTTCCAGTTTCTTTCTTACTGTACAGCGCCAGTGCGAATCTTGTCGGAATTAGGAACAAGATGGATGATGCTATATTAACGCATTAGAAAAACACAGAATTCAGTATATATTATCTAAGATAGTAGCGACATCGTATATTATGGGCGTTGAGTGATACCTAGGCTGTTGAGTTCTTGACCGAACTGTTTCCTATCGAGGACGCCTAATTCGGTGAATTTGAGCGGCGGGAGTTCCTCGGTCGGCTTATCTTCGTCCTTGTCAGAGATGTCGGTGTTGACGTAGACTGACACCTGACCTCGAAGTATGATGTAGAAACTGCGACAATCATATTATAATATGGCAAGAATTATTATTATTATTATTATTATTATTATTATTATTATTATTATTATTATTTATTATTATTATTATTATTATTACTACTACTACTACTATTATTACTACTACTACTACTACTACTACTACTACTACTACTACTACTACTACTACTACTACTACTACTACTACTACTACTACTACTACTACACCACTACTACTACCACCACCACCAGCACCACCACCACTGCACCAGCACCACCACCACCACCACCACCACCACCACCACCACCACCACTGCACCACCACCACCACCACCACCACCACCACTACCACTACCACTGCACTACTACCACCACCACTACCACTACTACCACTACTACTACACCTACTACTACTACCACTACTACTACCACTAC
>CM030868.1:3586530-3596530 GCA_018105865.1 Metaphire vulgaris | reverse complement strand
AAGCAAATACCCGAGTCTGTCGTGGGGTCTGCGTTGGTGTGTTAATAAGTCCGTGCTGTCGTTAACGGCAGATTTTGACGCTTTTCTGTTTACCGATGCATAGCGTATAATTCTATAATCAGCAAGGGGCAAAGCGATTTGTCATGCGATTTTCATTTCGCCTGTAATGTAATGCAATATAACTGAATGTTTGTATAGCGCCTCTTCTGAAGGCTCACGCAGAAGAGCCTGTAGGCCCTATATTAAGGTGGCCCAAAAAGACAAAGTATGAGATAGAGACCAGGGTACCATTTAAACCTTTTACCAACTGTAGTAAAAAATTTCAGGATCTTATTTTATCTAGAAGGGAGTGCTCAATGAACAAGTTTGACCATTGTACAGATTTCATAAATATTCTGTTACAATTGCCTGCTTACTGATTTAGACATTATGCAGTAAATGGATGAAGGTGTGTAATATTCCATGTTCAGGAAACATGTTTGACTGTTGTCAGCAATACATTTACAAAGTGCAATCATTATATCGACGTCTATAATAATAAAATTGTTGCAGTTTTACAGAAACAGTATCTAATAGTACATAATGTGCCTACAATCAATGGCTTCAACCCACTGTTGTGAAATGATATTTCTTATTGGTACCAGGAACTTGGATCCACTAGTGAAACTACATCAGCTTCCAACCCTGAGACAAGTGCTATAGCGTTCCATTACCGTCTAAAAGAAGTCAAGTCTGTGTGTGCTTAATGCTAGTCACTTTACAGTTGATGAGCTTTTAGCAGTTTAGTCCAAAGCCTCTGTTCCAGTTACATTCAAGAAGCATGCTGTGGAAAACTAGAACAATACCACACTGCGTGGCAAGTTGGCAACTGTTGAAAAAGAATATGGTATGCCACTCTTTTGATATACAGCAAAAACAAGAACTGGAATTCACAAGACAAACAGACTCACTCTTTGATATTGCCCACGCTGATGCACTGACAGAAATCCGACTTGACGAAGACCATAAATTCCTCATTGATAAACGGGCTGATCGAAAGTTGTTCATTTATACTGAAGACAAGAAATTTACCCAAATGCATGAGCAAAGAGAAAGGAGAAAACTGAAATTAGAAGCACGGAGGGAAAACCTGCAGCCTGCATCAACTGCTGCCACTGTTTGCTGCATGACTGACACTGACATTGCTGAAACTTCTGACACTGGCATTTCAGACGATTTCACATCAACTCCGGCCAAAAGAGAAAGAAAACAAAGTGAAGTCAGTGTTAATCATCAGCAGTGCTGTTCAGTACGAACGCCACAGGTGCAAGGTGCATAGCAGATCTATTGTATGCTACAAAAATTATTCTCTTCTGAGACCAGAGACATATTTAAGCTCACCAAGGCAGAAAAATTGGCCTGAAAGATTTGTTCTCTTTGGTGTCCTTTTCTATACCAAAGTCATGGATTTCAGCTCCAACTGAGGCCCAGGATCAGATCTGCAGCTTTGAGTTGATCTTGGAAAATTTGAACTAATTGATCCACAGATTGATAAGGCTGCAAAGTCTGTTCTCAAATGGCCTCTGTTTTGCCTTCCTATCTGAATAAGTTGCAGTTGATGGCAAGGAAAAGCTGGTGTGCGATATGAGCAAGGAGCCCGGAGAGCGGAAAGTATGAAGTGATCCAGCCATTCTGAATGAAAGAGCTGTCCTTGGAGACTTCACTACAACTCGGACATCATACCAGATATCAGCAGAGAACTTAACAGCTGTCGAAGAAGCATTTATCATAGTTGCAAATAAAATGTGATTAGTGCAATGCGTCTTCCATTCTCCAGCTGTATAACAATGAATGCACTCTATTTTGTGATGCCATTCATTTGCAAATACCACCTGGACACATTTTTAGACCCAGTAAAATTTGAGGGAATAATAATATGGGAAATCTGTTTGCACGGAAAGAAAATATAGCTACTGGACAGTTTCAGAAAAAAAGTTACAACCCTGAAATAAAGAGAAAGGTTCCCTTTGGAGAGCTAAACATTGAATATCAGGAAAGGTGCAAAGTGTTTCTTCAATTTTTGTGACACTGCAGGAAGTACAGTTTTGTCAATAGACAAAAGTTCTTCTCTTGTTTTATACAATACTACTAGTAGTGAATAGGTCCAGAAAGTTTCAGCCTCATAGCTTTGATATTTCTGAAGTTATAGAGCTCTGAATTTGTTAGAAATTTAAGTGGCTGTCGCGAAACGCCAAAAAACGGCCGACCCTAGGTACTATGAACGATGATTATCTTAAAAACTACTCAAGATAGCAGGCTAAAATTTTGCAGATTTTCATATGTATGTTTGAGGATCATTTGTGTTAAATTTCATAATTATTTGAGAAGGTCGATCTGCAGTCATCTGTTGAATTGTCACAGAATGACTCAAAACGGAACATTTTTTGAATCTTTGTGGTCATTGAGCACTGCCTTCCAGTTGGAATGAACAGCTGAAATTGCATCAGAATACTACAATTACCTAATGGAACAAAAGTAGAGGGTACCCAGATCTTTAGCTTTAACTTTGTTTTTCCCCATGCAACTGTGAACCACCCTACCCTATATAGTGTGTAGTATGCCGCCTTGGCATTACATCTCGATAGTTCGATGGTATTGTACATTTAGATTTTAGACCTATTGGTGTTGTTATTTGAAACAATAACTTATGGTGGAATTTTCTATTGTGAATAATAAAATGTTCGACCCACATTAGGGTCTGGCAGCCAATAATAATTTTTTTATTTTAAAACACTTATGGATTCGGTCCAGACCAGTGGTAGCCGAGCCACTCACCCCAGGAAAATCAACCACTGCGCATTTTTAATAAAGGGTAATTTTAAAATAAATATCTATTCCAAATTGCACAAGACTCGATAGACACATTCAATGAAGCGTTGAAACGAATAATAATAATAATAATAATAATAATAATAATGTGATTTAAAGTGGCTTAGGAGGCTAAGTAAGCCTGTGTGAAAACCACTGTAGTAACTCTCCACATTCAATAACCTATAGTTTCTCTTATGATGATTGCAACATTTTCGCAAAATATTTTTTGAAAGTTTAAAGCAATATTTCACAGTCTCTATGCCTTGTTAAAAAGTAGTGACATTGAAGAATATAGAGCTACATCTAGTGACTAACCAGTTATATTTCTAGGATTGTGAATTTGGAGGGTGTCGACCTCAAATTGGGGAAGGGTGTCCGAAGCTAATTAGTATGCATTTTGTATGCATACCATTGTCACATTACCAAATTTGGAGGGGTGTCGACCTCAAATTGGGGGTGTTGGGGGTGGTGTTGGGGGTGGGGTGTTAGGGTTGTGTGAAAATATACCTGCGACTAACCTTAGGCTTAAACGAAGATTAAACAATTCTCCTAAAGTATTCTGACAGTTTCGAGTTATATTCAAAGTTTCCATAGCTAAAAAGTTACGACATTGAAGAAAATACAGTAGTCAAGTTTATCAATCGATTTTAAGGTCAAACGATGATTATGTGTTCTACTGAACATGGAGATCGCATCAGATAGTAGCCGCGATCAGAAAATCTTGACCATCTTCTTGATTCTGCCTCTAAAATCTCTCCGTTATCCAGAAGCTGCTGCGCGATCTCCCTGGGACCGACGACGCCCCAGCCGTACCTCTGCACGATCCAGTCCAACAGTTCGTAGCCGCGAAATGGGAGCCACGCAGGGCCGCAGGAACAGGGGGCATGCCGGAGGAGGAGGAGGCAAGCGGGGCAGCGTGGGGGCCCGCAGGGCGACGACGGCAGAAGGCCGCCGCGACGAGGACGGATCTCTCCGATGGGCGGTTGACGGTGCTGGCGACCACGGGGAATGTACGGAGGAGATGAAGAATTTGCGCAGAAGGAAGAATGGCAGTAGACAAGGCACGCGTTTCTTGATGGAGGAGGAGGAGGAGGGAGGAGGCAGTCCGTGCTCTTCTTTGACTTGAATTTCCGATTGGGGACCGATACATCTCTCGATATATCGGCACTCGATACGTCGCTACTCGGTATATCTGTATTCGATCTATCGGTACACGATACATCGGTACTCGATTCATCGGTACTCGATCTATCGGTAGTACCAGACGTGTTGATGCTCGATTTATCTGCGCACGATTTGCGAGTACTCGGAACGTCAGCGCCAGATTCTTTGACAGTCGGTACATCGGTACTCGATACATCGGTACTCGATATACCGCTCGATGCGGTGGTACTGTCGTCTGCTCCACCGAGCAGCATGTGCAGGATCCCGCCCTTCTTGACCTCGTTCATTACGAGGCGTATCGCGTCGCCGTTACGGAGCGACGACAACCTGTTACCGTTCACTTCCAACAGCCTGTCTCCGGCTGCAATGGTTCCGCTGGCGTAGACTACTGTCTGCGATGGACTCACGCGCCCGACGAATATTCCGGAAACTCTGTCGGAGCCCTGCTGACTAACGAGACTCATTCCGAGACCTCTGGTACGGCTATTATCGGCTCGATTTAAGTCGAAGACGATAAGTTTTTTCGTCGGGGGAAGCGGAAGACGATGTTTGCACTTCGCGTAGCACGTCTGAGCAGACAGGCGCGACGGACAAGGCGTGCGTTGACTGCTCGCACGAGAAACTGTCCTCCTTTCGCCTGCGTCAGAACGAGCGTGTGACGTCATCGCGCAGGGACACCTTGTCGCAGTAGGCCTATGTGTGACGTCATCGTCGATTTTCATTTGATGGAATAATCGTGACGCGTGTGTGTCGTCATCATCGACCAGCATCGGGCGAAACGAAACTGGCGCTAAACATATGAACAGAAGTAAACCGTTTGAAAGTATTTTCATTTTCACGCAAATTGAAATATGGACCGAACGACGAGTTTAGAACTTTATCAACATTTGTCGACATAGACGTTGGCTAAACAGGGACGAAAAAGTGTGGAGTCAACCCCGTTATCTCTCCCTTTTCCCTCAATTTTCAGAGCCCAGTGGCGGAGCCAGGGTGTCCGGCGCCCGGGACAGGACATACTGATGGCGCCCCACTCAACCTGAGAAAATCCTAAGAAGAAAAATAAAGGGCGCCGTTCTGCCCGTTTTGTCCCCCTTCGTTCTTCATTCAACTTCGCGAATACCCTGACAAGCAAAAAAGGTCATCACCCGTAGCGGAACGCCCTACCTTAAACCAATTTTGGCGCCCCCCCCCACCTCGGCGCCTGGGGTCATCTGTACCCCCTACCCCTAGATCCGCCTCTGAGAGAGACGGCAAAAGATCGGCCTACAGTTGAAACTGTATATTTTCTAATTTTGAACTCACTGATACGAGAAATATATTAACTAGTTTCAAGGTTTCACAGTACCACGTACCGGCTCGTACCGTCGCAAAAAGCACTGTAAATAAGCAATGGAGTTTAGATGATGTCAAGAATTCTATTATTAGGTCTATTATCGACCGTTACCGTCATATGCCATAATTCTGTCTTCGGGCGTAGCATTGTAGAATTTCGAAGGATCATTTCTTGTCGTTTTTCGATCTCGGATCGACGAATGATCATCTCTCATCGTAAATTTCTCAGGCAGAGGATGATCATCATATGATCCTAACTCCGATCCAACTCTGTCTTTCCTCGCTCCAAAGCATTTGAGTCTTGCTAAACAAGACATCATCCGCAAATTCTTTCTCCGTCAAATAATTCTGAAATCTGAAGGAAAAAAAAAACGTTTGACAGCGAACAAACAGACAATTTTTTTGGGAAAAGTTTGCTCATCAACTCCTGGATAACGAATAACAAAAAATCGCCCCACCCAAATTGTCATAGCGGTTATTGGAGATATTGCCGAAACAGATAGCAAATTTTCAATCAAAACTATCAAAAACTTCTATGACGCCACTATCATAATGCCCAATGCAACAGCCGATGGCGCACCAAATCCAATCCGAATAAGAGCCAGGTCAAGCTAGAAAGGTCAATTTTTGTTACCTTGGAAGCCTGCTAACAGAAAATGTCAGGTGCCAGGAGAAGATAAAGAGAAGAATAGCGATGGGACAACAAGCTTTTCGATAGAGAATAAGTAATTTGTAATAGGATGGCAAAGCAAGAAACTAAAGAAGAAACTGATAAAAACTTTGGTTTAGAGCGCAACCCCACATATGCCTGATAATAATTAATAATAACTACTATGGCGGTTGAAATAACAACTAGGTTTTAAGTGGTCTAGCTGGATTCCCCTGTGTTATATTATTCTTTATAGCAGTGGCTCTTAACCGTGGTACTCGTACCCCTTTGGGGGTACTTGAAGAACGTTGTGGGGACACTGAAAAATCCGGAAATAAGGTCTATTTAAAGACGTTTACTACAATTTACCCCGTATACTATACAAATGCTGTAGAAATGTTTGTACTAAATTAGAAATTCTAAAGAAAAACCCCATTTTCTGGCATGTGCACAATCTGTGGCAGATGTTTGTTGTGGTTTTTAACCCCTTAACTGGGGATCCCGGATATATCTGTCCATTTTACATTGAGTTACAGTTAAATACACGGTTAAGGGGTTAATTATTTTCAATATTTTGCAGAGCACAAACTTTAGTCCTATAGGATAAGGTACGCTAGTAGGGGTTACTTTATTTCGTTCTAACTCTTTAGGCTACTTGTTTCAGGGATACGTGATCATAAAAAGGTTAAGAACTACTGCTTTATAGCCTATGTACTCTGTTCGCTTGAAACAAATACATCGCTTTGATATAATATTTGCTAAAACCTCTTCAACACTTACCTTCAAGTTTGAATTCAGCCGTAGGCTTACAATCTTGATAGTTACTTTCAAAATTAGATGATATTCGAGCGTCTTTATTTCTTTCAATAATTCGTAAAATATGATGCGAGAAAAATTCTATTTCGCCGTACAGTAGACCCCCTATATCAGTTTTACAATCTCTTATAGGCGTTCAGTTGTGCTAACAGAGAATTGTAAAGTCAAGTTCTCATTGGTCGCGAGCAGTCAGTCAACTCGATGTCCCCCACTTCTTTGAAGATTAAATTTCTCTTTGTACAAAGCCAGCGGTCAATTTAAGTGTTTTCAGTTGGCATGATAAAGGAACTGTTATTCAGAAGACGGGACAATATTTACCGAGGCACAAATGGATAAGAGAAATGCCGACGCGCACATGGCTCAATCCGAACTCCCTTCAATAATACTTTCAAAGCCATCTTCAAACATCGCTAAGCTTTGACTCATGAAGCCGCCACGCAGTTCTTAATTTCTTGTAGCTTTCATGCACGCGAAGGAACTTCTTACACTATTCGTTCAGTAAACAATTAAATATTTGCAGTTATCGTCAAAAGACCAAGCAAATACTTTGCGTCTTTGAAATACCGCAGAGGCCGACTTAAGATTGACCTGGTCAACTGACTTATGCGTTGCGTTACCTATGTAAACATCAACAAATTAATGTGTCATTTCAAAGGGTGTACCGGGGGGATAATGTCCGGGGGATTATGTCCAGGGGGGGAGAATGTCCTACAATCGGCTCTAATGCTAGTTGGATTTGGTGCGCCATCGGCTGATGTCCTGGGCATTATTCTAGTGGCGCTATAGAAGTTGATTGATTGATTGATTGATTGATTGATTGATTGATTGATTGATTGATTGATTCTTGGGATCCATTTGAAACTCGTTTCTTTTAATCTTATAACTTAATCGTAAATGTTGAATCCACAAAAGAGAAATAAATTACTGAAGTCTTCTGTTTGTGCGCATTAATCGCTTACATCTCTTACGAAATTTACGATGTTTTTCTTTCTATATAAAACGATTGTTTGAAATATACAGCAGCTTATTAATTATTAGCACCGGAAGTCTATGGCAAGACTTTCAACGACAGACAGCATACGTATTCGCAACGCTGGCTGGTTGCCTTACTGCAGTGGCGTAGCCAGGGTTCCTCCGGAATAGAGGGGAGAGGGGTGCATCGGCATTCTCAGGTAGAAAAAGTCTCCGACAAGCAAAAAACAACTCGACAAGGAATTCTTCGCATGTATCTTTTCGATCATGCTACTTACCCCCCCCCCCCAAAAAAAAATCTCAACGTTTTCGCGCAAAACCCCCACACGGTTCCCAGCCATATTAGGGGAAACCCCATCCCCGGTGCCCCATCCCTCAGTGAAAAATGTCCATCTGCAATAAAACTCGAATCTGCGACCATTTCGCAGGCAGGATACTGTAACTCAATGACTATCTGTGTTAAGAAGGGAAGATGTCGGTATATAGAGGGGGCGTGTCATCCGTGTACGGGGGAGGATAGACGCCGGATTGAATAACGTAGATGTCCGCGGGGGCGGCTGATGTATCGGCACGCATCCTTTGAAGCAGTCGGAAAGCTACGTCATCACGATTGTCTTCAAGGCGCGCCGTTGAAATGATGATGGCAGGCTGCTGCTGCTGCTGCTGCTGCAGGTTGATGCCACCGCCATGGATGACATCCAATGGATACTGGATGTGACTGGATCCAATCGAAGACTGAGATCCTTGCGAAGAACAGCTGACGTCTGATGGATCAAAGTTCAAATAATAATTACCGTTTGTCGGATAACAAAATAAATTAGAGTAGTTTACCGTTGCTTTCTCTGAGTGTAGGACATTATCTTCCCCGGACATTATCCCCGGACATATCCCCCCTCCGGGCAAAGAAGTAACGAACAATGCAAATCAATATCATAGATTTTAATTGAAGAAATTTAAACTGGCAGTGTAGTTTTATGCTTAATCAAGCATTTGACAAAAGTTTGAACTGTCACTTTTCTGGTATATTAGTCTAGAATTCTAAAAACAAATTAGGTGCCCAAAGCCGATTTCATAGCGCCCCGGCTTTATAAGAAATTCACGAAGAGCATTGACTATTGAACGAATAGGTGAAACCAACTTTAAAGACCGGTGAGTAGAAACAATTGATTGATTTAGAGAAGATTTCAATTGAGAACATTTCAATATTGATAGCAACACTAAATCTCTTTCATCACAGCGCCAGTATGTTTCGTCAAAACCCTTTGAGTAAACAAAGGTGGGGGGATTATGTCCGGGTGTTTCATTTCATCAGGTGTACCAGAGGGGATATTTTCCAGGGGATTATTTCCAGGAGAGAATGTCCGTTCCCCATTATCCCAAAGTCGTCGTCGTCGTCATCATCATCATCACCGCCAACGCCGCCCTCGGGTTCCGGCACTTTTCTCCGGTCTGGGCAATCAGCGACGCACGTGGTATAATCCATTAATCTGGGGGTAGGTTGCCATTACTTTCCCAGACCCACGTTTTACCTCGCAGCTTAACGCTGCTCCTCAGTTTACCACCGCCCTCTAGCGAGTAAGGCTGAGTCGACCTTAGGACTCCTGCAGGGATCGAACCATAGGCGGATTTTATTAAAGGCTAGGGTAGACCCCCATGCTAGCCTACCCAAATATTAAACTCTAAATCCGCCTATGGATCGAACCCGCGACCTTCTGAACCCGCGACCTTCTAATCTATATCGTCCAGTGTTATTACCACTCATCTAACTTCCCGCCCCTCATCATATAGATTCTATGGTACATACCTCATCACATAGATCCTATGGTACAGAGCTTTAAAGGTCCTAAAGGTCTAAACTTAGGTTTAAAGCTGGCGTTCTTTTTTAGCCTTTCATTCGATTCTCTCTCTCTCTCTCTCTCTCTCTCTCTCTCTCTAACCCTAAATAAGTTGGGGTGGATCAAAAACTTACTGCTCGGTCTGCGATGGCGTCTATTGTCCGCTGAGCGAGTGTTCCTTATCATCTTCCGTCGTCGTTGGTAGATGAAGAGGGCGATGACGACGACGAAGCAAACCATTCCCACAGGAACACAGACAAACATCACCGTACGACCACTGCGTTAACAGAAGAATTTCAGCATCATAAGGCAATTCAAGTATTCACACAGAAAACAACAACAACAACAACAACAACAACAATAATAATAGCGAAACTTTCAC
>CM030868.1:3571530-3581530 GCA_018105865.1 Metaphire vulgaris | reverse complement strand
TTTACCCCCTCCGGTAACCCTTTGAAGTGACACCGCCGGACATAATCCCCCTTTTGTTTACTCTATGGCAGCGGTTCTCAACCTTATAGTGCCGCGACCCTTTTAATTCAATTCCCCATGATGTGGCGACCCCAAAGGTAAAATTATTTTCGTTCATAATGTAAACTGCTAAAAATAATAATGCTACGACAATTAAAATGTTCGGAATCATTATTATTCTATTGTCTCCAATGTCTATCTTCGAAAGACAATTATAGTTTTAAAAACTAGTATTACCAATGAGGAAATTTTGTACAATAACAAGAAAAGAGACAACCCCATATTTCTTATGGTCTCGGGCGACCCCTGGCAATTCGTCGTTCGACCCCCTCGGGGGTCGCGACCCACATGTTGAGAACCGCTGCTCTATGGGCTTTGACGAAAAGCAGTGTTTTGCACCCGTACGGGGGTCATTATATTCATTACCCACACCATAACCCAGACACGAAACACAACCCTAAACGATGTGGACGGCAGCCATGGCATCAGAAACCGATAAATACCTTTTTAAAATTAAGATCTATGATATGGATTTACATTGTTCATTCGGAGGGGATAATGTCCGGGGTGGGGGTAAATGGGTAATGTCCAGGGGAGAATGTCCGCGCCCCAACTGTAACATGTAAAAGAATTACGCGTAGTTTTACTTACTCCGTAAGCCTCGCCGTAACACCAATGTATTGCACACATTGATTGCGTGTCGACGATAAACCAGTAGCAACACCCTTAATTAAACATTGTTTTTAAAGTCGGATAACGAAGAGTGCATGTACTTCGCATTTATACCACGGCACAACTGCGCGGCGTATTGCCTGCCATTGCCCCGGGACGGCTTATATGCGCTTGATCCCGGTCTTTCTTAGGCTGTCGTTGGGACTCGTATCGTCTGCTCAGCACGTGATTGACAGACGGTAATTACATTATTCGTCAGAGCTAGAGACACGGTAGTGCGGTTGGTCTGCATGTAGATTCTATGCGCGACAATTAATTCTTTAACACGGCGCATTAGCAGGGACGTAGCCGGGAATTTTAGTGGGGGCCTATGATGTGATTGGGGGCGGAGGGGGAGGGGGTATAAATCTTTAAAACATTTGAAAATCTTAAAAAATACATTAAAAATTTTAAGGTAGTCTGATTGGGGGGGGGTATATATGCCGATATACCCCCCCCGTCGCTACGCCCCTGCACATTAGACGTGGCACGCGCGACAAAATGGCAAATCAGCGAAAAGAACGCGTTCCATTCTTCAAGGCGTTCTCATGCTGCACCTGGGAACAGAGGCGGTTCCAGGGTGGGGTGGGTCGATGCCCCCTATTGAATGCACGGGCTTCCCCAGACAGTGGCCCCCCGTACTTTAGCGCACTCGCTATAAGCAACTAGGCTAGTAATAATAGGTCTATGAAAATAGTTGTCCCTATGATCAGAGCTTCCACCCGAACGCCACCCCCTACTCGCTAAATTCTGGAGCCACCACTGTTTGAGAAATTCTGTTTGAAAAGAGACAGGACGACAAAGAAGGATAATACAAAAAACAAACCTACTGGAGGATGAAAGGACAGAGAATGAGATGAGAGAGAGAGAGAGAGAGAGAGAGAGAGAGAGAGACAGACAGACAGACAGACAGAAACAGAGACAATGAGACAGACACAGTGGCGGCTCCACATGGGGATCCGGGGGCCCACGTTCCCTATTGCATGCCTGTCCCCCAGTGGCCCCCTGTTGGGACCCTAAACTTACTACTATATATACCTAACAACAAATGGTTGGCCCCCATGCTTAGAAGTTGCCACCCGAACGGTCTCCACTTGCCAAATCCTGGAGCCGCCACTGGACAGACAGATAGACAAGCATACAGACAGACAGAGACATAGAAAGAAGAGAGAGATCATGTGCAGATACAGACAGAGAGACAGATCGTGTGATGAAGATAATGAATGATACATCAATTTTTTGCTGAGTCAATCTTTGATCTTGCATTGTCCTTGGTTTCAACCTTCTACTAACTTGTTGAGAGTTGAGATATTGAAATAAATGCACTGGTTTCTTTTATAACTGCGTCGTCTCGTGATAGAAAACGCTTTCAAAACAAAGGTAGGCCTAGTCGCTGTACTGTAGACCTGCACGGCTATAAAGGATCTATCTTTCTCCGATAAGAGAGAACTAATCTTACACATCTGAGGGTTTGATAACAGAGCTGTCGATGATGTAGGAACCAAAGTACAAGATATAATATCGTATCGAAATGGTTTTTCTGTGCTCGATAAGTAAGATTCCTGAATGATGATCTATAACAGTGCTTCCCACGCTTTTGGGGTTACCGGACCAGTAGAAATAAATTTCCTTGCTGCACCAATTTAAAAATTCTCCATCTTTCTTATACTGTAATATGACGTTAAATATGCCACGAAGTATGTGTAGAAAATTATATTAGGCTAAAAATCATCAATAATAAAACGACACTCATACAAGAAAATATTTATAAATTCTCTAAGTTTGTATTCTTTTCTCGATTTATCGCTTCGTGCGGTGGACCGTAACTATCTAAATGCTGATGTCGTATAAAGCCATTCTTCGGCTCCATAACAGCCATTGAGAGCAGACAGTTGGGATTTTCAATGACCAGATTAAACTTCAAAAATTAATAGCGGCCCCCCCTTGCCCAAAGTCCTGATTCTGACAGTTGATTTTCATGACCAGGTCTTCAAATAATAATTAGTCCTATTCACTGCCATACAGGGATATTTTTACACCCCCCTAACACCCCCAATTTGAGGTCGACATCCCCAAAATCTGGTAATGTGACAATGGTTGAAAATAGTTGAAAATAGTACAGTAAAACATTATTTCAAGTAAAACATGTATGCACAATAAAATTGCCTACAGTTGAGACTCATTGTCTCTCTATAACATACAGAGCTAGAACGAATGATTTCCTAAGATGACACTGCTTAATTTGAACGTACGTGGTTAGCCTATACTGGATTATGACTACAACGATTCCAAGAGCAGACCTCTTGAACACGGTGACAAAATAAAAGCTAAAATTAAATTCATTTGAGAAATTAGGCAGCCATATTTATTACAGCAATTGGAAGCATTTTATCACCAGAGCCATACATAGAATTCATATAGTCAGGGTGCGATTTGTAGGGGAAAAGGGGGAATCCCCCCACCCACTGCCCAACTGCATCCCCCTACTTCTACATCCCCCACCACTACATACCCCCACTGCTACACTTCCCCAACAACTACATCCTCCCCAAGCTCGACATATTCCCCCCACTGCTCCAGGTCACAAATCGGAATCTGCTCTCGAACGCGCTATAGAAGTTCACAGGCATTTACTTACTTACTTCTGTACGACTATTTTGATAAAACACTCGAGGAAGGTACTTTGGATTCCAGTAAGTATGCCTACAAGTATGCCTATTCTCACTTTGACAGAATACTACGGTATACTCATTATACAGGTCAATTAATGATCTCTATTTGACAAAATTTTACATCTGCGCTAGTCACAGAGAACGTGCATGATATCACAGAATAATTTCATAATCAAGAAGATTTTTTCCCGAATTTTTCAAAACGACAAATAAAAATTTACAATTTCTCGCATCGTCAACAATTTATAAAGGAAGCATTATGATTCTGTATACAGCTGTAATAATTTGGCAATACAAGCGCTTTGACACTTCTGATGCGGCGTAGATTCTTTGTTTCTCTCCAGAACTATTGAATTTTTCACATTTCAAGCCACCTATGATGCAGTATAGTTAATCAAAGTCGTCACCAGTTTCCATGTTGCTAGCCTGACTACACATCTAAAAATGAAAAATTATTATACAATTATTTTTGCTAGACCATGCGACGTGCTTAAATAATTATCTCTATACCATCAACGATATTGACATAATAATAATAATAATAATAATAATAATAATAATAATAATAATAATAATAATAATAATAATAATAATAATAATAATAATAACGATGGGGGAGTCGTTATTATATATATAATAATAATGACTGGGGAGTTATAATTATATGGGAGTTAATATAATATACTACACCGGCGGCTCCAACGCTCAAAAATTGAAAATGGAAAACTTTACCTTGCAGTGGCGTCTTACCTGAAAATGTAAAGCACATTTTGGAGGAAACGAAGAATCTTTTACGAGCTAGTTTCATGCGTTCTCTTCCGCCTTGTATTTTCTACCAAATCACGGAAACCTTTCTTTAATTTGTATACTTTAATTGCTTTTTAAACTTTATTATGTTATCTATCGTCACGTTAATCTATTCGAATATGTCGCATGTGGAATTTCTGGTTTCAAAAATTCAAATCATGATTTGATCTCAAGCATGAAATTGAGCAAGTCGAGATATGATAAGACAATCTTAAACAATTCTGAAATAGACTCTTATCAGAAAAATGTCAAATTCGGTTTGAGAATGATGCCGAATCTCACTTACAAGGACACGTTTGTTCTTAGAAATATCTGTCTGAGAGTTGAAATAACAGTAATAATAGTGCAGTGACTAGATAGGCACAGCCAGAGTTCTTGAATTAGGGGACACATCCACATTTCAGGGCAAAAAACTCCAACAAGCAAAAAATCTCACCGCGGAGAATTTCTTCACGCATTCACGTCATCACTTCCGTCGGAGTAACCTACCGCCCCCCGCAACCCCCATTAACCCCTTAACCGTGTATTTAACTGTAACTCAATGTAAAATGGACGGATATATCCGGGATCCCCAGTTAAGGGGTTAAAAATAACTCAACGGTTTTGCGCCAGTCTCATAACCAGTCCCAAACGGAATAGGGGGTCCGCCCCCCCACCCTCCACCCCGAGGCTACGCCAATGGTTTAGAACCATCAATGTACCCTCTGTCCTGTCGAATCCCGTTTCTTTTTCGTGACATCTTTTACCGGAAAACCTTCTTTTGCACCTAATAGCGATACAAAAATAATAAATCAGACAGAAGATACTTAAGACCAAAATAATGAAGAGACGTAAAATTAAATACTTCAAATGAAATTATGTCCCATTGGGACATTAAAATGCCATCTGCTCTATTACTTCTTCTTCTCTTCTTTCTTTCCTTTTGTCGTTCCATATTGGATCGGATTACGCTACTCTATAGATTTCTCAGTTCAAAGAATCATGCGAGAAAGTTCAAACATATATAGCACGTGGTCACTAATACTACAGTAGAACTTCGTTATAACGGACTCGGTTATAACGAATCCTGTGTTATATAATACGGTCCCGTGCGATGCGCTACCGTTTTGGGTAGTATTGGATATAACGTACTTCGGATAATTATAACGTGCTAAATTTTACAGACCCCGCTAAATGCGTTATAATGAAATTCTACTGTACTTTATGTCGTCAAACATGAATGCAAAGCAAACAGCCAAAACAAACAAGGGCAAACTAACGGCGCTAGGACAAAATGTCCGCGGACAAAATGTCATGGGGACAAAATGTCAGCGACAACAAAATGTCACGGACAAAATGTAAACTTAACTCTCAATCTCTAACCTAAACCTAAAAGCCTAAACCGTGACATTTTGTCCCCGTGACATTTTGTCCCCATGACATTTTGTCCGTGACATTCTGTCCGGTCACGCAAACTAACTTACTTGCAGATTTTCTGTTTCAGTTGTGTCACGATGTAGCACTTTCCCTTGTTCAAACAGTAGCTGGCGTTTTTGCAGGGCTTCATGTGAGCAGAATCTGCTGAGGTGACACAAGTAACCGAGGCTTAATAATTATAATTATATGCATATGACGCAGACTGACGTCATTCCAAAAAAGCTCACAGAAAAGCAAACAAACTCTCTCTGTCTCTCTCTCCCCGTCTCTGTCTGTCAGACTCTGTCTGTCTGTCTGTCTGTCTGTCTGTCTGTCTCTGTCTGTCTGTCTCTCTCTCTCTCTCTCTCTCTCTCTCTCTCTCTCTCTGTGCAGAAAAACACTTATGAAATCTGAGACTACGCATTGAATAATATCTGTTTAGCAGTGTTTAATCTAGACCCCTGGACTCCGGGGGGGAACTGACAAACCCGGGGGGAACTGAAAAAGCCGGGGGGAATTTAGCTAGGGGGATGGGGCTGCTGTTAGTTGATGTAGTATGCCAAAATTTCCGGGGGGAATTTGAAATTTCCGGGTGGGGGTGGGGAAAGGGCAATTCTCCCCGGAAACGGTCTAGATTAAACCCTGCTGCTTGGAAAATCAGGCCCTATTAAATATGAAGACAGTTTTTATTGTTATCTCTTTGCAAAAAAAACTTCAGACTAAGACAGCGATCATGTACTGTATGTATCACTTCAAAATCATGTACTGTACTGTATGAGCGTCAAGGGGAAACTTACATATTTTTACTCTGATTTTCTTCAATTCCTGTCCGTAGCTGGCATTCGCGGCGGTGGAGCAATGATAAATTCCAGCATCCGAGAATTCCGTCTTCTCTATCTTCAGGGTTGACATGCGGCTTAAAAGAATAAATTAAAACGGTGTTTATTCTAGGCCTGTTTTTGGGGAGGAATTCTCCCCCCCCCCCTAAGTTTTAAAATCCCCCCAAAGAAATTGTAAATGTTGGCTTGGGGATTAAAATTTCCCCCCAAAAGCGTGGAGAGACAAATCTTGCCCCCCCTCCCCCAAAAAAAACATTTCAAACTCCCCCAATGTCAAGGTGGCTAGAATAAGCACTGAATTAAAATATGAAAAATTCCACGATTTAAAATCAATATAACAACAGTTCGCGAACATTCCCAGAATGCGTAATTAGCCGAAAAACACACACACACACACACACACACACACCAGGATATGCATGCTTGTGACGCCGTTGATTTGAAATGCAGATGCCCTACAAATCAGACTATTTACACCTATTACAGTATGTACGTAAGTTCTCTATAGTTTTAAAGGTGATAGAATGGATGGATGGATAACAGTATTCGTCGACCGTCGACAGCGAAGAAGTGCAAACAAACAAGAAACCTGATCAAAACACTCCACTCGAGTTAATAATTAACACGGGACATGAATGCCAAACTGCGTCAACGCCGACAGATATTCTGCAATAGTTATAACTAAGGCGTTCGGCAAATAGAAGGTGTTCTGAAAAAGTACTATTAAAAAAAACGAACTTCACTGCAGCCCAGGGGCGTAGCGAGGGGGGCATATCGGTATATATATATACCCCTAAAATCAGTCGGCCTTAAAGTTTTTGATGTGTTTTTAAAGATTTTTAAAGTTTTTTTAAAGATTTATACCCACGAATCACATTATACCACCAAAATCAAATTCCTGGATACGCCCCTGCTGCAGTCTACTGTAAGTCGGCGGGAACAGTCATGGCGACATCTGTGCATGGCCACTTCGAATTTAGACTACTAATCACCCAAGGATAGGCAATTACTGCGCTATATATAGAAGCGCTATATCAATTCGAGAAATTCTACTTACTTATGTATTTACTTACTTACTGTCATGATTCTAGCCAATCATCCTGCGGTTGCATGGTGTCAGGAATTACCGGTCAATGGGTCACATGGGGTCAAGGAAGGGTCATGGATCGCAGAGGATCGAGCGAGGGTCATTTCGAGTGACCCGCTGCCATTTTTGAGAGAACGCAGGGGCTTCATTTGGAGGGGCAGAAAGAAATAATGTATAACGTATTAGATAAATAAATAAATAAATGTGAAATATGCAAAAAATTGGCAAAAATTGCCAAAAATTGTCAAAAATATCAAAAATTTGCAAATTTACCAAAATTGGCCCAAAAGTTGGCCCAAAAATTTGCCAGAAAATTATCTCGCCTCCCAAGAAATCTGCGGAATGACGCTACTCAGAGAACGCCTTACTTTTTATAGCGTATGCTGACATTTTTGCCGTTTTTTAAAATCGTTTCGTTCCTGAACCAGAACACGCTGGTGGCTGAACTCTGTCTTTTCGCCTTGCACTGTACGAGTAGCTTCTCTCCGGCCGCGACGTGCTGATGTCCAGAGATCAGCTCGACGTCTTCATCTGCAAACATCATCCCACCCGGTGAGAAAATAATTTATTACAATAGGGGTATCCAGTGTTTACCAACAAAGTCCGGTTGCTCCGCCCACTGGTGGGCAGAAACCATAGAAACCATTGTCGTCTATTAATAGACGCCAATGGCAGAAGCAGATTTCTTGCTGGTGGGCATAGATCAGTGACCATAGAGGCTGTTCTGGATACTCCTATACAGGCCCTATATACACAGGGGGGGCACACACGGTCAGTCCGGGAAATGATGAATATGATTTCAATAAAATGAATCTAAAGAATTTAAAAATTGTTTGGCGAGCACAAGGGGGCCGGGACACAGTGCTTATAAACGGCAAACGAAGCGTAGCCAGGTAAAATTTTGATAAACGGGGAGCAAAAAAAAAAAAAAAAAAAAAAAAGGTCGTCAAGGGGGTATAATGCGATTCGGAGGGCCTGCTCCTATATATACACACACAAACAGTCCAAAATATAAATCTTGTTAGCTTATAAAAAGCGTAGCCAGGAATTTGATAAAAATTACTTGGGGCGGGAATATAAATCTTAAAAACTTAAAAACTTTGTAAATTCTAAAAACACAATTAAAACCTTAGGGTAGCCTGATTTGGGAGGGTATATATATATATATATATATATATATATATATATATATATATGCCGATATACCCCCCGTCGCTACGCCCTGTTGACATCATGCAGGTGCAAAGAGTAAAACAAGGGATACTTCGTCTATTTGAACACATATACAGAATGAAAGAGGACAGACAGATCAAAGCTCTAACAGGGGCGTAGCCAGGAATTTCATTTGGTGGGGAGATATAATGTGATTTGGGGTATAATTCTTTAAAACTTTGAAATCTTAAAAACTCATTAAAAATTTTAAGGTAACCTGATTTTTAGGTGTATATATATATATATACCGATATACCGATATACCCCCGTCGCTACGCCCCTGAGCTCTAATGTTTAGAATAATGGAGGGTGCCAATAAGAGAGGGAGACCACACAAGGAATGGTGTGATGATGATATTGAAGAATGGTGTGAAAGCAGTTTACAGGATCCAAGTCACAGAGCAACGGACAGGAAAGAATGGCAGAAAACTGTGGAGATGGCATTATACGCCAACGGACGATGAACCAACAGTTGATTTTGCTGATGAATTCTTATGTTATACTGCAAAAATCATTCTAATAGATGACTGAAATAAACTTAGAAATATAGCTGTAGAAAGTTCAAATATAGGAATGCAATTACTGCGCAAACGATTTTCAACGCAAACTACGAACATCACAGGCAAAACCTAGCAGCACAAAAAATAACATTGCTCGCATATACATACATAGGACCAAGACTTTTTCGAAAATCTTATCTTCACACCACAACGCCCCGGACCACGCCCTCGCGCAAAAAAAACCCTGACCCGACACACATACAGGTGACGTGACTGACTACATGTATATACGCGTGAAACGTAAAACGTCAGGTGCACAAAGCCAGGTAGTCATCCGCAGCAAACAGGATAAGAGCCAGTTGTTGGCGCGGGATATATTACTGTTTACCCGAGCTAACTGGAAACAGTTGCGACGCGCCAGAGCAATGAACAAGACGCCCTGTTTCGAGGCATTTAACCCCTTAACTGTGTATTTAACTGTAACTCAATGTAAAATGAACGGATATATCCGGGATCCCCAGTTAAGGGGTTAACGGTAAAAAGATCACAACGATCCGACGGCAAAAGCACATCTCGGCATCGCCCGGTGTTTACTAAACACCGTCATTTCACGCATATAGCTTCGCGTTATTCTCGTCCCGACCCCGCATAATCGGATTTGCCGCTATAGAACCACCAAACACAGATGTTTCCTCCAATTATATCCAGTGTTGCCATATAAACCAACTCTATAATCTC
>CM030868.1:3534030-3566530 GCA_018105865.1 Metaphire vulgaris | reverse complement strand
AGCAGGTGTTTATAAATAAACCGAAAACGCACTATGATGGTAGCGCCATAGCAGTTTTTGATTTATTGATTTTCGTGATATTGTCGCTATAGATACAAAGGCAACAGGCCTAATTGACAATTGTTAGGCCTAGGGGGCCTATTCTATTAGCAAGTAGTTCCGAACGAATTAGTCATTAGAATAGAGTCCAGAATCAGTTGTTATTTTTTGTTGTTATTCTGAAACGGCGCTGGGGACATTAGGCTATAGGAAGGCTTCTAAGTTCTAAACCTTAGCTATATGCTGGCCAATTTGTTGTTACGCCACTGTCATTGGCTGATGATGCACTAGCGGATTATGATATTGGCGCCAAATAAGATGATTGATAGGCTGATTGACTGACTGATTTTCGATGGACTAGCCTAATAGAATGATTGATTAATTTGATTGATCAATGGTCTGCTGTGACTTTCGTAAATAATTAATAAACCAGCTGTTCATCGTAAAAGAGGCAGCGGCAGCACTAAGCGGCAGAGTAGTTAATGGCAGTGAATTGGTGACTGGATTGAGATGTGAGTTTATTTTATTTAAAATTTATTTATAATTTATTTAACATTCTCAGCCAGAATTTTTGTGGTCTTCGCCCTCGTTTCGAGTAATCGAGCAATTGTGAGCATAAGCTGAATATATGACGCAGAGACATTGAAACGGAGATTCTGATGCGAAATAAGCCGAATCAGCGCGTGCTGAAACTCTTGGCGCTATAGAAGTTTACGATTATATTGAAATATTATTATTATTCGAACATTTGCCAGTTCTTTTAATAAAAAATATCAAAATGTGAAAGTTAAGCATTAGTTGCAGGTGTTTCATTTACTGCCATTTTTATGCTAACTTCAGAGAGATCCCACTAAACCACTTAAAATCTATTATTATTATTATTATTATTATTATTATTATTAATATTTATATTATTCGACGATTTGTGAAGCGCCGTAACATGGCCATCGACCAAAACCAAAAGTGCTGTACAGTCAACTATACGATATGGTGAACAAATACGTTTTCAGCTCTTTAGCAAACGAATTTTATTATTATTATTATTATTATTATTATTATTATTATTATTGTCTATTATTGTTATTTTTATTATTATCTTCATCATCGACATCATCATCGTTACTATTAACTCACCCAGCTGTGGTGCATATTCCCCAATACATATGCCCGGTTTTCAAGGGACATCAGCCCCCTATTTTTATATTGTGTAATTGTGATTATTATTGGCCACATAAACTTTCAAATTCTCTACAGTTTTGATGGTTGCAGTGTGTGCCGCATTTAAGGAGTTTTGAATGCGTGTTTCATGTGTCTTTTAATTAAGAGTTTTTTGCCAGTGAAGAATGGATGACAGCATTGTTCAGGGTGTCATTGAAACTGTTGATATAGCAATCAACTACCGCATACAGCTGTCCCAGCTGCTCGACAGTCTGCATGAAGCAAAGAATCAAGTAAATAAGGCTTTAATCTGTTCTTTTAGCTGCACTGGATACTAAATGTCATTGGTTTGTCTCATCAAGTATATATACAAGTCTCAGTGGCGGCTCCAGGATTTGGCAAGTGGGGGGCTGTTGGAATGACAACTTCTAAGCATGGAGGGGCAGCCATTTGTTGATAGGTATGTAGTAGTAGTAGTAAGATTAGGGTCCCGACAGGGAGTTACAAGGGGGCCAGGCATTCAATACAGGAACATGGGCCACCCTGAGCCCCCATGTGGAGCTGCCACTGAAGTCTCATAAACTTAAGGTTCAGATTATCAGTGGCGATGGTGTCTGAAATCTCGTGTCAAATCTTTCGGTGGACATTTTGAGTATTCATTGTAAACTTTTTCAGGCAGTCTTTGTTTCTATCTGAAACCAAAGCATTCCTGTTTCAAGCTGCAAATTTTTATAGACATCTGCCAAGTTTTCTTAAAGCTATAGTGAAAATAGAGTTGGCATACTCTTTATCCAGATGCACTGTATATATGGCATATATATATACTGTATATATATGTGTATATATATATATATGTGGCATATATATATGTGATATATATATATACACATATTATATATATGTATATAATATATATATAACTATATATATATATATATATATATATATATATATATATATATGTGTGTGTGTGTATATATGTATCTACATACATATATGGCATTGGTTGCAGGTTGTCACTAGTGCTGGTCAGGCTAAGTGGCAAACTCCGTTCACATTTCGATCACCTGAAACTCTGCATTAACGAAGCTCTCGATGACCGGCTTCGAATCCTCGAGCGACAGGTGTCGTCCGTAGAGCAGGCGGCGCACAAACCGCTCTGCGAGTGCGAGGATCTTCTGCAGGAAAGAGTCAGTCTGGCATCCGGAGTTCTGAAAGAGGGTTGCTGGCTGATTTCCGTTTCAGAAAATTTTAAGACAGAGTTTTAGAATTTTCTTAAGTCTTCCGTGCTGCTACTACTACTGCTGCTACTACTACTACTACTACTACTACTACTACTACTACTACTACTGCTACTACTACTACTACTACTAGGTCATTTTATTCAATCAAACACAGGACGTCTACTACTAATAATGCATGATGACTGTTTACTTGGCTACTACTACTACTATACTACTAGTACGAATGTGAGTAGTGAATGGATGTTGAATGTGGAGAGTAAATTGAAGGGTTGTGTTGAAATATAAGATCTATATAATTCAATTTGCATGCATGTTTGAATTTCCCTTCTGTGATCAGTTACTGAAATTGTACAGTATTATAAAGTTTAGAAGTTGCTTTTAAATTTGGCAGCCTGTATTTGCCTTTAAGGTACTGTATACCGGTAGTTATGACCCAGCATTTGGAATCTGGTTTAATTGGTTTAATAAGTAAGAGTGTTTTGTTTTAATAGGAATTTTCTTGTTCAAAAGTTAGCGACATTCAATGCACTTACTTACTTTATTGTCAGATTTGGTTTGATTTATTTTTAAATTGCTTATTTCAAATGTTTTTTTTAAATTTTAGGGAAAGAGCTGTTGGAAGCAGAGGACAATGCTCATGGATCAAAGACCGGAGAAATGACCGAGTTTAAGAAGAAGTCTAAGGACTTAGATCTGAATAGGTTGTCATCTGTTGTCTGATCTCACTAATGCTGTTCATATTTGACTTACATGACCCATTGAGAATGAACCTATTGTGTATTTTCATGTGTATAACTCACACTTCATGTACTATTTCTCAAACTGAATATAGTGCTTAGAGCAGTGTGTGTTATGATATTGGTAAATTGGAGGTTTTAAATAAGTGAGGGAAAGAGTTTGGCCATTTTGCTGCTTTTGAAAAACAAATCAATCACTGACTTGTCAATCAATCAATCAATCAATCAATCAAACATAAATCTTCTTTAGCACCCCTCTGATCATGCATTGATCACTGACTTATTCGGCTGACTTGTGATATGATGATCCTTATCGACAGTGGCGGCTCCACAGAGGAGGGGTTGAGGGGACCCGTGCCTCATCTATTGAGTGCCTGCCCCCCCCCCCAGTGGTGCCCTCTGTTTGGACCCTATACTTAATGCTACATACATAACAACAAATGGTTGGCCACCATGATTAGAAGTTGCCACCCCAACCCCACTTGCAAATCCTGGAGCCGCCACTGCTTTTGAAACATGAATCCACCAATTTTCTAGAATGTTCTTTGTTGCATTTCCACGACTTATGGCAGAGTAGACTTTTAACCCTTAACCGTGTATTTAACTGTAAGTAAAATGGACGGATATATCCGGGATCCCCAGTTAAGGGGTTAAGTGAAAACTGAATCCTTTTCTGTAAAACTTTTGAAGTTTTCTCCGTTCCTGCGCAGCCTTCCCGAGGTTCCCTCGATCTGGGAGACCGCCTGCATTCACGTCGATTTGCCTCGTGACGAGGAAAACATCCAGAAGCAGTTGGTCGACGCGATTAAAGACTACGGATGCGTGATGGCGCGGGCCCCTGTCCAGGTGGTGGAAATATCGGAGCGACCTGCTGCTCTTCTTGTTCAGTGGGCTGAGGTAGGAAAGTCCTGTTGTGGTCAATGTGTGTGTGTATGTGTGTTTATGTGTCTGTATATGTGTGTGTGTGTATCATCTTCTTTAGCTCCTTGGGATCAGTGTCTGCATATGTGTCCTTATGTGTATGTGCATGTGTGTGTGTGTAATGTATATGTGTTGTTATATGTCAGCTTAAATACTGCTATGGTTATTTACTTAATGTGGACATATAACAATGTATGTGTGTGTGTGTGTGTGTGTGTGTGTGTGTGTGTAATGTATATGTGTTGTTATATGTCAGCTTAAAATACTGCTGCAGTTACTTACTTATTTACTTAATGTGGACATATAACATTGTGTGTGTGTGTGTGTGTTAGAAGCATAAAATAATTTTTTTCTATGTCTATCAGAATTTTATTATGTTTTGTTTAACATTTTCTGTTTTTTACCCCTAGGTGGATGATCCTGGTCTCGACCTCGACGGCTTCCGCCTGCAGTATTGTGTCGGGACCGTACACGGCTTTGGAGACCACGAAGAAGTCGAATTTACCACCGCCTACGAAGGTCCTTTGACCAGCCACGTGGTTCGCCATCTCCAGCCCGGTGTGCATTATTCTTTCAGGGTCGCCGGCAGGGCGGCGGGAGCCCAGTCCTGGAGTCCCTGGAGCATTCCAGTGTCTGCTACTACCGCGTTACCCCATCATGGTAAATGCTTATAAAAGCATTGTAACTACAATATGCTTTCTTTAACCCCTTAACCGTGTATTTAACTGTAACTCAATGTAAAATGGACGGATATACCCGGGATCCCCAGTTAAGGGGTTAATAGCTTTAGTTTGGTGGGAAGACCAAAGCGAGGATGGATGGATCGATTGCCTTGATGAAGACCTCGAACCCAGTGGGATGTCTATGCATACGAAGGGGGCCATCCATATAGTACGTGGTGTGTACGTACTATATGGATGGACCCAAGACGCAGATTTGCTCTTGAGGAAATAGCCAGGAACTGAGAACAGTGGGAGGATCAGTGGCACAGCCAGGTTTTTAGAATAGGGGGAACATTTCGAGTAGTAAAAGTGTTCTTGGGACATTCACATACACCATTTATTGATATTTTTCCAATCATCTTACCTCCCCTCCCCCACCCCTATGAAAAATTCTCAGCCAGAATAGGGGGCCAGGCCCCTTCCCTTGACTATGTCAATGGGATGGATATCCCTGATTTCCCGCATTATCAGGACGAGCATATATTTAGGCTCATCGATCCAGGGTTATCGGGTTTTTACGTGCTGGCTGAAGGAGAGTTAAGATGATGTCAACACTTTGCCTCTACAATCCCTATAACCAATATGTGAGGAAGCCTAGATATCAGCCTTACGAGGCAAAAGGGTTAATAATATATTTTTGGTTCTTCAGTTTGTTTTTAAACATTTGGTTAGTTTCTTTGCCTATGTCACTGCTCAATGTTGTAATGTCTGTCAGTGTTGTAATGTTACAACACTGACAGACTTTCCCAGAATTTCTCACATTACAACACTGTCAGTGTTGTAATGTGAGAAATAAAAATTGATTGATTGATTGATTGATTGATTGATTGATTGATTGATTGATTGATTATTCAAAGCCCTTTGCTTCTTCAGAGTGGCGTTCTGGCGTGGATGGATACCAGCTGAGTAATGAAAACACTGCCATTCAGTCTGATGGAAGACCGACCTGCATTCTCTACTCTCGCAGTCGATCTTACACTTGCGGCCATTCCGTTATGATGAAGATCGTAAGACTTGGATGCCTTTCGAACAGCGAGGGCCTTGGTCTGGCCGTTGCTGATTCGAGCGCAGACGACCCTCTGCAGAAGGGAGTCCTTTTTGTGAGCTTTCAAGGTAACGTGGACGTGCGTTCGGTCGTTGAGAACCTTAGCCCCGGGGCCCCGGGAAAGTGGGTTTGCTTAGTGGCCCCGAGGCCCGGATGGGCAGAATCGCATGCGTGCGTTTCAATCTGTACCGTTTGTTAGAAGTGAACATTAATTTAACAGTTAGCATTAAGGAGATCACATTCACTTTGAATATCCACTATTGTGCATTAGCATTTGGCAGGAGACCCATGTGCGGACCTCTTCACATTCATGGGTCCCTTGGAAAACTGTCCCTTCTCTCCCACCATCCCAGTGACCCACCAGTCATGAGATGTTTCACCCAGTGTTATATTGGTCAGCAAAATAAAAATAAAACCAAGTTATTTTAATTTTGTTAACTAAAAGTAAAACTAAAACCGGAACTATTTACAAAACGAAAACTAAATAAAAACGAAAATCATTTTTGCAAAATTAAAATACCACTGAGTTCGTCGTAAGAAGGAGTACTTTTGCCGGTGACGGTTTCACCGTGTCTTACTTACTTACTTTCAGGATCGGTTTTTGTGGACGGTCAAGAGAAAACCACGAAGCTGCCACCGGTCAGCGAAAACTCCGTCGTCATCTTCGACACCGAGGTCCTTCGGCACGACAAGGTCCGAGTTACGGTCGAAGTGTGCGAGCGGATAGTCACCTTCGACTGGACGCTGGACAACAAGATGGCCGCCATTCCGTCGTCTTCCGAAATTCCCGGCGAAGGGCAGCAGCAGTTGAATCTGTTTTTTCTCGCAAAATTCTCATCTGGCTGGGGCGTGGCCGTCGAATAACGCGGGCGATCTTTGCATAATTTTCTCCGATAATTCTCTCCAATTTTGTTCTATAAAGTTAACCTTGTGCTATGAACGTTTAAGATGTTAGGACACAATGCTTTTTGTCAGCTTATTTACATGTATAATAGAATTATAAGAAAAACGAATTACATTGTCTAATGTTTTTTTGTGTGTGTGTGTGTATAGTTGCAACTGACATTATCTCCGGCTGCTCGAGTTGTTCGCAGTGGTGCTTTAAATATGGCTGTTTCAACTTTTCCAGTAGCTTTCTGTTGATTTCACTAACCGCGGTTACTGTTTAAACTGTTGATACATGTACAGTAGAACCTCGTTATATCGAAGTTCAAGGGACCATGATAAATACTTCGATATACCCGAGGTTCGATATATCCAATTCCTGTATCATTAACGCTGTTTGGGCAGGACTGGCGCTTAAACTTCGTTATAAACGTGATTTCGATATAAGAAAGTTCGATATAACGAGGTTCTACTGTATGTTTTTTGTAAGTATGTAGTTACAGAATACAGCATTGTTTGTGCTTAGGTTGATCAGTGATTAACTTCTTTTGGCACACATATTCTCACATTGGCACACCAAGTAGTCCACTAAATGCTTCATCCAACTATATGCTTGTGCTTTTTAGATATCTGGGCATAGAATGTAACTTTGTTGGCTCTGTGTACTCGGGGGGTCTCTGGTAAACCATTTACCGTATTAACATAACTTTTTAAAAAGAATATCTGGTCAGATTGTTGTGCTTTTAGCTAATTTTTGGTAAATTAATAACTGTTGTTCTGACTTTCCAACATGTAAATGGACTGTTGACCTACTGATTATATAATTAATGCATTTGAAAAGAGGCACTTTACCATTTTGGCTAAAATCTATTTACCTGGACGAAATTAGAAAGATCGGGAGAGGGGGGGTAGCAGCAAACTTTCTAGGCAAAATGTTACTATCCGATGGGACAAGAAATAAATAAACCCGTGAAATTTTTTCCTCCAATATGCTGACAAACCAACTACTTGTATTACACAAAGATGATGATGATGGTGATACTTTTATGTCTTTTTATAGTCATTAGAGAGTTAATATCAATAAGTATTGGTTGTTTGTGTTTTAGTTAAAGATAAGTAAGTTTTGTCAAACACTTTTAATTGTTTTAAAGTGTGTGCAATGTAGCAGAGATGAAAGCAAACTGTAACTTGAATAAAGCAATGTGTAACTCAAAAGATGATTGCTTTAATTGTCAATAAATTGAAAAGCGTATTGCAATGATGTGCTTACTTACTTTAGAGTAATGGAGGTCATAGAGAAGAACTGTGGAATCTTTTATCTTTACAGATTTTGTGTCGTGCAAGAAATCACACAGATACCTTTGAGAGTGAGGATCAGATCTTTGCTGTACTTTTGCAGTACATTAGGACAGTGGTGGCTCCAGGATTTTGCAAGTGGGGCCCATTGTGGTGGCAACTTTTAAGCATGGGGCAACTATTTTTGGAAAACCTGGACTAGCTAGTCGCTTAGAATGAGTGCACCAAAGTATGGGGGGGGCAGGAATTCAATAAGGGGCATGGGCTCCCCCTTCAGTCAGTGGAGCCGCCTATGGTGTACGGGTTATATATATATATATATATATATATATATATATATATATATATATGTGACGACCCTTCTCCGACGTTCGCTGGTAGGCCGCCAGGAAGAGTCGCACCGTCAGGGTAGCTAAGTGTGCCCCGAGTGAGTATCGGCCTCAGTCAAAGACCAAGGGCTCTTAACAGTGTGCGAATATGAGTATACATATATTATACATTAAGGAAAGAATGCGTGCTACCATTTAATACTATTAGTGGATGCCGGTAAGTATCAATTCCCGATGTTCCAACGGGCAGTGAGGTTATACATTTACTTGTGTGACCGGGGTGCGCATTATAGCTGGGTAAACACAGTAACTATCTTGTCATATTCGTTTGCATCTATGGTATGAGGTATGTGTTTGACGGAGAGTCAATAGTGTGTAATATATTAGGCTACAAAGGTAGAAAGCGCATGTAATCAATACGTATCATTATTATTATTATTATTCCATCATACACATTTATATATCAAACGACAATACATAAGCAGTTCTTAGTCTGAGTTGCATGCACTGTTTATACACCTTGCAGACATCTAACGTATCAGAACGTCCTCTCGTTCATTTATTTTCATAATCTACTATATTACTCAGAATTAGGCAACATCGTTCATGCGTAACTAGCTCTACGAACGTCGCCGTCGCAACTACAAGAGAGGTCCTTATAATCTTATATATACGCCGACAGTGTTCACTCAATTCGGCTTAGAGTATCAGCAAATTATTACTATGCTTTGGCAATCCTCTCCGAGCTGCGTTTTTTAATCAATTCACAACTATCTATCTATATATATATATATATATATATATATATATATATATATATATATATATAGCATATTACCTCGAGGTTGGTCGGTGACAGTACAGCTATGGTTTTATACGGCTGCGAACATTATCGGCCTAACGTCAAACGCTATATACGAATATGCTACCTATATCTAATCCTATCCTATATTAACCTATCGCTGTCACATCAGATTCGGCGTTCCCTGTTCCCTTTCCGCCCTCGTTGCCTCGAGGTTCTTCTCCTTTCGTCCAGTCTCTTCCACGTCCAGATTCCGAATGTCCTATATTCTCTCTTTTTGGACCCAAGCTCCCTTCTTTGTCTCCGCTTTCCCCATACCGACACGTATATCACACATACATACAAGCATACAAGTTAACGGCCAGTTTTCCAGAACATTCCATGGGCACACAGCCATACACTCAGTGTTGTACACACAGACACCCACACATACCTAGACAAAAGTTGGCTACCCACTTCTCCCCACTCTCCATTTCTGAGAAGGTGGTCTGGAACTTTCCGCGGACCAACACATCCACACAAACAGACTCATACACGTACGTGGTTGTCCGTCGGCCAGTGGCCTCGGCCCCCCCCCTTTTCCTTGGAAGTTGGACTTGGGATGGGTACTGATCCCGCATCTACATACATTAACATAATGGTCACCATAGCAACCATACAGTCTCTGGCCGACCCAATCTTCTGACCAATACACACCGACATCTATCCACAGAGATTCACACTGTCATCCACAGGTACAGGGTCCAGCCACTCGGCTATTGCTTGACCATGCGTAGCCCTGCCGCAGCCGGGGCGGGAGGGACCTGTCCTGTCCAGTCGTCTCTCTCAGCTTCGGTCGGCCAGTCCACGGGGGGTTGCAACGGTCGGCCATTCTGTGACTTTCCGCCCAGCCGCCCCGTAACTGGATCACCCAAACTCTCGGATTTTGATATTATAGGGCTCTTAACCTCGGCAGCAAAACCCTTTGTATACATATATTTATATAGGCCTATCCATACGATATTAATATGCAATGTAATATATGAGAACCTAATGTAACTGACACTCCTACAAAAGAATACATGAACCCGTGACGCAAGGAAGCGTCACATACCCCCCACGCAAAATTGATGTTCGTCTCCCGACGAACGTGTCGGGTTGCTGTCATACACGCATTGTTCTCGCGCGTGCACAATACAATTTAAAACACAACTACGGCAGAAGAGAAAAGAAAGAAAACATATAGTGATCTCGCTCAGGTAGCTCTCAGTGAGTGCATACGGATCGTTCATCTCTTTATTCGGATCGCTAACGTTCTTTCATCGCTGGATGCAATGTCTGTCGCGTGGACCTCGTAATGGGAATAATAACGAACAACGCGGGATGGAAGTGCCGGTTACGAGTGGATCGTTGGGGAGACGTCTGTTCGTCGGTGATATGGTTCGGGAAATGCGGCTGCGGAGATGGTAATCGTCGCCGCGGGGTTAGGGGTCCTGGATCGGGCCGTCTCGCCACAGGCGCGGGCCCGTCGAACGTTCGCCCGGTGTGGTCCGGCCCAGAGGGGAGAGTTCGCGTCGGTCGGAGGTATATGATGTCACCTCCGCGGAGAAACGCCACAGCAGGCAAGATGTGACCCGCACGTCGATGCCTGGTTCTCTCGATCCGACGGTGTCCCCTTGTGGCATCCGGTTGTTCGGTGGGTCTTGGATCCGATAAGAGGGGATAGGACGACGTCTCGCCCCATCCGTCATCGATCCTGCCTCTCTGAGCGATACCCTCACTAACATGGGATATGACATTTTTAAGCAAACGTACTACTTCTACACGAACGGATGATCCCGTTCAGAGTATTATTTTTTATTTTAGGATATACTATTATGTTCCGGGGATTGACCCCCCGGGATCATCGAACAGGTTCCTTACCCATATTTACATATATACAAGTCGACTTTTGTTCTTCCGCCATCGTCCGGCGCAGGCCTCGGCTCAGGCTGTACACTGGGGTAATTTCGAACCAGGTCCCCCACGAAGCTTGTAGCCACAAAGCACCCTCCCTGAAAACAGCCATCTCCGGGTGAGTTACACCATTACCGTTACCTCACACATCTCTCTGTGTCTTCAACCGGGCTACGCAATTCCATCAACCTTTCCGTCATTGCGGCGTACCCATTTCGTTAACCTGACAATAATCCCACAGGCTCTAAGTACCGAACGACCTGTGACACCAATATCTCCAAATAATTCTACTGTGTTAGAGTACCCCCACGTGGCATCCTCCCCCTTCACTAGTTAAAAGGGGTCCATGGGTTCAACGGATCCCACCGTCTTTCTGACATTTTCATAATCATCCGACTGTCTCTCGGCTCCGGCGTTCGACGCCGTCTCTGATAAATCCGGTGTAATTCCCACACCATACGTTTCGAACAAAGTTCTAACTGTACTCCCCCGGCGTTCCCGGCCGGTAACTTCCCGATACTTCAACAGTTCCCCGATGCCTGTATACATCAGTATCTATTCCATTTCCAATCAACCAAGCTTTCCTCCCGCTCGTACATTACGTCCCCTTCTATCTAACAAGGGTACCCAAATTTCATTCAACCTCCCAACGACAACCTCTTAATTTCCCGGCCGCGCCCACTCGCTTCAGCCGTTCATGTGACTTCGTCTCCCACGAATTTACACACATTACACGACATCTACATCTTGCCCGATGTATTCTATCTTCGGTCGGTCGCCCGCACCGATGTATACACAACCTTCTGAGTTTTACCTATCCCTCAAGGTAAGTGCCTCACACACCACCCACGAGCCGTCCCCTGCTCGCCTTTACTCACCTACCAACAGATCCTCCCCACCATCGCGACACCACTGCCCGTCGCGGTTCCGCCATGCGGCGCATACTTACCTATACTAACCTCACAAAAACCGGGTAGGCAACCTCCGTTCTCGGACGGGTCGGTTCCCCTTCCAGACATCATTTCGGGTCGGGTTTCATCTTCCTCTTCTACCGGTGATTCTGGACCCTCCAAACCCAAACACCTCTTCAATTTATCTACATGGGTTACAAAACTGTTACCCCCTTTTTCCAATTTTAACCGGTAGTTCACGGGCCCTACCCTTTCCACTATCACGAATGGTCCTTGATACAACAGGCACCATTTGCATACTTACCTTGCCCTTCTCCGTGGTGAATAATACCATACTTTCTCGCCGACGTCGAATTCCCGCGGTTTCACTCCGTACTGGTAACGATCAGCGCGTCGCTGCGCAGCGGTCTTCAATTCGTTCCTCACGAACTCGTAGGCTTGGTCCAGCCGCTCTTTCAGTTCGCAGACATAGTCACTGTGGTTGACCCCGTGGTCTCTTGGTGGCACGCCAAAAATTAAGTCAACAGCCATGGCATTCTCGTGCCCGAATATCAAGTAGTTTGGACTGTATCCGGTTGCTTCGCTGACGGAGGCGTTGTAAGCGGCGGTCACGAACGGCAACACTTCGTTCCAGTTCCGATGATTCGCCTTCTATTAATACCCTTTATAATCGCCTCCCCTTCCTCCTCGCGTCGGCGGTTCTAGAATCATCTCGCAGAAAAAAAATTAAATCTTGCCGAAACGTCTTCTCCTCGAAGGGTGTGAAAAGGATATTTTGAAGATAAAATTTTCAATTTACTGCGAGAAAACTCGTCCGCCTACCCCAACTGTATCTTTGATCACCCCCTCTTTCCCATCCCAATTGTGTGACGAACCCCTTCTTTCCCATCGCAGATTGCTTTCAGAATCTTCTCTAGAAATTTCTCTATCAACGAAATTGCCTCTTCCCTCACGAAAGATATTCCCTTAAGACCGCGAAAATTTCTTCATCTTTCGAGAAGATTACTTTTCCTGCGTTTACATCGTTTGGCTGTCACGTCGAAATTCTATCGTTTTACTTTATTCATTTTTTTTACCGTTACTTCCGTTCCGATTTTTAGATTTGCTCGCCGCCGGTCTGCCGATCCGTCTCCTCTGCCTATATTATTACCATTCTGGATATATACAATTTTCGTGCACATTCATACCTTATTTACTTGCTCACTCCCATGACTCATGCCTAACATACCACCATTTCTCCATTCATTCACAACATGATTCAACCAACACTCAGCTCTAATAATCTATTCTCCCATCGTTCAATCCATTTTCCCATATTCACACATAACGCCATTCAACCAATACCCAGTTCCAACAGTTCATTTTCTTTCATTTTACATTTTTCGTTATTTTTCATTTTCCCATTTTTCATTTTTTTTAAATTTTAAATATTACTATCCAACCCAATCTTGTTCTGCTCGCCCTTCCGGCGTGGTCAGCCGCAACTGATCCGCTACAAGGCGTTGTCCAGGACTCGTTTCAGGGCTGTTAGTATCTCTAACCCCATCAAATGTCGCCAATTCCATGTCTGTCCGGTTTGATGTTGCCATTCAGACTCTTACACAACTACCTCGATTGCCAATTAAAATTTACTTAACTTACTCAAAAAAAAAAATTTTTTTTTTTTTTGGTATCACACCCCTAGTTTGGGTATCACACCCCTGATTTTAAAATTTTCGTTCAAGAATTTATTAACCACCCCACTTCTGGTACCAATTATGTGACGACCCTTCTCCGACGTTCGCTGGTAGGCCGCCAGGAAGAGTCGCACCGTCAGGGTAGCTAAGTGTGCCCCGAGTGAGTATCGGCCTCAGTCAAAGACCAAGGGCTCTTAACAGTGTGCGAATATGAGTATACATATATTATACATTAAGGAAAGAATGCGTGCTACCATTTAATACTATTAGTGGATGCCGGTAAGTATCAATTCCCGATGTTCCAACGGGCAGTGAGGTTATACATTTACTTGTGTGACCGGGGTGCGCATTATAGCTGGGTAAACACAGTAACTATCTTGTCATATTCGTTTGCATCTATGGTATGAGGTATGTGTTTGACGGAGAGTCAATAGTGTGTAATATATTAGGCTACAAAGGTAGGAAAGCGCATGTAATCAATACGTATCATTATTATTATTATTATTCCATCATACACATTTATATATCAAACGACAATACATAAGCAGTTCTTAGTCTGAGTTGCATGCACTGTTTATACACCTTGCAGACATCTAACGTATCAGAACGTCCTCTCGTTCATTTATTTTCATAATCTACTATATTACTCAGAATTAGGCAACATCGTTCATGCGTAACTAGCTCTACGAACGTCGCCGTCGCAACTACAAGAGAGGTCCTTATAATCTTATATATACGCCGACAGTGTTCACTCAATTCGGCTTAGAGTATCAGCAAATTATTACTATGCTTTGGCAATCCTCTCCGAGCTGCGTTTTAATCAATTCACACCTATCTATCTATATATATATATATATATATATATATATATATATATATATATATAGCATATTACCTCGAGGTTGGTCGGTGACAGTACAGCTATGGTTTTATACGGCTGCGAACATTATCGGCCTAACGTCAAACGCTATATACGAATATGCTACCTATATCTAATCCTATCCTATATTAACCTATCGCTGTCACATCAGATTCGGCGTTCCCTGTTCCTTTCCGCCCTCGTTGCCTCGAGGTTCTTCTCCTTTCGTCCAGTCTCTTCCACGTCCAGATTCCGAATGTCCTATATTCTCTCTTTTTGGACCCAAGCTCCCTTCTTTGTCTCCAGTGCTTTCCCCATACCGACACGTATATCCACACATACATACAAGCATACAAGTTAACGGCCAGTTTTCCAGAACATTCCATGGGCACACAGCCATACACTCAGTGTTGTACACACAGACACCCACACATACCTAGACAAAAGTTGGCTACCCACTTCTCCCCACTCTCCATTTCTGAGAAGGTGGTCTGGAACTTTCCGCGGACCAACACATCCACACAAACAGACTCATACACGTACGTGGTTGTCCGTCGGCCAGTGGCCTCGGCCCCCCCCCTTTTCCTTGGAAGTTGGACTTGGGATGGGTACTGATCCCGCATCTACATACATTAACATAATGGTCACCATAGCAACCATACAGTCTCTGGCCGACCCAATCTTCTGACCAATACACACCGACATCTATCCACAGAGATTCACACTGTCATCCACAGGTACAGGGTCCAGCCACTCGGCTATTGCTTGACCATGCGTAGCCCTGCCGCAGCCGGGGCGGGAGGGACCTGTCCTGTCCAGTCGTCTCTCTCAGCTTCGGTCGGCCAGTCCACGGGGGGTTGCAACGGTCGGCCATTCTGTGACTTTCCGCCCAGCCGCCCCGTAACTGGATCACCCAAACTCTCGGATTTTGATATTATAGGGCTCTTAACCTCGGCAGCAAAACCCTTTGTATACATATATTTATATAGGCCTATCCATACGATATTAATATGCAATGTAATATATGAGAACCTAATGTAACTGACACTCCTACAAAAGAATACATGAACCCGTGACGCAAGGAAGCGTCACATATATATATATATATATCCCTTTCCATTGGTCACATTGGTCATGATTCAAGACCCATCTAAGGAAGTGATGCATTTTGACATTTAGCTCGTCAACAGCTACCAGAAGTCAAGCACTTTGTGTTAAAATTATCCACAATTGGCTCTAATAATTTTCTTTGATTTGTCAAAAATTCATTTCCGGACCAAAATTTCCTAGCACCATTTGGCTAAGCTCCAGCTGCCTCTTTCCTCATCATTCTCCCCTTCTCGGTAAATCGGCCATCGATAACTGCCACGGAACCACTCTGAACTCGAGTCATTTATCTGAGTTTCCCCAGTGGAGCCAAGAAGGCGCAACATAAATGAGGCGATGTTTGAGAGCATCGCAGCTGTAAAAAGGAAGATGGAAGCAACGGCGTTTGCTCTACGGTTAACGGTGAGTAGATCTGCGGACGGATTATGCGGTCTTTCGTCCGTCAAATCGACCGTCGATTAGAAGCGGCGTTAGAGCCTTCATTCTACCGATAATTATGTCCGTTGGACATAGAGTTAGGACGGACGAGGGACCCCAGTGGGACGTCTGGTGCAGGCCAATGTAAATGCACGTTCCATTTATTTATGTAGCGTTAGAGGCCGCGTCAAAATAAAGATTTGCGCAGTCCATGCTCATTGTACGCAATCGATTTTGGTGTTGTTGATCGAGCCAGAGATTGGAGACAAAGATAATCTATCATCTTTCAGAACCGGTCTTAAAACATACCTGTTTTACATGGCATGCCCCCTTAGATTGCTCACACGCCGTTTCTGACTGATATTTCCGGCTTGACCTGGCTCTAATCCATTTTGGATTTGGTGCGCCGTAGGATGATGCCCTGAACATTATGATAGTGGCGCCATAGAAGTTTATTGATTGATTGATTGATTGATTGATAAGGGAAAGGAGTTGGATGAGAACGAAAATGTTGTCGTGTTCCAAGGCTGTTGGTTATTAGCTTATGTTTATGTAATGATATATCATATATGGACTAGATGAATAGGTTCTGCTTTCAAGGCACACTATTAAAGGACCAGTTGATTATGAGAACAAATGCGATTAAAGATCAGTCTAATCCGACTTTTCAGGACTTATTTTATTAAACTGGTTAGCAAAGATTAATTATTTATGACCTGTAACAGCACAAATACCAATTTTCATTTGCTGTGTATTTAGGTCTTACGAGTCAGCAGGCCTTTCTCATTTAATCAGCGCCTCTACTCTGCAGCCACTCTGACTCGACCTGGAGGTATTAATTTTTTCATACAGGTGCGTGAATTAAATGTTGAAATGAAAAACTGTTTTGCCATAGTACCAGTTGTGTCGTAGAATTGTAGGAGATGGTGTTTGCGAAGTCGACCAATAAACTCGCTTAGCTTGGACATATCTTGTTGAATGTTATTTGCACTTGCGTCCCAGTGTTTCATCCTGGCCTGTTAGGGGGGAGGTTCTTCAAAAACCTCAAAATTCCCTCGCTCTCCCCCCCCCAAAAAAAAAATCCTAGCAATGACACAAATTTTTGCATTGAACTGTGTCTCTTCCCCCATCCAGCCAAGCCAATTCCGTTCCCCCCCCACCCTTCCCAAGGCCTGGAGTCTGGATAAAACACTGGTCGTATCTTATCTTGATTTTTGTACCTTATTAGAGATAGACATAAAATACGAGAACGGACTGGTACGAATGTCAGTGCCGCTGCCGTCGCGCAAGGAAAGATGTCGGTTTAGCCTTCGTCCAGTTACCGACACGTTGGGAGATTTCGTATCGTACATGAAACAGGAAGACAGAGGAACTGACAGAGTCTCGGTTTACACTCTTGGTAGGATTTTTCAAAAATCATTCTCAAATTTCTGTATCATTTTACAATTATAATTAATTATACTTAAATTTTGAACTTAAAGAATGTTCAAAAGGCTTTACTCTGTAATGTATGCCTGATTTCTTCATTATTTTCACCTGGATACACCATGTGGTGCATCCAGGTGATACACCTGGTGGATACGGTGGATATGGTGGACATGGTGGATACACCATAGACTATAATCCAGTTGTCCGGCCTGATATCCTGGATTTGACCTGGATCTTTGTGCGATTTGTGATTTGGCTGATGCTTCTTTGCATTAAGAAGTGGCGCTATAGAAGTTGAAGATTTGATTAGATTTAGGTTGAGTCTGTGTTAGGTGTTTAAGGTTGTCATGCAATGACTTGTGAATTTCAGGAAATTAAAGCAAATTTAAGAGAATTTAACCCCTTAACCGTGTATTTAACTGTAACTCAATGTAAAATGGACGGACAATCCGGGTCCCCAGTTAAGGGATTAAGTTGATTTAGATACTCGATTATTTGGCCGCATGCTTTGCATATATCGATACAATGCTGTGGCCTAGAAGTGTGTTTTTGCTTGTCAGAGTTTGGGTTTTGGCGCAGAACGCAGCCTTCCTGTGACACTGCACCGTATAATCGCATAGAATTTCTTGTTCTTTGCGCAGACGATGAGCGTATTGCAAAGTCGACTTCAATTGACGTGCTGTTACGGCAAAACTTCTACATTATCATCAACGACCTGAGGTACTATGCAAAGGTTCCTGCTCTTGGTAAGTTGGCACTATTACATTGCAAAGTAGAAAATTCTGCATTCAATCTACTGGATTCTACTGGAATTTTTAAGAATCCCGAATGTCGTGCACTTTTCAATGTTTCCCTAGTTGAAACTCACAAAGTGTAATGGGAATTAATGTCAGAGAATTGACAGTCTTGCTAATTGTCTTGGGATTTGTACTACTACCCATTAACTCCCCTGCCTGTCTGACTGACCTTTCCGACTTAACCTGGCCTAATTCAAATCAGATTTGGTGCACCGTCGGCCGATGTGCCCTGGGGTTATGATAGCGGTGCCATAGAAGTTTATTGATTGATTGATTTATGTTGCTGTATTCTGACTTGTATACAGCTATAATATGCTACACGTGTATAAAACATATTACGATAGGGGCACTTTAGAAAGTGCATGATATGGGAGCTATGTGCATGCTATTGCAGTAATATAATATAATAGAAAATTATTGCTATATAGGCTCTATTATTGTGATATATATACATACTGTATATATATATATATATATATATATATATATATATATATATATATATATATATATATATATATATATATATATATATATATCTGTGATGCTATGGCTCTAGTTACTTGTTTGTACTGAGTGACCTTTTTGGTGTTTAGTGTTTGTTGTTAAAGGAGAGCATTATTTTAAAAAATGATTTGTGTGTTAGATCAACTTCCTTCTGATCATGGTAGTGACCTGTCTGAGGTGAAGAATTCCATTGTCTACCTGTACAGTGCTTTGAATGTGGAAGAGCACCAACTGGAGCACGAGAAAAATTTAAAAGATAAGCTGGAGAAGCTACAGAAGGAAATTGAGCCACTGGAAAAGGTAGGAAACCTAAGCTGTCCGAGGGCTTCATCTTATCAGTTTCAGTTATTGATTTGGTTTTTCCTCACAAGATCCTAGACTGTGATATTCGGTTTCTTTTATCAATTCGGTATTCCTTCTCGAGATCTTGGACTGTGATGTCGGTTTCATTTATCGATTCAGTTTCTTATCTCAAGATATTGGACTGTGATATCTGCATTAGTGTTGCCACGGGGGGGGGGGGCAAATGGGGGCAACTGCCCCCCTCAACCTGCCCCAGACCACCTACCAGATTCGTGCAAATCCGGTGAGAAAGTTTTCTGTGGAGGGGGGGGGTGAGGGGTGGGTAAGGAATCTGACACACTAGCCCCTTTTGCCCCCCAACCAAAAATTCCTGGCGACGCCACTGGATATCTGACCCAGTGATTGATAGTTACCTCAAGATTTAGTCAGCCTAGAGTAAGGGACATGGAAGAGCCCATCTTTTTAGATTTTAACATGAAATTTACCACCAACGACTGACATGCTGTATGATTAACTGGTAGTTTCTGTCTGAAAATATTATTTGTGCTTTGCAAGATTTTCGACATTTGCGCGTTGTCTCTCGCCGGCGTTCCAGCGCCCACGTATCTGGTTTCAGATGAGAAGAGAAATGGACGTAAAGGCCGAGAAACAGACGCACGGCCTGACGTGGCTCGGCCTGGGGCTAATGGGGGTTCAGTTTGGCTTCCTCGCTCGACTCACGTGGTGGGAGTACTCGTGGGACATCATGGAACCGGTGACGTACTTTGTCGGCTATGGAACCGCCATGGCTTGCTACGCGTACTACTTACTAACCAAGCAGGTATAACGTATGAAATAAGACCTATTGTGAGTGTTTGACATTTAGTTACCTCGGCTCTGGGGGGTGAGGGGTGGAGTTGGTGGTCCTGAAATGAGGCCCCATCTCTAACTCATCAGTGGGTTCAAAATCCCCTCTTTTTTTGGGGTGGGGGGGCATTATGACCCTGGTAACTTGAAATTTTTGAACGAGCACCTCTGAGCAGAAACACTACAAAAGGCGCTATATAAGTCCCTCGTTGAGGAGCTACGTAAGTCCCATGTTACGCTACATCGTATTAAACACGGCGTGATATTACTGTCTCGTTTACGTAGGAGTACATTATGCCGAGCGTTCGCGACCGCGAGCGTCTTCTGGCGCTCCATCGTCTGAGCAGAAAGACGAACTTTGACGTCCGGGCGTACAACTCACTGCGCGGTGAGATCGCGAAGGCCGAATCAGACCTCGACCGGCTCATGGACCCGCTGCAACTCAACCTTCCGGGTCAATACGTCGAGAAGAAACCCGGGACCATCGATAGAGACCACTAGGCAGTCAGTTCGGGTGACTCTTTGGTCATCTGTTTGTGTGTGTCACCCTTTTTGCCTCCCTCCCAGTTTAATCGGTCATTTCCTGAGATAATGTGGAACTTATCCTTGGTGTTTTCTGGGGTCAAACTGGATTCTGGAGGCTTAGACTGTTTCCCTGCCAATCCAACTTCAAATCGGATTGGATTTGGTACATGCCATTGGCTGATGCCCTAGGTGTTATGAAGGTGGCACCTTAGGAGTTTGATTGATTGATTGATTGATTGATTGATTGATTGATTGATTGATTGATTGATTGATTGATTGATTGATTGATATACAGCACAGATTTTCTTGTAGTGTTTGCACCGAGATGAAGTTTTTTCAGTCTTTGTTGATAGATCCTTATTGTTGAAATCACTTTCACTCTCAAAAATAACTTTGCAATTGCATGCTTAAAACTATACTTGCCTGTTAATTTTCTAGTAGTATTCACTTGTAAGTTTTTGTAGATTTGAGGACATTTTCTTACTTAGCTTTTATATTTATGATACTGGATTTTATCGTGCGTTGGTTTAGAATATTTCGACTGTTATAAGGATTTTTTTCTTGAAGAAAATTCAGTGAATTTCTCAGTAAATTTTTGAAATCAGCCACTGAATTATTTACTGGTGTTGATGGGCCTATATTATTATACCTAAGTAAGTAAGTAAGTAAGTAAAATCTTGTGGATTTATATAGCATTTGGAAAGCAGCACATACAGTAACTGCTTATTCTTAGGCGCTTAGCCTATCTTAAAATTGCTGTGACCATAATGTATGTGAAATCAAATATAAAGAGATTACTTGAAGCTGCTGTATGTTATACTTGTTTGTTATTCCTGTCAATAAGATGTTTTTTTGTAAGTAGCTGTTTTTTTTACATGTTATTTATTCAGTTTTTTGGTAAAATATTTTAAATTGAGCATTGAATGCATTCAACACGACAGATGACTGTGGTATTATCGTACAGTGGATCCCACTTAATCGCATACCGCATAATTGCATAACCTGCATAATCGCATAACAACATGAAAACCCAAACCAGTGTTTTGTGCGTACAATTAATTATCAGACGTCCCGGCTATTCGCATAGCCCGGTTAATCGCATAAGCAAGGCTTGCACGGCACCTATGCAATTAAGTGGGTTTCACTGCATCACATTGCTGAATGACAAAAATGTAACAGTTTGTTGATTGTATATATACACATCTGTTATTGATTATGGTGGCAGTTGTGGTGGCAGCGATGATGATGGTGATGGTGATGGTGATGATGACAATGACATCACCAGGTGTGTGTTATTTCTACTTATCTCGAACTTTAACCAGGTATACATTTAAAATGTTGACATTGCCGTTTTTAATTTTTGACATTTTGAAGATTTATTGTTTATTGTTGACCTTTTGAACATTCTTCAATTGGACTGAAATTCAAGACACTTTATTCAGTTTTCCTGTCAAGTATCTTGAAGGCATATCAGGTTACAGGGTACCGTATTAGAAGGTATCCTCTAAAGGACCTTCATTGACGACCAGGGATATTTTACACCCCGCCAACTCCCCCAATTTGAGGTCGACAACCCTCCAAAATTTGGTGATGTGACAATGGAATGCATACAAAATGCATACTAATTAGCTCCGGACACCCCCTCCCATTTGAGGTCGACACCCCCCAAATTCACAATCCTAGAAATATCCCTGGTGGAGACGGTTATATGAGAATAAAAGTTGGGGGTGTCCTCCATTTGGCGGGGGGGTGTTCTGAGCTAATTAGTATGCATTTTGTATGCATACCATTGTCGCATTACCAAATTGTAGGGGGTGTCGACCTCAAATTGGTGTTTGGGGGTGTTAGTGTGTGTGAAAATATCCCTGCAGGACTGTTTTTTTTTTGAATCATCAAGATTTCCCACCTGAAAATGTCAATGTGCCCCCCCATTCAGGAATAACGGCTACGCCACTATAAGAGGTATTTCCTCGATCGGAACCCAGCATCTGTACAGTAGGCCCCTTTATTAAGCAGTGGCGACTCTAAGATTTGGCAAGTGGGGGCGCGTTGGGGTGGCTAATTCTAAACATGGAGGCCCAAACCATTTGTTGCTGGGTTTGTAGTAGTAAGTATTTGGTCCCAACGGGGGACCACCAGGGTTTAATCTTGGCTGTTTCCGAGGGGGGATTGCCCTTTTGGCATACTACATCAACTAACAGCAGCCCCTAGCAGAATCCTCCCCGGCTTTGTCAGTTCCCCCCCCGGATTTTTCAGTTTCCCCTCTGGAGTCCAGGAGTCTAGATTAAATACTGGGGACCACTGTGGGGCAGGCATTCAATAGAGGATACGGGACCCCCGGGTACGCCCATGTGGAGCCGCCACTGTCTACAAGCCGGTAGAATTCTATATACGCCAAGCAGTGGCGGCTCCACGGGGGGCCCGTGCCCCTATTGAGTGCCTGACCCCCCAGTGCCCTCTCTGTTGGGACCCTATACTTAATGCTACATGCATTAAACAACAAATGGTTGGCCCACCCCCATGATTAGAAGTTGCCACCCCAACGGCGCCCCACTTGTCAAATCCTAGAGCCGCCACTGACACCAAGTGTTTGCAATTATTGTCATGCGCTTACTAAGAACGGAAACGCTGAAGCAAGCAGTTATTGTTTGCTGATCCTGAAAATTGCATTTTCAACAAAATTAATCAATTTGGCGCTGGTCGAGACACTAACTGGTTTTGCAATTCCGCTCGTTAATCTAATCTAATCTTAAACTTCTATAGCGCCACTTAATAATGCACAGGAGCTTCAACCGATGGCACACCAAAGCCAATTATGCGATCTGCGCTCATCTTTTCATCTTGACCAGGTCGACCAATCTGATTAATATTACATTTTCCTCTGTGTGTTTTTCTTCTTCTTGTAGCTCACGATTGAACTCTACTACTATTTGAACTTAACGATAACTAAAATTATAGGCTTAGGCAGTCCTACTACAACCCTTGCACTAAAAGTGATTTTCTTTGTCCCACCCCCTTCCCTGTGCTACTCTAACGTGATACCAAAACTCAGGGGGGTGGGGAATTTCCTCTCCGTAGCTTTTTTAGAAAGCATTTGCTTCCTTATCCCCTATCTGTGGGTGCTCCCGCGTACCGATAGGTCTGGTCGGGTTGCCATCGTCAGAAACGACAGAAAATCCGGGTGTCCTGTTTTCCAGTTGCTTCTTCGTAATCGGTTCCACTTCCACGTAGAAATCCTCGTCCTCGTCGTCCGGATTGCCGAAAGCTAAACGAGTCCCGGACCGAAGACTCCCGGTTCCTCGGCCCGGATGATCCTCCGGATAGGCCGTTGGCGACCGGGAGTCGTCAGCGCAGCGAATCGATTCCTGATTTCGAAATCCGAATCGTAGATCGTCGTTCAACACAGCGTCGCTTCTTCGTCCGCCATCATCATCATCGTCGGTGTAGCTGTGCTTGACGTTAACCGAGAGCGGCGGATGGATACCGCGACAGCGTCTCGGTGCGGCGGCCGTCACTGCGTACCCAGCGCCACTTCGACGCGTCGATCCGGTCTGATCCAGTTCCCCTCGACAGCAGGAGGAAAACCACGGATTTTTCAGGGCGACGGCGACGATGACGGCGTACGAAGACATGGTCTTCGGGTCGTCGCGTCGTTCCGGGTGCACGGTCATGCGACCGAAGCAACGTTCGCAGGGACGACGCACCCGCGAACCGGCGTACCGCCCTGCCGCCGTCCGCGGAGGAAAGCATATCCGGCAGGTGGGTTTACCGCCGCCGCCGCCGCCGACAATGATCGTCTGCTTGTCGCAACAGGTGTGCAGTCGTCGTCGTCGACTGTGTCTGCACCAGCAGACGAGGAATCCGAGAAAGCAGACGACGGTAACGACGGTCGGCAGCAGGACTCCGAACAGAAACACCTCCCGCAGCATCTCTTCTTCCTCTCCGCCGCCCGCGCGTCAGGCAGTCACGTGTTTCCGGCGGAAATCAAAGCGAACAGGTGTAATTTCCGCTTCTTTTGATTTGATGGCGTTTAAATTCCAGTAACAGCAATAATAATTCCGGTAACAACAAAAGCAGATAAACAGCGTAAAAGTTAGACAGCAATTCTCTGTTTAACCCCTTAACTGGGGATCCCGGATATATCCATTCATTTTACGTTGAGTTACAATTAAATACACGGTTAAGGGGTTAAAAGATTTCCGGTAAAAGCGCTTTTGGCGGGCAAAAGTGGTTCTGGAGGCTAAGTTAGCTTGTGTGAAAACCACATATATATGGGGGACCTAATTACTCTCAGCATTTATTAGCCAAGTTTCCATGGGCGTCCGGAGGGGAGGGGTACAAAGGGATGCAATTGCACCCCCTGGAAAATTGTGGAGTTATGAAAAACAGTAAAATTATTTGTTTCTTTCGTCATAAAATCTTATTTTGCACCGCCCCCTTTGGAAAAATTTCTGCGGACGCCCATGCAAGTTTTCCCAGATAACTCTTGAATCTATTTAGACTTTTTACTGCTTCAAAACCGTCCCATTTGTCCACAACCCTTGCACTAAAAATTCTTAAATGGCCCCTTAAATGGGGTGGGGCGGTCTTTCGTTGGGAAACACCAAGATTCATCTATGAATCTTTGAATAACTGAAACCAAAAAGATTAGAATCCAGTGTTTATTCTAGCCACCTTGACATTGGAGGGGGATTTTGAAATGTTTGGGGGACAAGGTCTGAGTCTCCACACTTTTTTTTTGGGGGGTCCATTCCTCAGCCAACATCTAAAAAAATTTGGGGGAATTTTAAAACTTTGAAGGGGAAATCCCCCCTCCCAGAGAAGGCCTAGAATAAACACTGATTAGAATCAGTCTCTAGTTTGAATGTATACAATAATTATTGGTCTACCACAAATGCTCCATCTGTTTCGCAGTTTGTCACATAAACAAGCGATTAGAACGAACAACTCCTGCGGTATTAATGTATTATACGTTTGAAAGCGCCGTATAAATTCACGAGGTTTTACTTACTTACTTCGTTAACTGTTGAGATCTTTCCTTTCTACGAGTCACTGAAAAAGAACGAAACCAGAATTATTTCAGCGAAAATCTCTTTCGTCGCCTTTTTTGGTTCACTCTCCGACGTTTGACACGTGATCGATCATTTCGGATTGGACCTATCTCTCTCTGCCTGTCTCTGTCTCTGTCTGTCTCTGTCTTCCTCTCTTTCTCACTCTCTCTCTCTATGTCTCTGTCTCTGTCTGTCTCTCTGTCTTCTCTCTTTCTCTATCTCTCTCTTCTCTCTCCCTCTCCCTCTCCCTCTGCCTCTTTCTCTCTGTTTTTTCTCTTTCTTGGACCTCTGCTCGCTTACTTACTTATTTAGAGATCAGGGAAATGGAAAATTGAATATAGCGGGCGTTTAATTCCATAGAATCTAGGTCTGACGCTCTCTCTTTCTCTCTTTCTCTCTTTCTCTCTTTCTCTCTTTCTCTCTTTCTCTCTTTCTCTCTCTCTCTCTCTCTCTCTCTCTCTCTCTCTCTCTCTCTCTCTCTCTCTCTCTCTCTCTCTCTCTCTCTCTCTCTCTCTCCCGACATCCTCTCCATCGTTTCATTAGCTCCGTTAATCGCCGGCGAGTAGGCGGAAGAGGAATGGGTGGGTGGGTGGGGGCGTGCGTCACTGACATGTGGTTGACTTCACTGCGGGTAGTTTGGGTGTGGGGGTGGGAGTGGGGATGGGGGTCGCGATGAAACCAAAAGTCGGAACTGTCGTGCCAGAGTCGAAAAGACGCACGTTCAAGTCAAGAACTTGATTCCGTATTTAACCCTTACGTTCAATGCGTGCTATAGGCCACCATATAGGTTAGATACGTCGCGAATAAATTGGAATAAAAGTGGGAGGTGTCCCATTTCGAACGCTGTAGAGCACAGCTGAGACAAGCCACATCGATTAATCCAGTATGGTTTGATGCAGCGAAGATGGGGACGCACAAATATATGGTTTTCCTCATATAATTTATTTAATTAGCTGAAATTTTTGCATATCTATACACACCTACTGTTGTTCGTTGTTCAATGCTTCTTCCATTGGAAATTGGTTGCTTGCTGTGACGCATCAAATCAAATTATAATAATATAATAATATAATATAAAAAGGTTTAAAGTGGTTCAGTAGGGACTGCCCTGTGTGAGAACCACTTAATAATTTTTTTGTTGTCTATAAAAACTTGACTCATCCCGCGAATGGCTTGCTTGCCATTTCACAAGATACTGGCAGAACTTTCATATATATATATATATATATATATATATATATATATATATATATATTGATAGGTATGTAGTAGTGAGTTTAGGGTCCGAACAGGGAGGTCTCGGGGGGGGGGAGGCAGGCATTCAATAGGGGCACGGGTCCCTCGGGCCCCATGTGGAGCCGCCACTGATGGTGGTTTCAGGGAGTCAAGTTGTCTTGACAAGCAGAGACAGCCCAGGCGTGTATCAATCTGTCGTGTATCTTCAGATCTCTGCTTAAGTGAGTTATTTGAGGTCAGCAATCCGAGTTTTGCCTCTTTCCGTGCGATTTGCCTGCCAATACCACTTGGTATATATACCACTTGGTACATATAGGCCTACCACTTGGTATATATATTATATATATACTACTTGGTATATTAAGTGCCAATACCACTTAGTATATATACCACTTGGTACATATACCACTTGGTATATATATATATACTACTTGGTATATTAAGTGCCAATACCACTTAGTATATATACCACTTGGTACATATACCACTTGGTATATATATATATATACTACTTGGTATATTAAGTGCCAATACCACTTGGTATATATTCCACTTGGTACATACACCACTTGGTATATATATACTACTTGGTATATTAAGTGCCAATACCACTTAGTATATATACCACTTGGTACATATACCACTTGGTATATATATATATACTACTTGGTATATTAAGTGCCAATGTCACTTGGCGCTGTCAGTGGCTGTCAGGAAAGAAGGATCAGATGTCAGCCGACGCACGTCAGATCTCAGGTAACCTTCGGCTGACACGGAAAAGGTGGGTCGAAAGGTGAGGTGGGATGGGTGGAGGAACTACTGTATACAGACAGGACAGGGGGAACGCTATATCCAATCCATCCAATACGCAGGGGCGTAGCCAGGAATTTGATTTGGGAGGGTATAAATATTTTGGGTGCAGGTATAAATCTTAACTATAAACCGCAGAAACCATATAAAAAACATATATTCACATGCAAATCACATAAAAAACTTTAAGGTAGACTGATTTAGGGGTATATATACCGATATACCCCCCCGTCGCTACGCCCCTGCCAATATGGCAGCGCATCACACGTACATTGCGGCATACGTCTCATAACAGAGGTTGCGTTATCACTTATAACCGAGTCCGTTATATCGAAGTTCTACTGTACTTTACTGTAAATCAATCAATGATAGGACTTCTATGGCGCCACTATTGTAATGCGCTAGAACCTGTGGCGTATCCAGGTCTCCGGAACAAGGGGTGGCACGTTGACAGTTTTGGGTGAAAAGTCTTGACGAGCAGAAAAAAGGTGCCAAAGACACATTTTCTTCGATCTCAAACTACCTACCCCCTTCAAAACACTTCTCATCTGTTTTGTGCAAATCCCCGAATATAGAGGGTCGGGTCCCCCGTGCACACGCCACCCCCGTGGTTGCGCCCGCCAATGGACACAACACTCGGTGGTTTTCACTCAGGCTTACTTAGCCTCCTAAACCACTTAAAATCACATTATTATTATTATTATTATTATTATTATTATTATTATTATTATTATTATTATTATTATTATTATTATTATTAATCACATTCGTTTACTTCTCGCAGTGAAGGCGGAAATAATAAGAGCAAGGAACGAAGAGATCAACTGCGATTAATCTTACAACATATCTGAACTTAACAGTTATTGATTTGACCAAGAAATGCACACACACACACACACGCGAATTGATCATTGATTTTCTTTCAAACACTTTAAAAAGCTTACTTCGAACTCGTTAATTATTCGACAAAAATGCGTCACTAAATAAATAAATAAATAAATTAATTAATATACAGACACACACATCGATCTTTAAAAATCATTTAATTGCTTTGGGTCAGTGTTTTATCCAGGCCTGTAAGGAGGGGATATCTCCCCACAAAACCCCTAAAAATTCCTTCCAAATCGCAGCACGAATTTTCTGCATTGAATTCTGCCTCTTCCCCTCCAGCCAAGTCAATCCCCCCTTACCCTCAAACGTCTGAAGTCTCGATAAAACACTGCCGTGTGTCACTTAATGTTTTCTTACTTACCATTCAGAATTGTTCCTCCTCGTTTTGGGACATCTTGTTCCAGTTGTAAAGTCGTCTAGCGAAGTGCAAACGCTTGTCACGCCAAGTGCCACCGTCGTTGTGCTGAGCGCCCAGTCATGCAACATGACCGAACGGTCGTATAGCGTCTAGGCGAGAGACGCGAAAGCGCAACAACCGGACAACGGTTGTCTCTTCGTTGGACAACGCCGATTGCGCAACAGATTACGTGACAACCGCTGAAGAAGACCACGTCTTATGATCACACGTATATGCCGCCCAATAATAATAATAATAATAATAATAATAATAATAATAATAATAATAATAATAATAATAATAATAATAATAATAATAATAATAATGATGATGATGATGATGATGATGATGATGATGATGATGATGATGATGATGATGATGATGATGATGATGATGATGATGATGATGATGATGATGATGATGATGATGATGATGATGATGATGATGATGATGATGATGATGATGATGATGATGATGATGATGATGATGATGATGATGATGATGATGATGATGATGATGATAATGCACGTTTATATCGCCATTTCAATTACCCTAAGGCAGTCCTAGCTACCGTAAAGACCAAGAGGTCAATCCAGATATATGTCAGGCGCATATGCATGACGCACAAGGAAGAAGAGAAGAAGAAGAGGAAGAGGAAGAGGAAGAGGAAGAAGAAGAAGAAGAAGAAGAAGGGGAGAAAGAAGAGGGAGAGGAAGAAGAGGACGCAGAAGAAGACATAGAAGGCAATGAAGAGGAAGAAGAAATTGAATAAGAGAAAGAAGAAAAAGAAAAGAAGAAGAAAGAGAAGAGAAGGGAGAAGAGGAGAAAGAGTAAGAAGAAGAAAGAGAAGAAGTGAATCCGAGAACGAATCCGTCGGAGAAGAAGAAACCAGCGTCGCCAGACGCCGTTGCGTCCAAGTGTGCAGTGGGACCCCCCTCCCCTCCCCCCCAACAACAACAACCCATCCGCCGCCGTCGTCGTCCTTCTTCCCTCCGATGGGGGATCGGCGCCGCCTGCCTCCCCGAGTCCCCCTTTGCCCGGTCCGGGTCGCCGGGAGATGACACCGCCGGTCGCTGGGAGGCGCCACTCGTCTGCTGCCGAGTGTGAAGTGGTCTCTCTCTTTATCTCTCTCTCTCTCTCCTCTCTCTCTCTCTCTCTCTCTCTCTCTCTCTCTCTCTCTCTCTCTATCTATCCATCGCTCGATGCAGATACAATGGATACGATATCCATTAGACGCACTCGGCCGTGGATACTTCGCCCACAGATATTCATATTTCACTGTTATAGACGCGATTGAAACGGAGATTCATTCTACCAGACCATTGGCTGTGACGGAAACTGCTTAATAATAATGATAAAATAATAATAAAGATAATAATAATAATAATAATAATAATAATAATAATAATAATAATAATAATAATAATAATAATAATAATAATAATGGCAACGATGATCATGCTGTTGTTGTTGTTGTTGTTGTTGATGATGATGATGATGATGATGATGATGATGATGATGATGATGATGATGATGATGATGATGATGATGTAAGAAAGAGCAGAAAGGTTGTGAAAGATATATTCCTTTACGTTACACTCTTCGAGGCAGACTAAGTTCGATTGAATTATAACGATAAATAATGATAGTAATAATAACAGGATTTATAGTGGTTCAGTAGGATCCAGTGGCGTAGCCACGGGAGGGGGGTTGGGGGTTAAAACCCCTTAGGCGGCGAAAAAAATTTTCTTTTATGTATTCCCATGCAATTTTTATTTTTGAGGCGATTTTTGGCGATTTTTGGGGTGAAACCCCCTCTTGGCGGCTATCGACGAAATTTTTTTCAAACCTCCCCTTCTGGAAATCCTGGCTACGCCACTGGTAGGATCTGCCCAGTGTGAGAACCATTATGTTCCACCCCTGGCCATTCATTCCCATTATAGTCTTGCTGTGTAATCTCATTCTTTGCCCTCTTGTCCTCTGGTATAGGTTGGCTCCTGTATTCTCCTTCTTTGTCTTCTTGTCTCTGCATCTACAAACAACAGCAAAACTTTGCAGTATACAGAATGCCACAAATACCGCATTCCGTCTACAGTATAGTTTCCACAATAGGCCCTACTTTATCTACAGTCCAGTAGATAGAATGCAAGTTCAATCCAGTATCCTATTTAAACCAGTTGGTGCTTGGACTTATTTTAGAAGCATTTGCGTATAGCGATGAGCAGCGAATTATATACGATAAATGCTCATTCGCGGTCTATTTGACCAGACTGAAAAGCCATCTGTTAGGGCAGTGGTTCTCAACCTTTATAGTGCCGCGACCCCTTCATTTCAATTCCCCATAAAGTGGCGACCCCCAACCGTAAAATCACTTTTCTTCATAATGTAAAATTGTAAACTGCTAAAAATAATAATGCTATGACAATTAAAATGTTAGAAATCATTATTATTAAATTGTAAGTATAGGGTTGCAACAGGGGCCGGTGAGTTCAATGGGGGGGGGTACGGGGTTCCCTGGTCCCCATGTGGAGCCGCCACTGGCACTACGTACTGTACTACATACTAATTGAATGAATTCGTTTCTGTCAATTTCCGTTAAGTTAATCCTACAATTCTGAATGCGTCTCGAATATGTTTCCACTCGCGGGCACCGCTGCTGGTGGAGAGCCGGTGGTGATGCTGGTGGTGCCTCCCCCGCCACGGGTCGCTGCTTCCGTGTCGCTGTTTTATTACACGAGGAAACCGGTCAACGGAAGTCCTCCTACCGTGAATGACCCCGAGGTCATCACGCATGGTCGAGAGTGACACTCATTGGGTCCAAAAGTGCGTCAGAGATGCATGCATTCCGACCTAAAAGAATTGTCAATTGAGAACACGCAAACCCAACAACAACGACAACGACGACAACAACAACAACAACAGCGACAACAACGCATGCTGATCATCACGTGATCTCTCCCTCAGTCTCCCCAATTTTATCTTGCTTTGGTTTGAATGTGTAGCAGTCAGTGTTTATTTTAGGCCTTTTTTGGGAGGGAGAATCCCCCCAAGTTTTTAAATTCCCCCCCCCCAAAAAAAAATTTGTATTTGTTGGCTTGGGGGTTCGAAATTCCCCCCAAATCTTGTCCCCCCAAACATTTCAAACTCCCCCTAATGTCAAGGTGGCTAGAATAAACACTTGTCGCAATGGTGTATATTGTAGCATAAGCGTATACCGAAAAATAGAGTGTAGGCTATATAAACTATGTTATATCCAGAAGAGCTTCGTTATAACGGACTCTGTTATAACGAATCGTCGAATATAAAGTACCGAAACGTATACGGTAGCGTGTGATGCGCTACTGTATTGCACGGTTTTGGATATAACGCACCTCGGATATATAACGTACTGAGTTTTACTGTCCCGCCAAGTACGTTATAGCGAAGTTCTACTGTATAGAAAATCGGCACCCCTCCCCCCTCTCTCTCCATTCCTCTCTCCCTTCCTCTCTCCCTCTTTCCCTCAATTTACCTCTCTTTCACTCTAGATAATATAATATATATATATATATATATATATATATATATATATATAGGATAATATCTGCAGTATAAAAACTAAGTCATGGAAACTTACGCTAATAGCA
>CM030868.1:3414030-3529030 GCA_018105865.1 Metaphire vulgaris | reverse complement strand
AATAATAATAATAATAATAATAATAATAATTATTAATATTATTATTATTAATAATATTATTATTATTATTAGTAGTAGTAGTAGTAGTATTCTTAGTTGCTTTCTGCCAGCTCACTTGTTCTTGTTCTTCTTGTTCTTCTTGTTTTTATTCTTCTTGTTCTTGTTCTCCTTGCTCTTGTTCTTGTTTTTGTTCTTGTTCTTGTTCTTGTTCTTCTTGTTCTTCTTCTGTTATTTTATTATTATTATTATTATTATTATTATTATTATTATTATTATTATTATTATTATTATTATTATTATTATTATTATTTATTTGTTATTGTTATTATTGTTGTTATTGGTGTTTGATGTTCATAACGTCCAGGTAACTGGATGTTTGATCAACGCTATGGCATGGGGACGTACTTCTATTACAACGGTGACACCTACGAAGGTGAATGGTTTAACCACCTGAGACACGGCATTGGAACTTACACCTACGGAGTCAATGGCATCAAATATCGAGGGACGTGGATAGATGGAAAACGACTGGAAAACTCCGGAAGCTATGACCAAGGTGGAACACTGCGTCGATAATTTTTTGGCTGTTTCAATGATAAAGTGCGAAAAACCATTACTATAATATACAGGGTGGCGCAAAAAACCGGACTAGTAGAGTTTATGTTTGCATTTAATATAGTCCGTTTTTTGCGCCACCCTGCAGCAACGCAATCGGGTCTTTTATCAGTTGCATGTAATGAGCAAAAGAGGTCGCCACCACTTTTTGACACTTTATGAGGACAAAAACTCATCACCACTATTAATATTTAAAAATTTCAAAACTTTTAGGGGCCCATGCCCCTAAGAATTTCTCTAACCGTCTACATTTTAGACCAATTTTCTGTTACAACACAAAAAACCTGATCACTGTTGCATATAAGATAGAAACACTCATTAATTAATTATGGTTGCCATAACAAAAATTATTGATTGATTGATTTATTGAATGAATGAATGATTGAGTGAATGAACGAATGAATGAATTGGTTGGATTAGTTGATTGATTGATTGATTGATTGATTAGCGTTCTAAATGCAGTCCTGTTGAAACCATTGCCAATTAACCCCTTAACCGTGTATTTAACTGTAACTCAATGTAAAATGGACGGATATATCCGGGATCCCCAGTTAAGGGGTTAACTTATCTGCAGTCTCATAACTTTGTGTTATATTGCCCCAAGCAGCAAGTCTTACAAAGGCTACCGTGGACCCCGCGAAGAGGACATCTGTCGCCCCGGCGCCGCCGCCACCACCACCACCACCAGCAGCAGCAGCCTATGTACCTGGCCCCCAGTACCCAGGTTCTTACGGCTCCCACTCTTTTCAGGGGGGCCAGCCAGCCACCGTTACCGTGCCCGTCGTCGGGTCCGGATTCGACCAGGGCGCGGCGAAGAAGCGGTCTTCGCACGGTGCCGTGGCACCAAGTCCCCTTCTAAATTAGCACAGCACAGTGCATTGGAATGGATTAACGGAATTCAGGGCACAATTTAACATACGCTTAATTAACGCATACGTTAACTTACTGTCTCAAGATAACGCATCTAATATACAGGATATAGGCACTTATGTATCACTTAGAATGACAAATGATGATGTAGGCCTATGGCTGTGTCCGAACGCCTTAAGTTATATCAAGTTGCTGTTGCTAACCGTACTATAATGTGTGTATTATATAAGTAAGTATGTGTAACTGTAGGCTGCTATACATGGTAGGCAGTTGTTTTACAAGATTAAAATGACAATTACGTTATACCGTTCTATTATGTAAAACCTATTATGGAGTCTTCGTAAATAGACTGAGGCAGTGTCTTATCCAGTCTCCAGGCCTTTGGGGGGGGAATTGAGGCTTTCGGGGGGGAGGAGCGACTTGGTTGAAGGGGAAAAGACACAGTTCAATGCAAAATTTGTGTAAGTGCTGGGATTTTTTTTTTTTTTTTTGGGGGATTTTGAGGTTTTTTTTTTGGGGGCGATCTTCCCTCCTAACAGGCCTGTATAAAACACTGGACTGAGGACGAAAGAGTGAAAGACATTTCTACTGGAAAAATAAATAAAAATGTGAACGACTTATCAAATGTTCAACCTGCATTTTTGCGTTATCATTGTTTTCAACCAATGAGTTTTTTTTTTTTAAAAACCTATGTAGTAGTAGTAGTAGTAGTTATCATTGTTTTCAATTCCAATGAGTCAAGTTTTTAAAAAGTAGTAGTAGTAGTAGTAGTAGTAGTAGTAGTAGTAAGTAGTAGTAGTAGTAGTAGTAGTAGTAGTAGTAGTAGTAGTAGTAGTAGCAGCAGTAGTAGTAGAATTGCACAACTATCGCATAAACTTTCTAAATGCAGCCTGTAGGCGAAATAATTAATCAAAGAGAGAAGATAAGACAGACGTTGCTAATCTCTCTCTCTCTCTCTCTCTCTCTCTCTCTCTCTCTCTCTCTCTCTCTCTCTCTATATATATATATATATATATATATATATATATATATATATATATATATATATATATATATATATATATATATGGCGTGTTCTCATTACTCGCGCGCAGCTAGCCCCTGCCGACAAAACGAGACATAACATTACAAATATTCTCCTATTCTGACGCTGTAGGTAGCTATAGCTAGCTGCACAGCACTTTGCGGCGCCGATAGCTAGCAGTGTGAGAGAACGGGACGTGCTGATTCGTGCCGCGGCCCGTGTGTGCACCTCCTCCGTGCCGACGTTTTTGGGCAAATAAGTTTATGTACACATTCACGGACGGCGTGTAATGACCGCTGTCAAAAACTCAACTGGTGCAGACCGTTGAAAAGTGAGTAGCACTCGAATCGAACCCGTGAGTGACCGCGACCCACGTGCAATCGTGCGAAAGAAAGAAGAGGTCTCGTTCAAGTGACGAAGATGACGAAGACAGATTATTGAAATCTTATTTCTTTGGTCTCTCGGAAACATGACGAGCAAATCGAATTTTTTGTCAATAATATATCAATCAATAGATATCGATAGATTGATATCAATTAGTAAATCTAAGTTTCGTAACTCGAATCAGAAGATTTGCAGGGGGTGAGGGGTGGGGAAACATCCTATATTCTGACGGTGTAGGTATTATCAGACGTTCCGTTTCTGGGTCCCGTGTGATGTGCTACCGTATTGGACGGCACTGGGTGTAACGTACTTCGGAATCTTCGGTGAGTTGGATCGCTGCATGCCGGTTGAATTCCAGAGAAGATGACATCGTCTTGTCACCAGAGGGACACCACTTTTACCAAGATTTTCGTCGGGGTCTCCCTACCACACGACGAACGAAACGCTGCAGAAGTTCTTCGAACCGTTTGGAAGCATCGAAGAAGCGGTTGTCATAACCGAGAGACAGACGGGGAAAAGCCGTGGCTATGGATTCGTAAGTACAGTGAAACCCGCTTAATTGCATAGGTGCCGTGCAAGCCTAGCTTGCTTATGCGGTTAACTGGGCTATGCGAACAGCCGGAACGTCTGATAATTAATTGTGCGCACAAAACACTGCATGGTTCGGGGTTTTTACGTTTGTTATGCGATTATGCGGGTTATGCAATTAAGCGGTATGCGATTAAGTGGGACCCACTGTATAGATTCACATAATAATAACGTGATTTCAGGTGGGGACGAACTATCCGTAATTGGAAGATATGTGCTTTAAGAGTATTCAGAGAATACTCTACTAGTTAACCCATTAGAAACGCAGCAGTTGGAACGAGCAATAAGGCCCGAGCAGCGAAATGGTTATAGAGTGGTATGGCTTGTAAAGTGTTAAACGATACGCTATCATGTATGCATAAGATAGGTCTACTCAAATAGGAACCTGTCTAGAACATCTGTCGCCCACGGCAGGCAGTGGCGGCTCCAGGATTTGGCAAGTGGGCGGGGCGTTGGGGTGGCAACTTTTAATAATGGGGGCCAACCGTTTGTTGTTAGGTATGTAGTATTAAGTATAATGTGTCCCAACAGATGTACAAAGATACGGTACTGGGGAGGGGCAGGCACTCAATAGGGGGGCAAGGACCGCCGGGCCCCTCTGGGGAGCCGCCACTGACGGCAGGGGATCATAAAATTAAATTAGCTGGTAAACACACTTATCTTTTATTGACAAATCATGACATTTTATTGACGCAAGATCAAAACTGCAGATGCACTTTTCTTGCTTTTGCTGACGCGAACTGGTTTATGATCACGTGATCAAAGTAAGTTGTTTTTCTTGGTTTCTTTTCTTTCCATGCTGAGTGCATGGCCGCTGAGAGGGGGGCAGGGGAGGGGACAAATGCACAGGGGTCCGGCGGTCTGGAGGGCCCCCGGCCGATGATGAAGATGTATTACTAATAATAATAACAGCACAAAAAGGGAAGCACGTGACGTGTACAGGGGCCCGGCGAGTATAAGGGGGGGGGGGGCTGGCGCTGAGGCCATCATAAATATCGTGAAAAACAGTGCCAAACAAAAAAAGGTCATCACCAATTTTTCTGACTTGTCAGGGGCCCGTCGGCCCTTCTGCACAGGGGCCCAGAAACTCTCGGCGGGCCTGGCTGAGTGGAGAGCACCCCCTTCCAGTTGCACCCGGGGCATGCATCGGCCCCACCTGCCCCACCTGCCCACCCTTAGCACGCCACTACATTCAAGTTGATTACCGTGTTAATATTATCGATAATCGTCGTTACGAAAACTTACGATCGCTATCGGAAGTTACCATTTGCAACACTCGACTGGTATTCGACAGCTCTCTAGGAAACCCACTTATGAAAGACCAGCTCCTGTATGCTGTCCGCCCTCTAGCGGACACTTGAACAACAAGAGCGCAATTAATTAGAACAGGATTATTATTTCAAAGACGTCACCTAATTAATCGAAAGACCTGATCAATCGAAAAAACTTTTATAGATAAAACTCAATTATAGGAAATAGACAAATAGTAACGTTGACATCATCTCACTAGATAAATCTCATAGGCTTCCTGCCTTCTAGTGTAGGTAGAAATATATCGGAAAAAGATAACGCTCTAAACAAATCGGTGATAATATAAATGTCGTTAATGAAATAATAACCGAAAGTAATTAATTAATTAATTAATTAAGTTGTAGCGATTAAACCTATTAAAACAAACATTATTATTATTATTATTATTATTATTATTATTATTATTATTATTATTATTATTATTATTATTATTATTATTATTATTATTATTATTATTATTATTATTAGGTTACGATGTTGGATCGAACAGCGGCTGAGCGTGCTTGCAAGGATCCGAACCCGATCATTGACGGTAGAAAGGCAAACGTCAATCTTGCCTACCTTGGGGCGAAACCTCGAATACCTGTCGGCGAATTGATAGGTAAGAGCTCTGAATTAATTTACCTTTTGAACGGAACTGAAACCTTGCTTCGACTTACTCACTGTCTTGGCGCTCATGTACAGAATGATTAATTAACCCCTTAACTGTGGATCCCGGATATATCCGTCCATTTTGCATTGAGTTACAGTTAAATAGACGGTTAAGGGGTTAATTAAAAGAAGCACAAATGAATTTTAAAAACAGATACAAGAAATCAAATTAGGTTAGTAGAAGAACATAAGGTCATGTAGAATATCAGAAACAAACTAAATTGTCGGTAATGCTGTTGTCAGTGGCGTAGAAAAAGGGGGGTTGGGGGTTAAACCCCCCATTGGTTGCCGATAAAATATTTTTAATGAGTTTCTATGCATTCATAATTTTAGGACGCGATTTCGGGGGTTAACCCCCTCTTGACCGTGACGACCTGTCGGGAAAAAAATATATAGAAGATGACGTTTTTTGCCAGAATTTTCCTAATTTGGTCACGGTCAAAACCAAAAACCAAACTCCCCTCCCTTTCCGGAAATCCTGGCTACGCCACTGGCTGTAGCATCCAGCCGCTCGTAAAAATCCGTTTATATGATAAAAATTCAATGAGGACAAAACTTATGGTAATAACAGTGCACGTTTATCGTCTTGGCGTTAGTCTCACTGATGGTTCTTTGCGAGGTTATTATATAAGATTAGCCGACTAAACTTCGTATTAATAATTAATTACGGAGTGTATCGCTTCTTTTGTTGCAAACCTTTCCGGCGATTTCCTTATCTTGGTTGTCCTGTTTCTTTTCCAGCCTCGTTTCCATTCGGACTGAAGGGCGGACCAGCGTCTGTTCCGTATCTTGGCCCGGAGATAGTGGGGTAGGTTCCATTCTCGCTGCTACTGCTGCTGCTGCTGCTGCTGCTGTCTTTAGATGGAAAGCTTCTCTAGACCAGAAGATTTGGAACTACACCCCTCGCCCCCCCCCACAATCGCCCGTCGGTTTTGATGCTGGTTTTGAAACGCATATGCACAGTGTTTTATCCAGGCCTGTTCGAGGGGAGATCCCCCCACCCCCAAAAACCCCACCCACAAAATCCTAGCACTGACACACATTTTTCTTCCCCTCCAGCCAAGTCGATTCCCCCCTCCCTCCCCCCAAAGGCCTGGAATCTGGATAAAACATACTGCTCGATATGCGCGACCGTCTTCTCCAGCCAGATGCCGCGGGAACAGATCCCTAGATTTAATAACCCCCAAACTTAAAAACTGCCCTGGAAGGTCGAGAAATCAAGGGAAGGGCAAAGGTTTTACGAAGAAACAGAAAGCGAACCGACCAAAAAGCCCCCTCTACCCTCCCCGCCCCGCCCCGCGATTAAGTCTGACACGAATTGACCTTTGGTTTACCTCCTGAAAGGTTTCGCCTGCATGATGTAGACAGACAGACAGACAGACAGACACGCGCAAATCCAATTAACAAACCTTTATTGGGGATCGGTTGAGGGGACCGGATGAAAAGCCTTCGCGGGTCGTATCCGGCCCGCTGGCCGTATGTTTGACACCACCCTGATCTATTACCGTAAACGTGATCTCTCAACGTTCGCCCTGATCCACTCAGGTAAACACCGCTATCTCTGAAAACCGTTCTCGCCAGATCAGCGTCTATGATTAATCCGAAAGGGCGTATTTATTTTAGACATAGGGCCTATAGACCTATCTATCTGACTTCTTAAAAAACGCTATGCGCACTGTGCGTGCTAGTGGGGCGGGATGGGGTGGGGTGAGGTGAGAGTGGCGTGATGGCGGAAGGTGGGGGGATTGGGGTGGGTGGTGGGGGTTGGTGAACCCATACAGAGCTATCTACTCGAAAGAACAGCGTGAATACACGTGCATGCGAGAGAGAGAGAGAGAGAGAGAGAGAGAGAGAGAGAGAGAGAGAGAGAGAGAGAGATAAGTGATTGCATATTCGATGCGCGATACACATCTATGTACAGCCATTTACTTTTGCTTGCTCTTTGGTACTTACTTACTAAAGGCACAGCTCGCCGTATTCAAGGCAAACATTTTCGATTGCGCTCAAAAACGCACTTCAAAATGTCTGACACACACACACACACACACACACACACACACATCCTGTGCCCAGACACGTATATACGCATCAGGGCCCCGCTATAGTTTAGTCGGTCTAGCATTGTGAGTCAGAGCCATTAACCCCTTAACTGGGAATCCCGGATATAGCCGTCCATTTTACATTGAGTTACAGTTAAATACACGGTTAAGGGGTTAAAAGTCGAAATATATTATCTGGAACCACGGTCCTCACCGTTCGGCCGGCGCTGGTTCTCTGTTCCCCACGCGCAGAGACGACAACGAACGGGTCGGCGGGTCACACAGGTCAGAGGTCAGAGGTTCAACGGGTCAGGCGGGTCGTGGGTCAGAGGTTCAACGCATCAGGCGGGTCGTGGGTCAGAGGTTCAACAAGTCAGGCGGGTCAATACATTGCTGGTTTCTAGACACCACATCTGGGGCGTGTAAAATATTTAGTATAGGGGCGCCTGTCGGTTTTAGCTTTTTCTAGCATTGCAAACAGAGACTTCAAAGCAGTTTTCTTTCTACTCAACATCAAAAGATACATGGTCGGCGTAACAATAACGCCAAACAGTTACTGATATTTGAAAACAAAAGTCTATTTTGACGTATGCCGAGTCAAACTGCCGTGGCTTCTATCGGTTCCGTCAAGTATATACATTGCAACTTCGTTACAATGGATGCGGTATAAAGTATATCTTTCCCTCTGACTGATCTCTGGAATGACCTGGTCTTTTGCGGATGGATTTGAAGTACCATCGATTGATACCCTTAGGTATTAGAACTGGTGCTATAGAAGTGCATAATAATAATAATAATAATAATAATAATAATAATAATAATTATTATTATTATTATTATTATTATTATTATTATTATCCTTTCTCCTACAACGACTGTCCGTGACACTCCAGAGATTTAACGCTGTCGATTTGAGACCATAATAATAATTAAAATATTCGATTTTGAGACCTTATTATTATTATTATTATTATTATTATTATTATTATTATTATTATTATTATTTATATCTCAATGTACGGTCCTGTGTGGTACGCTACAGTATTGGATGTACTGGATATAACGTACTGGATATAACGTACTAAATTCTACAGACCCGCTAAGTATGCTATTCCAAAGTTTCACTGTAGCGTTCAGAGACAACAAAAGCATAAGGCCATATTCTGACCGTAAGTTAATCCGCTTGATGCAAGTTATAAAATACACGGTGGAAACACGCAGGACTTCTTATTATTTTGATGATTTGCTCAGTCGAGAGTCTTCATTTGCTTACTTACTTTATCTGCTTATTTTCCGCATCGAGTGTTTTGACCACACAGGGGTCTTAACGTCTGTGAAAAAACACACAGAGTTTGCATCAAAGGAGTTCGACCAAGTTACGGCCGATTGGTTATCATAATTATTTCGATCAAAAGCGACTGGTTTATCTTGTGTAGACGACGACGACTTCCGGGTGCAAAATGAATTAAGATAACATCGGTGCCCCATAAATACATCATACACTAATTATATAAATAACCAATGTGTGTTAGAAATCAGCAATAGGACCTAACTGAGAGAGAGGCTTCCTAAGAGAGCATGAAATAACAATTACAGCTATACAGTGTCGGTGCCAACTGAAGATTTGCTAACCTGCTAATTTAATTTTCTAACCCCTGCCATGGGCAACCCGTGTCCTACGTAGCCCCTGTTTTGGCAAAGATTTCATTATTTAACCCCTTAACCGTGTATTTAACTGTAACTCAATGTAAAATGGACGGATATATCCGGGATCCCCAGTTAAGGGGATCCCGGATATATCCCCCCGTCCTCGCAGGGCTTGAATATCGGAACCAGGATCTTAATAAAAACGCTCGATAATTAATTAAACGAGACTAAAATTTCCCAGAAGTCTATTCGATTGCATTGAAGAATGGCCGTTAATTTCTTGCATAATATTTCTTATATTTAGCTATCCACCGCTGATCTACCTGCCACAGGGCAACAACCCGGTCACCCTAGCACAGCCTCCGATCCTCCACAGGGCGGTCAACACCGCCCAACTGGTCGACTACGCCACGATCCTCGGTACGCACGCGGTTCCCTTCTACCAGGACCCGCTGGTGAAGCTCGCCGCCTATCCGCACGTTGCCTCTGCGTTGACGATCGAAGGCGGTTACCGCTTCGCCGGCCCTTCTGCTACGCCGACGGCACCCCAGCTGGCCCTGGTACGGCCAGGAATGCCTCCGTCGTCCTCGCAGGGCCTGCTAGCTGTCGCGCCGCTACAGCACGTATTGGAACAAGACCCGAGATGGCGACAAGAAAAGAGTTATTTAGGATGACGTAGTACTTAATTTTGAAATGCTGCACACTGTAGAGGGGCGCTGTCTCAAACCTATGGTGAAACAGAAGAATTCCGAGTTCGAGCAAATGGATGGCGAATGACAGTGGCGTAGCCAATGGGAGGCTGAGGGGCTAAACCCCTCCCTTTTTGGCTGGCCGACCAGAATATTTTGTTATTGCGTATTATTATTCTGTGGGTGGAGGGGCGCCAAAATCTGGTTTAAGGTAGCAAACAAAAGCACTCATATAGTAGCTATATTATAACTAACTTAAAATCAACCAAACTAATATAGATGAGGACGTTTTTTCGGCTTGTCGCGATTTTCGAAGTCGGGAATGGTTGGTCGTAACGCCCCCCCTCTTCGGAAAATCCTGGCTACGCCACTGACGAATGGTCTTCGCCCACACCTGACAGTCTAGAGAATGACGATTCTATGCTGTAGGTTGATTTTGCAATTTTTCGTCTGTTAGCATATCAATGAGATGTATTTTGCAAAAGACTTTATCTATCGCAACTTATAATGACTAGGTCATTCGCATAGCCACGGGGGGGGAGGGACACGAGGCATGGGCCCCTTATTCTAGCTGGAACCCATCGTGGGATTTGATCAAAGCAGTTGAGAACTTGTGTGCGTGTGTGTGTGAGTGGTGGGAGGGGGGGTTAGGTAGCATGGTCGAAGAAAATACGCATTGCTTGCTTGACGAGGACCTTTTTTGTTTTTCGGAGACTTTTATCCGAAAATGTCCATGTGCCCCCTCCCCTTTTCCGGAGTTCTGGGTACGCCACGAATTTCAGTTTATAGCTTATAGTGGGATTAGCATAATCTGGCTTCCGCTGTAGGTCCAATGATTACCTAGTTTCGCAATCGCATACTTTTCTTCAATCCGATTTTTTCTAGGGGCGTAGCGACGGGGAATATATCGGTATTTATACCCCGAAAATCAGACAACCTTAAAAATTGTAATGCGTTTTTTAAGATTTTCAAAGTTTATTTAGAATTATACCCCCCGCCCCCAATCGCATTATACCCTCCCCAATAAAATTCCTGACTGCGTCCTCTGTTTTTCCCAAGCTAGAAATTCATTTTAAAACCAGCATTGACGCAATCTACGCATTCGAATGGTCGTAACAGAGCTCTCTCTCTCTCTCTCTCTCTCTCTCTCTCTCTCTCTCTCTCTCTCTCTCTCTAAGATATTCAAAGTCAAATGTACGCCAATAATTATTCTAATAATTTATTCGTCTACAAAAGTCAACCGAATTAGTTTTGATAATTAAATCTGCTAAATTATCTTACAGACTACAGGGCTAATCGCTTTCGGAATAATTCGAATTTAATTAAGGATAGCGCCTGACAGATACAGTGGAACTTCGTTATAACGTATCCTCGGTTATAACGTACCTCAATGTACGGTCCCGTGTGATGCACTACCGTATTGTATGGCATTGGATATAACGTGCCTCGACCAGTGATATTTTACTGAACGGTAACGGAAATTAGAACTGAAATTAAAGGAATCCGTTAACGAAAACGAGAAGTAAAATTAGGAATTTTTTAAAGAACGGTAACTGAAATAGAAATGAAATCACCCAATAAAAATAGAAATCGGAACTGAAATAGAAATTTTGTATGAACTGAATTTAACTACCCATAATTTAAAATGGCGTCAATTTGCTTAGGTTGTGTGGTATTTGGCACGCCATATAATAAGGCTGTTCGTGAGTGTGTGTGTGTCTGCGTGTGTGTCCAAAGTTCAGCATCAATTGACCAAGGGTGATATGGCAGCCCTTACTCTGAGTCATTCCTACCCCACACATACAGTCAAATATGTGCCTGTCTGGGAGGGGGTGACTCGGTCACCACTGAGCTATCACATTCTAGCCACGAGACGGCACATGGGCCTCTGCCTTGATAACCACCATTTCGGTGTCTGTATCAGAAAACTTAAGCACGTGCTGCTTCGTTGATTTAACGTCGGCGTTAACTTAATAGCAACAGTTGTTACAAGATGAGTTTAGCTAAACTGTTGGCTGGAAGAAAGCGAGATAGCCCAGTTTGGGATTATTTTATATATGACGAGAAAGCGGACAAATCTCTTTGTCACGTTCAAGTTGATAAAAGCAGCGACGGAATTTGTGGAGTGAAGCTGTCGGGGGAAAAAATTCGAGCAACCTGGTTGCACATCTACAGCGTGTACATAAAGATGTTTATGCACTTTGTACGGAAAAGGAAAAGCAGCAACAAGTATCGAAAAACGCTATTCCATTAAAGCGCAAGGCCTTGTAGTTCAGTGGCTAAAGTCCATAAAAACCAAGAATCGTTCACTTCTGGATAAAAGCATGCCACTTGGCACAGTGATAGGGTACATGGCCCTGAACAATTTCCCCAAAGGATGCAAAAGTTTTTGTTATCCTTTACCATGCAATTTGGCACCATAAATTTTCATGATAATTTGTAAGAAATTCAGCTTAAGAGCTGCAGTACGTGGACAAAAGACAATCAATACAGTGATAACCATGGTATCTGCAATCAGACCATCAGTGAATGCTTCTTCCAGCGTCGAATTATATCATGGCCAAGTGATTCAATCGAGAATCGTCAGCACCAGGACAGTGTGATAGGCATGTTAGTGGCCACGAGCTATCCAGTAACAATGCTAGATCAGCCTTCTTTTCGTCACATGATTCACACTTTGGATGCAAAGTTCAATCTTCCAGGTTATTTATTATTACTTATAGCATCATAATTATGTACCGGTAAATGCTTCTGTATCTAAAACTTCGACCACCACTGACAACGGATTTAATGGATTTACCTAGATTGAGCGATCGTGAATAAGCTGGTGCACTGCGCGCTTGTGGGCAGCGCTATAGAAATTTCATGTTTTCTTCTTACTTCTTATTTACTAACCTGATTAATGATTAGTTGACTAACTTGACTTAACATTAGACGATGAGGCCCATCGAAAATTGGGGTACCGGGGGTGCAGCTGCAACCCTGGAAAAACTTACGGGTGCACTGTACCTGGAAGGCAAAAAGGCTATGGCTGGAGCTGCGTCGGATTCATAAGGGGGAACAGCTAAAGACATATAAATTTACCAAATACAAAACCTGATGTCAATTACTAGAAGTAAAATTAGAAATTAAACTGAAAATATTTAAGCTAGAACGGAAATTATTTTAGAACTGAAATTAGAACTGAAATAGGAATTATTTCCTGAAGTATAACTGAAATAGAAATGAAATTAAGGCCTAAAATAAGAATGAAAATTAGAATTAACAATTATTTTTAGAACTGAAATATCACTGGCCTCGACTCTATATTATATGATGTACTAAATTTTACTGTCTTGCGATAAGTACGTTTTAACGAAATTTCTACTGTATTCATTTGCCGTTCAAGCGTGAATAATGTTGGGATGCAGGTGAATCTACCAGTCTCAGTCGCACTACAGTCTCTTAAGTTTTAAAATATTCTAGAGCCCCCAGTCCAGGCCGCCACTGACCAAGCGGATCAATTTTTTCACATTCGAATTCTTCAAAATGCAATAATTATTGCGTGCATACCTCTCTCGTACAGCTGCGTAAAGAAAACACAATTAACCCCTTAACTGGGGATCCCGGATATATCCGTCCATTTTACATTGAGTTACAGTTAAATACACGGTTAAGGGGTTAAAACATGTACGACCAACCGGTTGATAGCAGCAACACAGTAGTGACAGTACATGGCAGAAATGTTAACCTGTATGAACTAGGCCTGAGCTCACGATCGGTATAAAAATTAGGTTGATCATACTGTATTAGGCCTAATAATGTGTGGTTTAGGAGGCTAAGGGGCCGTCCGTAATTTATGGACGACTCCTAAGGCAGACTGTGTGAAAACCACCAAAACTACTCCTCTACGTTTAAAAACATGCTTTTCCCAGATAACCTTCGAATCTGTTTACCGTTTCTCTACTGTCACTGCGACCTCGTCCAAACTGTTCCGTTTGTCCACAACCCGGGTCAACCCCCTTGTACTAAAAAATTCTTGTTCCCACTCTCTGCTTGAACAATTTGCATTTTTGTGGTCTATTGTGCTGTTCTAGATGCTAATGTAACCAATCGATCGTATGGCACATATACTTTATATCAATGCCGTCTGCAACAAATTAATTATCATCAGCTCTGCATCTAATAAGAGCGTGCGCATAACTGATCTAGAAACATTTAGTTATCTTATTAAACAATTAAGGATAATAGAATTATTATTATTATGTCGAATATTTCGATTAATTCACTTTCAAAGTTTAGAAAGGCGAAGAAGTTTGCCTGATATCGGTCCAGAACTCAGGGAAAACCAGTTTTCGTTAGCTGTGACGGACTCAACAGGAAATTGCGTTAAAATGCTAACCATATCTATGTGCAAAGTAGTGGGGTGCTGGGCGCACTGGATCAAGTCGATAAAAAATGTTTGACGAGAAAAAAGGTCGCCGAGTCAATTTTGGGGCCCCATCTGGCCGGCGCCCGGGGCCACCGCCCCCTCTGGACGCTAATGTCCAAGTAACACTGTTCTTTGACCAAAATTCGTCACGATTTAAGCAAACCGAGAGAGTTATAATTATAATTATTATAGCAATTATTATTTGAAGTTATTTACCGCTGCTGTCCCCAAACGAATAAAAACCGTATCACTTGAAACAATGTACTGTGTATTTCACCATTAAAATAAGCCGTTGTCTGGTCTACAGTTATTTTGCTAGTTTTTAAAGAAAAAGCTAGGAAGAAAAATTTGTCACTGGCGGAGAATTTTCCTCTGAGTTAGAACCCCAAATACTGTTAAAAATTAGTCGTGTTGTGCTGTAAAAATGTATTAACCCCTTAACCGTGTATTTAACTGTAACTCAATGTAAAATGGACGGATATATCCGGGATCCCCAGTTAAGGGGTTAACGCTCCTCAAGTCGCTTAAATCTGGATTTTAAGATATCATCATTTCGATAAACTGTCAAAGATAAGTTGCGAGGAAAGTTAACGTCGATGCTGTGATCTGATGGGATCCCCCTGATTCCTGAAACAAAGCCTGGCTGCGCCGCTGAAATTCTTGCCTTTTGTTTGAGATTTTTACATCCGACAGATTGGTTTATAACAGAGAAATAATACATGTGCTTCTCTCTCTCTCTCTCTCTCTCTCTCTCTCTCTCTCTCTCTCTCTCTCTCTCTCTCTCTCTGTTTATGCGCGTGTCTCTCTATCTGTTTCTATCTCCTTGTCTGTGTGTATATCTGCCTCTCTATGAGTTTCTGTGTGTGGCTCTGTCTCTGTCTGTTTTTCTATATGTCTCTGTCTTGTCTTTGTCTCTGTCTCTCATGTTTCTGTCTGTCTGTCTGTCTGTCTGTCTCTCTCTCTCTCTCTCTCTCTCTCTCTCTCTCTCTCTCTCTCTCAATCGCCATCTCAATTGCACCACCTTTTGTAAATCCATTATGGCCGTAGGCAAGGCAAGTGGCTTTGCCATCTGTCTTCAAACTCCTTCCATCCGGCCGCAGACGGATCCGCCGCGCAGAGCCGGCGGCAGAGACGTGAGCGGATTTCCTTCGGCGCCGGGAGATGCCGGCGGCGGTTATCGCAACAACAACTGGAACCCGTTTCGGCGGAGAGAGGCCAACCCTCCAAGTGCTTTTCTTTCAAACGAACGCATCCTACATCTCCTATACGAGTTGTAGGGCCTACATAACAACGTAATTATTGCATATTATAGACTGTGGTGATGAATATATGGAAACCTATCGGAAGTAATTTGGCCTTTCAAATTATCTAGTTATTATAATTTATTCTTAATAATAATAATTAACTGGTAGGCCTAATTCAGTCAAGATAATTAATCAGTCTGTACGCCTTCGCTATATTATATCGTCCGTTTTTTAGTTGGATATTTTGCGACGTATTATCAAAGTTTTGAGGCATTCCATTCCGGACAGAAGCTTATTATACCACCTGGGACTGGAGCAGCGTATATAACAGGTAGGCAAGAACGTATCCTTTATTAGTACTTCTAACTGATTCGTGAATTCAAGATATCTGGGTTTTGGTGGAAGTTGATCGCTGTCTGTAATCCAACGGAATTCCGAATTTAATTAGAAACGTCATGTGCAAATTCACCAATGTATTGTAATCAATTAATTGAACGTTAGTTTCATATTGCTCACTTTGATTTAAACAGTAGGCCCATGGGCGCCCGCAGAAATTTTTCCAGGAGGGGCAACAAAAATCAGTCAGAAAAATTGGAGAGAGAGAGAGAGAGACAGAGACAGAGACAGATAGGTAGATAAAGAGATAAAACTGTGTTGGAAATTACAATTGGAAGATGTGTTTGAGGTTAGCTTCGATGCATGATGCTACAGAGATAGAGAAACCAGACAACTCTGTCTGAACCGTGGTCCACTAAGAATACAACGAATGAAACTGATCCGAAAAATATCAGACGAGATATAATTTTGCATCGTAACATTCGCATTCCTGGAATAAGTGCAGGAGATGATAGCCACCGGATACTGTGTTTCGTGCGATATGATATGATATACATATAGCTTGCAATAAATCTTTCTATTTAGTTTGCCAGTTTTGCCACAAATCTGTCAGCTGCTAATAAATGCGAAAGATTACAAACTTCTAGCTTCTGCTTTCAAAATATTTTCTCATACTTATGACGTTACTTTTTCTTTCTTTCTTTCAAACAATGTAGGCCTTGATTTAGGCTACAGCAATGTTGCAAAACACTTTTGATATAGCGCCTTTTCTGGACTAGCACTCAGAGACCCACTTCTACGATTGCTCTGAATAGAAAACAAATAAAGGCAGAGTAAATAAAATAATAAATGTTTTGGATGACCCAAGCAATAACATATGAAAGAATAAGCCAGAGAGAAAGAGTATTATAGATAGACCAGTTATGGACATAGTGGCGTAGCCAGGGGGTATGGAGTTAAATCCCCTTGGCTGCCGACGAAAATTTTGTTTACATGATTTTCCATACATTTTTCATTTTCGGACGCGATTTTGGGGGTCAAACCTCTCTTGGCTGACTGCTGCATACAAAATGCATACTAATTAGCTCCGGACACCCCAAATTTGAGGTCGACACCCCCCCCAATTCACAATCCTAGAAATATCCCTGCCCCCAACAACCCCAATTTCAACTATGGGATGACCTTTTTTGCTTGTCAGACTTTTTGGCAAGGGACCCCCAGAATTTATCGACACCCCCCAAAAAAATTATAATCCTAGAAATAACCCTGATTTCTGAATGATTTTCGTTATTAAGGATGCCACTCTGTCGCGTAAACTATCTGTCGTCGGCCACCGTGGAAACGTCAAAAGAGGACCTCGGCCTACTGACCAAGGCGTCACCGCCTCCGTCTCTTTCCGAGCTCACCCCATACTCCCAGGGCTCCGTGGAACAGATGGCCTACGACGCCGCGAGCGGCCTATCGCAGATAATCGCAAATCTTTCCCAGTTGGGAGATAACTCGACTCTAGACGAAAAAGTCGGAAATCTCACAGGTAGTGCGGCTGCTGCTGCAGGCGTGGAGGTCACCGGCAAATGGGAGGTCATAAGCGAGATGCAGATGATTAAGGCGGTAGTGCTGATGGTTGTTATATCGCTTCTGCTGTTGTCGACCTGTACCATAGTGTTTAGAACGTTCTCAGTGTTCAACGGCAAGAAAGATGAGATTTAAATTTTAGTTAAAGTCTATTTCCTAAATAAATAATGGGTAATTAGTTTAATCGCTTTACGAGTTTTGGCAGTCGCTTTTAGCCTATAGTTCTCTATGTTTTAAACTGACTGGCCTTTTTGGCTTTATCTGCTGCCTTTAATACAGTATAATAAATTTTTGATGAAGCAAAAACAAATGCATAGAGATTGGCGTAATGACGTATTGATTAACTAACTTATTCTATATAATATATTACGATAATTTGAAAATCTAATAAATAATATTAGAAAACCAGCCCCTGATAAAATTCACTGGTACTACTCGGTTACACTTGTGTTCCCACTCAAGTGAATGCGATAAGCTGGCAATTTAGAAGCAGTCTACGCATGGTCGAACACCAAAATGGAATTTTAGCTATCTCCAGCAGAGCCATTCAATGCACGCTGTTTAATTAAATGGACGGTAAAAGCGACTGAGGTTCAAATACATAAATTATCGTGTTCTTGCACAATGGAAGTACATGTGAACGTCGTGCAGTATATGAACAACTCAGAATTCGCTTATTTCCTAAACACCAGTGGCGTAGCCAAGGTGGGGAGGGGGATTAAAACCTCATTGGGCGCGGGCGAAAACATTTTTTAACGTGTTTCCATGCATTTCTTATTTTCGGACGTGGTTTTGAGGGTCAACCCCCACCTTGGTGCCGCCTACCAAAAATTTTAAGCGCCTTAGTTGGTGGGCGACGTTTTTGCTTGTCACAAGTTTTTAAAATGTTCCCAAATCTCGATATGGCCAGAGCACATTTGCTGTTAACTTATTCTGTAAGTCAATCGATGTTACGAAATCAAATTGTCCAACGAATTGGTCGAAAAAGGTAAATTAATGTTACAGTTGATTACTAGTAAAGAACATGTAATTACTGTGATTAACTCTGCGTAATCTGAGTAATCTGCGATTACTATACTGTACAGTATATGAAATATGTGAAATGATCTATAATATTTTTCTTATTTTATTACTTTTTGCATTAGTCTATAATTATAAGAGTCGCAATAAATAAAGTTAAGCTAAGCAGGCATACAGTACAGATCGCTTGAAATGAAACCTACGTTCAGGAAAAAGTAATGTATGCTTCTCTGTAATTAGAGAAGACCTATGGCGATAATACAATCGGATTTTAGGTCTATATAGGTCAGAGTAGTTAGTCCACGGCAGAGGTGAACATACCAAAGCGTAATCAATCAAAAGTCGGCTTGACAGCTTTTTGCAAGGCAGTAAAAGCGTTATGATCGAATACTGAATAGATGACAGTAAAACTTCGTTATAACGGACTCGGTTATAATAGCATAGCCTCGGTTATAACGTACCGCAATGTACGGTCCAGTGTGAGATGCGCTACCGTATTGGATTGTATTGGATAAAACTTACCTCGGATCAGTGTTTTATACAGGCCTGTTAGGAGGGGAGATCCCTCCCCCAAAAAAACCCCTCAAAATCCCCCTAAAATCCCAGCACTTACAAAAATTTTGCATTGAGGTGTGTCTTTTTCCCTCCAACCAAGTCGATCCCCCCAAATGCCTCAATTCCCTCCTCCCAAAGGCCTGGAGTCCGGATAAAACACTGCCTCGGATATAACGCACTAAATTCTACAGACCCCGCTAAGAACGTTATAACGAAGTTCCACTGTACTGCTCGCCGTGAGTCATGCGCCGACCTCCGTTGGCAATCTCGAATGATAGACGCTTAACCTGTCACGCAAAGCCCTTGAGTGACAGCTTCGGTCTGCGTGACACGGTAAATGATGGAGAGTGAAATCGCTAAAAGACACGGCAGCATTAACCCCTTAACTGTGTGTTTAACTGTAACTCAATGTAAAATGGACGGATATATCCGAGCTACCCAGTTAAGGGTTAAAACTGACAACTGTTTTTCTAAGTCACGAAGACTTCGGGTTAGGGACTCAGGGTTTGGGCTACAGATGACCGTTGGAAATCCTGTTTGAACAAAAAACCAGTTATGCTCTAGTTGCTGCTTCATTGGCGGCCGGTTTGAGCGTCCTGTTTTAAAATAAAGACAGAAAGTTGAACAGAACAGACGGTTAGGTCGGATTCGTGCCACTGTGGTGAGTTGAATCATCTCCAGCCACCTGTTCGCTGTGGCGAACGTCTGCTGCGATGACGCGAAGTGCTTCCATCGTCTGCTTGTTTCTTCTGCAGCAGATCCTACAGGTGAGATCAGACGAGAGCATTCTCTTCTTTCAGATCTAATCTTAAGACGCACCTGTTTGGCTTGACCGGGGGCGTAGCGACGGAAAAAGCCTGACGAGCAAAAAAAGGGGGCATCACTACCACATTATGACACTTGATGAACAAAAGAAAGGGGCAAAAGGTCTCATCGCTGCAAAAATAATAACCTTCTAAACTTTTTAGGGGACTCGTCAGTGGTCTTAGTGGGAAGGGGGTCAACAGTTTTTGACATAACTATAAGGGGTCACTGAAAGTTGACAGTTGTTGACAAGGGGGAGGGTCAAAAATTGCCCAAAAATTGTTGACATAATTAATGGACAGCCCCCATACAGTACAGGAGCAATACCGGAAGAATTTCTAAATACATATTTAAGTAAGTAAGTAAAATCTCGTAAATTTATATAGCGCTTTGGGAAGTAGTACAGTGGTAGCTGCATATTCTTATGTGCTTTAATCTTTCTTGAAATAGTTATAGGCAAGGTGGGTTGTCGGCCGGGCGGAGGTCAGTGTATGTGTGAGGCGCCTGGGCGGGTTGCTATAGCTAAGGAGAAAATGCAATTTGGAATAGGAAGTTTTTAAGTCTAGACCAGTGTTTAATCTAGGCCGTTTCCGGGAGAAATTTGCCCTTTCTCCCCCGGAAAGTTCAAATTCCCCGGAAATTTTGGAATACTACATGGACTAACAGCGGCCCCTAGCAGAATTCCCCCTTTGTCAGTTTCCTCCCCCCCGACTTTTTCAGTCCCCCGCCCGGAGTCCAGGAGTCTAGATTAAACACTGGTCTAGACATGAAGGCTTGAGGAGATAGTGAAGGATTATTAGAGGAGAGGAGTGCTTGTTGTTTGACCATGGGGTAGGCTGCGGGAGAGAGACTGGAATATTTATTTGAATCCTCCAAAATTTAGGCCATGTTAGGCCTAATATAAAATAAACCCCGTTAGACAAGTTCACGCACCTCTGCTCAAGTTGTAGAACGATTTGAGACACTGTAGGTCGTTGTATTGTACAGGCTAAAAGTCATATCGTTTGACATCTCGTCCAAATTGTCGACTGGAGGCATCATCTTTTCTTAAAAATATACACCCACTCGACGCTACAAATTCCTCGCGGCTTTAGATTTGCACGATGAACTCAGTTGACTTTACACAGTTCAAAGCACAATACTAGAACGACAGGCTACAGTAACGTTATATATATATATATATATATATATATATATATATATATATATATATATAGGTTTGCAGGCGATGATAGGCTTGGCTGTCAGTTCAGTTTTTGAAACTCGCGTCATTCTGGCAGGACATTCGGTGATGTGAAAACGCCAATAACACCAAACTGACATTGACCTAATATATGCATTTTATGATTTGAAACCACAGCTGGACGCTATTTTGATAATTAATGCAGTACCTCCCAAACTTTTCCCAGCCACGGCACACTATCCAAGAAACATACTGTCAACGCATGCAGCCGAAATGCAAACATTTCATTTTTAAATGGTGCATTTGTTTTTTCCTACAAGTACTATACTATACATCATACTCTAGTCGTGCATACATTATAATATTGACTACCGTTCTTCGTAAGTACACATTTTCTCTGCAATCTGTATCACTAATCATGCTTAACCTTCATTGAAGAGATATAATTAAACTTATAATTAACAGTTAATACAGCACCAGAGAGACAGAGAGAGGAATGGAAGTCCATGGTCGCCAACGTTGTAAAACAGGGCACCTAAAGAAGCATTTAAAAACGAATTCTAAAAGGGACAGGTCGCTGCATATAGGATACTGGCGCCCCTGGTAGATATCAGAAAATTAAATTTACATGCGAGCAAATCTTTTATTCACAACATTCGGCCCACCTACACTGTACATTTACAATCGCCTGTCGGTCACGTATTGTGCCTCGAACTGTGTAAAGTTATAGCTGACTTCATCGTACAGATCTACAGCCGCGTGGTATTTGTAGCGCTGAGCGGGTGCTAAAGATTAAAAATACAAATGCATTATTATCATTTTTCCTGCTTACGGTCAAAGAACCCTCTACATATGCATAGTTGTGTGCATATATATATTGTATATATATATATATATATATATATATATATATATATATATATATACTTTAATACTCTTTAAAACTAAAAATAAGTTCGGCTGCCTCCGACACTATAAATTCAACTCTACAACCGTACATAAGATGACGCCCATTTTTATTTATATTGTATCTATGCTTTATGGCCCCCTTTTTATATTCTATGCTAATTATTTTTGTATAATTTATTATCTCAAAAGTGCCCTTACTTGCACTGTTACCGCTCAGTGGCGGCTCCAGGATTTGGCAAGTGGGGGCCGTTGGGGTGACAGCTTCTAATCATGGAGGGGGCAACCATTTGTTGCTAGGTATGTAGTATTAAATATAGGGTCCCAACAGGGGATCACTGGGGGCCAGGCACTCAATAGGGGAGCACGGACCCCCCCCCATGCCCCCTCTGTGGAGCCGCCACTGTTACCGCTGTTGCTTTTCTCGTAATCTGCATTCACAGCGGTCGTCGACCGTCGATTCGGCGTCGTTGTGGCAACCGGTCGAGTGCAACCGGACAACGTTCCTTCGATACAACGGTTGCAACAGGGACGTCTGGAGACAACAGCGTACCCGTTGCAACCGCATCAGTGAGCTGGTCCGCATCAAGTACGCTCTTCCCCCTTCGCCGGCAGTACGTTACTCACGCTGAGCCTCGCTAAGGAATGTTTCCTGCAGTGTTGGAGTTGTGAAATTTGAGCTGGGGTGGGGGGTGGGGGTGGGGTGGGGGTTGGTTGCGAAATTTGAACTGGGAGGGGGGTTGAGGACTGAAATTCAATGAATGACAGAAAATGCATGTACACGATATGCGATTTTTGGGAGGGTTGCAAAGTTACCCCCCCTTCCCCGAGGGCAACTCCAACGCTGATTTTGCCTAATATTGTATATACAGTAGATATTCGTTATAGCGTGCTTAGCGGGTCTGTAAAATTGAGTACGTAACCGAGGTACGTTATATCCGATACCATTCATTACGGTAATGCATCAAATGGGACAGTCTATTGCGGTTATAACCGAGTCCGTTATATCGAAGTTCTACTGTATTGCTTCTTCTCAGAAAATAGCCATAAATAAATAATAAAGACAGTCTCCGTTGCTTAATAACATTAACGAATACTGTGCATTTGTATATAATGAATGGCTGAATGGCGCTATAGAAGTCTATTGGTTTGATCTGTGTCCAAAGTCGGACCAACCAATTGGGGGGTCGACGGAGAACAGCGTCGACCCAACCTGCGTGCTGGACATGATGCTATCACCGCGTCAGGCCCAGGTGGTCATACGGGGACTGGAGCAGGAGCTCGGGGCGCCCGTCAGCAGCCGGGGCAGCGGCGGCGGCGGCGGCGGTCAACGGCCGCCCCGAAGGAGAAGGAGGAGGCGGCGGAAGAGGACCGCCATCGCCGATTCGCTGCTCTCCAGGTGGAGGAACCATCGCGTCGACTACAAGGTAGACGGCAACATCGGTAAGCGACAGAGGCAAATCATACAGCCAGAGAGAGACAGACAGAGAGAGAGAGAGAGACAGACAGAGAGACAGACAGACAGACAGACAGACAGACAGACAGACAGACAGAGACAGACAGCCAGAAATACAGAGAAACAGAGAGAGAGAGAGAGACAGACAGAGAGAGAGACAGACAGACAGACAGACAGACGGAGACAGAGAGAGACACACAGACAGAAAGACAGAGACAGACAGAGACAGAGAGACAAAGACAAAGGCAGAGAGACAGACAGTCAGAAACACAGATAAACAGAGAGACAGACAGAGACAGAGACAGAAACAGAAGCAGAGAGGAGAACCAGAGAGAGCCACAGAGAGACAGAGAGAAACAAAGACAGGCAGACGGAGACAGACAGACAGACAGAGACCGAGAAACAGAGACATAAAGACAATATATATAGAGATAAAGACAGAGACAGAGGAGGAGAACCAGAGAGAACCGCAGAGAGAGAGAGAGAGACAGAGACAGACAGACAGAGACAGTCATACAGACTGACAGACAGACAGACAGACATGCAGACAGACAGAGAGCTGTATTATTTTCAATCATCATCAATCAACACAATAATTAATGTTAATGAAAGCAATATTTACAGTAGACTCTAGCAACTCTTATTATCTTGAAATTCCAAGAGCCCTTTGTTACTACCTTTCCGACTTCTGCCTGCTGCTCCACTGCAATGCATACATGTAACAAGGGGAAGTTTCATGTTATTAGCAGTTGATTTAGCTAACGTATTCAAAAATTCTGCCCCCAGCTGGTCTGGTATCCACATCACTTATGGTCTTACTCTCAAAACCATCTGCAAGGTTACTTCCTTGTTCCACGATTTGCAAAAAGGAAGGTTAAACACAAAACATCTCAGCAGAATAAAACATTTGTCGGTTTTAAAAATCGGTCCCTAGAGGGACTCAACGACCCTCGACCACAAACAGACCAGCTTCAATGGGGATTCCCCTCTGGCCAGTGGCGGCTCCACCGGGGAGCCTGGGGGCCCGTGCCCCTATTGAGTGTCTGCCCCCAGTCCCCCCTGTTTGGACCCTATACTTAATGCTACATACATTAAACAACAAATGGTTGGCCCCCATGATTAGAAGTTGCCACTCCAACGGCTCCCCACCCCACTTGCCAAATCCTGGAGCCGCCACTGCCTCTGGCCCCACCTGGGCAGGGGTTAACCTGAGCTGCCGCCCCCCCTACGCGTAATAAATACCCTGGCATCCAAGGACGGAGGGTGCGTGGAAGGGGAAAGGTGTAGTGGCTAGCCCCCCGACTTTTTCATCCAAATTTACGCCAATGCTAATGACAAAATTTTATATCCAATGGCGTGGGGATGTTGGATGAATAAAACCAAAATTATCCACCCATAATACTATCTTTCGTCTGGCGTTTGAATATTTTGCGAACGCGCAAAGTGCTCGAGTTACAGTCATCGGCGTGCAGGGTGGTGGGCGGCCGGGGGCCAAAAAAATTCGCCGAGTCAATGGTCGACGAGCAAAATAAAGTCTTCGGGTTAATTTTGCCCCCCACAGTCTGGTTGGCGTTCGGGGCCACCTCCCCACCGCCCCTCTGCACGCCTCTGCATGATTACAACTTACAAATGACGCTAGTTTTAATAGTGATATATTATTGTTATTATTATTATTATTATTATTATTATTATTATTATTATTATTATTATTATTATTATTATTATTATTATTTGTGGTTTGCTGTGCAGTTGGAAGGGATTATAAAGCAGTCGTGGACGCCATACAGTTGTGGCAGTCGGTGACGTGTCTCAAATTCGTTGGACATGATGTCAGTGAAAACATTTCGGACAATCACATACTGTTCACCTTGGTCTGGCAAACAATGTAAGGTTTGCACAGCGACGTATTCTGCGGGGATCCAGCTAGGGAGGCGGTTGAAAAATTATTGGGGCGGGGGGGTTGGGGCGGAGCAAAATTTTGAGCGAAAAAAGAAAATGCAAAGTAGCAATAAATTTTTATTTTTTGTTTGGAAAGACTTTTCAGCCCCGTTGTGCACCCCTCTTATGATCATGATCAAGTTCACAAGTTATGGGTACAATTTCTGTCTTTCTCCGGGTGCTGGCAACCCTAGCTTGTGTTTCTGTAGGTCTATATCATGTAAGTTAATTAGACCAATAGCGTATTTCAGATTTAGATTTGTTAAATTGATTAAAATTTGGCATCAATGTATATGTTAAAGCTGCTATTATTAATCGAATTCTCCATCTCTCTCTCTCTCTCTCTCTCTCTCTCTCTCTCTCTGAAACTATTCATACTGGTTTCTTTCAGCTGTAGTTCCTACATTGGACGCGTTGACCTTACCCCTCAGCCGCTCTACCTTGGATTTGGATGCTACTATGCTGTGAGTTGAGTGGAGACGACTTTTAATTCAAAGTTTTTATGGCGACAGGAACATTCGGTATAAATCATGGAAGATTGCATTTCTCTCATCATTGTAACTTAATGTACAGTATGTATGTGTATGTATATGTGTATATGTGTGTACCGAATGCTCCGCAAAACAAATTTTTTGTACCGAATTTTCCGGTACCGAATGTTCCGCTAACTGTTTTTCTAACTCCTTGTTTCAATCATCACTTGAGAAAATCTCAGGGAATTATCAACGATTAAAGGAATCTGCAGGAATGAAAACAATTCGATGAAGACAGACTTTTTAGGCAGTGGCAGGAACATCGCCCTGAAATTTCATCATCACTATCATTATCATCATCACCATCATCATCGCCATCATCATCATCATCATCATCATCATCATCATCATAATCATCATCATCATCGCCATCATCATATATTAAGTGAATCAAGAAGCATCATCATCATCATAAACTAAGTGATCATCATCATCATCATCATCATCACCATCATCGCCATCATCATCTACTAAGTGAATGATGCATCATCATCATCATCATCATTATCATCATCATCAACTAGATCATCATCATCATCATCTAGTAAGTGAAGAATCAATCGTGCGTGGAAGTCAGGGGAGCAATTTGCCCAAGGTCTCAACGCAGCGGCTATGGTCGGATTCGAACCCGCTACCCTCCGGTTGCGCGTCAAGAATCTTACCGCTACTCCACTGCGTCCTTGGTAATTAATCAATTAATCACCGACTGGCGCATCTACTATGGTATATACTTCATGGCGTCTCCATTGCGTGGACAGGGAATAGTGGCCCACGAAATAGGACACGCCCTTGGACTGGTGCACGAGCACCAGCGCCACGATCGAAACGAATTCGTAAAGATCCAGTCGGAGAACGCCGTCTCGGTCGACATCTTCCTCGCCTTCAACAAAGCCTCGGTCAACACCTTCAACGTCTCCTACGATTACACCTCCGACATGCAGTATCGAGCCTTGGTATGCCACTACTACTACTGCTGCTACTACTACTGCTACTGCTACTACTACTACTACTACTACTACTACTACTACTACTACTACTACTACTACTACTACTACTACTACTACTACTACTACAGACTAACCATTACCTGCACTACCACTACCACTACCACACTACCATTACTACTACTGCTACTGCACCACTACTACCACCACCACTACTGCTACCACCACCACTACCACCACCACTAGTATTGGTCTACTGCTACTACTACCACTACTACCTACTACTACTACTACTACTACTACTACTACTACTACTACTACTACTACTACTACTACTACTACTAATAATAATAATAATAATATACGGTACCGTGTGATATGCTATTGTATTTGATGGTATCGGACAGTGGCGTAGCCAGAATTTTCGGAAGGGGTTTTGGTTTTGATCATATCCAAATTCAAAAAATCCATGACAAGTAAAAAGATGTTATCCTCATCTTTCCACTTGTATTTTTCCTTTGCAAATGCTGACGAGCAAAAAAGGTCGACACTTACACCTTTTACATTGAGTAGCGTTTAGAAAATGTTTGATCGCAGCCAGGGGGTTTAACCCCAAAACCGCGTCCGAAAATGATAAATGTATGGAAACACGTTAAACAATTTTCCGTCGGCAGCCAAGGGGGAGGTTTAACCCCGAAACCTTCTTGGCTACGCCACTGGTATCAGATATATAAAGTACATAGTATTACTGTATGTACTAAATTTTGCAGACCAGCTGAGAACGTTATAACGAAGTTCCACTCTATATACGGTTTCGATTTGCGATAATAGCACATCTGCACTAGAGTTTAACCCCTTAACTTTGTATTTAACTGTAACTCAATGTAAAATGGACAGATATATCCGGGATCCCCAGTTAAGGGGTTAATTACGGCAATATAATTATGACATTCGCCGTGTTATTTGTCATGGTTTATTCAAGCATTTCGATCAATAGACAATTATCTTTAAACTGCATTTTATCTAAATCTACGGTAAATCCACGATGTTTTTTCGTTTATACGCGATTTTTAAAAGGCATTTTCAAGGAATGGACTTCCAACCATACTGACATTAGACGAGCAATACCAGTCAACCATCGGACAGAGGCAACAGTTGAGCTTCTGGGACGTGTACAGCGTCAACACTCTCTACTGCAAAGGTGCTCAGAACTGCTTAATTGTCAAAACAAAAACCGTTTCGAACCTAGGAACATCTTTCTAGAACGCATGGACCATATAAGACACATTGTATAGGATAAAGTATTGTAGAAGTAGTAAGTAAGTACAACAACTCAGTGAGGAATTTATGACATTATATCGAGATTACACAGCAAGAAATAAATGTGAATGAATGGATGGATGGGTGGAACACATGGTGGTTCTCACACAGGACAGAGCCAGCTGACCCACTACAAACCCCGTTATTATTATTATTATTATTATTATTATTATTATTATTATTATTATTATTATTACTACTACTACTACTACTACTACTACTACCACTGTTACTACCTACTGCTACAACAACAACAACAACTACTACTACTACTACTACTACACCACCACCACCACTACTACTACTACTACTACTACTACTACTACTAATAATACCTACTACTACTACTACTACTACTACTACTGCTACTACTACTACTACTACTACTACTACTACTACTACTACTACTACTACTACTACTACTACTACTAATAATAATAATAATAATAATAATACATACATACTGCTACTGCTACTGCTACTACTGCTACTACTACTACTACTACTACTACTACTACTACTACTACTACTACTACTACTACTACTTCTAAGCCTACTGCTGCTGTTACTATTAATTATATTTCGTTTACTAGTTTTGCATCTAAAAATTATATTTGCTGGTAATATTTTAGATTTATGTCAGAGTGTGAACCTGCCTCGGCCGTGTAGCAATCACGGTTACCAGGACCCGAAGAGATGCGACGTTTGCCGATGTCCGGATGGCTTAGGAGGACAATTCTGCGACGACGTTCAACGACCAGAAAGCAGTAAGAAGAGACTCGAAGTAAAGTTTTCAGTTGAATTCGTTTTTCAAATACAGTAGAGCTTCGTTATAACGAACTCGGTTAACGCGCATACTCGGTTATAGCGTACCAAAATGTACGATTCTATGCGATGTAGGCTAATACTCTAATGTACAATTGGATTGGATTGGTATTAGATATGCCACACCTCGGATATAGCGTACTGAGTTTTACAAGGCTCGCTAAATACGCTATAACGAAGTTTTACTGTAGCCTAACAGCCTAGACAATATCGTTTAGGCCAATAGAAAAATTAATTGTAAAGGCATTTGGGGGTTTCAAAATGTCAACGTACAGGGTGGCGCAAAAAACCGGACTATATTAATTAAATGCAAGCCTAAATGTGACTAGTGCGGTTTTTTGCGCCACCCTGTATTTTCAAGGCGTCTGCAGTGGAAAGCTGTCGGCCACAGGACAACTTCAGTGGATTACTTCTCCAGGTTACGACAACAAAGACAAAAGTCACCAATATTACGACAACTTCCAAGAATGCAATTATCTGATTGAAGTAAGCCATCATCATCATCACCACCACCACCACCACCACCATCGTCATCACCACCATCACCATTTTCATCATCATCATTACCATCATCATCGTCGTCGTTATTATCATCATCATCAACAACATCACCACCCTCATCACCATCATCATCATCATCATCATCGCCATCGTCATCATAAACAACAACTGCAGAAACAGTGTCATTCATGATCGACACTCAAATACTGTCAAAGATTTGATGCATTGTTAATAATAAAAGACGTAATTACGTGGAAAGGTTTATAATAATAATAATAATAATAATAATAATAATAATAATAATAATAATAATAATAATAATAATAATAATAATAATAATAATAATAATAATAATAATAATAAGATGATGATGATGAAGATGATGATGATGATGATGATGATGAGGAGGAGGAGGAGGAGGAGGAGGAAGAAGAAGGCTTAGAGTGGTTCGGAAGGACCTGTACTGTGTCAGAAGCACTGTGTTCCACTCATTTGCCAGTAGGTTTTTTCTGTCTTCCTGTGTTTTAGGCGTTGAGTTGTTGTAGATTTCGGTTAAAGAAGAAGTTAAGTAATTGCGTATGTTCTTAATCAGTCGCCTTCTGGAAATCGAATCCTGGTCGAGTTTCACGGAGAGTTCGGCGTCTACTGTTGGCGGAGTGATTTCGGACTTTGTGTTCACTGGGTTGAAATTCGCTACAATGGAGATCTTGGAAAGCCAGGACCAAGGTACGTTCTCCTCGCACGAGACTTCTCGTTTAATTAACGTAGCATCATTTTAACCTGACGTTCAGAATAATTATTTAATACTAACTGTTTGCCCGTCAAAAATGACGGGGGAGCTAGGCTATTATCTCCTTCAATTATAATATAAGTTATATAACAATAACAGCATCCAGTGGCGGCTCCAGGATTTGGCAAGTGGGGGGCCGTTGGGGTGGCAACTTCTAATCATGGGGTCAACCATTTGTTGTTTAATGTATGTACAGTGTAGCATTAAGTATAGGGTCCCAACAGGGAGGCCACTGGGGGCCAGGCACTCAATAGGGGGCACGGGCCCCACTGACCCCCCCCCCGGTGGAGCCGCCACTGACAGCATCTAGCAGTAAATAGCGACTGAAGACAAAGTTGTAAATAGTTTGCATCAATAAATGGTTCGTCATTGATTTTGACTGTATTGTTACTATTAATACTTCTCGGCTAAACCCATTCCTTCTGAGGTTTTCTGTCAATCAGCGAACTGATCATTAACCCCTTAACCGTTTATTTAACTGTAACTCAATGTAAAATGGACGGATATATCCGGGATCCCCAGTTAAGGGGTTAATTGTGTTTTTGTTGTTGTTTGTAAAACATGTCGTACAATGAACCAGTTATTTTATTATCTTATTCCGTATCTTTTCGATCGAAAAATCGCTGTAGAAATAATTTCGTGTCTACTTACTTACTTTTACTTACTTACTTACTTGCTTAGGTTCTGTTGTAACAAGCGTCCCGATCGGCAGATTGTATCGACGGGAAGTCAGGTTCTGGTCGTTTTTAAGTCGGAAAGCGCCGATGCTCCGACTTCTGCCCGACGAGGCTTCAACATCTCCTACCAGGCTGGTAGGTTAACGGGAATTGAGGGGCCGTCCATAAGTTACGTCAGGTTCGAGGTGGAGGAGTCTAAGAAAGTGTGACGGGGGAAGGGGGTAAAGATCACCATGACGTCACGCTTTCCAGACCTGAATTTTACGGTGATGTTTTTTACTTTTTCTTCTGATGTAATTTATGGACGACTGTTTGGGAGGGGAGTCCGAGTTTTAATATCTGACACCTCATGTACCCCCCCTTAACTTTATGGTCAGAAAGTGGATTTTCTATAAATAAATGAGCAGGTAACTTGTATAGTTAAACCAAGATAATGCAATATATTTACTAATTTATAAACATATACTGTAGAATTCATGATCACGTATTCGGATAATACGTGTTTTGTCTTAAATTGCAAACTAGAAAATTCGAAATAATTATAATTAATTATAAGAGAAATCATTTCAATGTGTAACTAACGCAATAATAAGTGTAGTTGTGTGATTTGTTTGACTGAACAGTTCCTGGAACAGATGTCGGCGTCCAGTGAAAGAGTTTCAGTGGCAAAAACAACAGCATCAGTCACATCACCGACAGCAAAATTACCAATTAAAACCACTCCAACAAAACCCAACAACAACTACTACTACCACACAAGGTATCTTATTGAAGCAAACCGCATTGCCAGAAATAAAACCTACTGAAACAACAACAACAAAATTATTGATATCTACGCCAAAAATAACCTCATCATCATCATCATCGTCGTCGTCGTCGTCGTCATCATCAGTAACAACAACTATGGCGATAATACCGACAACTTCATCGATTAAGAAAACTACGCCAGCAACTACAAAACCTCTTCGACGTCAACAACAACAACAACTGCTTCATCACCTGCAACGACAATTATGATGCCAACGACAATTAGGCGAACCCCTAGACTCTCGGCAATCTTTTCGAAAACGACAACGGATTCGAAATCGCCGGAGCAACAACGACTGCTACGAAGAGGCACACTCAGAACAACGACGCCGACAACGACCACATCATCATCATCGGCGCTATCGGGAGGATCCGTCTACGTGGAAACAACTACTTCGATGGCTGCAAAATCGCCGACAGCTTCAACCGCTTCGTTGACGTGTCTCAGAGAAAGCGTAGGACAATGTTCACAGACTTGTGGCGGCTGTGGCATCAGAAGTGTGACCTATCAATGCAGGGATTCGACTGGACAGTTGAACGCTTCGTAAGTTGTTTCATCTCAATACTGTAAAACTAGCAGTGGCGGCTCCACATGGGGATTCCGGTGGAAGGGGGCGTTCTCCATATTGAATGCCTTCCCCCAGTGATCCCGCTTTTTGAACCCTATACTTACTACTACTACATACCTATCAACAAATGGTTGGTTCCCATGCTTAGAAGTTGCCACCCCATTTGCCAAATCCTGGAGCCGCCACTGGGAACTGTCACAGTAGTACATCAGTCATTGGCGTGGGCACGGGGGGCACGGGGGCCCGGAGGGCGCGGGGCCCCAAATCCGGTGAGTAGATGGGGTTGGCAGTTGGGGTAGTAGTTGGGGAGAACGCTCCAAACATCTTAGGGATTACAACCCTATTTTCTGCTCGTCAAGACCGTTGGTCCGAAAATGTCGACGTGCCCCCCCCCATTCTGGAATCCTGGCGACGTCACTGGTAGCCTATTAGAAATAGTGATTTTCTCTGTGCTGTGATGTCTTCGCTTTAGCAAGAGCCAAGAAGAGTCCTGCCTTGTGGAAAGTCAGACAGTCTGCTTTCAACTCTGCTGGGTTTTCATTGGAAAGCTTTACTCGCAGTAAGTAACCGCTGATAATACAAATACAGGGTGGCGCAAAAAACCGGACTATTTTAAATGCAAGCCTAAATGTGACTAGTCCGGGTTTTTTTGCGCCACCCTGTATAACTATTTCAATGACTGTTTCCTGTCGGAGATTTTAAGTTTCATTGAATTGGTTTCGATAGAGCAATAACACATCAAATGTGTGATATTAATTTCTATGCCATAGAATGTTAATAACTGTGTGGGAATAGCTGTGCCTCTCTGATGAAGTTGGCATTGAACTTTCTTGACGGGGTCAAGCAGTGTTTATTCTAGGCCTTCTGGGGTGGGGGGGAATTCCCCCAAGTTTTAACACCAAAAAAAAAAATTTAAATGCTGGTTGGGGGAATGGAAATTCCTCCTCCCCCCCAAAAAAATGTGGAGACTCAGACCTTGTCCCCCCCAAACATTTCAAAATCCCCCCAATGTCAAGGTGGCTAGAATAAACACTGGGGATCAAGTATGTCGTTCATAGCGTTCTGCATATGATAATTAGAATTATTAGTTCTCCTTCTTTAGTTCGTGAACTTCGTTCATTCACTTGAACCTCGACATCAGTTACTTGAACACTGTTCGCACTTTTTTTCTTCTTGATCATTAGAATAGTCAGATCTCTGACCCGCGTTTATCTTTCTCCTTTCGCTCGCAGTGCCTGCAATCCATTCTGCTGTTCGGGATATCGCCTGGTCGACTCGGGATCGGATACGGCGACCTGCATCCGACAATCCTAAACGAAGGCGGGATGTCGATCCTTTTGACACCACGTGACATCTGACGCAGTGAAGATGTTCGGATCGTTTGAAACGACTAAGTTCAACTTAGGAATCTTTCTTCGCTCGTAAAATGTATAAACAGGAAAAATGACGCGATATGACGTTCTGTACATTCGGAACGACATTATAGGAGTATCCAGAACAATCTCTATGGTCACTGATCTATGCCCACCAGCAAGAAATCTGCTTCTCCCATTGGCGTCTATTAATAGACGACAATGGTTTCTATGGTTTCTGTCCACCAGTGGGCGGAGCAACCGGACTTTGTTGGTAAACACTGGAAAAATATACCTCCAATAGGCAAAGTTTATTACTCATTCCGTTTTTATTATTTTCCCCTCCAATAATTGGAGCATCCACCGGGGTGGGGAGGGCCACGGGGAGTCGGGCCCTATACTCTGGCTGGGAAACGGTCGTTAGATTTTCTTTAAAATTCTGAAAAATGGGGAGGGTAGGTAACACGATCGAAGAGAAAGCGATAGTATGCGCGAAAGTGCTGCGACTTCTTGACCCCCTTTATTGCTCCCCGGAGATTATTTTACCCGAAAATGCCGATATACTCCACCCCCCACCCCCATATTTCGAAACCCTGGCTACGCCACCGATTCCAATTATCGCAATGGATTTAAGAGCATTTGTTTGATTAGAAATGTTTTATGCGCAAGCGCACATTGTAGGGAATTGGATGGAACCAAGAGAAGAGAGAGAGAGAGAGAGATAGAGAGAGAGAGAGAGAGAGAGAGAGAGAGAGAGAGAGAGAGGAGTAAGAGAGGGGAGGGGAGAGGAAGGGGGAGAGGGAGAGCGAAGTTAGTCGCCGAGAGTTGGCGATTCTGTCTAATGGAAGCGTAGAGGAGACGCCAAGACACTTGATACACATTGCACGCCATCGGAAGGAAGAACTGGTCCTCCTCGAGATGCTGTACGCTTTCTGCTGCCACTGCTGCTGCTGCTGCTGCTTCTGCTGCTGAGATCTCTTCTTCTGGAAGCAAATGCATTGTGTCAGATTAATAATACTCTTCGTTCCTTTCTCTACATTCTCGAAAGCGTTTAGGTCTCCGAGTCATAGAAGATACCATCTCTCTCTCTCTCTCTCTCTCTCTCTCTCTCTCTATTTTTTCTGGGCCCATAACAAGGGGTGGCCAAACCTATGGAGGGTGCGAGCCCCAAGTGACAATTTTCAAAAATTTGGGGACATCATTGCCGCAATTAGACACGTAAACGAAAGCGAGGCTGTGTGACCCAATTCTTGGCAAAATTTCGTTAAATCTCTGCTGTTATTTTTATGGGTGCTCTGACAAAATTGGCAAACAGGCAAAATTGTCACTGCTGTGCGGCAGCTGTATGCGCTTCTGCTGATCTGTAAATCTGTTCTTTATTTTTACTTCCTGCGAGCCGCAGATTCTGCTAGAAGAGCCGCGCGCTCTATAAATATCTAGGGTGGGGGTGGGGAGAGGGGTGGCTATGATTCTATGAGTTCCCAGTGGGCTCATCAATTCTTACGCGTCACCTGCTTACATCTGGTCGATTGGGTCTCAATTCCACTGAACAATAACAACAACATCATCATCATCATCATCAGCAGCAGCAGCAGCAGCAGCAGCAACCGTTCTATTTACGCGCACACGACAGATAAGCGTTCTGACTGTGCTTTGGGATTTCGAACGTCAAAGACGGAACGATCTTTTTCAAGTCGAAAAGATTGCGTCTCAAATTCTGAAATTACACGATTTACATTGACGGAGGGAAATAGGATCTGAGAATCCTATAATAATAATAATAATAATAATAATAATAATAATAATATTAATAATAATAATAATTAATAATAATATTATTATTATTATTATTATCATCATCATCATCATCATCATCATCATCATCATCATCATCATCATCATTATTATTATTAGCAGCCTATTATTATTATTATTATTATTATTATTATTATTAGGACTTCTTGTTATTATTATTATTATTATTATTATTATTAGTATATTATTATTATTATTATTATTATTATTATTATTATTATTATTATTATTATTATTATTATTATTGGTAGTAGTATATTATTATTATTATTATTATTATTATTAATATTATTATTAATTTAAAATAAATCCGATTTCTTGTTCGTGACAAGCTATCGTCCTCGGCAGAACAACTTTTCCAAATTCGACCGAAAGTTCCGATTCATGAACGAGTAGATGACGGGGTTGGCAACATTGTTGGCGAAGTACAGATAGAAGACGACGATGTTGTACGGCAGGACCTTCAGCGCCATGAAGAAGGCGGGCGTAAAGGTGACGACGAAGACCAGCGTCACGACGAACAGCATCGCCGCCGTCTTCAGATTCGCCAACCGAAGCGGGTCCGTCCTGCTCGCCCTCCTCAGCAGCCCCCCCGCCGCCGCCGCTGCTCCTCCTCCGCTGCCCCGAAATATCCCCGCCGTCTTCGACTTCCTCCGGACCGGCCGGTTCGGCGCCGCGGGATCGGCGGTCGATTGCGGGGAGGAGGACCCAGCTGCGGCGAGGGCGACGTCGTCGCAGCAGCGGCGGCAGGCGACGGCGGCGGCGGTGGCGGTCAACGCCGCCAGCGGGCCCTCGACGAGCAGGCCCGGTCGGACGACGGACGTCGACAGGGACTGGACCAGCGCCAGGTGCCGGCTCTTCTGGCTCGAGCGCCGGTTGCGTCGAGTCAGCACCGACCGGTAGATGAGCGAGTACAATACGACGACGGCGAACAGGCACGCCGGGTACGTGGCCGTGTACAGCTTCTGGTAGTACCACTGGAAGTCCTCGCTGACCACCAGCGCGGTCTCGTGACACCTGCCCGTATTGACGAGTCTGACGGTTGTCACGTCACCGGACAACGCGCGGTCGTCCGCACGTCCTAACACGACAGACCGATTACTACCGGCGTCCGGTGGTAAAACAGTACCCGAGTAGTAATAATAATTATTATTATTATTATCATAATGATTATCAGAGATGGTCTCCAGTTCGTAGACACCGTGTATGAGCGACACGCAGACGCCCTGACCGGCGGCGAACGCAGCCATCGCCACTACCATCAGCTTCGCCCTCCTGGCGTCGATGGCGTGCACCAGGGGTGGCAGATGCTCAGGTAGCGATCGACGGCGATGGCGACCATGATCAGAGCCGAGAACGGAATGTTGGAGGTGATCAGGAGCAGGTAGACCTTGCAGACGACGTCGCTTTCCACGTGGAAGTCGTAGTACTCCATGTAGATGGTGTAGGGGATGATGATCAGACACGTGATGAAATCGACGATCGCCAGTACCAGGATGAAGAGCGTAGATACCATGTGATCGCGTTTCGTAGAGAATACGTACAGTACCACGGCGTTCCCGCAAGTACCAACGACGCTCAGCAGAGACAGCATGATTACGACGACAAACAGCTGAGCGGCGGACACTTCGTAGTCGTTGTTGTTGTTGTTGTTGTTGTTGTTGTTGTTCGTCGAAGTCCATAAATCATCGATTGTGGTTGTCGTCATTTTAATGGCGCTAATGAATATTCATGTCGTCGTAGAGATCATGCGACGCCACCTAGCGGAGAAATAAAAACCATTCGTCACGCATATATACGTCACTCTGATATTCGTCGATTTAGGAAATGCATGTCAATGGTCTTACCGTGACGACAAGACGGAGCGCTATAGAAGCTGTTTACTGTTAACCACACGTTTATATTAGACGTAAGTCTTACGAGAAAGAACCATTCCTTCTCCGTATTTTATTCATACAGGTGGTCTCTGAAATGATGTGGTTGATGATTGATTGCCGGTGATTTTCAGAAAGAAATTATTCTGAATCCGATTCTACTAACCCCCAAGATCAGGGGCGTAGTGACGGTGGGGGTATATCGGTATATATACCCCAAAAAATCAGACTACCTTAAAAATTTTAATGTGTTTTTTAAGATTTTCAAATTTTTTAAAGATTTATACCCCCCCCCAATCACATTATACCCTCCCAAATCAAATTTCTGGCTACGCCCCTGCCCAAAATTCGATTCCATCGGACCGCGCAGCTCGGTTAATGGTAGAAATATTTGTTCAGTATAAGATAGTTTAGTTGTGGATTCAATCTGTCATTACTTCCAGTTCAATTTTCTCGTCAAGTACGAATTTACAAGCGTTTGGCAGCGTCGTTACAGTGAAACGCCGATGGCACGCCTTCAAATAACACGAATACTCGCATAAAACGCGACAAGTACTTCGGTTTTAAAGTAGCTGCGTCACTGATAGCTGCCCTGTAGATTGTGAGGAATGTAGTATATAGAGTTTCTACACATTACATTCTACAGTGGAATGCAGTGTGTCGAATGTAGACTGGCCTTCTTTAGCTATTAGATTGTAGAATAAAGTATTGATGATGATGATGATGATGATGATGATGATGATGATGATGATGATGATGATGATGATGATGATGATGATGATGATGATGATGATGATGATGATGATGATGATGATGATGATGATGATGATGATGATGATGATGATGATGATGATGATGATGATGATGATGATGACGACGCAGATCAGTTTATTTGTTTAGCGCGTATTTCAGCCACAAAAGTTGGTCTCATCTGTTTGTTCAAAATATTATGCCTTCAGGCGTGGAAGAAACATATAACGTATCATTGACGCAGCGAATACATTAATTGAATGAGGCATTTATAGCATTGCATACCGCGCGAAGATTTGCTGTTATTTGTAGACGCCAAGACAGACAGACAAAGATGGAGAATACAGGAAGTCTGGAACAAACCTATACTAGAGGACAAGAGCGCAAAGAATGAGATTACCCAGCAAGACCATAATGCGAATGAATGGATGGGTGGAACATAGTGGTTCTCACACAGAGCAGATCCTACTGAACCACTTCTAAACCCTGTTATTATTATTATTATTATTATTATTATTATTATTATTATTATTATTATTATTTATTATTATTATTATTATTATTATTATTATCATTATCATTATCACTATTATTATTATTATTATTATTATTATTATTATTATTATTATCGTCGTCGTCGTCATCATCATTATCATCATCGCCATTATACAGGTTTACTTAGCCTCCTGTTATTATTATTATTATTATTATTATTATTATTACTACTACTACTACTACTAGTAGTAGTAGTAGTAGTAGTAGTTGTTGTTGTTGTAGTAGTAGTTTTAAAACACCTGAAGTACGTGCTAACGAAGTTCTACTGTATTAGTCTTTGCCTGAAGCGACTTCTGGCGACATTCTTTGCGAACTCTTGTCTGGCATTCACAGAAAACATCCTCCGGTTTCGTGCCGAATTTCAGCAAATTCGTTTAAACATCGGTACGCAGATGTACAATAGTTCATCTCACAGAGTACCGCAGGCACTCGAAAGAAATCAAAGCTAACCAGGGACGATAATTTTTAGAGCATATCCGGCGACCACACAGACACACACACACACACAACACACGCACACACGCACACACATCGCAGGCAAACAAAATACTAATCGACAATAGTGGCGTTTCTGCCGAATTTCTTTGAGTAAATGACGCACGTTTGCGTGATGATGCGTAGAGAACGTAATGTAATTTACGTAGACATTTTTGCCAAATGGTGTCTCAGAAATTTTGATTTCTAAAGGTCATACGCACTCGTGCTTAACACTATACCTGATCATTGGCAACTCCAGGTTTCAGTTTTTACCTAAAGGTATTTCAAAACAGGGTATTTCCGCCTCAACAACCAACCTTCCCCTACTCACTCCGAAAGGCAATCATAACACCGAGATAAACTCAGGGGCGTATACAGGGCATTTGGCGCCCCGTGGTACGAGCAGGGGCGTAGCCAGGAAATTGATTTGGGAGGGTATAAATATTTTGGATGGGTATAAATCTTAACTATAAACCACATAAACCATATAAACCACATATAACCACTTGTAAATCACATTAAAAACTTCAAGATAGACTGATTTTGGGGTATATATATATATATATATATATATATATATATATATATATATATACCAATATACCCCCGTCGCTACGCCTTGGTACGGGGGTCATAAAATATTAAATTGGTAGGTCAACAAATCGTTAATTAACTAAACCATAATATTTTATTGACACAAGATCAAAAGAGTTGCACTTTTCTTGCTTTTACTGATGCGAACTGGTCTATGATGTGCCCCTTAAAGTCAGTTTTCTCGGTTTCTTCTCTTTCTACGCTGAATAGAGAGAAAGATCAAACGTTTTTGAACACCCCTTCAAGTGGCACCCAGGGCATCTGCCCTCCCTCCATGACATACCCTAGTTAGTAGTAGTTACCCTACTGGGTAAACTATTAAACAGCTTTTGTTTACACTCTGTAACAGTAACAGGACGGCTAATGGATGAACAATATCAATAAGCGTAAAACATTGATGTACAGTAATTCTTAAACAAAACTATATCTTCAGGCAATTTTAGCGTTGATAATTTTGTATGTTCTGTAAAATATATTTGCGTAAGATAAATAAAAAAAAATTATCGACACAAATCCAGTGACGATAAAAACTGTTTGCTGGTTCGCTACTTTATAATGCACGTCAGTAAATCATGCCCATGGTACGTTTTGTTAGTCGGGACTGCCTGCCTTTAGACAAAAGGACCATTGCCATAAAAAAATATTTCCTGGCTTGGAAAATCGAAATGACCGCACCAGCATTTTCATGCTAAACCATTTACCATCGACAAACGGAATCTGTATTAAGAATAAACAGCGGGAATAGAAGATCTCCAAATTGAAGATAATGGAGGCTGTACTGTTAATTATAATATCATGTATTATTCAAGAGATGTTATAACTGTTCTTTATGTTCGGAAGATCGTAAAAGAATAGCGCCTAAGGTAGCAACGTTCTTTACCTGAAGAGCTTTTGCCTCGAGACCCTTAATGCAGCCACGGGAGGGGACACGTGGGACCCGGCCCCCTCCCATTCCTCGCCTATTTAATGAAACATAGAAAGAAATTTGTTTCAAATATTGCGGAAAAAACAACTTAATATAGCGTCACTAATTCCTGAAAAATGTCGACCAACTGACGATCGAAAAAATTTCTCGCTCCCCCATTTTTCGCCCCTCATTCTCGGCGCCCGGGGGCGCCTGCCCCTGTGCCCCGTCGCTACGCCACTGGGAATGGAGTCGGACCAAAAGAGTAGGCCCTAGGGAAAGAATCAGACCTTATGAAAAAAAAAATTGTTTGACAAAATCTGAGCCAATGGACCCCACCTCTTACCCCCCCCCGCTACGTCCCACGTTTCTTCACCTCTCCACCTCGGATTTTTAAAAAAACACTGCTAGTCTTACCCCCCCCCCGCCCCTCACAGCACCCGGTCAAGCAAAATCCAACCATAACGATTTGTCTCGCCAATTCGTGTGACACTTTGAATAGGTTTTTAATTTTAAAAACGATTTATGATGCGATCTTTCTATAGCATTATTATTATTATTATTATTATTATTATTATTATTATTATTATTATTATTATTATTATTATTAATCGAACGTCTTTCCAATCTCCAATTTTCCCCTCGTCATTCACTTCCCGCCCCCATCCATCCATCCATCCATCCATCCATCTTCCCGTCAATCAAGCCAATCAGTTCGTCCAATCAACGTGTACCCATGGCGGCTATTGCCTTATTGACATCAAATTCGTCGTTGAGAGAAGCGAGAATTTCAAAGAATAACTAGTCATTTATAGCAATACTGATTTAATAAGAACGTCAACACTGACTTATCACTGAAGATCGTTCGATGTTGAGGACTCAACGTTCTTAACAGAAAAACTCTGTTGGAAATTTGAAAATCAGCTGATAAAGCTTCAGCTGTCTACACTTTCAATGCCCGTAATAATGCGCAATGCAGATCAGATAGGCCTAAGTATATGCCTATCCGGATAGGCTGATAGTTACAGAATGTTTAATCTGCAGCAAATATAAATATGTATGTGCTGACTATCTTGCAGGTGTCGCAATGTAATAGAACTGACTGACTGACTGACTGCCTGACTGACTGATTGACTGACTGACTAACTGACTGACTTACCTGCTGACCATCTTGTAGGTGTCGCAATTTAATAGAACTGACTGCCTGACTGACTGACGGACTGACTGACTGATTGACTGACTGACTGACTGACTGACTGACTGACTGATTGACTGACTGACTGACTTATGTGCTGACCATCTTGTAGGTGTCGCAATCTAATAGAACTGACTGCCTGACTGACTGCCTGACTGACTGACTGACTGATTGACTGACTGACTGACCGACAAACTGACTGACAGACTGACTTATGTGCTGACTATCTTGTAGGTGTCGCAATCTAATAGAACTGACTGCCTGACTGACTGACTGACTGACTGACTGATTGACTGACTGACTGACCGACAAACTGACTGACAGACTGACTTATGTGCTGACTATCTTGTAGGTGTCGCAATCTAATAGAACTGACTGCCTGACTGACTGCCTGACTGACTGACTGACTGATTGACTGACTGACTGACCGACAAACTGACTGACTGACTGACTTATGTGCTGACCATCTTGTAGGTGTCGCAATTTAATAGAACTGAGAAATGCGTGTAATGCGATTAATATAATGCGAGATTTAGTCTATAGCAATTACTTCCAAATGCGCCCACGCATGAAACAAACATTCATAAAATATAAACACACAATAAGCAAGAGACAATATGAACGCAAAACGCCTCTGTGCAACAAGACTCCTACAAGTGGTCAACTAATGAAGAAGAAATCAGAAAGTAAAGGATTTGAAAACCTACTTTCACATAATTATATCAATTATATCGGCGCGGCTTAACATCTATAAAGTGTTGGGTGTCGTGGCGGCTTTGTGGTAATCGGGCGCTGAGGTCACACTCAAGACAATATTTAATTCAGTGGGCGGTTGTAGTTAAAGGCTAGACCGGGCACTAAAATTTTAATAATACGAAGCGACGAAGATTTTTAAAGCACGCTAATAAATGGGAATTTTCACAGCACGAGAGCATGCGTGTTGTTCAAATTTGCTGAAATTCGTGACAAGAATAATATTATTATTGCATTTATCGGCTAAATCACGAATAAACAGTAATCAATCAAACAAAACAAAACAAAAGCATCAAACATTAAGATGTCTTCGTAGGGATAAATAATGGGGCCACTTCGAATGTCTCCTACTGTAGCCTATGTAGTCTGAACCAAATCTAGACCAAAATTTGTTTGCGCCATTATCTAAATCAACAAAAACATCAATCATAAAAAGCGATTTTTGTCAAATGAACACCTACAAGTTTATTATATTTGTGCAAGAGATTGCGTGCGTGCCACCAAATCGTTAAAAAGCAAGGGAACAACACAGCAGTATTTCATTTATTGCAAACATAATATACGCCTTTATTTTGTCTGTTACGACAACCAAACAAGTATACGTGTTCCAGCTGCTAATCATGACGACCTTTACCAAACTCTTTAATAACCAAACTACTACTAATAGTTTACAATAACTACTACTTTAATAATAACTACTGCTGCTACTACTACTGCTGCTACCACCACTACCACTGCTACTACTACTGCTGCTGCTGCTGCTGCTGCTGCACCACTGCTGCACCACCTACTGCTACTACTACTGGGCCACCACCACTACTACTGGGCTACCACTACCACCACTACTACCAAATAATACTAATAACAATAATAATAATAATTATTATTATTATTATTATTATTGTTATTATTATTATTATTATTATTATACAGTTTAAAGTGGTTCAGGAGAGTTTGCCCTGTGTGAGAACCACTATTGTGTTGCTTTGCAGTTACAAGGTTTAGTATCGCTTATTCTAATTTGGTAAAGTATTCAGTTGTAAAGGTTTTTCGTACAACTCTTTGACGCCTTCATCTGATACGGGAGTCAACTAGGCCAGACCCTATCCGAAATTCTTTTGACTGGGTGCTGTGTGCTGACAATTCGTTGTGCTTTTTCGGTGTATGCCAAAGGAAGAAGCATTTCCCGATTACAGATTACTACATTCGGTTTTATGGGCAGCGTGTTGCTCGCAGAATTGGCCCCCTCGGGTGGGAAACATCTGCACAAATCTAGAATGTTGATGTGTCGGCGATTTTATTTTGACTTGGCTACACACGCGAATTCGATTAGTCTCTGGACACGTAACGGCGATGAGCAGATTTCTAAACGGCACGCCAACTTAGGTCTACAACTGATCCGACCGCCGACCCTGTTTATCGCGTTCAAATCGTCTCGCTTAACGCGATTAAAAAGGTTACTTGCTCTCGCCTCCTGATAGAATCCAAATAGTTTCTGATCTGTTTCTGACTATAGAGACACTGTGCGCAATTTGAAGCACAAAACGAAATCAAAGACAAGAAGACGAAGAGGAGAATACAGGAACAAACCTACTAGGGGAGGACAAGAGGGCAAAGAATGAGATTACACAGCAATTGACATGTTTATGACGTGGAGTCATACAAGATAAAGCATTGCCCTCGCTACGCTCCCCACCCCCCAAATAGCTAATGATATATGACTAGCTAGTAACCGCCCTCGAAATCACCCTCCGATGAATTCTCAGTGAAAAGCATCGTTTAAATACGTGATTTTTGGTAAAAGCTTCCAATTTAACTATGAATATAGCTGTGTTTTTCCCAGTAGATCAGTAGTTCTATGACTTTGAAATTCTGGGAGATTTTGGTAGGAAACTGAGCGAAAGATGGGAGAAATTTTGGTAGAAAGCTGCTTTTAAGGTCTCGCAGAGAAATCTTGGGACATAAATGTTCACAATCTCATCTAGTCATGCCATACGTGACGCCAAAGGAAAGAGCACGAGAGCACGATAGGTCATGACCTTGGACTTCGGGCACGAATCGTAGGGACCAGTAGTCCACGATGGCTGGATCACCACAAGCGGTCATTGGTGTAGCCACGGGGAAAGGGGAAAGCCCGGTCCCCTATTCGGACTGGGACCGGATCGGTCGTGTGATTGGCGCAAACTCGTTGAGGAGTTGGGGAAGGTGAGTAAGTAGTATATGAGATTGAGGAGAATGAAAAACTCAAGAAGGTTGAAAGTCTTGACAAAACAAGAATTTTTGCTCGCCTAGACTATATTATCCGAAAATGTCGATGTGCGCCCCCCCCCACCCCCGCCTTTTCATGAAGAATCCTGGCTACGCCACTGCCCGGTGATATCGCAATTTGTAAAACGGAAATTCTCAAAATTAAATTTTATTTTATCTCCAATTAGCTAATAAATAATAATAATTCATATAACTTTACGAAATGAGAATTAGACTTACCGACCGTTTCGAACTTAGCTGCGTTTTTTTCGCCAGCCAGAAACTCAGATAGCTCCCTCTGTCGACGCAAACGAAACCGTTCCTACTGTTTTAACGATCGCCAGCCAAAAAAATCAGCTATTCGTAAATCAGTGATCTCTTTGAGACGTTCAAGCGTTGATAACCAGGACAGTTGAACGCTTAACCTAACACCCGGATGTTCGTTTAAATCTCTCCACACAGCGTCGGTCACTATTCCGTCAATCTTGGACTCCAGAAGTCTTCTCAGTCGAGGTTCTGAATGCAGCTGACTACGTCTTACGTCGAAGAGAGACAGGCGCCCATTAGACCCTGGTTCCTTTAGAAATCTGCGCGAGTGCATTGGCGGTTCCGTGGGGGGATGAGTGGGGATGCATCCCGGCCCCCACCGGACTTCCAGGCTTTTTTTCGCTTGTGAGACCTAGTTTTTGGGGGTAGAAGTCTAGTAAAACTAAGCGGGGAAAAACTGCGGATGACCTTTTTTGCTTGTCAACCTATTTTTCGGTAAAAGCGTACTAAAACTAGTGGGGAAAAATTTTCATTTGTTAGCCTTTCCGGCAAAGTTTATTGATTGTTTCCCTTCTCTTTTCATCCCCCACCCCACCAACGTCCTATGAATTCATTTCACCCCGCCCAGCCCCTCAACCCCCCCAACCAAGAAATCCTGGAACTGCCATTAGGCGTGTGTTTTCAAATCCAAACCACTTCGAAGGGGGCGCGAATGCCGACGACAGAAGACGCAACGCCGCGAAAAACACTAAGAACTGAGAAAGCGCCTTCCACCGAAGAGAATTGATTATTATGCAGTCGAATGAACGGGGCGATAACAGAACGCAACGCCGCCGCGAGACGAAGACCGTCTAAATTGCGTCCTTACACGGCGCACAGCTTTGCCGACAGAACCCAATCTTGAACTTCTATGGCGCCTCTTAATAATGCATAGAGGCATCAACCGATGGCACACCGGATCAGGATATTTTTACACCCCCTAACACCCTCCAACACCCACCCTGGACCACCCAACCAATTTGGGGGGACAAAATTCTGCTAGGGGCCACTGTTAGTCCACCACCACCACCCCAATTTCAGCTATGGGATGACCTTTTTTTTGCTTGTCAGACTTTTTGGGCAGGGGACCCCAGAATTTACCGACACCCCCCCCCCCAATTCATAATTCCTATAAATAATCCTGCACCGCCGAAACACAACCGTATACAAGATCCAGGTCAGATCTATTTATTCCACGCAGTTTCTAATCCAAGCCTGTTAGGGGGGATTCCCCTCCACCGAAGACCTCAAAATTTTCAGTATTTTGTTTCCAAAAGTAAAAAAGTTGATTAGAAAAAAGAAATTCGCGAGATTCTTAACAGAACGTCATAACAGCGAATTAAGGTCAACAAAGGCTTTTTCTACTAAACGTCCCTGTTTCGGGTTAGGACAATAAAAAAAACCAGAGAATGATCGAGTTTTCGTACCTGAAGACATCAACATGACAATGTCAAATTTTCCCGAGAATATTAGGGGGTCGAGGTAAGAGGGGAGGGGTAAGAAATTCGGATCTGGTCAACACAGCGACCCGCAGACCCAGAAATCGATGCTTTCGCTAGGCATAGCATTTAGATTCGCCAGACCCTTTGGGCGAAATCCGTCACGCCCCGATACAAAACACTCGAGACATGCGTGACGGAGTGCAGACGTCAAAACACCGAAGTCCAGTATAGTTCTGTCTTTGCCAGGTCTCCAAGGAATGACACGCGAACTTCTGGCGATTTATGCAGACGAGCAAAAATGCCACTATACAACAAAACAAACGCGAAGCACAATAATAATAATAATAATTATTATCCTCAATTTCCGACCGAGATTTCATTTAGTGCCGATGTAGAAGAATGTCCATTTATAAACACTGTTACGTCCTCTGAAATTTGCAATATATATATAACGAATCAGTTAAATCATAGCGAAAACGGCAAAACTGTCGTTTCAGAATTGCGCAATGTTTTTCCACCAGGCAGTGGCGGCTCCACCGGGGTGGGGCAGGGGGGCCCGTGCCCCCTATTGAGTGCCTGCCCCCCAGTGGCCCCCCAGTTGGGACCCTATACTTAATGCTACATGCATTAAACAACAAATGGTTGGCCCCCATGATTAGAAGTTGCCACCCCAACGCCCCCCCCACTTGCCAAATCCTAGAGCCGCCACTGCCACCAGGAAAGTCAGTTTTGCATGGACCGCTCGGGGGCCAAAGGCTAATGTGCAATATCATGAAACTTTGTGAAATGGGAATAATATTCTTCCGAAATTGGTTTCCTTCGTTTCGCAAAAGCGTTAATTTTCTTATTTTCTCATAATTATCTGGAAAACTACAAAACAACGCTGTCCATAATAATAATTGCTTATATGCAGTGGCATAGGATCCAATATTGAAAACTTTAAACCAATAACAACAATCGTTGGGGTAGCCAAGGGAGGGAGCGGGGCGGGCCGGCCCCCTGTTCTGCTTGGGAACAGTCGTGGGATTTTGCGCAAAACCGTTGTGAATTTTTTTTTTTTTTTGGGGAGTAAAGGCAGGATTAGCGGAACAGTCTGAATGCGTGAATGTACCAATAACTCATTGGCGAGTTTTTTCTGCCGTTGATTTTTTTACTCGAAAATATCGACGTACCCCCTCCCCCCTCTATGCCGAGACCCTGGCTTCGCCACTGGTAACAACAGCTACAGCTACAGCAACAATTCTTTCAAAAACACGTTTGAACATGAACGCTGAATTAAATTAATCGTTGTTCAAACCGCAAATTTAACGTTCTGGTGCGGCTGTAAATCAATAATACGAATATTGGGCCCAATTTATCAATATTTTTATTTCTCTTCCCGACCTTTAGGCCCTACTCGCGATTTTATTGCCTCGCAATAGCAGCCAAAGAACGATAGTTTGATGGGGAAAGGATTACTGCCATGCTAGTATAGGCTACTGTCCATAAATCTCTTACATTTTGCCATGAAACATAGCACAGCAGCTACAATTTGAGTTAAGACTCAGTCATAAAATTTCATCTGCTTCTAAGTGGCCGTAACCCAAGTTCTTAGGATGGCGTTAATGAAATCTGGGAGTTTAGCGACCCGTAGGCTTATGGGTTGGTGGCCATCAAGAAGGTTAGTGATTTTTCGGGGAAAAGATCAAAGATTAACGAGATTTCGTTTGCAACGTGATGTCAGAAATGAAACGATTTATTGCGACGCTGATAAACGCCGCGTAAAAGTGAAGGATCTTATGGTAAAGTTGCCAACCCGGCTTCTAGGTAGAACTTACAGTAGGCTGGCAGGTTTGGGTCATGGTGGAGTAGTGGTAGAATTCTTGACACGCAACCGGACGGCAGCGGGTTCGAATCTCACCCTAGCCACTAAGTAGCGACCTTGGGCAAGCTGTTCATTCCTTAATTGAATGGCCTACACGTTAACAACCATTCAATAATGATGATGATGATGATGATGATGATAATAATAATAATAATAATATACTATTAGTATTTGTAATAATTATAATAACAATAATAATAATAACATTATTATATAATAATATTATTATTATTACTATAATAATAATATTATTATTACAAATTATTATTATTATTACAAATACTAATAGTCTATTATTATTATTATTATTATTATTATTATTATTATTATTATTATTATTATTATTATTATTATTATTATTATTATTATACTTTTCTGTCAAGTTTCACTGAACGTCAAGTGAATATAGGCTTAAAGTAACTGCCTACCTAGGAACTGGTGCTAATCTTCTTGTTATGACTAATTTTCAGAGGTCATAACCTCTCAAAATTAGTCAAAATGGAATTCGATCAAATGCCCTAGTGTGTTTCTTCTCCACAACTGGACCACAAGATTAGTCCAGAATTGATCAAAGCACGAAAATACCGACACAGACAATAGCTGCCTCCTCCTCCCCCCCACACACACACACACACACACACACACATGAGCATTATCTTTTATTGTGTTACACATTCGCTATCGGCGAATTCTGACCTACAAGTCAAAAGGAACGGACAGGTAACAAATCACTGGCTATTTCCTAATAACGCCCCAAATGCTACTTTCAGAAGGAACCGAATTTTCCAAATGGAAGCCGACAATAATTTCATAAGATTTCTAGTAATTGTCAAGTCGCATTCTTGCGCTATAAATATCTTCCTCATATATTATCGTCCGCTGTGTTCTAACAATCGCTATGGAGTTCGCCACAAGTCGATACATTAGGAAATTACTGGAGGTAGCCTACATGTAGAATTTGTAGTCGGTACTTACAGGGATTATTTATTGTCAGTCGATATATATAGCTAGAATATCTGCCTTTATATATATACGTGACTGCCTGGGAATTAAATTCTCCGACCGCCCCGGGTTTGAACCCGGTCCGATTTCTAGGGCGTCTTCCAGTTTTAGCGCTCACCCCCTCCCCGCCCTACCTAGAGAGCCATCGAGGCAGTCTAGGATTCGCCTGGATCTGTTAGTTCTGGGGCCGTGGAATCGCCGATTGAAAATATTATTTTTACGACGTCATTCTTTTGTTTCTGGACGGTGGTCGGTCGCCGAGCAGTGTGGACGTAGAAACGTAGATGGGGGGGGGGGGCGTGCCGTGCTAATGGCCTGCCTCCCTCTCAGGCGCCGACTACTCCGGCTAATCGAATGGCCCAGAGGTCGACAGATGTCGTCTGCCAACCGCGCAATCATCTTGATATCACTCGATCACATGCGCGCAGTCGAATCGAAACGGTCAAAATACATGCGCACATAATCAGGTACAGCACATTGGCACTGCACTGTAAAAACCCGTCATTTGCGTTAGCAATTAAAGAGTTCATCACTGGCGTGGGCGAACGCAGGGGCGGTTCCACGTTGGGGGATGACTGGGGATGCGTTCCCCCCCTCACCGGCCCACCAAAAATGCGTCTTCAATATGGAAGATGATCGTCCAAACGGATTAGCCTTGATGTATATCCACAAAGATATATGGACATATCCATAGACAATGTCATCGACAAATTGCGCTTCCAGCGGGCCGGATCATGCCCGCGGGCCATCACTTGAGTACCCCTTGGACTTGATCATCTATTTTGAATCAAGCACTTACAGCGCCACAGCGAAAGGACTTTTAAGGTAATGGCTGCGTCCTAAATTACAAATACCATGGTCTGTTGGAAGTAATTGTCGCCGTAAACCGCAGCAGACAGTATAAAATAGAAAATATTAGGCGCGCGCACAGAGAGGCCGGAAACGAAGGACCGGAAAGAGACGCAAGAACTCGAAGAAAGCACCGGAAGTAAGAACACAGACAAATGGATTGGGGCAGTCGGCGTTTTCTCCTGCTAATAGACTGGACGACGTAAGACGTTAATCTCCTTACAAACAGAAGAAACGCTGAGAGAGAGAGAGAGAGAGAGAGAGAGAGAGAGAGAGAGAGAGAGAGAGAGAGAGAGAGAGAGAGAGATCAGTCGAACCTGGAAGACGCTTTTTGTGGAAGGGTCTGATTCAGGACGAAATCACTTCTAGATGCTATATTGTCAGAACTATCAATCAATTCTCGCACACGATGTCGGCAAAATAAAATAACAAACAATAATATAATTATAATTTCTAAATTCCAAATGTTTACAGATAATCCTATTAATATCATCATTATTGCCATTATTGCCATTATTATTATTATTATTATTATTATTTATTATTATTATTATTATTATTATTATTATTATTATTATTATTATTATTATTATTACTATTACTATTACTACTACTACTACTACTACTACTAGTACTACTACTACTACTACTACTAGTAGTAGTAGTAGTAGTAGTAGTAGTAGTAGTACCGAGTAGTAGTAGTAGTAGTAGTAGTAGTAGTAGTAGTAGTAGTAATAATAATAATAATAACAATAATAATAGCAGTAGTAGTAATGGCAGTAGTAGTTTTTGTTGCTGCTGCTGTTGTTGCTGTTGTCGTTGTTGTTGGCTTCGTCGTCGTTGTTGTTGTTGATGATGTTGTTGATGATGTTGTTGCTGATGTTGTAAGAAGACTGTCGCAGTGCCATAATGAATGATTTTCTCTTCATATCCATGCACCTCGTCTTGGCGAATACATTTGTGGGAATTAACGGACAGTTGTTAGCTTCCCTTCGATTCGTTGGTCCACATTTGCTTGCGGTCGTCTCCTTGATCTTTCATTGACCTTTCGAAACCCAAAATGGTCCAAGGTCTTTCTACTCAGATATATCCAGCGCACACATCTACAAATGCAGCTTCTCGCACTGTACTGTAGCAGTTTCCCTTAGATAGGCGCCACATAACGGATTCATAATGGGTTCCGGTATTGCGCTGCATGATTGTCCGGTTGCTTTTCGTCTGCGTGGTTCCCTGTCGGTGCCCTGTTCGTCGTGGTTCCTTAGCTGTCCCTGTGCTTTCGTCATCCTGGTTCTCTGTTGACGGTGGCAATGAATACACAAAGGGTTAGGGTGATGTCTCGAGTCCAACAGACGCTCGATGTCATCAGCAGACCATGTCGTATATTAACAATAAATGAGAAAGCTATGCCGCCATCTGAGAGTCGGGTAAAGTGGGGTAAATGGGAAAGCAATGGTTGGAGGAAGAGGGAAGACAGGAAGACAGGAAAAAGGAGGACTAAGATCAAGAGGAGGAAGACGAGGAAAAGAAGAAAGAGGAGAAAGAGAAGAAGAAGAAGGAAGAGGAGGAAGAGGAAAAGGAGGAAGAAGATAAATAGTAAGCGGAGGAGGAGGACGAAGAAGACGGGAAAGAGGAATAAGAAAAGGGAGGAAGACGAGGAAGACAGAAAAAAGGAGGATTCTGATAAAAGGAGAAAGAGGAGACAGAGAAGAATGAGAAAAAAGAGGAGGAAGAGGAGGAAGAGAATAAGGAGGACGAAGATAAAGAGGAAGAAGTCGAGGAAGATAAGAAAAGCGAAGAAGACGAAGAATAGAGAATGGAGGAAGAAGATAAAGAGGAGGAAGTCGAACAAGAAGAAGATTGAGTAAGGAGCAAGAGGGTGACAGGGACTCCCGCGTCATCGTTTTCTCTCGATCTTTCTCCGTCATTTCCTTAAAATGCGGATAATATTGATTTAACGAATGTTGATCGCCATTTACCTCCCCTCCCCCTCCCCTCCCCGGTCAACATTTTCACGACCGACCCACAAACCCCCTTCCTCGCCCTTCTTCTCGACGGCGGTAACGACCGCGACGCCGCGCCGAGAGGACCTCTGCGTTCCTATTCGCCGTCGGAGAACGGAAGAACGATTTTGACAATCGTAATGAATTGGACCTTTTCCCTCGACGGACGAAGGCCGTGTTTACGCAGGATTCTGGCGCTATATCAACGACCGTCGAATTCGCCGTTCGTCCCCGTGCTGACATTTGCCGCAGAACAAAACGGAGTGGGAGAGGGAGAGGGATAGGGAGACGAAAGGGGCACGGTGTTAGTGATCGCAAGACAGAGTAGTTGCGCGTTTTGACGTTGTGTCAGGTTTTCGAAAGGTCGGACTGCCCCCGCCGCCGCCCACACAAAATTTTCCGGCTTCAAAGAGAGCCGTCGTTTGGCTGAGAAATAAAATTTTTGACTTCCACGAGGACGAAGAGGTGGTCGAGACCAATATTGTTAGGGAGTAAACTTCTCCAAACTCACCCTATTATTATTATTATTTATTATTATTATTATTATTATTATTATTATTATTATTATTACTACTACTACTACTACTACTACTACTACTACTACTACTACTATTATTATTATTATTATTATTATTATATTTTTATTATATTATTATATTTATTATTATATTTATTATTATATTATTATATTTATTATTATTATTATTATTATTATTATTATTATATTATTTTATTATTATTATTATTATTATTATTATTATTATTATTATTATTATTATTATCATCATCATCATCATCGTTGTCGTTGTCGTTGTTGTTATTATTATTATTAAGATATTTATTCAGTCACTGAACATCCCATTTCAAAATCTTTTACTCCCTCACTTATGCTTACGTGCTACAACGCTGGAACAACAGTGCTCTTTTCAGAGGACTAAGGCCCGTCGATGTATAGCCTAAACTGTATAAACCCTGGCGAACGATTTATGCTGCGCCCGACTCGCGAAACCAATTTCCCTTAAGTGACGCCCAATTACGAGGCGAAGCGACGAACGGCTGACAAATAAGAGAAGAGATTTAGGATTCTCGAGCGTCTCAGATTTTCGGCAAATGAAAAAGGTCTGACAGCTCGAAGAATCTCCACTGTTCATGACAATGTTCATGTTCATGACAATGTTCATGTTCATGACAATGTTCATGTTCATGACAATGTTCATGTTCATGACAGCCGGCAGTGACGGCTCCAGGATTTGGCAAGTGGGGTGGCAACTTCTAAGCATGGAGGGCATCAATTTTTCACAAATCAGCATATACGGGAAAATTATCACCCTCGATCAGTGGCTATTCTAGCCACCTAGACAGTGGGGAGTTTAAAATTTTGGGGACAGCCATTGGAGAGGGTTATACTACTTGCGAAAATGTCAAAAAAAAAAATTTGGGGGTGGGAGACATTTCAAACTTGGGGAGGGGAGAATTCCCCAGAGAAGGCCTAAAATAAACACTGGACCCTCGATGGGGAGAAGGGGAACAGGCATTCAATAGAGGGGTGAAGTTCCCCCTCCACGTAGAACCGCCTCTGATAATAATAATAAGTGAGGTTGGTCGTCGTGTGCTCCTCGGATTCCTCCGCAGAGATGAATGCGCAGCGACCGAGAAAATTCGCGGAGGTTTTCTTCTGTGCTCGGCGAAACCACTTCGACATAAAACATCCACCGTTGATCGGACCCTTTGTTCCGCCGAGGAGGAGACGGAGACACCACCTCCCCATGGTAAGTGTCCGTCAACGGACAGAGAGGCGAGCGAGCGAGCGAGCGAGCGATCGCAGGACCGACCGACAGAACGTTGTAATCAATTTCACGACAAAACCTATTTTCGCACGTCTTCGCCTTTTCACTTACCCTCCCCTCCCCCCACCCCCACCCCCCCCCACACCCCGTTTCTTGGGAAAGTAATTTGTTAGATCTTTAGGTTTTAGCTGAAGCAATGATCGAGCATCCATGCAGTTGACAGAAAGAAAACTGCCTTGAATCTAGGCATGACGCTAAAAGAGAATATAGATAGGCCTGCAGAGTTTTAATCTCTTAGTCAGTATTAAATTAAGAAATATGTTATGAATAATTATATATCACTGAGCATTCCGTTTATATAGCGCTCTGTTATTAGTAAGTTAGTAACGCATACAGGGGCGTGTCTAGGTCAGTGGCAGTGTTTCATCTAGACAGACGGGGAAGAGACAGGGGGAACTCAAAGCCGGGGAGAGGGCAGCTGTTAGTCCATGTAGTATTCCAAAAAGACGGGAATTTGAAATTTCAGGGGAAAGGGATTTTCAGAAAGAGAAAGATTAAACACTGGTCAGTGGGTTATAAAACTAAATTGGGAGGCTAAGAACCCTTTGAACCCATGATACCGCTATGGCGGGATAACAGGAAAATCGTAATCCCCGAATTCCTGAAACTGCGGGATGAGAGGATTATTGGCTTAGGGATTCAATTGAAATTTTGACATTGGAGAGTATAGAAATGATATTGAGCCATTTAGAAAGAAGAAATGGAGAGGGGCAGAGACAGAAGACTGTTGATGTTGTAGGTAGAATATTAGGGTACATAGAAACAGACAAAGACAGACAGACAGAGATATAAGGAGACAGACAGAGAGAGGGAGAGAGACAGACATCAGAGAGACAGATAGAGATCTGCAGAAGAGACAGAAGACAGATGGCGACACACACAGATGGATAAGTCGACAGAGAGGGAGTAGACAGAGTGGCGAGAGTAGACTCTTGTTCGTATTCTTGAGAGAGCAGAGCTCTGATTGAGAGAAGAAATCAGACCAGACAACAAAGACAGATTTCAGGGAAGAGAGAGAGAGACAGAGACAGAGACAGAAGACAGATAGAGACACAGACAGAGACAGAGACAGAGAGACAGAGACAGAGACAGAAGACAGATAGAGACACAGACAGAGAGAGCAAGAGAGAGAGACAGGCTTAACAGGCAGACAGAGGGGGATAGAGAGGAATCGCCTATATAAATATATATCTGATTCTTGGTTTTGGCAACGATGGATAAGTCGTTTTATAACGTAGATTATTAACTCTTGTTCGTCTTCTTGGACGCAACGGCTCTGATTGTCGCAAATCACCCGCGGACGCAATTCCCCTTTGCAGGTCCGCACATCCCGTATGTCCAACGTCCGTCTGCGCCGGTCACCGACTGACGGCTGTCGGCTGCGGCGTTGGCAAAATTTAATGGCCCAGTGGCCCAGTGGTCGTTTTTGTTTTTTGTCCACCCTATAAAGGCGTAATTGATTCTTGGTTTTTGCAACGGACGCGTTTTATAACGTAGATTATAATTATTAGTATAGGGGCTACTCTCGCTTCTCTTTCAACGGACGAAGACAGCTTCTGGGTGTTTCTAAATCGAATCGGAGATTTTAAAAATGCATTGAAATGGAGATGAATCAACCTGCGATGAGATATTAAGCTCAGATCTTAAGCGCGAGATGTCAAAATTTAATGCGAATGAGTGGTCGTTTTTTGTCACACCCAAATTCTGCGCAGGTGGAGTTAGGTCTATGTCCTAGCTTTGGTTCAACATGCCATGTCTTGTCAGAACCCGTGAAATGACAAAAAGATTTGAAAAAGCACAAATTCTTCAAATTTTTATCTTAAAAAGAAATGTTTCAGTCAGTATCGTCGTTTATTCTACACATTTTGTGAAATTACTTAAAATAATTTTGACGATGATAATGTCAACATATTCGACATCTTCATGTCAACATGTAATATCAGAATTATTTTGAAATAATATTTCATTTCTGTATCTGAAATCCTTAAATGTTATTTATTTATTTATCTGCAATTTTATTCTGTTTAGGCTTTATTTCATTCTCGCTAACACTTGCCTCATGCTTCTCATGTTGTTCCAATATTAAATCAATATTTGCTTGCTGTTTCGTTTTTGTAGCTCCTGTATATTTGACGCCGTTCAAAACTGAGCGTCTCCAAGAAGCTTACCAAAAAATAGACGTCATTTCCAAGAGGAAAGTAAAAAAATTCGGCAAAATGTCAGTTGTCCTATCAATTCCACAGTTAATCGAATAACGCAGCTACAGAGGATTGTGGACTCTAATGAAAATAACTATAATGCTTACAGATTACAAAGTATTTCCACATCACACTGCTGGAAATAATAGACCGTCTTCCGAATAACCTCGAGTTCAGACTTGTTTCTTATTCCCTTTCGGAAAAGGACGCCATCTTGGAGACAAGAATATTTCTAGGATTGTGAAATGGGTTGTCGACCCAAATCTAATTAGTATGCATTTTGAGCATACCATTGTACATCAAATTTTGGGAGTGGGTGTCGACCTCAAATTGAGGGTGTGTGTTGGGTGGAGGGAGGTGTTAGGGGGGTGTAAAAAATATCTGCCTGGAGCTTCCTTACATCTTTAAGCGGCGCTATAGAAGTTGATGGTTGGATTAGACATTTAGCTATAATTTCTCTTTAATGGCAGATATTTCATTAGCTTCTATGTTTCATTTGTGATTTTTCCGTACAAACGTTCCCCCATTGTTGGATCTGTTTGGTGGTGCAAGTTTAAAGTATCTTGTCGGTCAAGTTAGAACAAATTGTCTCTGCCTTCATTGGCCGATAAAACACCCGTTAATTAAAATAACACTGGCACATTATTGCACTTTACGACGTTAAGTTTATGCTTTGGCGCAAAGATGCGATATCAAAACAATGAAGTGCGATTTCCGTTTTAATCAAGAGCGCGATAAGATAATGAAATCTAGAGATTGAGAAGATAAAAGCACAGGTAGGATTAGCCTGTAGGCCCTATACATTTCAAAAAAGGTTAAGCCTACGACAGGATTATCAGCTTTTCGTGTAGTTTATCACGGGTATAAACAGGTCCGCCGAGAGAATTTCCGGGCCCCGATGCCAAAACATAGTCTCGCGAGCTCCTGACCTGACTGACAAGTGTCTGAAAAGTGCTGATGACCTGTTTTTGCTTGTCAGTCTTTTTATGGCATTAATTAACTTAACATCATCGACCCGAGCCCAGTGGCGGCTCCAGGATTTGGCAAGTGGGGGCGTTGGGGTGGGCTTCTAATCATGGGGGCCAACCGTTTGTTGTTAGGGATGTAGTATTAAGCAACAGGGGCCACTGGGGAGGCAGACGCTCAATAGTGGGTACGGGCCCCCGGGTCCCCTGTGTAGCCGCCACTGCCCGGGCCCCTAAGCAGACATTCGCCGGGGTCCCTGAGCTCATGACCAAGATGACCTTTTTCCCGCAGTCAGAATATTTTTCAGGGTTAATACATCATCATCACCGGCCCCGGGCCCCTTTGGGCTCCATAGGCCCCGGAACAATGTACCCACTGCACCCCTCTCCTCAGACTTGGGCAGTGGCGCAGCCACGGGGAGCGTTGGGGGTTAAACGCCCCTTGGCTGCCGACGAATTTTTTACATGATTTTCCATACATTTTTCATTTTCGGACGCGATTTTGGGGGGTCAAACCCCTTGGCTGGCTGCCAATTGAAAATTTTTAAGTACTATAGAAAATAGAACAAAATATAAAGAATACGAAGGTGACGACCTTTTTTGCTTGTCAGCTCCTAAAAAAGGAAGAATAAGGAAAATTTTGGACAGTTTCGTCACGATCGAACCAAACCCCCCCTTCCGGAAATCCTGGCTACGCCACTGGACCTGTGTACAAATAACCAGGCGGTTTTTGGTCTTGGTAATTTAATTTTCTTCCCTTTTATTTTGAATTTCACATAAAACGGTTTGACTACTAACTGGGTTAATTGATAACTCACGAAGAAGGCATACCCATCCTTCCTTACGAGCTCATTTCTCGTGAAATCACTTGTGCTGGGTTAGTCATGCGAAGAGATAAGCCGAGGCCTATATGAAGTCGATGTTAACTTGACGGCCTAGTTTGGTAAATTTATAGGGGGAGGGAAGCTTCCTGGTCGTTGCTTACCCCCCCTCCTCCATACTGGCCTACTCTATACATAGCAACGGGGAAATTTCTTGCTATTAGTTATTTTGTTGGACAGTGGCTTGCCTTGTACAGTAGCATATATCGGCCCATGGTTCGCTGTTATTTGGAAGCCTTATAATCTCTCGTAGGCTATATAGGCGTCTAAAATATTCCATCGAGTTCAAAAAGGTCTGGCTTCCTCTCTTGTAAGTATTATCTTAAATTTGAATTTGAAATTCATTCCAGCGGTAAATTTTATGCTGATTCTATTGATACTTCTACAATATGTGTTTTTCTTGTAATATGTTTTCTAACTTTTCTGTGTTATAATTGTTGTCTTCCGTGACTTTCACTTAGTCAGGAGAGGTTGTTTTCTATTACGATTTAAGTGAATCGCTGATAGATGTAAGCTTATATTGTATGATTTGTACATTAAAATTGTGTGTGAATCTGTATTTCAATTTTAGTTTCGAACTTATTTTCAAGTTAAAATAGAATAGAAGAATAAATTTAATTAATGTAATGTAGTCAGCGTTAGGGTTCAAACTTTGAATTTGACCAATGCATTTGGTGTTTGCTCAGTACCTCAGTGTTACTCAAAAGTTGACTCCCAGTCACGAATTAAGTCACGAACATCTTTGTAGCAGCCACGGCTTTAGGCACAGTAAGTCAGTAAGTAAGATCCCAGTGGGTTTTATATTCCTAGCTGGTTCGAAGGCAACACCGCACTGACTGCTTATTCTTAGGCGCTTAGTCTAAATTTCTCATAAGCCTGTGGGAGCCATACTCCCCCTCCCCCAATGGGGGCGTCGACCTCAAATTGGGGGGTGTCCGGAGCTAATCAGTATGCATTTTGTATGCAACCATTGTCACATTACAAAATTTGGGGGTCGACCTCAAATTGGGGTGGGGTGTTGGGGGTAAAAATATCCCTGGTCTCCACGTTAAGTATCAGCGGTGTAAACTTGCATGAAAAAGTGTGGGACACAACTCCCCTACCTTCTCCATTTCCTACGGCGCCCTCCCTCGTAAAGGCCCTAATAGAAGTCTACGCCTTTGATCACTGCCTTTTTAACCCCTTAACTGGGTGCCCCGAGTAACGCTCGTCCATTTTACATTGAGTTGCAAATAGTTGCCCAGTTAAGGGGTTAAATTAGCATATCCTTCATATGTAGCTCTGCCTTCTTGTTTCTCACTGACTGATTCTTGGAATGACCAAATCTTTTGCAGACGGATTTGAAGTACCATAGACTGACACCTTTAGAATAGTTAAATGGTGCTATTAAATGGTGCTATTATTATTATTATTATTATTATTATTATTATTATTATTATTATTATTATTATTATTATTATTATTATTATTATTATAGTATAGTAGTAGTAGTAGTAGTAGTAGTAGTAGTAGTAGTAGTAGTAGTAGTAGTAATAGTAAGTAGTAGTAGTAGTAGTAGTAGTAGTAGTAGTAGTAGTAGTAGTAGTAGTAGTAGTAGTAGTAGTAGTAGTAGTAGTAGTAGTAGTAGTAGTAGTAGTAGTAGTAGTAGTAGTAGTAGTAGTAGTAGTAGTAGTAGTAGTAGTAGTAGTAGTAGTAGTAGTAGCGTAGCCGGAACGGAAGGGTGGTTTTGGTTTTGACTTTTGACCGTAACCATCTTTCAAAAAATTTTGACAAGGAAAAAGAAGTCATCCCGTACATTCTATCCTATGTCTTTCCTTGCTGACAAGCAAAAAAGTCGTCACTCCTGTGGCGCTTAAAAAATTTTGGCCTCCAGCCCCCAAGGGGAGAGGTTGGCCCTCAAAACCGCGTCCAAAAAATTAAAAATGCATGGAAACGCATTAAAAGAAATTTTTCGTCGGCGCCCAAGGGGGTTTAACCCCAAACCCCTCTTGGCTACTCCACCGAGTAGTAGTAGTAGTTGTTGTTGTAGACTATTAGTAGGCTATTAGTATTAGTATTGGTATTAGTATTAGTATTAGTATTAGTATTAGTATTAGTATTAGTATTAGTATTAGTATTAGTATTAGTATTAGTATTAGTATTAGTATTAGTATTAGTATTAGTATTAGTATTAGTATTAGTATTAGTATTAGTATTAGTATTAGTATTAGTATTGATATTAAAGTTATCTCTCACCATCGGCCTAAGCTTGTTTCACTTTCTCTTCTTCTCCGTTTCCTTGTTCTTAATATCGAGTGGGATTTCCGGATCAAAATATCCTTCCTGTGTTTTGCGAGACAACAACGTGGTTATTCACGTGGTTATTCCTACAAAAGAGAGCGCTTTGGGTAACTTGAGTCATGTATGCTGTGCTGTATCCTGGTTCTGTTTTCCTCTTCTGTTCTCGTATTACTTTCGGGCTGTGGGCTTTTGCATAACCATGCAGTTGCGTGACATCGCGTTCGCGTGCAGTCTGCGATTAAGAACGGCTCCAAAAAGCGCTAAATAAATTCACAGGACTTTACTTTTACTTACCTATCGATGCGTGGCCGTGACCAATAGGATCGCTCGACACTATGCACTATAGGCCTACAGCTACGGGCATAACTATTGCATAAGCAGTAGCGTCAAAGCTGCGTCATTTCACACTTTTCTTGGGGCCAGATAATTTTTTGGCCAATTTAGGCAAATTTGTAAATTTTTGACATATTTTTTATTGACAAATGTTGGGCAATCTTTGTCGATTTTTGCACATTTCACATTTATTTACTTATTTATTTAATACATTATAGGCCTACATTAGTTCTTCCAACTTATTCATTTCCTTGGGGGGCACGGCTCCTCCTGCTCCCCCAATGACGCCCCTGTGCATAAGTAATTTCTTTTGAAAATGTCCCTTCTTTTGCAACCCCCCTTCCCCAAAATGGAAATTGCAGCCCAGCTCCTGAAATTTCCATGGGGGTCATTCTACCTGGCAACACCACACGAAAAAAACTAGAAGCATCGGGTGGGGGTGGGGTGGAAGAGTTCGATCCTTAGCATCCCTTTCAAGATCTCTAGCTCCGCCACTGTCTAAACTCTAGTATCTTCTGGCGCGGCCACGTTTGTTAGCTATTATAGTTTATCCAGTTCAGTGTCAGGCGAGTGTTAATTGAACGTTCTTTTTGCCAGAAACAACAGTATATTGTTTCATGGTTATTCAGCTTTCCTGCTACACGACACTAATCAGTTACAGGGGCGTAGCCAGGAATTTGATTTGGGAGGGTGTAAATATTTTGGGTGGGTATAAATCTTAACTATTAAACCACATAAACCATATAAACCACATATAATCACATATAAATCACATAAAAAGCTTTACTGTAAGGTAGACTGATTTTGGGGGTGTAAATATACCGATATACCCCCCGTCGCTACGCCCCTGAGCAGTTATTCTTTTGCCGGACCTATAGCAAGCAGTATTATTTCCTTTTCGTATGTCTTCTTATTTCATGCAAGTCTTGCCCTGTTTGCTTTCCATAGAAGAATAATTATTGAACTACTGATGGTCTGATATAGAGACTCACGCATTGTATCTAAAATACTAAACACACCATTTGAGCAATATAATTTCTATATGCAATTTAGATGTTTAAACCTGGAGATTGGTTCTACCGCAGCTGCTTTTCAAACACTACCACTGGTAGTGAGATGTTCAACGTGCATTATTGGTTCCTTAGCTTTCGAATTACTCGCAGTTTAATAATAATAATAATAATAATAATAATAATAATAATAATAATAATAATAATAATAATAATAATAATAATAATAATAATAATAATAATAATAATAATAATAAATAATAATAATTATGTGATTTTAAGTGGTTTAGGAGGCTAAGTAAACCTGTGTGAAAACCACCACCATTGGCCTATAGCAATTTATCTATACACTGTATATCAGGACTAACTCTTAAGTAGTGAGTATAATCGCTGCTTAATTAACAAAGTAGTAATTATTTTCCTCTAACAAATGACGCGTGACTCTAAAGGCAGATTGCCAAATGCCCCATTGTCCTCTTCACTACATAGATGAACTGTTACAGCAGCTGTGTCACATGCTTGAATCACTTGAAGCAGGCAAGTGGGACTTAGGATAACTGTAGACTTTCACATGCCTGCATAACTGCATGCGATCACTGCCCATAGATAGGCCTACATAGCCTATCCAGTATATCCACGTCTTCTCAGTATCAAATTTTCTTCCGCGAAAGTGTACGCCCAGATAATATATATATATCTCTCTTTCTCTCTCTCTCTCTCTCTCTCTCTCTCTCTCTCTCTCTCTCTTTTATTTTTACTCTCTCTCTTTCTCTCTCTCTCGTTTTCATTAGAATCTCTCTCTCTCTCTCTCTCTCTCTCTCTCTCTCTCTGTGTGTCTGTCTCACTCTCTGTCTCACTCTCTGTCTCTCTGTCTTTGTCTCTCTGTCTCTCTCTCTGTCTCTCTCTCTGTCTCTATATCTGTCTCTGTCTCACTTTCCATACTCTCTCTCTCTCTCTCTCTTTCTCTCTCTCTCTCTCTCTCTCTCTCTCTCTCTCTCTCTCTCTCTCTCTCTCTCTCTCTCTATCTCTCGATTTTATAAGATCAGTTCACTTAAAAAATCAACCACTATAGAAGAGACGTCAGTTTGAAACTGAAAAAGAAAAGGCTATGAAGTATGATCCTATGGCTAGTGTTGATGATGGCTGTAGTGGTGTAGTGGTGATGATGATGATGATGATGACGACGACGATGATGATGATAATGACGACGACGACGACGATGATGATGATGATGATGATGACGACGACGATGATGATGATGATGATGATGATGATGATGATGATGATGATGATGAGAAGGAGGAAGACGAAGAGAAAGAGGAAGGAAAAGATAATGATTATGATGAGAAGGAGGCTATTAATAATTTAATAAAGCCAGATTGGTTTGTTTTATTTAAAAAACATTCGCATTGTTATGATTGCCATCGTGAGACGACAGCGGTTAGTAATTCAATAGCTATGAGAGTGAATCAACTCAGCTTTACTGATAGTTTCAAATAAGTTCTCTCTCTCTCTCTCTCTCTCTCTCTCTCTCTTTCTCTATCTCTCTCTCTCTTTCTCTCTCTATATTTTCTCTTTCTCTCTCTCTCTCTCTCTCTCTCTCTCTCTCTCTCTCTCTCTCTCTCTCTATATATATATATATCTATATATATATATCTTTATCTTTCTTTATATATATATATATCTCTCTCTCTCTTCTCTCTCTCTCTCTCTCTCTCTCTCTCTCTCTCTCTCTCTCTCTCTCTCTCTCGTGATGCAGGCAGATAGCAAGACAATATATTGCTTTGACCATGCCCATCTGCCCATATTTACTTGTTTCGAGTCAACGCTGACTTATAGGCATCAGTAATTATCAGCCGTCATTGTTATTAATCGTTGTACTACTTTTGCTTTCTTTATAACCGCGCCATGCGTGGGTGTCACTTTCTACCATAAGCAGCGCGTTGACTATAGGCCCAAGGCCCAGGGCTTGGTCGGCCCAGCGGTGGCCCATCAACCTGTAGTAGGGCCTCCCCGCCCGGAGGGCGGAGCGATTTCTGGAAATTCCTAAAAATCGCCCGTTTCGAAAGAGAGCTAAAACGGAAGTTGGTTTTCATTCGCAGTCAACCCCCCCATCCCCATGCCTGACCCAACGACACACCATATTTAAAGTAACAACGGGCCGGATAAGTTTTACACGTGCATGTGTGTGTGAGAGAGTGTGTGTGTGTGTTTGTGTGTGTCCGCGAGGACACTGTACGAAAAAGAGTTTTTAGTTTTTCGAAAGCGTCAATCATTATAAATACAGAAGGACTTAAAAACTTTCGTCGCGACGCAGAGAAAAAGATAGAAGAGAAACTCCGTCGAGAAGCAACCCGGGCAACGTACAGTTGTAACGGCCTACCAGGAAGCTAACACTTAACCTTTGAAAGAGGAATAGACCTAATATTTCGCGTCGTCAGCTGAAGATCTATTCGTCTCGAGACTCACGCGGAGAGAGAGAGAGAGAGAGAGAGAGAGAGAGAGAGAGAGAGAGAGAGAGAGAGAGAACCCTGTTGTCTTACAGGTTTTGTTTTTCGAACTGGGGGTAAACAGCAACAGTTTCTGCAGATCTACGACGTCGAGGAGAAAGAAACACTCCCCCACCCGTTGTTTTTCCGATCCAATTCGACAACATGCCCCCCACCGCCTCCGGTACTCCGGTCGTCTTCCAGAACCCGGCGGCCGGCCAGCTGCCCGGGGCGGCCGTCGTGCCGGTGACCGGGCACCCCCCGTCGACGGTCTTCGTACCCCAGTTCCAGCAGCTGCAGTACGTGAACTCGTGCCTTACGGGTCAGACGCCGGTCCAGCTGCCCGACGGAGGGTGGATGTCGTTCGTCCCTTTCGCCCCGCCCCATCACGGCACCGCCCTGATGGTGCCCGTGTTGCAGCAGGGCCGCCGCCGCCGCCGCCGCCGCAGCCGGCCATCGGAGGACCGAGTCCCCCGCGTATCGATGTCAACCGACAGCCGGTGATGTCGTGTTCTCCGCCGGTCAACCAGTTCTTCAATCCACTCACGAACAGCACCAAGTAAGTAGGAATTCCAATCCGAATCGATCAATCAAGCAAGCAATCAGCCAATCAGTCACACAATCAATGAATAAATAAATCAGTAAATCAATCAATCAGTAATAATGAGAGTAATAATGACGATAATAATTTTATTATTATTATTATTATTATTAATGACGATAATAATAATGACGATAATAATAATGATAATAATAATGACGATAATAATAATAATAATAATAATAATAATAATAATAATAATAATAATAATAATAATAATAATAATAAGGTTCAGAGTGGTTCACTAGGGTCTGCCCTCTGTGAAAAGTCAGTCAGTCAGTCAGTCTGTCAGTCAGTCAGTTAGTCAGTCAGTCAGCCAGTCAGTCAGTCAGTCAGTCAGTCAACTAACCAGTTAGTCAATATATCAATCAATCAGACAGAAAGTCATTCAATCAATCAATCAATAATCAGTAAGGCAGTTAGTCAGTAAGTTAATCAACTGATCAAAAAAACTAGCAAACAAAGTACTGCATCATCTTCGTCTGAGTAAAATCGTATTCGATAATTCACATATATTTACCGAAATGTCGGGAGAAAAACTATTACCAAAAAATCCACCAATCATAATATTCTGTTTTTAGTAGTAGACAATTAGGCCTATTATACAGTAATTGCGGTTAAACAGTGACGCTGGATGGCATTCCAATTCGGCTCAATCGACGATTCGACATGCCACATCTGATCGGAACATGATATAGATTTTTATCGTGCTGAGTGGCTCACCAAGATCAATCAGGCTTTGGTTGGTTTTTGAGTCAATACGGCACTTGTATCACCTTCAACTGACGATAATTTCGAAACATGTTGATCCGAAATTACTGTTGGACGACTATGATTATTAGTTAATTCGCGAAAGTTTATCTGATGAGTTGGTGCATTAGGACAAGAATTCGAAAGTATTTTTAATTAAAGTCAATGATAGGTTTTCGCTCATTGAGATATCTGCAAAAGTGTACAGTATACAAGAGCCCAGCGTTTTTTCTAGCCATTTTCTTGACATTGCATGGGGGATTTGAAATGTTTGATGGGACAAGGTCTGAGTCTCCCAAAAACCTTGACAAGCAAAATTGTCATCCTTTCAACCTCCCTAATATGTTTTAACCCTCCTCAAATGCCCTGGCAAGCGAAAAATTGTCATCCTTACATTTTTCCCCTCTCCAAAAATACCCCCGTCGAATTTTTAAATTCGTCATATCAGCTAGCCGGTTACAGCGTCAACGTATATACAAATACCATTAAAAGTACTTTTGTGATCTTGCATAGGCCTACTACATTGAAAAATAAAATAATAATAATAATAATAATAATAATAATAATAATAATAATAATAATAATAATAATAATAATAATAATGCATTTCTATAGCACCAGTTCTAATACCCAAGGGTATCAATCGACGGTACTTCAAAATCCATCCGTAAACGATCCAGGTCATTCCAGAGATCGGTCAGAGGGAGAGAGTGTGCATTGTGCCTTAATATCAGCACAGTATAGTAAAACACGCCAGAAATAGCACAATATACTAGTTCTACATTCGATCAGAGTGCTCCATAATAAAAACTACAGAGCACTACAAGAAACGGCTTAAGAATAAATTACACAAATTACTGTATAATTAATTGTACAACTGACGCGAGTTAATTATATTATAAATAAAAATTTGGGTTATTATTGTACAGTATAATAATATATACAGAGAAGCGCGCTGTGGTTGAACTATGTACCGGGCTCACCCACTAGCCAGTTGCCAGGCTCCGCCTACGACCAGAGTCCTGTAAATCTGAAATCTGATAAAGACTGTTGGTGAAATGCTGGAGGAGGCTGCTTAACCCCTTAACTGGGAATCCCGGATATATCCGTCCATTTTACATTGAGTTACAGTTAAATACACGGTTAAGGGGTTAACACAAAGCCCTCGGGTTACAATAACGCAACCTACGCATTATAGGCTATACTCAACCCCGCCAGCAAAATAACATCAGTTCATTTCGGGGTTATTATTTTGTGACGCTGTGCACTCTAAAGCAGTGACGTAGCTACAGGGGCAAACGGGCGGCCGGATACCCTATTCTGGGTGGGACCGGTGTGAGATTTGCGTGAAACCGTTGAGAAATTTCGAGCCGGGGGGGCGGTGAACGTGCACAGAGGCGGTGCTGGAAATTCTTTTGGGGGAAATTTCCAAATTTCCCCCAAAATTTCCCCCCTCCTCCCCCCGAGGCTGGGTGGGGGCACCCGAACAAATCGTGCAAATCCGCAGAGAAATTTTGATTTTTGGGGAGGGGTAGTCTGAACCGAGGTCTTTATTGTGTAAATTTCATTAGACCCCCTCCAGCCAACAAAACCCAGCGCCGTCCCTGAACAACGTGCAAGCTTTTCTATATTTAGCTCGTCAGAGACTTTCTCGAAAATGTCGATGCCTCCCCCCTTTTCTGGAAACCTGGCTACGCCGCCGATTGAAGCAACTGCTGCTTCGACCGAAAGTATAGAGTTCATTCTGTGTGATAACAACTAATATATAGCCACGAGTTTTTTTTCACTTTCCGTAACGGCAAAAAGGTTCGGTCGGTTTCGGTGCAGTGGGCGTGCGAGTGCCTCTGGGAACAGCGCGTCCAAAGTACGCCTCTCGATCGGACTGATCTTGCGCTGTTCAACCTCCGTCATCAACAAATTATCCAAAGTCTTCTGCGCTCTGAGTGCCTCCGTCTCTACTTACTTACTTACTTACTTACTTACTTACTTACTAAGGGGCCATCCGTAAATGACGTCACACGATTTTGGCAGTTTTTTTTACCCCCCCTCCCCTTCGTCACACGTCGTCACAAAAAGTCAGGCCCGCGTCAAATATGACGTCACAACGCGTCAACACCTCCCCCTCTTGTCGTCTTTCCAGTGGTCAAAATTAACGTTTCGTAATTTTCGTTTGAAAATCTTCAATATAATTATTATTATTGTAGTTGAAACAGTATTCAGAAACTTTTTCAAATTCTCTTTGAAAATGAAGCGTATAATAATTATATCCTAAGTGTAAAATACGTTCAATTTTGCGGTAACATATAGCATTGCGACATTAATAAAAGTATTTAGTATTATGTGACGTCAAATTTCTGGAACCCCCGCCCTCCTAAGTGTCACCACTTAGAGTCTTAGACACTAGCTTTCTAGAGTGGTCTGTCCCTGGGCCCGGAGTTTCTATCGATGGTCCTGATCACGTCTGACCAATACAGGATAGAACTTAACTGCAACGGATTCGGGTTATAACGTATTCCCGGTTACAACGTACCGCAATGTATACGGTCCTGCTCGCGTGCTACGCTAACGTATTGGATGGCATTGGATATGATGTACCACGGATACTGTATAGGCTATAACGTGCTGCATTTTGCAGACTCGTTATGGCGAAGATTTTCTGAACGTTGGACTTTCTGGAGGAGGAGTGGGGGTTGAGCCATGCGGGGGATTATTGCTCTATAGCGCTAAAAGCATCATTATCGCATGAGGTTATTCTGTTATTCGCCAATTTCGGTTTTGCAGCCCGAGATAACGTCTGATAAACAATAATTCGTTCGCAGGGTTGACCTATCATCGCTTCCTGATCGTTTTCCGATACAAATTAAAACGCGCATCAGGAAGGTCGTTTATTATTATTATTATTATTATTATTATTATTATTATTATTATTATTATTATTATTATTATTATTTATTATTATTATTATTATTATCTATTCTTATTAAAACACAACGATGATCTCTTCCAAAACACAACGATGACGAAGATAGCGGATTATTCGAACGTACGGTATGACAAAGTAATGTTTCACAGCCAGGCATCATGATAAACTAAGCAAACTCATGATTTGCATCTACAGCCGGCGCCATGATAAAGTAATTCATTTGTTAACTAGAGATCCTCTTCCTTTTTGCCTTCAGATCTTCCTTTTCTCGACTTTCAGCCGGCTAATTCCAACTTCCGGTAGGCCTACATTTAGATAAGTAATAATAATAATAATAATAATAATAATAGGCCTAATAATAGGCCTAATAATAGATGTAATAATTGTAATAATAATGACAATAATAATGATATTAATAATGATATTAATGACAATAATAATAATAATAATGACAATAATAACAAAAATAATAATAATGGAAATAATAATAATGGAAATAATAATAATGATAATAATAATGAAAATAATAATAATAATAATAATAATAATAATAATAATAATTATTATTATTATTATTATTATTATAAAAATTATGATAGTGAAAATGATGATGGTGATGCTGCTGCTGCTAATGATGATGATGCTGATAACAATGTATGACGCCTATCTTCTTCTTCTTCTGTTTCCTGTAGCATGGAGGTCGTATGGCATGGAATATTTAATCTACTGTTTTCGAGATATCCTGATATCTGGACGTTGATCCCTGCGTCAGCGATACCAAACGACGCCAACTACAAGGTGTTCCAGGACAGTGCCAAAGTGCGATTTCTCTGCCAGGTAGGAACCTAGGAACCTGCTCGTCTTCCGTTCTAACCTAGTCTTAAACTTCTGTGGCGCGCCTCCTTTCTATGGCACGTGAGCATCGGCCTATGGCACGCCAAACCACAATCACACAGGATCCAGGCCAAGTCCGGGGTATCCGGCCGGAAGATCGGATGATGGCCTATGGTGGAAAAGTCAGGTCAAGAAAGATGAGGTTCTAATCATGTTGTATCCCTATAATTATATATATTATACACATATATATATATATATATATATATATATATATATATATATATTATATATTTTGTAGAATTGGAGTTAAAGTAGTACAGTAGTAGGGACAGTTCTTACTGAACCTCTCCAAACCTTGCTATTTATTATTATTATTATTATTATTATTATTATTATTATTATTATTATTATTATTATTATTAGTCCTGAGTGTAGGAAATTTTCCAGCATTACTATATGCCCCTGTTTAGAAAGAATCTGACTTGTGCATCAGTTATTCATCTTATATTATTAATTCAGTCCTATCACTAATCGCTCTGCGATGCACATATCTCTATCCATTGCGTGGGCCCACAGTATCCTAAATTCCTAATGCCAGTCGGCCCTCTTCCCAGCTTAATGACGTACGCAAGGCAGGCATAGCGCTAAATGAGTTATAATTGGTTCTACTGTAATAATATTAGTCCTATCACTAATCGAAACGGCGGGGAAAATCCTATCCATTTGCTCGGCTTAAGTATCAAATCAGTCGGCCGTCTTTCCAGCTTAATTGTTTGCAAGGCAGGCATTTCCCTATAGGCTTCACTGGTTTTGCACTGCAGTTTTGTTGAACTTTGGCCTCGCTAGAGTAAGAGTTTGAATCTGGTGTATATGACTGTTCAGAGACAATACTGTAGAACTTCGTTACAACGACGGACTCGGTTATAACATATACTGTACTCGGTTATAAAGTACCGTACTGTGTGATGCGCGATAACGTATTGGATTGTACTGGAGATAACGTACCTCGGATATAACGTACTCAATTTTACAGACCCGCTAAATGCGTTATAACGAAGTTCTACTGTAATAATATTATAGAAGCCAAAGAAACGGAGGGGAAAATCCACAATTTACTCGGCTTAAAATTCAAATCTTTGCGTCTTAGTTGTTAGCTTTCCGCCTTTCCCACCTTCCCGACCCCCAACTTGAGGTAGAAAATTTTGGGGCAGGGCAGTTCGAGCCACAAACTGCTTGCGTCTTCTGCCTTAAACGATAAAGCAAGATTTTGCTATAAATGACACGTAGGCCTAAACAAAGATTTCTGCCTTCAGAATCAGTGCTGTATATTCTGAGTCTCTGTCGTTTTGATGAGTTTTTTTAAAAAAAGCGTGACATTGGTTTCAGAACCTGCGCATAGCAAAAATACGCTTGCGCGAAGTCTATTAATTACAGCTTAAGATTTTTCCACGAACAGCGGACAATTATTCATACCAACGGGGCCCGTATCAGATTCCCCGAGGGGCAGAATTTACTAAGTCTCGCCTGTTCTTCGTCGCCAACTGCACTGAGTATGTTTAGTTTTTATGTAAAATATGCAAAAATTCACGCTGCCTGACGCGAATGTGCAAACAAATGACGGCCCGATATTGCGCAACCACCCCCTCTCTCCCTCCATCCCACCCACCCACCAGGCACTCCACTGCCACTGGGTTTGAGCATATCTTACACAAAAACTAAATACTTAGCACCGAAGCATTCACACGAAAGTAGATCGGGAGAGCCTTGCATATTTTGGCCGGGTCATAGAGGTCTCAAACGGCGACTGCCTTATCTCCATACTCGGAGTATCTGGCGGACGAATCTTTACACCCCTCCTCACTCGGATGGAATGCTACCATATGGGTAGAAAGGGCGCCACGCACCCCACTTCGTAGCTATCATAGGATGATATACGAGATTAATATCTACTTAATATAAAAACTGACGCTAAGAAACAGCGTCATGTACATTGTGCACCATAGATAAGATATTGTTTTGACCGATTCAGGGGCTTGAGCTAGCATCTCTGCAAACCATCTTCGCAACAGTAAGCCGATACGAATAAAATTTAGCCCTAGGCCTACTGTATATGTGTAGGCCTATGCTTATATATTTCAAGATCTACATAAGGAGATTACGCACCTAATCAGAACAAAATGCAGACAGGAAGGTTAAGAACTCCGCGATAATGAAATAAAGAATGAGTCCAACATGAAAGGACGAATTAAACCAAATAATTATGTAGAAGAGATGGGATATTTATGCAGGCGTGTGCGCAAACTTTTATTAGGCCCCTTCGCTCGAGCCCCCTCCCCACTTTTCGAGAGCTTAGCCAAGGGAAATGGAAAATGTATATGGGAAGTTAACATCTGTGGCTATAAGCGGGTGCTGTGAAAGCATTCTACAGTCTACACTGGCTAAGTCGCAAACCTGTGTATAGGAAATAATGTAAAGATGGCGTCAGACCCGCGTTGAATAGGCCTACATACATACATACATACCGGGGCCTACAAAATAATATTATGGTTAATATTAATGTATTACCATAACTTGGGGTTTTAAAGTGGTTTAGAAGGTTACATGAGCTATATTGGTGACGACGACGATTTTGAAACTCACTAACCAGCCTTATCAAACATAATTTTGCATTTCTAATGGACCTATAGGCCTATATGCTTGAATCTCAACTGAAGTCTCAATTTAGGCCACGATTTGACATTTGAATAAGCCGGTTATATGTAGGCTTACAGCCTTACATGTGCTGCCCATGCAGTGATTTCGCGCAAGGACTGGGGCTGGTAGAATTACTAGCATGTCTGAATTATAGTAATAGGTAATTATAGGCTACAGGCTAACACTGTAATAACGGAAATTCATACAGTTGTACGCATGACCACAATAACTGGAATTTCTTTCATTTTTGGTAACCGATACAGTGGGGCGTAGCCAGGGTTCAGGAATAGGGGTGGGGGGGGGCACATCGACATATCCTGGTAAAGAGTTTCCGAAGAGTAATAACGGTCATCAGAGAATTCTTCACACATTAACGCATTCTTTACGCTACCTACCCCCCCCCCCCATCGATATTTCAACGGTTTTGCGCAAATCCCACGACCGCCCCCAGTCAGAAGATGGGGGCCCGGACCTCGCCGCTGCCACCACCACCCCCCCACCCATGACTGCACCAATGAACCGGTAGAAAACACGTAGTCACAAATGCAAAATAGCCATAGAGACGAAAGTTTCGATAAGAAATTCTCTCTTATCAAAGACTATCTCGGAAAACTAGGTTTTTGAATGTGGAGAGTTACTACAGTGGTTTTTACACAGGCTCACTTAGCATCCTAAACCACTTTAGACCACATTATTATTATTATTATTATTATTATTATTATTATTATTATTATTACTATTACTATTACTATTACTATTGTTACTAGTATTGTTAATATTACTCATTCATTGAGTTATGTAATGTAAATATATTTTACTTGTTATATTATATTACTGCTTCAATGGTTTGAGGCTTTTTATTACCGTACTTGCATGCTACTGCCATGCGGAAACCTAGGTTCCCTTCGTAGCATGCTATTTCCAATGTTACACTTGCAATTAAGTTTGAATATTTAAAAGTTACGTGCTTTTCTCTGTAACTTAGTAACTTGAAGCAAAATGTAATGGGTTTGTTTGGAAATAAATCGATTATTATTATTATTATTATTATTATTATTATTATTATTATTATTATTATTATTATTATTATTATTATTATTATTATTATTATTGGTTTTGTAACAGACGTGTGGTAAGGCGTGGACGTCCATGAAGGGTAGAGTCATCTTCGTCACCCATCTGGATCGATCTACCAACCGAGGTTTCATCTTCTTCAAGCTGTTTGGTCAGCAGTGTCAGAAGTGCATGCCGGGGTCATTCGAACATGCCATGTGGTACCCCGAAGAGGTCAACAAGGTCAGTCACACGGTCAAACAGTCAATAAATCGATCGATCATTCAATAAGAAGTAATCGATACGTAAATGTATAGGAGCGATGCGCAGTTGAAAAAATTGACAATTAAAAATCTAATCTACTAAAAATAAAATCTAAAAATAAAATCTACAATTTTATAAATTTTAGATTTATAAAATATAAAACGAATTAATAAATTACTTTTCGATCTTAATAACAATACAACGCAAGAACATAAACGATTAGCGCTTTTACAGGTATTTCGTGAAAACCTGAACATTATCTCTTAACATAATAACAACGTCATATTTAGTCTATGCCTTTCTTATAAATTAAGTTTAAAACCAAGTGGTAGTGCTTTGCATTGGGGTAAATAAAATGTTGTACCCCCTTGAAAAAATTTCTGCTGACGCCAACGAATCAACCTAAATCAAACACAAGGAAAATGCACAAGAAGACCAATTATAGTGAGTGAATGGCCGAGTGGAACATAGTGGTTCTCGCACACAACACAGATCCTACTGAACCACTATAAAACCCTGTTATAACCTATAATAGACTTCTATTAGGTCGATAGGCTAAGCCCCCCACCACCCACCACCTTTTGAGAGGCTGGACTCTGGAAATGGGAGGGGAGTGGAGAGAGATTTGGGTCTTGGACTCCTACTTTTTCATCCAAGTGTACGCCTATGCTATGAACGTCATCAGAAATTATCCATAAGGCGCACCCCTCCCTCCCTCCCTCCCCGGTAAAAAATAAATTCTGACTAGTCCAGTCCACAGAGCGACGTATCGACGCTAAAGCTTTTCAAATGAAAACATAGATATCCGAAGTATTTTTCATTTATAGTCACGTGACATGGTGTTGAAATTGAGAAGTTGCACAGTTGCACATCATTAATAATTCATTATTAGATAATTATAATTGGTCTACTGCTGTTAATTAGCCTACACTGAAAGCTATAATTTTCTCTTTGGGTTTTGAAGTCTTTTTCTTTCACAAGAGACGCTGCGCACTGGCTGGCTAACAATTAATTATAACTATAGACCTAGGTCTAACCATGTACACTAGTCATAGACCAAATTATATAACATCTGCTGTGCTTTTAATTAGGTTCGACTGTCACTATAGCCCAACCGTTAGGTTCGTGGTTATGGTTTAATAAGCATGGTTAAATTCTAGGCTAAACGGATAGAGACACAATGCACTGCTGGATGGAAATATTAGGAGAAGGCATTTGGACGACTTCTCTTTTTTCACAGTCAGGCCTTAAATTCATCATCCTGTTTACACAGTTCGTGTATAAACTGCGGTTCTCTGAATCTCTTTGTAAGCAAAACTTTTTGCAACTTTGATGTGCGCTCAGTTTGCCCCTCAGCACGTGGGAATATTAAATATACGCAGGCTGTCTCGAATCTCGATAGGCCTAGGGCCCTACATCCTCATTTGATAATTAGGCCGATTCAGTGGCGGCTCTAGGATTTGGCAAGTGGGGGCCGTTGGGGGGCAACTTCTAATCATGGGGGCCAACCATTTGTTGTTTAATGTATGTAGCAGTAAGTATCGGGTCCCAACTGGAGGGCCACTGGGGGGCAGGCAGTCAATAGGGGCACGGGCCTCCCCTGCCGCCCCCCGGTGGAGCCGCCACTGGGCCAATTAGACCGGTGTTCCTAATGGACTAAAAAATCACGGGCAATTCAGTCACTGTATCATGGGCATCCGCGCATTAGGGCAAGAGGGGGTACTTGCCCCCCCTTCCTGGAAAGTTTCCGAAAGTTTCACACTGAAATTTGAAAACGTTGCTAAAATATTAACCGTGACCATTGTGTTTTGACCCACCCTGAAAAAATATATGCGGCGTAACCGTGTTTTGCCCCTCCTGGAAAAATTTTTGCGGCGAAACCGTGACCATTGTGATTAAAATTTATGTGGGCGCCCACGCACCACGTCTAGTTTTTCTCCTCGTAAAATTTGTTCAAAACCGTCGAGTTATTTGGGGTAGGGGATAGGTAGGTTGACGGAAGAGAAATGACGTGAATGTAGGAAGAACTTCGTGATGAACTTGGTCTCTTTCTGCTTTTATCGGAGTTTTCGCCGCTCCCTATTCCAGATTCCAGGACCCTGGCTACGCCACTGTCCTAAGCAATGGGGCTGCTGGCAGTCAATAAAGTTAAACCAACTAATTACCATTGTTAATATTTTTACAATGTCGGACAGAGCTGCTCTCTCTCTCTCTCTCTCTCTCTCTCTATATATATATATATATATATATATATATATATATATATATATATATATATATATATATATATATATATATATATATATATATATATATATACATACATATATATATATATATATTCTCTGACTGTCTCTTTAATGTATGTACATGTATGTATGTATGTATGTATGTGTGTATGTATGTATGTCTCTCTCACTCTCGCTAAGTACAACTATTCAAAAATAGATCATATATATATATATATATATATATATAGCCTATATGCTGATAAATGTACGTCCGCAAGGAGCAGTGTTTATTCTAGCCCTTCTCTGGGGAATTCCCCGTCCCCAGTTTTAAATTCCCTCCCCCATTTTTTTATATGTTGGCTGCGAGATGGAAATCCCCCAAAGTGTGGAGACTCAGGCTTGCCCCCCAAACATTTCAAAATCCCCCAATGTCAAGGTGGCTAGAATAAAGACTGCGGAGAAGTTTGTACAGTGTAGTAACAGAGACGAGGTGTTGTTTTTCGACTTCTTATTGTATCGGTCGTTTATAGGCCTTATTAAGCCTATGACTGTTGTTCTGGGCCAAAAATAGGTTTCTCCGAATACATGACTCAACTATTCCTGCTAATAAATCGTTCAAATTTCCCCGTCGTATAATGTAAGCGTCAGTTGTCGCTTCTAACTGGCGCATAATCCGCATTCAATATACATCTTTCATTGATTAAGTCGTTAATAGCTTATTTGTCTTAAAAATGCTATTGTGCCATTGTGCCACAGGCGGCTCCAGGATTTGGCAAGTGGGGGCAGTGGCGTAACTAGGGGACGGAGGGCACTTTGTTGACTGCCCCCGGGCCCCGTGCGGGGGGGGGGACCGAAGAGGGGTCTAAGCTAGGGTTAGGTTAGGGTTAACCCTAACTTAAACTTAACCCTATCCCTAGAAATGATGGAAATGATGCGGTGAGGACCTTTTTTTCTTTTTTTTCTTTTTGCTTGTTAGGGCTAAAAAAGGAAAAAAGGAAAAGTTGGAGATGATAGCGGTTTTTTGTTTTTGTTTTTTTTGCTCGTCAGCTCGAAACTCTGGGGCCCTCATGTCAAAGATGCCCCCCGGGCCCCCAAAAGTCACGCTACGCCACTGAGTGGGGGGGGGGGGCTTTGGGGGTTGGAAACTTATAAGCATGGGGCCAACTATTCGTTGCTAGGTATGTAGTAGTAAGTATAGGGTCCCAACAGGGGGGCCACCACTGGAGGGGCATATTTTCAATAAGGGGGACGCCCTCCCCGGACCCCATGTGGAGCAGCCACTGTAGGCCTATTAGTCCAAAATTTAATCAAACGTCGGGTTTCCACTTCTATAGCGCCATCTTCTGCAACGATGATGCTTAAATCCATTGTTGGTATATTACTGTCGATGCTTATAGTCTACATTTTCGTAGCCAAGGGTCACGGGGCGAGCAGTGGCGTAGCCAGGAATTTGATTGGGAGTATAATGTGATTTGAGAGGGGTATAAATCTTTAAAAACTTTGAAAATCTTAAAACACATTAAAAATTTTAAGGTAGGCCTAGTCTGAATTTTGGGGGTATATATAGGCTTACCGATATACCCCCTCCGTCGCTACGCCCCTGGTGCGAGCCTCCTATTCTGTTGCGTGATCAGCACAGATTTCAATTTCTTCACGGCATTGATGTCAATTTCACTTTAGGTGGTAACAAACGTGTTTCACTCGGTCGGAAGGGCCTACTACGGCATGCCGGAGACCCCGGTCTTCCGCGAGAGACGAAGGGGCAAGCCGAGAACCCAGCACAACTCGAGCCTTTGCCAGGCGTGCGCCGACAACATCTGCCTGGAGGGCAACTTCGAGAGGTCCGCAGCCTAGGGGCGGTGGGCTGGACCAGGACATAGTGATGGAAAACTCTTCAAGTTGGCATTTTCCGCGGGACTCTTTCGCTTCGAAAAACGACTGTTTGCTATTATAGTCTCTCCACGTTCATAGGCGTAAGGTTTGCTGAAAAAGTGGGGGCCCAATCCGTGTCCCTTTCCCCTTCTATAGGACCCAGCTTTTCAAAAAGTTGGGGACTCTCTAGCCAGTGTTTATTCTAGCCACCTCGACATTGGGGGATTCTGAAATGTTTGGGGGGACAAGGTTTGACGTCTCAAACTTTTTTAGGGGGGAGGTAAAATTTCCATCTCCTCATGCAACATAAAAATTTTTTTTGGGGGGAGGATTGTTTCATTGAGGGGGAATCCCCCCAAAAAGGGCCTAGAATAAACACTGTCTTTTGCTACCCCAGCGGCCTAATAGGCCTATAGCCTAAGTTTACGCCTATGCACTATAGCGACACGCATTTCGTTCAGTAGTGCAGTTCTAAACCTACGTAATGTATGTCCAAAGATATGTCGGTCTGGCAAGCAGTTAACGCTCTGGATTGAACTGCTGAAGTTTGAAGTTGTTTTATAGAAAGCATTTTTGCTAATTTGGTGGCATTAAAACTTTAAAAGACAAAAGAAAACAGACCCTGTTTAAGAGTTCTCTCGACGCACTACCTGAAAAAATTGACCTCCAAGCAAAAATGCTACTTAATTTTGGTGAATTTTCTCCCAATAAGTGACAATTATTCAACCTTTTTGACGGTTGTCAGTGGCGATCAATCTGGCCAATTGAACAAGATTCAATTTTGGTGAAGAACTTTTGAGCAGAAGCATTAAACCACCAATGGGAATAATAATAATAATAATAATAATAATAATAATAATAATAATAATAATAATAATAATAATAATAATAATAATAATAATAATAATAATAATAGCATGGCTGGGCATAGCAAATTTTCTAGCGAAGAAAAAACTGAGGCGATCGTTCCAAATGTTTACCTCCCCCACCCTCCTTCCCACAATCAGTTATCCAGACTACAGACGTTTGACTCGCTCCACTGGTTGTAATAAGTAGCCTACTGTTCTTTTCTCCGTATACAATGTATGCATAATTATAGTGTTTAGTTAAAAGAGAAACGTGTCGCTTCCAATCAATGCAGACATCACATGTTTGCTTTTACAAGCTAAGCCGAGGTCATCTCTGCGATAAATCTGTAGGCAGGTCAGTAAACTTCAGTCTTACGTCATCACTGATGAATCCGACAGCATGGTTGTAACAAAATGTATGAAATATATTTTACGTTTCATGGCAATCCAACCAGGAATCTCTCCTCATTCATAGGTATCTGTGAAGACTGAAGCCATAGAATTGGACAGATCTTTCTATCGTCTTTTCAGTGTATCAAACGCAAGTTGCTATATAAGTTTAAATGTCGGTGCTAGGTTAGAACTTGTTTCACAACGAATACACAAACTATAAACTTCGCTTTCTTGTCTTAAATTCTTAGAATACAACGCACATATGCAGTGGCGGCTCCAGGATTTGGCAAGTGGGGAGGCCGGTCAATCTAATCATGGGGGCCAACCATTTGATAAATCTAGTATTAAGTATAGGTCCCAGTAGGGGCAGGCATTCAGTCTTACGGGTCATCATTGTGTGTGTGAATCCGGTTAGTTCATGGATTTGTAACAAAATTTGATGACCATGTTTTACTTGTCGACTTTATGTTTACTCGAAAATGTCTGGACTTGGTTGTCTAATTACCCCTCCACTCGATTCCGAAACCCTGGCCACGCCACCGATCCAAACCAATTGTAGAAACCTCATATGTATCCTTGTCTGTTCCAATCCTCTCACATCAAGGCTCATGTCATGTTAAGAGTCTACAGTGGCGTGGCCAGGATTCCGGAATAGGAGGGGGCGCACTTATCGACATATATCGGCCCAAAAGCATTGAATGACGAGCCAAAAACTAGTGGGAGTCGTTTCAAATGCTTTAAAGTCAACTATCTGGTGCGTTTTCCTCCATCTAAATACTAACCCCCCCCCCACTAGCCTACTCGCTTGTTTTGGACTAATCCCAGTACCCGTTATTGTTAGGTATGTAGTATTAAGTATAGGGTCCCAACAGGGAGGCCACTGTGAGGGGGCCAAGCACTCGATAGGGACACGGGCCTCCCTGGCCCTCCTGTGGAGCCGCCACTGGACAGGACCCCCGTGGGCCGTTGAGAGCCTTTGGCAAGATGATTAAAACAATGGGGGAGCAAGGATTCACTTGTTAGGTTCTGTAGTATTAGTATAGGGTCCCAACAGCCCAATGATGGGCGACCCCCAACGGTAAAACTATTTTCGTTCACAATGTAAGCTGCTAAAAATAATAATGCTACGCAGGGCTTTTTTCAGTGGGAACGCATGGGAACGGAGTTCCCACACCTTTTCTGCCAGATTGAATATATAATTATGGATACGTAATAATGCGTTTGGGAACGCATGGTACTGCGCTCCCACAGACCCACACCCGTTTTTGTTGAAGAGTAAAAAAGGATGAGTTCCCAAACCTTTTTTCCTAGAAAAAAAGCCCCACGGTAGGGCTTTCATACTTGCACCGATTGAAGCCCAGTCGATGCCTACAAAGAATCTGGACCCGCATTTTGGATATCTATCAGGTGTCTGATCGTTTTAAAGGTTTGAAAATCTATACAATGTATAGCCTCCATTATTATATTTTGCGATATAGACACATTAATAGGGTGGAAAGTGACGGATTTTTCTAGTCCACTGACATCACTGCAAAGCGTTTGAGGGTTCTAAAGAGAACTTTGGGTGAAATATTGACATGAATTTTTGGGTCGCCCGAAAATTTTTCATAGTCGGTCTTGCTCTTTCCCTCTGACGGATCTCTGGAATGACCTGGTCTTCTGCGGATGGATTTTGAAGTACCATCGATTGATACCTTTGGGTCTTAGAACTGGTACTATAGAAGTGCATTATTTATTATTATTATTATTATTATTATTATTATTATTATTATTATTATTATTACACCCACGGATTTCCTCTCCATCCAAAAAGGATACTCAATAAATAAACATACAGAACTGACTGACCAAATATACTGTAGTTCAGCAGACTTATATCAAACATTGCCTTAAACTCAAGAAAGATTTTGTTTAATTAAAAGTAATTACAAAACATCAAAGGCAAAAAGTGTGGAATGCCTTGAAATAACTCATCCTGAGAAAACCAGTGTCAGAGCACAATTCCTGATAAGCACAAATTTGTATTCAAGATGATTGATTAATTAATTGATTAATTAATTAATAATTATTCAAGCATACAACTGACATAAACAATCAACACAAATGTCTTATGATAAACATTATTTACAATTATGTACAATGCTTCATGCAGATAGTAAGTCAAATCATTTCCAATTCTGTGGAAAATGATCAAAAATTAAATTCAAAAAGAAACTCAAAAACTACATAATATAATCCAGTTTACATAGTAAATGCACATCTGGCATTTATATAATTAATCCCAAATAAGAAACATGACTGCTCAGCCACTATACTAAGTATACAGGGCAAATATCATTCATAACAATAGCTTATTGACCCAGCAGTGGCCAACCTTTTGTTACAGGGGCCAATGTACATTAATTTCAACCATGGGCGCCCACAGAAATTTTTCCAGGAGGGGCAAAACACAGTGGTCATGGTTACGCCACAGACATTTTTCCAGGAGGGGGCAAAACACATTTTAACACAATGGTCACGGCTAATATTTTAGCAAGGTTTTCAAATTTCAATGTTAAACATTGGTATTTGCATTTTCCAGAAGGGGCAAGTGCCCCCTCTTGCCCCAAAGTGCATGCACCCATGATTTCAACAGTAGTAAAGTCACATAACGGTAGTAACTGGTAACAGTTACAATTAAAGAGCAGTTTAAAGTAAGTTACAATTTTACTAAATTAAGCACAAGAACAAAAAGTATTACTCATGACTCAATATTGTATGGATAAATGGCCCAATGAAATTTATTTGGAAAGATGCCCTGTGGGCCACCAATTGTTGACAAGCAAAAAAAGGTCATCACCAAATTTTGAGGCCCCTCCTAGTAGTAACTATCTAGCTTTCTAGCTCTTCCAAAATTCTAGACAAGGAAAAAATGGAGGCCCCCAACAGATGGAGGCCCGGGCCAAATGGCCCTCCTGGCCCCCCCTCTTAATGGGCCTGTCTGTGAGTGTATGATTACAAAATAAACTACAGTAGTTAGATCAAATTCCTCTAAAAACGACATTGTGCAAATAAGCAATCAAATAACACAACAAAAACCACAGAAGTAAATCAAATATATCTAACATTTTCAAAAATAAAACTATATAATTGCCAACATAACACACAACGTGTTTTTGAAATCAGAATGCGATAGCTTAGTGAGAGAAAAAAAACTAGTAGAACAAACTAGGAAGTCAACACAGAATATCATAGTGACAAGTCCGAATCCACTTGTTAAGCGCTCTTGTCTTGGACCTTAGTCTTGTCTATTGCACTGAAGAAATTGTCTGGTATAAATAATAATAATAATAATAATAATAATAATAATAATAATAATAATAATAAAGCCTGTCAGGCAATGACAAAAATTCAATAAAATTAGTTACATAATGGTTCCAAGACTTCTGCAATTAGTAAACAATTTGAGACTTTGCCAAATATCGGCACAAAACAGTGGCTATCAACTGGAATACATTTCTGAAGAATTTGGTCTTGACAGGTCTCATGTACCCAAACACCTTTTGAAGAAGCGAAAATGAAAGCAATATACTTAATTCAGTGTTTATTCTAGCCACCTTGACATTGGAGGGGATTTTGAAATGTTTGGGGGGACATGGTCTGAGTCTCCACACTTGGGGGGGTCTTCCATCCCCAACCAACATATAAAAAATTTGGGGAATTTTAAAACTTTAGGGGATTCCCCCCATAGAAGGCCTAGAATAAACACTGACTTAATGTATCCAAGTTTTTCACACTAAAATCATGAGAATAACAGCTCTAAAAAATCAGAAAATTGTGCTACAAATTCACAAGTGTCATTTTTTTAAAACCTCAAAAGCACTGTGGAATTTCAAGTTATCTGCTCTTTGCTGCAGAAATCAGTGCAACAAAATATAAAACACAAGACATCTAATGTTATTAAAACTTAATAAATACGTGCAGGACATAATGTGAATTGGTAATGTCAAAAAATCATCAAACGATTAAAATTTAATCCTTAAAAATATCATTTTTATAAATAACACTACAACTGCCACACCTACAATTAATGGCTGTTCAACATCATGCCACATATAAGTTTCAGTGAACAGAATTACATCGATCCCCAGTTACTGGATCAATTGGGACACAGTTTGCTAAGACAAAGTGTAAAGTAAACCAGACTTTACGCAAGTAACTCTCAAATTACTGTTCGCTTGCTAAGCTTTTTCAAATGATTTCTTTCCAGCTTTAAAATACAAATAACATGCGCCGATGTCTTGGCCACCGCACTGTTCAGCGCTATTCATAACTACAGTAGAACCTCGTTATATCGAAGTTCAAGGGACCGTGATAAATGCTTCGAAATATCCGAGGTTCGTTATATCCGATCCCTGTATCATTAGCACTGCTTTGGCGGGACCGGCGCTCAAACTTCGATATAAGCGGGATTTCGATATAAGCGAGTTCGATATAACGAGGTTCTACTGTAGATGAGATCATTGACATTCAATGCCAGCATTGCCTTTTATGTGTCTAATGGTCAGTTCGTTATGCTTCAACATGCCCGCAACTATAAGGTATCTAATATGTGATACATGTACAAAGACTGCACATAAAATGACATCGCAATACACAATATTCAACTCAATGCCATATCTGCTTAGGCTGTATCTAAAATGCATAATAGAAATGAGAATAAAGAATATGAACTTATTATATAATTGTTAGCAGCAAAAGAAACATAAAGCAATATTGCTGTCGGACATACCAGAAAACATTGCAAAACTTCTACGCAAATGCAACCAACCAACTAGCAATGGAAAATTTTGACAAATCAGTTACAATTGGCAGAATCAATATTCTGACAATGATTCTCTCAGAGAACCACAAGTATTACCAAACCCTCCCCCCCAAATTTTATAACATCTTTCCAAATTGTCAAGAGCGCACAAAAACTGACAGCCGGACCACGATACCCCCTGCTGCTTAAGACATGTCCCTGCTGAGTTTAACATGCAAAACAAAAATTCCCAATTATTATGCTAGGTCACGAGAACAACAAGCGATATTAACATATATCTTCTTACGGTAATCAAACCATTTACACACATTAATTCCTGGTCAGTAATAAAATCAAATTCTATTTACAATAATTACGATATTACATACGCGACAATATAATCTAAAAAATAATAATTAATTCAAATAACTTTTGCATGAAGATCTAAATCATCGATGAAATCATGGCAACAACAATTAGTTCAACGTTCGATAAGAAAGATAACATGTTAAAAATTCTGCACACTGGATAAATTACATTGAATGCACCGCTATACGTTAATCTAAGAGGCATCTGTAGGGAAACCAAATTAGGTAAAAACATAGATCACAAACATGATATTACATGACAACAGTATAACACACTCAGCCTACAACATTTCAAATTTTCAATATGAACTTGGCAAGACGTAAACAAATTATTACACATACTCTTGGTCTTTCGGTATTTGGACATTTTGGAATCGTCGGTATCATTGTGAACCAGAAGGCTTGCCATAAAAAGTGACCCACCCATAGCTGAGCTGTATCCTTGGATGGCCCAGATAGAGAAAATTGCAATCCAAATATGGAGAGATGTTGTCATCCAATGTACATGCTATGAACAGAGATGATGAATCATTGATGATGGTGGTGATGATGATGATGATTGTGTATAGCTGGTATTTTACAGCTTTCAGCTCAGGTCTGAAAACACATTGCTTGCTTGGCTTACCTAAGTCTGGAACGATAATTTTGCAATTGTTTTGATTTGCTGGGTTAATTCGTGAAAGAGAGGAATTAGAAGGAAGGAAACAGAAAATCAAAAGAAATAGATTAGAAGAAAAGAAATTCACAAAGAGAAGGTGAACTCCAGACTTTTGCACACCACCGTAGTCTGATTCTTCACTGTCTTGTAATGTAAATGTAATGTAGCATTTGTATAGTGCCTCTTATATTTCTACTCAGAGGCATCTTGAACTGATCTTGTGACATGCCCAGTATCCAGCTCATATAGGTTTCAGTGTGCCCATTGGCAGATTACCTCTAGAGACATTAAAGTCGGTGGTACAATAAAAATATTTTCAGCTTATGTCTACAATTTCCTAATGTGGATTTTTGTCAACTTGAGAAATAGTTATGTTTATCCAAACACAGTAGTATCACCCTCTAAGTTTCTGTCAAAATATGAACAAAGTTTAGCAGGTCCATTATCTTAGAATTCACATATCACCATGAAATTAGCGCATAAAGCCTCGTCTTGTCTGATAGATTTTTTCAGCGGGTTCCGAATAAGGTTTACACTTCCCAAAATACATGACAGTGACTTTCCAATTTTCAAATAAAAAAAAAGAAATAAATATTCTGTGAATATACTCGACATATCGTACAATCTGCACGTGGCACTGAGGCAAAAGGAGCAAACGTATCAGAGACCAATTTTGTCCGACATATTTAGATCAGTGCGATTTAAGATGAATGCCGTTAGAAATGATCAGCTGCGCATCCGTTCTTCGCTAAATCCGGCCTGGCCCAGGAGCCTATGATGCCCTCCTGGCAAAGAGTCACAATGCTGTCCTCTCGAAACGCAAGGCCCGTCAGTCGCTCACGAGCGATCTTCTTGCACACGAGCGGGTCCAGCATAGGCACGTCGTGCAGCTGTGGGCAGGCAGACTCTCCCAGAAGCCGGAACGCCTCCTCGGCCGTTTTCGGCGACAGCTGACGATTATACGCAAGTTTGTTGTCGCTCGATCGAGAGCTAAGACTGGGGTACGACCGTTTGGTCTGGGGCTGGTCGGACGCGGTCAGCGAGTCCTTATCACAGTTCTGCAGCGTTTCCAATGCGTCGGATAAGCCGCTCGACGAAATCGACAGTTCGGTCGGTATGAGTTTCATCAGTTTCTGGTGATTCTCGACGGTCGAAACGCTGTTCGACGCCGAACTGTCGGTGTAGCTACCGCTGTTCGTAAGCCTGTCGCCGGCGTTCACGTTTCCGAAAACGCTCGACCGGTTCCACGACGTACGGGACAAGATTGTCCTCCGTCAGCTCCCAGAGACAGAGCTGGGTGTCTTCTCCCACCGACGCAAACCGATAGACGATCAGCTTGCCTTCGTTTGACCTCTGACCCGACACAGAATCGACTTTCAAGGACGCTCCGGACGCACGCCGCAAGATCGGCGCGTCGTCGCCGATTATGAACTCGGCCGCGGACTTCTGGTCGTCCGAAGCGTTCCCCGGCGGGTCCGTTCTGCCGTTTAAAACGGTCGTGTAATGGTCGAAGGCAACGACAGACACCCACGATTTGTGACCTCGGTAGCGACAGATGACCCGCTTTTCGGCCAGCGACCACACGGTAACTAGGTCGTCCTCCCCGCCCGTGACGATGTACTTACTGTCCGGCGACCAGCAGACGCAACGCAGTCCTCCGAAATAGCTCTTCATCGCGCCAACGACTTCCTGAAACTGGAAGTTGAAGACGCGGAGGAACCCGTCCTGACTGACCAACGCCATGTAACGGGTGCACGGCGAGAAAGCCACTTCGTTGATCGAGAGGATCCCGTCGAACAGCCACCGGCTCTTCGGGTTCCTCGCCGGACCTTTGACCTTGCAGAGGTGGATCGAGAAGCCGAGACCCTGCTTGTGCAGCTGGTAGATGGGCGGCGTAGTCGTGCATGGAAGTGCTTCGTCGTAGACGTAGAGTTGACCGCTTGCGTGAGTGACGACGAAGTCGCTTTCGGACCCGGGCACCCAGCGAACGCAAGTCACTTTGCTTTTGTCAACCATTTGCTGCAACGAAGGAGTGACAACAGCTGGTAAAATCAGCGTTTCCTAACCCTTCAACTGCCAGAACCGAGTATACTAGGTTACATTGCACACAGTTACAAAGTATCTGGTGGTTTAAGGGTTAAGTCAGTTTAATAGATCTAACTAACCAAATGAAGCACACCTTTTAAACACCTGCATATACATATATATATATATATATATATATATATATATATATATATATATATATAACACTAACTTGCCTAAATATTTTACAATTTCAACAGCACCTGACTGCAGCATTAATAGCACAAAAACAAACAGTGATCATTACGACTAAACTGAACCAATATTTATTTATATTTCACCACAGAAGAAGAACCAAATTTGAAAACTTTGTTTTTAAAACTAGATGAGGCATTGACCACATACACAGTGTGCCACAATCAGAAAAATATCTTACATCTGTATTGAAAGACTTTTTAAATTCTTTAGCAGCAAGGTTTAGCAGGTCCACCTGGCCATTGTTGAGGCCAATTAACAGAGGTATTCGACTAGGACTAGCACAGTACTGGTTAAAGTCATGGCATATCGGAAATGTTGAATCGTAAACTTTCTTCTCTAGAGGTCGGGCAATCTGAACAACCTGCAAATCAAAACGGCAAACTGTATATTACTTTACCGACAATTGTCAAAATTATTACCATTTTATAGAGTCAGGACGATCTAAGATTTCAATTAAGTTGTTTTTAACTACTGGGAAACTAGAAAATAACAACTGCTTACACACTACCAACAAAACACTTCATTCCAAGAGATCAAATAATAATAATAATAATAATAATAATAATAATAATAATAATAATAATAATAATAATAATAATAATAAAGGAACTAATGACATAATAATGTAATGCTAATGCTACTGCTGCTGCTGTTGCTGCTGCTAATAATAATAATAATAATAATAATAATAATAATAATAATAATAATAATAATAATAATAATAATAATAATAATAATAATAATAATAATACAAACAAACAAACAACTGATGATGATGATGATGATGATGATGATGATGATGATGATGATGATGATGATGATGATGATGATGATGATGATACCGGTACTAACATTCACCAATTAAGTCAAAAGAACAATACAATCATTTTAGCATTGTACATTGTACACACTAAAAAGTTGTCTGCAGACTTAACTAGAGTTCAAGTTTTGAGAAGGACTATTGCTTATGAGATCAAAATACCAATCAATAATAATAGCCTATAATGTTCAACATACTTGCATCAACATACAAGTATACCGGTACACTACAAACAGATAAGTATACTGAATAGCCCACATGCAATTACGCTAGCAGTAAGAGTGCTCATTTCTCAACTATCAAAATATATCAATAGAATAATCAGCACTTATAGAGGGTCATAAGGTCATCATACTGAACATCATACTACTTGAAGTTTGATGCAAGTTTCTATGTTCAAATCTTGTATAAACTGAAATCAAATCTAGTATTTATTTTTTCAGCCTGATATTATAGAAGTCTTTCATCACTGAAGATAATTCCATGCAGAATCGATATAATCAAGCTAGTCATACATTTAACAGTTCATTTAATCTACATATTTATGCTAGTACATGCTTGCTGGAATAATTTTTTAAAAATCTACGAGAAATGCATTAAATAAATTTTGCTACTGCACATTTGCTGTCTAGTTACAATTTACCTGGCATATAAATAAGGTAATTCTAGAAGGTTCCATGTGACGCCAATCAAAACCATTCGTCCATTTGTTAATAAATGTGTTATGATAATTTTTCTGTTATTTCTCTTGTCACGCGTCACGATAATTTTTCTATTATTATATCTAACCGGTTCTCAATACTACAGTGCATAAATGTGATATGGAACACATTGCATGTGAAAATGGATAAACAAGGCTTGGAATGAACAATGACCGACAGCTTTCAAAACAGGCCAATAAAAATATTTAGTCTGTGCCAACCAACTGAGATCAACACTACAGCAATGTTTATTGTTCAACATTCAATCAATGTTCTTAACATGAGAGATTTGGGGCAAAATTCAGTACAGTTTCTTCTGACAGCCACCCTATATTCATTATAATTGGGGGGGAGGGAGATAAGACTGCCTCTGAGTCACATTTGCTTGACATGAACCCCTTCCATAACATCCAAGTAAATACGGCACCTGTCAACATACTGCAAAGTTGCCACCTACACAAATACTTTAAAAAATTAATAGCCAAATGGCGTGCACTGGAAAATAGTCATTCCAATATATAAAAAAAACAAGCGCACACACACACACACACACACACACACACACACATATATATATATATATATATATATACACTTTGCAATGACAACTACTGGCAAAATGTCTTTCTCATTGGGGATATAAACGAGTCAAATATGGATAGCCGTCAATGTCATGATCTGCACCAGGGTAAGTAAGCAAAAGCTTGTCAATGTCTACAGCACTTTCGAAGGCAGGTGCCACAGTAGCTGCTTATTCTTAGGCGCTAGATCTACCGTGTTGAAATAGCTATAGCCGAATTCTAGTGGTCGGCCGGGCAAGGTCAATTTTTGAGATCACCGAGAGTGAGTGTCATTAATTATAGGCCTTTTGTTCTAGGTTGTCAACTGGTCGTCACCAAAACAACTACAGTAACTCTGTATAACTGCTACAGTTGTTAGCAACAATGATTTCTCATTGGAGCAGTGGTTAGCGCACCGGTCTGTCAATCTTGAGGTGCGTGGTTCAACTCCTGGCAGCGGCAGAAACTTTTCGGTTGTTTCTGTCCCAAGCGCCCCCCAGTCGACTCAGCTGTGAATGAGTACATCGGGTATTAACTCGGTGGAAGGAAAGGCGGCGAGGGAAAGGCTGGCAAACGCCCTCATTCAGCCGTTGCCATGTAAAACTGAAGGCGCTAACCCTTCGGTTCTCCGTACGGGTGCTGAGCTCATGGAGTGTACCTTTGTACCTTTTAGCAACAATTGTGTGCCTTTGTCCCAAAGCAAGGCCATCCACAGCACTGCCCAGAAAACCTCTGCCATTTGAAAAACTTAGTACTTAACCCCTTAACCGTGTATTTAACTGTAACTCAATGTAAAATGGACGGATATATCCAGGATCCCCAGTTAAGGGGTAAATAGCCTACTCCAAAGTATATAATTTCCTCAGAGTCAAAACCTTAGTTAGAGCAGTACATGATGAGTTGAGTCTGTCTGCCTTACACCATTTGCACCAGTGCACCAGTACAAAGTACATACTACAAATTGTTTTAGTTGAAATATGTCAGCACCTGTCAGAGTAATCAATTCCCATGCAACTAATACACTGTATGGACACAAGCAATCAGAACCGACGGCTGAAAAAAGCACGAGCTACAGTAGAACTTCATTACGACGTGCTTAGGGAGGGGGTGTGCAAAATGTAGTATATTATATCCGAGGTATGTTATATCCGATACAATCCAATCCGGTAGCGCATCATACGAGACCATACATTGTGGTGCCGGTACTTTATAATCGGGTAAATGTTATAATCGTGTCCGTTATAACGAAGTTATACAGTATCTTGTATGAGACTTTATTCCAGCCTGCATGCTATTTAACATCCCAAAACCAAACTGTTAAACCCATCTACGTCCATTCTGCCTGTAATAACACCTTCTCTGTCAACAAGGCGGCTAAAAGTGGAAATCCTGCTGGTTGGAAACTACACCCAGCAGTGTTTTAAACCAAGAATTGTTTATGCTACACATGCATACCACCTGATAAACAACAACGTTGAATTTCGCATAACATAAAAATATCATGCCATTGGCTATCATAAGAAAGTCTGTAATACATATGCCATAAAGCAACTTCCTATTGACAAAAGCTATTATTATTCTGCATCACTTGTCATCTGAGACCAGTTTTATGAGTGATGATTTTCAGGTTTCAGTCTGCAGCAAGTCTCGAATTGATAAATTGCACATCAATACCTTAGTTTAACAAACAATAATGCACTTTTCTAGCCACAACAAAAAATGATCGAAAATATTCAATGTTAGCTTTGGACACATCGAATCAGCACTGTAATCCAATTATTACAATGCAAAATAATGCAGTAGGAATTACAATGCATACACTGTAACAGACAGACTTCATCAATTAAGACCAGACACTTTTAACAGCATTGTCACTTAGGCAGACATGGGTGCAGCTTATCTACAATACATTGACTCATAATCAACAATTATCTATGCACAATAAAACTTTCTTAAAGGCTAAGGTATTGATTTTCATTGTCAATGAAAAATGGATACTAGCGCTACAACTACTGCTGCTGCTGCTGCTACTACAACCACAACTACTACTAATACTACTATCAATACTATTACTATAAATAACAGTAACAACAACAAAAAAACAACAACAACAACAACAACAATAATAATAATAATAATAATAATTAGTGCTTTTTTCTAGGAACAGTTTTGGGAACTCATTTCACATCTGTTTTGTCGTATGAAATTATAATTGAGTTTGCTCACTGAACCCCATAATTTATAGGATATTGAGGGAAATAAACATACAGTATTTTACAAGAAACTGAAATGACTCGAAGAGTTAATATATCTTTAAATTGTTCAGAGTAAAAGTTATGCAGTATACTGGTATTTGTCTTTACATCGACTTCCAGAATGTGGCAAAAAAGTTGTGGGAATGCAGTTCCCATGCATTCAAACTGAAAAGCACTGATGATGATAATAATAATAATAATAATAATAATAATAATAATAATAATAATAATAAATAATAATAATAATAACAATAACAATAACAATAATAACAATAATAGCAATAGTAACAATAATAATAATAACAATAATAATAATAATAATAATAATAATAATAATAATAATAATAATAACAACAACAACAACAACAACAATAATAAAGGATTTTTATAGCACCAATTCCAATATTCAATGTATTCATTGATTTAAGATATCTGTCAGAGTGTGAACAGTGAGACAGACAATGGATCCAATCTACTCATCAGATTCTTTACAGCACCACTTCATAATTAACAGAAAGAAACATCAGGCAATGACACACCAAATCTTAACTGTATAAAATGCAAGCAAAATCCAGGATAGCCGGCCAGACAACCACATGACACTCTATAGAGGGTAAGCTGGGTAAAAATATAGAATTTCAGCCATGCACTAAAATTTACTTTAGATGAGGCTGAGGCAACAGGTTCCAAAGCATTCGAGAAAACGATGGAACTAAGAAACATTTGAGCACAAAAGAGGAAAGAACCACTGCAAGTGATGATCGTGAGTCGTTTTGTTGGCTCGGAAGGTTCGGAAACGAGGCAGCCTGGTTCCTTAAGATAAAGGGTTCTATATACCAGGCGGCAGATGCTGAAGTGTGTACTCTCTTTGACGGGAAGCCAATGGAGATAGCAAACTATCATACTTCTTTTTGGTCGCTAGGCTCAAGTCCTCCCACTTTTGGAGACTAGGCTATGCAAGAGAAAGGCATAGAGTTTGGTCTCCTCCACTTTTTCATCCAAGTTTACCACTATAGAAGCACCAGTGAATTCTGAAATCACTACAGAGATTCTATTCATCAGGACGACAAACGATACGCTTATCATCGCAAAAGGAGCTAGATAAACCTTTTCGGTAACGTCGTGTCTGTAGACGTGGAGCTCTCGGTGGAGGTTCACGCACATCAGGTCGTCGACTTGGACCCGTCCAAGGCCGGAGGACGTCGGCGATTCCGCCACCCGCACGAACGACAGCCGCGACGGGACATTGCCACCGCCGCCGCCGACGGTCGACCGCGAAGCCTTCGTGTAGTCCGTCAGCGGGAGGAGACGATAGACACCCTCGCGGGTGGCGAAATGCGTTTTCAGGTCCTCCTGGCTTCCTTGTCCACCGACCGACGGCACGCACGCCGCCATCTTGTTTACTCCATAGATATCTGCTTGCTGCCGAGGCAGCTTAATACTGTTAATGTTGAATTCTATGAAGAGGAAGAAAATAAACATTATAATATAATAACAGAGAATAAATATTGATGAATGAATGTATATACTGTACAACCTTAAACGTTTAATAAATTCTACACTCAGTGTGTTCCAGGCACGTTGGAACGAATTTTTACCAGGGTTGCAGATTTTCAGGAACGTAAGTAAAAGCCGACCAAATCCGACAAAGAAAAATACGTCATCGCGCATCTTTATCTTCGTTGAAAACTGCTGACAAGCAAAAAGGTCGCCAGCCATCTTTATCATCCTTTGAAAGTGCCTACAAGCAAAAAAGTCACCAGCCATTCTTCCTTAAAAAACAGCCTCCTCTTCCAGAGGGTTTAGCGCAACCCCTGATTTTTTCCAAGAGGGTGCAGCAAAGCCCCCCTCTCTAAACCTCAAGCGCTCGCGCGGAAGTATGGCGACACCTAGCGACTATTCTGTATTACTATAGAGCAGGGCTACTCAAATTGTTTGTGTGGCTGTCTGGAAATTTGTACCGAGATACGACTGGGTTCCGGTCCAAGCAAAAGATTCGAGTTACTTTTTGTTGACGAGCAACAAACGTCGTCGTGTCATACCCCTAGCGCTTTGAACTTAAATAGAACACTGCAATAAAGAAAAATTAGTTTTAGGCCTACCGCTTCAACTCTGCAGTTTAAAGCAAAATTAATGTTTTTATAGTATAGTGCAGCAATAAAAAATATTTTAGTACCATGTATGACATTTCTAATTCGATGAACATGACTAATTACACTGGTAAACACAATTTTTGTCACAGAATCGCTCTGGTCTGTTCCATATGTAGTTTTTCACGTAGTTTCCAAATATGTAATCAGAATTTTTCCATCACCCATACTTCAGGAGATATCGTCTATTAAAGAATATACCTTACTGTGAAATAGCCAATGCAATTTTATTTCAGTAAACCGAGGTAGTATACAAAAAATTTCATCATAACCAATTATAATATATTATTGTATGTTGTCAGCCACAGCATAAATGTTGAGTCATGTTGTTATAATATATCCAGGCCCTTTGTTCTATTTGTCTGGCTGATACAAGCAGAAAACGATGGGTCATGAATTGTGTGTTCTATTCTGATATGAGCAAGTGTGACTTGTATTATATTGCTTGAAATAAGCCCCATCTGGCATGAGCTTGCCTAAATCTATTTAATATAGAGCACTTAGTTAATATAATGTAAGGGTTATTGTTCTTTGTAGTCATTTTGAAATGCCTAGATAGTGTACTAATCATCCGGATTCCTTTTGCTACATTTGCGGTGATGTTACTTTTAAGAAGCAAAGAAGGCGTTTTACTCCGCTTGTTAAGACATGTTATAAGCTGTACTTTGGATGTGAAATTGGCGATTAGGACAAATACAGGGCCTCTCATTTCAGCTGTATAACCTGTGTCAGACTCCTAACAGGTTGGGTCAAGGGTGTTAGACACATGAAGTTTGCTGTTCCAATGATCTGGAGGGAACCAAGAGATCACTTGACGTACTGTTACTTTTGCCTTACAAACATTGCAGGCATTACTTCCAAATCACAACAAACTGTCAATTACACAAATTTACCATCTGCCATGAGGCAGAAAAAAAGTATGAGGCAAAAAACATTCATGATCCACTTGTGGAGCCGAATAAAGTATATCTACCTCCTCTCCATATAAAGTTGGGTCTCGTGAAGAACTTTGTAAAAGCCATGAATAGAAGTGGACTAGGATTTGCATATCTTAGAAATACATTTCCACAAATAAGTGAGGTGAAAATCAAAGAAGGGATTTTTGTAGGGCCTAATATTAGAAAACTGATGAAAGATGAAAACTTTGATGCTCAGTTGAATGACACTAAAAGAGCTGCATGGATTTCCTTTAAGATTGTCGCGACTTCTTGGGAAATAACAAGGCAGCCAACAGCACAAAATTAATGGATACTCTATTGAAATGGGATGTAACATGTCTTAAAAATGCACTCTTTGCATTCACACCTGGATTATTTTCCTGCAAATCTAGGAGCAGTAAGCGATGAACATGGAGAAAGGTTTCATCAGGACATTTCAGTAATGGAAAATAGGTACCAGGCAAGTGGAGCTCCATTATGCTAGCAGACTATTGTTGGACTCTAAAAAGGGATGTTCCTGAGGTACAATATCGTAGAAAATCATATACAACTACCTTTTAGGAGACCGCAGGTTACAATATTCATATAACACATATAATGTTATATGAGCAATATAAAAGAAATTTAAACTACGTGTCACTGAAAAATGTTACGTGATGGAGAATTTCTAAGTACATATCTGAATTCCTTGCAAAAAACTGTAATAGAATCAGACTTTTTCATTTCTGTGACAGAAATTTTTTTTTATTTTGTTGACTAGTGTTATCGAGGTTTGAGGAAGCAGTGACTCAGACTAAAACTATTCAAAATTAGAATCGTTTGATTTACTTTAAATTTTCGCTACTGCGCTGGAGAAATGTGTAGTTTTAACAGCTAATATTTACTTTTTATATTCTGGATTATATCGGTCTGCTCTCATTTGGTTGGAATTTATTCTTTGTTTTATAATTACATTTTAGTAGAAAATAATGTATTATCGTTCACTCCATTACCGTTTAGAACCAGTGTTTATTCTAGCCACCTTGACATTGGGGGGAGTTTCAAATGTTTGGGGGAGAAGGTTTGTCTCCCCAAAAAGATTGACAAGCAAAAAGGTCATCTGTGTATGGATGTATGGTGTATATACAGAGGCGGATCTAGGGGAGGGCAGGGGGGTACACATGTCCCCGGGCGCCGAGGTGAGGGGGCCCGCCGCCAAAATTGGATATTTGGGTAAGTGAAATGCACAATAAAATATAGAAGAAACACTTGCGAGGACCTCTTTTTGCTCGTCAGCACTATATGCAGAGAGAGTTGAGGGGCGCTGAAAACGATGTGAGGACCTTCTTTTTGCTTGTCACTTGTTAGGGGCGCCAACGTACACTTTGTCCCCGGGCGCCGAATACCCTAGATCCGCCTCTGGTAGTTTTAAAATGTGCAATTTACGCAATAGAGAATATCACAGGCAAAATTCTGAATGACAAGCACTTTTGATATACAAGAGATAGTGGCCTAATTTTTGAAAAAACGTGATTACTAGGTCCTCTTCACTTGCCTGTCAAAAGTGCTGGTCATTCACACGTCTGCCAATACCATTCTCTGTAGTTTACAGAGGCGGATCTAGGGGAGGGAAGGGGGTTCACAAGTTCCCCGGGCGCCGAGGTGAGGGGAAGAAACACTTGCGAGGACCTTTTTTGCTCGTCAGCACTATATGAAGAGAGAGTTGAGGGGCGCCGAAAACGATGTGAGGACCTTTTTTGCTTGTCAGTTGTTAGGGGCGCCAACGTACACTTTGTCTCCGGGCGCCGAATACCCTAGATCCGCCTCTGTGTATGTATGGTGTATCGGTGTATGGAAATAATAATTATTGTTCCTGGTTGGGTACGGAGACCTAAACTTCACCTCCCCCCAACCCTCCCTCCCTCCAATTGGTCGAGTACGACCCCAGTTGGATTAAGAAATTTTGCCTCTCGACCTCCATGACTGTCGTTGGAAAATTTTGACCCGGCTGTGGCCTATCCAGAGGCGGCTCAACACGAGTCAACAGGAGAGTGAGGTGACCCCAGGGAGGCCCGTGCCCCCATGTTGAATGCCTGAGTGACCTCCATATTTCAATGCGCTCATTCTAAGCAACTAGACTAGTCTAGGTTAATCCATTTTTTAAAAAACGGTTTACCAAAAACTGTCTGCCCCATGCTTAGAACTTGCCACCCCAGCGTCCCCCAGGGTTTAATCTAGGCCGTTTCCGGAGGGGAAATTGCCCTTCCCCCAGGAAATTTTGGCATACTACATCAACTAACAGCAGCCCCCTAGCAGAATTACCCCCGGCTTTGTCAGTTTCCTTCCCCCGGGCCATTTTCAGTTCCCGCCGGAGTCCAGGGGTCTAGATTAGACACTGGCGTCCCCTCCCCCACTTGCCAAATCCTGGAGCCGCCACTGGGTCTATTCCGACCCGCGTTGCTTTTTCACAAAAAAGCGAAGCCTGGAAGACCAGCTGTGTTCTATAGCCTATACTCAAGCAAGCAGCCACCGCCGATATATAGCCCTAGAGACATAATCTCCGTCTATTTGGAATTGCAAATTGTCTATTTACTTACGCAATATATATATATATATATATATATATATATATATATATATATATATACGAGCGCCTAATTCGAGATCGAGCTAAAATGTAAAGCGCGTATCGATTGGACCGACCGAACGACCGAACGACGATGATAATAATAATTATAATAAGAGAATTAAGCGAGTACGGTAACTCGTACCGCGTATAGTTCGCGTCATTCAAATTCAGTCCCGTCAACGAACGTTTGACCTTTTCCGTTCGGGTTCGTTCGGATGATAAAAAAAATTTTGTGCAGAAACATCTGCACATCTGCCAAAGCGTATACGAGTTCAAAACAATGCAAAGCAATTCTGCGTCTTAGCCCATTTTAGGCTAAATTTCAGCGACTATACAGTACCGTGGTGCATTTAAATTTTGTATAGCAACACACGCTCTGTTCATAGATTGCATGCACGCGTAGGCCTACACCCAAGAGTGTGGTGTATATTGCTGCGTATTAGATGCGAAATCTTATTTTAATTTCTATTTACACTCTAATTGTCAGTTAAGCCATACAATAATAATAATAATAATAATAATAATTCTTCTTTCAGGTGCCATGCATTGCTGCGTCGGCGGCCATGGACTTCCACTTTTCTCGATCTCTAGTGTTCCTCAGGAGTTCGATGTTATTTCCTATCCCCATTTCTTCTCTCATTCTGTCTGTATATTTTGATCTTTGTTTTCCTCTTGATCTTTTACCCTCCACCATGCCTGTCACTGCCAAGTTTTCTAATCCTTCTTTTCTCATCACGTGCCCGAAAAATTTCATCTGTCTTAACTTGATGGTAGTCATCAGTGTTCGTCTCTCTTCCATCATCTGTAGTACTTCTTCGTTAGTTCTCTTGTCTGTCCATGGGACCTTTAGCATCATCCTATAAAACCACATTTCTGCCGCTTCCAGTTTCTTTTTAATCTTTTTTGATATGTTCCACGTCTCAGATCCATATAACAAAACTGACCATACATAGCATCTAAGCACTCTGAGCCTTGTTTCTTTTAATATTTTCTTGTTCGTTAATATTTGTTTCATTTCCATGAAGGCAGATTTTGCCATACCTATTCTTGTTATTATGTCTTTATCACTTCTTCCATCACTTGTAATAATGCTTCCCAAATATTTGAAATAAGTTACTTGTTCTATTTCTCTTCCATTTAATAAAATCTTGCATTTCGGCACTTCTTTTTGTTTTGTTATTACCATAGTGAAGGTCTTCTTTATGTTTATTTTTAGTCCTTTTCTCTCACTTTCCTCTGATAGTTTGTCCACCAGTTCCTGTAGCCTTCTTTCCGAGTACGCTAACAGTGTTGTATCATCCGCAAATCTTATGTTATTGATATTTTTCCTCCTATCCTTATACCTTCCATCTCCTTGATCATTTCGAATATCTCCTCCCCACACAAGTTGAAAAAAATCTGGTGATAGTCCGCACCCTTGTCTCAATCCCTTTAAGATCTTTATCTTTTCCCTATTTCCCCATTTAGTCTAATAGCTGCTTCTTGTTTCCAGTATAGATCCGCTATTAATCTTTTGTCTTTTCCGTCGATTCCTGCTTTATTCAGGCTTTCAAATAGGTCTTCATGTTTGATGTTGTCGAAAGCCTTCTCATAATCGATGAAGCATAAGTAAAGGTCTCTCTGCATTTCGATACATCTTTCACTCAGCATCCTTAGAACAAAGATTGCATTCCTACAACCACTATCTTCTTTGAAACCAAACTGTTCTTCACTTATTTGATCTTTTATTTTTTGTCTTGCTCTCTGTAGGAGTACTCTTAGAATTATTTTGGTCACATGACTTATGAGGCTTATGGTTCTGTGTTCTTTACATTCCCTTGTGCCTACTTTTTTCGGTATAGCTACAAAGATTGAACTGCATAGTTCTTCTGGTAAAACTCCTTTTTCATAGAAAGTGTTTGTTATTTCCGTTAGTTTTTGAATTCCTATTTCTCCTGATGGCTGATGGTCGGGCGTCACCTGCTGCCCATGACCTTCCCTACCAGGCGAGGAACTCTGCGCGTTGCCCAGAGTCCCCTTCACGCCGTTGTGCTTAAACTTCTTTTCGTCGTCCATGGTTTTCTTGGCAAAAATACGGCAGTGGGTTGCCATTACCTTCTACCGGTTTATTAGGGTTTTCTCCTTCGCAGTTCTAGGGTCATTAAAGGTGTTACACCCATGCCCCTAGATTTTCTAGACAGAGCCTTGTTGATGTCAATCATCCGTAACCTCTATCGAGTACTGCAGTAGTGCTGCCCACTCCCAGGACCTGTTTTTCGACTGGTCAAGTCTAGATCCGCTGTGTTTTGTTATTGACAGTGACACCTCGAGTAGGATGTGATTCTTCATCACGCACGGACGGTCTTGACAATAGGATACACAAGCATCCTCTTGCCCTAGGAGTGGTGAGGACCAGTGTCCATACTTACGTACAGACAAAGGTACTACCTCTCCTTTGTCACCAATAATAATAATAATTTGTCAATAATAATAATAATAATAATAATAATAATAATAATAATAATAATCAGGGCGCGATTTGCGGGGAGAGGGGAATACCCCCGCTGCCCAACTGCATCCCCCTACTGCTACATCCCCCACCACTACATCCCCCACTGCTACAGTTTTCAACAACTACATCCCCCAAGCTCGACATATCCCCCCACTGCTCCAGGTCACAAATCGCACCCTGATAATAATAATAATAATAATAATATACCGAATTTAAATAATCTTAATAAGCAAAAATAGCAGTAGCAGCAGTAGTAGTAGTAGTAGCACTGGCGTAAACTTGCCATGGATGAAAAAGTGGGGGCAACCCTATACCTTTCGCCTTCCCCATGGATTGTGGTAGCCTCTCAGAAAGTGGGGGGCACGAGCCTAGAGGCCGGATAGAAGTTTTTAGTTGTATACTTGTAGTTTTGTAGTATAATGGCGGTATATGCCTGATTAATACGTAGACATCAACTTGTGCTCTGTGTGTGTGTGGTGGTGGGGGGGGATGGGGGTAGGGCAGTGCCAACGTGTGCTGTTCGTGCCTTTTCATGCCGACTGAGTTATTTCATGCGTTTATTAATTATACATGTTACGTATATACGGTATATGTTCTCATGCTTTGGTGTCGACTCGGTCGGTATACACCCCACCCCTTTGGATTATAGTCTAGTGTACCGCCGATATATATATGCACATATATATATATATATATATATATATATATACAGGCATTATATATATATATAGCCAGTGGCGGCTCCACCGGGGAGGCCAGAGGGTCAGTGCCCTCCCCTATTGAGTGCCTGGGCCCCCAGTACCGCCCCCCCCGTTTGGGACCCTATACTTAATGCTACATACATTAAAAAACAAATGGTTGGCCCCCCATGATTAGAAGTTGCCAACCCAACGGCCCCCCACTTGCCAAATCCTAGAGCCGCCACTGTATATAGTATATTATATACACTGTTTATACAGACATATATATATATATATACATATATATGTATACTCAAGATCAGCAGTGCGAATCTGGTGGAGAACTTGGAGAATGGTTTAAAACAAGCAGAGGGACAAGACAAGGAGATAACATATCACCTATGGTTTTCATCACAGACCTGGAAAGAGCAATGGACAAAGTCAAAGAACATGTAAAAGGCATAACAGTTCAGGGACTTTCATTTAACAATATTAGGTTTGCTGATGATATTGACATCCTAGAGGGAAATGAAGATGATCTGGGAAAACACGGTACAGATACTGAGCAATGAAGCTGAGCGCTATGGACTGTCGATAAACATTGAGAAGACAAAGACAATGGTGTTTGGCGACAAAGAGATCAAAAGAAAAATTAAAGTAAATGGAATGAGGGTTGAGAACGAGAAAGCGCACCTATCTTGTAAGCAAATGACACATATCTTTGACTGCAGACAATTGTTCGCAAGAAGAGCAGCAAGAGCTCTAGATCAACTGATGGCAATGGATAAGATCTGGAAAAAGCAAATCAATAAGCACTGAAACCGCCGTCGAAACCTGTATCTGCTGCAGCTTTTTATATGGCGCCGAAACATGGACCATCACCAAAGACCTGGAGGAAAAGGAGGAGGAGGAGAAAGAAAATGTTGTAGAAAAATACTACGAATCGGATGGGTCGAAAAAATCACAAATGAAGAACTATACAGGAGAATATCAGCCTGGCAAACAAACCATGCTGTCTTCATCGTTTTGGGGATAAATCCAACTGACGCGGACACATATGCAGAATGAAAGAGGACAGAAAGATCAAAGCTCTAATGTTTGGAATAATGGAACTGCCAATATATAGGAGACCACATAGGAATGGTGTGATGATATTGAAAGGCTGGTGACAGAACATTTTATAGGTTTTTAAATAAAGAGCAACATTTTGTCTAAAGAATGGCAGAAATCTGTGGAGATTGCATTATACACCAACGGGGGCGATGAGCCCACGGTTAATGATGATGATGATGATATTTTGGAATATTATATGGACATAACATATGTATATATGTGTATGCATGTACATGTTTTGTATATGACTTCCCTTACCCGGCTTTTTCAGTTTACCATATACCGGATCCACATGAGGTAATTGTTTTATACCATAGGACCGCAATGAGCTGTATATATATATATATATATATATATATTATATATATATATATATATATATATATATAATATATATCAAAATCAGAACAGCATCGGCGGCGGCGACAGAGATGATACTTGCAGTTAGATACAGTAACAGTGTATTGACGTGGGAAATGCAATTGGGGTGTGGGGTGTACTTGGAGCCGGGTTTTAGGAATGGAGAGGGCCCGATACGGCGATCCTTTGTTCTCTCGCTGCCGAGTGAGGGTTGATTGCGATCAAGCGCCGTTTCGATGTATTTTTAATGTATAATATCTTTGTGCGTTCGAATTGTTCGCACGACCGTATGTGTGTGTGTGTATATATAGAATTATATGGTACCAGTAATGCTGTTCCTATTACCCTAATAGCCGCCGTCGACAAGCTCTGCTGGTTCTTTTTTTCTGTAGCGCCGAGGAGGAGGAGGAGGAGGAGGAGGAGGAGGAGGAGAGAGACCATTGTATTTTGGAACATTTCCGACGTAACGAAGAGTATGGTTTGTATCCGCCTGGCTGTCATCATCGTCGTCTTCATCGTTTTGGGGATAAATCTGTTGACGCCGTCTTCTGCGTCAGTAATTAAAGAGATAGTATTTAGAGGGTGCGTTTTCTTTCTTTGGTCTAATTGAACTTAATATGATATATATATATATATCATATATATTTTATATATATATATGTATATATTTATAGGCTATGACAGAACATTTTAACGGTTTTTAAATAAAAAAGCACATTTTTGTCTAATTACAAAAGTCGATCGGACAAAGTGTTGAATCTAGAAAATGTTTCCGGGGACAAAATGTCCCCGGAAAAAATGTCAAAATTTCCCCAGAAATTTTGGAATAATACATGGACTAACAGCGGCCCCTAGCAGACTTTACCGGAGGCCAGGCTTTGTCAGTTCCCCCACCCGGCTTTTTCAGTTTCCTTGAGTTCAGGAGTCTAGATTAAACACTGGGTCGCAATGAGCTGTGGGCGGTTGCAGAATTGGAAGCGTTGAATTGAAAGTTTAGAATTGGAGGTGGTCTGGTCACTCTGGTAACCTGGCCATCAAAATAAGGTAGCCCATTGCTTAGCCGAAGACACGTGTCTCTGATACAGTTTGGGTCCAGGTACCCTCATTTTGAAAAAAAGGTTTGTCGGAGTTCCAAAGGAATTCTCAGGTACTCGACTCCAGGGGCGTAGCGACGGGGGTATATCGGTATATATATACCCCCAAAAAAACAAAAAAACTCAGTCTACCTTAAAGTTTTTTATGTGATTTACATGTGGCTATGTGGTTTATATGGTTTATGCAGTTTATAGTTAAGATTTATACCCACCCGAAATATATATACCCTCCCAAATCAAATTCCTGGCTAGTGGCTACGCCTCTGCTCGACTCACCACCGACTGACCTCTGGTTTAATTAACCCCACTGAGCGTCTATGCGCCGGAGTTTCTACAACGGAACTTCCTATAGTCCCATTGCGAGATGAAAAGAAACGAATATAGACTGCAGCTGTTCGTATATTGCATATAAGCGATAATGCCCGTAGAGTCGGACCAAGTTAACGGCATTCGTTGGCGTAGCTACAGGGGGGAAATGGGGGAGGTCGGGTCCCCAATTAGCCCCGGGATCGGTCGCGGGAATTTGCGCTAAACCGTTGAGAATTGTTTTTTTTGGGGGGGCGGAGGAAGGTAGCACGATAGACTGATCGAAGAGATTGCGTAAATGACGATAGAATCCAGTAATTTCGTTACGATCTTTGGTTTTTTGCTCGTCGGCGAATTTTTTTAAAACCCGAAAATGTCGATGCCTCTCACCCCTCGATTCCGGAACCTGGCTACGCCACTGCGGAATTTAGTATGCGTCGAACCGATCGTTTTGTAGTTTTCTAATTTTAATATTTAAGTTTGGATTAGAAGCAATAATAATAATAATAATAATAATAATAATAATAATAATAATAATAATGCACTTTTATTGCACCAATTCTAATACGGGTAGGCAGTGACGTAGGCAAGAAGTTTGTGGTTAAACCTCCCTTGACTGCCGAAAAAAAATTTAAAATGAGTTTCTATACATTTATTTATTTTGAGACGCGATATTGAGGGTCAAAACCCTATACTTGGATGGCGACCCAAAAGTTCTAAGTGGTATAGAATGTAACGGTGAAGAGGTGACGACCTTTTTTGCTTGTCAGCACCTGGAAGAGAAAAAATGAAAACTGTAAGAAGGAAAGATGAAGATGACACCTTTTTTGCTTGTCCAGATTTTTTTCGAAGTTGGTCACGGTCAAAACCAAAACCCAATCCCCTCTTCCGGAAATCCTGGCTACGGCACCGAGGGTTGGCTTCAATCAATCAATGGTACTCTAATGTTCCAAACCCATTCGTAAAAGACTTTGTCGTGCGAGAAATCAGTCGGAGCCAAACAGCGAGGCAGACTATGCATGGAAGAAATGCTACTGTAAGTTGAAGAGATAGGCGTGTTCCGTGCTATATAGGCTTACTCTTAGATCTGAAAACACCCAATTTATCGGAAGATCTGACAGCCATGGGAATATAGAATAGTATAAGATTTTTGGGTCAGAAATAAAACAAGCTTTCTTAATTAATAATTTATTTCGTTGTTGTTGGTTACCCTGGCATCATTGAATTTGTACTCTGTTTGGTGAAGCTGAGAATTTGAAAACCCAGAGAACAAAGAGAAGGCTTTGGGCCTAATAGACTGGCTTTGATGTAGGCCTACGCACCAGTGGCGGCTCTAGGATTTGGCAAGTGGGGGGGCCGTTGGGGGGCAACTTCTAATCAGGGGGCCAACCATTGGTTGTTTAATGTATGTAGCATTAAGTATAGGGTCCCAACTGGGGGGGCTACTGGGGGGGGCAGGCTCTCAATAGGGGGGCACGGGCCCCCTGGCCCCCCGGTGGAGCCGCCACTGCTACGCACCCAAAGTTATTCGCTTTATTTCTTCGCGAAATGATAACAGGATTACGTCGTCGCAGCATGTAGTAGTAGTAGTAGTAGTAGTAGTAGTAGTTGTAGTAGTAGTAGTAGTAGTAGTAGTAGTAGTAGTAGTAGTAGTAGTAGTAGTAGGTTGTAATCCATGAGTAATCAACTGATAAAAATTAACGACGACGACGGCAATAACCAATGATAATTACTCGTCAGTCGTAGTAGTGATGATGATGATAGATATGAAATATTTGCAACGACGGGGAGAAGAAAGAGGATGATGACGACGACGACGACGACGACAATGATACGCGGCCATTATTTGGAATTCTGTTTAACGTGCATTTTTATTATAGACGGCTGAAAGGGTGCAGGTGGCCAATCCCCCGCCACCACAACCCCCTTATACTCCATCGCAGAGTCCCATTGGTCACGTTAGTGGCTTTATCATGCTAAGAAGCTTGCGTTTAATATACAATTCCCCAATCGGATAGCATCGCCGCCGCCGCCAATTAATTCCTCGCAGCGGCCCCGTCTGTATATAATTATAAATTTCTTTGATAGTGACGCGGGCCACTGCTGGCCTGGCCTGGCACCCGGCCCGGCACCCGGCCCGGCACCCGGCACCGCCGACGCAACTTGGTCCCACCACCATCCATCGGAACCGGGGGAGACTATAGGGGGAGAGAACGGGACGCTGAAAGCAAGAGCCGGACGCTTCTACTGCTGCAACACCCCACCCCCACCCCCTCCCCCGATTAGTTCACCCACTCTTCCTTGCGCGTAGGTTTACGAGCTGTCCTCGCTGATAGGACATTCGTCACTGATGCTGGCGATGATGATGATGACGACGACGATGATGACGACGACAAGAATAGTCGTGTATATATTAGTAACGCAGCTGAATAAACACGTCTTTGACGGCCATGGTCTTTTGTATTATATTAGGCCTCGCAGGAACCAATCGCACCCCACCCCATGGCCCCCATCCGCCCCGCACTCCCTACCTTTTCCCCTTCCTCTTCCGTCTGCTGCGATCTATATACACAACAAAAAAATCAATAAGCGATTTGCATATATGTGTCATTGGCAGCCGATCGGCCCGGCCGGACCGGGGCCAGTCATATTTGCACAATTCGGCTTGCGATATGATTTCCCGGTGCAATATATACCGGCGCTATATACGATGATCAACGGCGCCCGGTGCTGCCGCCGCAGTCGCCGCCGCCGCCGCCGCCGCCGCCGCTGCCGCAGTGGTGATTATATTAGCATTGTTTCGTATTATCGTGACCCCGCCGTGACCCCTTCCGGGACGGTTGCCAGGCAACGATAATTAATGAATATCTTTTCGGAGGATTTTGACAATGCCGCTTCCATTACGGACGTTTATACATAGAGACGTCAGATGCTGGGAGCGGGGGTGGGGGTGGGGGGTGGAAGGACAATAATTGAGGCGGGGTCGTGGGAGTGGGGTGAGGGTGGTGGCCATACCGCCTTTGTCCACCCGGTTTGGTAATATATGGACAGATGGTCATCCGCGCTGCATTTATGAGAGAGCAGTTGTAGTGGATGGACGTTGGGCGTTCATTACTTATGGGCTGGCTACTCTGTTTGTCTGTCTGTCTCTCTTTCTGTGTGTGTGTGTGCGTGTCTCTGTCTGTCTTTCTCTTGGTGTTGTCGCGTTGCTGTCAGGGGTACACAATGGACATGGCACCCACCGTCCCTTTGTATGACGTGTTTAGGGGTTGAGTGAGTGAGAGCGAGAGCGATAGCGAGAGAGAGAGAGAGAGAGAGAGAGAGAGAGAGAGAGAGAGAGAGAGAGAGAGAGAGAGAGAGAGAGAACGGGGCGCAGTTGCTCGAAGTTCTGTAGCCCGCCGACGACCATCGCAAAGTAGAACGCCTTGCATCGCTTGTCGGCAGGGGCGCTAGCAGCAGCAGCAGCAGCAGCAGCAGTAGCAGCGACGGAGCCAAAGAAGAAGTAGAAGAAGAAGAAAGAGACCGTTATGACGATCGAGGAAGTCAACTTCTGTCAGCCCGGCGTCCATGACGATGACTCGGTCATCCGTAAAGAATTGTCGCTCTCGAATGTTCGGGCAGTTAGCGTCGCGTTTGAAAGAACGAGATTGCCCGGAAACCAAACTGTTTCTGATGTCTCATTTCTAACGTCCGAAAAGTAAGATCTCTATCTCTCTCTCTCTCTCTCTCTCTCTCTCTCTCTCTCTCTCTCTCTCTCTCTCGGAAGCTTTCCGTTAATCTTTGACGCTATACTATTATACTGATTTTACTGTAGTTCAGTGACGTAGCCAGGATTTACCGAAGGGGGGTTATCAGGGTTATTTCTAGAATTATCAATTTGGGGGTGTCCGTAAATTCTGGGGGTCCCGTGCCAAAAAAGTCTGACAGGCAAAAAATGGTCATCCCATACTTGAGGTTGGGGTGTAGGGGGTTTCGGTTGATTGGGTGAATTATTTAGGCTTAATGATGATGATGATGATGATGATGATGATGATAATAATAATAATAATAATAATAATAATAATAATACGCAATGAAAGAATATTTGGTCGGACAACCAAGGGGGTTTAACCCCCAAGCCCCCTTGGCTACGCCACTGCATTAGTTGCCTCAATCCGTCGGCGTTGTGGTTATTAATACTGTGCTTTCTAACAGTGGGAGAAAATTGGTGTTGATTTCTCACGAGATAAGAAAAAAATGGATTATTTCCAACGAAGACGTATTGAAACGTGGTGTCCTGGCACACAAGTGGAGGGGGGGGTGGTTCTCATGCTATAGAGGCAGGGGTTGCACACGCCACTGTATGCTGGCATACATGATATGGTGACCGGTGATATTTTAGTTTTGCAAATAATTTTGGTTTTTATTTCTACTTCGTTTTACAGACGCTATTTTAGTTTTTATTTGGTTTCGTTTTGCAGATATTTTTAGTTTTAATCTAGTTTCCGTTTTGTAAATCATTTTCGTTTTTATTTAGTTTTCGTTTTGTAAATCTTTTTAGTTATAGTTATAGTTTTAACCTTGCAAGTGTCACTTGATATTCATTTTCTTTCCGCAATTTAAGGGAAAATTCGCAATCGAGCCACTTTTGCCATCAGTTATTTTCATCGCTTAGGCGTCGATAAATTGGTAGCAGCGCTAAGCTGTGAAGGTAAAACGCAGGTCTAGAGAAAGTAATGGCAAAAACTACTCTAGATTAATGGTGTAAGCCACCTGCGTCGCTGCTTGCCTAGTAACAGGAGATCAGCGCCGGACCCTACGCTCGTTCGAGTATGGGACTACCTTTCTTCTTCCTTCTTTTCCTCCGTCGTTCCCTATTGGGTTGGATGCTGGGTCTGAAGACAGGCAGAGGGAAGGACAGACAGGCAGACAGACAGATAGAGAAACAGACAGACGGACTGACGGCCATACAGACAGCAGAACAGACAGACAGAAAGACAGACTGCATGTCGTGGGATTAGTGAACATTATCACTGATCTCGATCTCGTACAGATCTGCATTCAGATCAACCGGTACATTATTTTCCGATCAGAATTTCCAACGGACCGGCGCACTTCGAAATGTCACCCGACATTTACGGGACGTGGATACAACCCCCCCTCCCCACGAGATCTTGGAAATCAACCCTGCCCCCTCCCCCCGGGTCCGGTGTTAGCCGGGCTGAGATAAAAACTAGAGTAGAAACCGAACACACGAATTCGTTAAATATAGTTAATAATAATCAATCCTCGTTTGATGGACCTATGTTTGCGGTTTAATAATCGACCAAGATTTATTATTTTTCAAACGTCGATTCTGTTTGCGGCTACGTGTTGGTCGCCTCCTCGAATCGTTTCCCTTTCTCTCTCCGACTCGACTTATTTGGCCAGACGTAGCAGCAGTGACTCTGTACATAGCCTAATACAACAGCATAAACATTACGACTGCTACAAGCCTAAAGCGCGTATATGTACATACAGCATAATATGTATCTCGTGCTGTGCATTTAATCTTGTTGACCTATGCTTTATGCTAACGAGTGGAACATATTACTTAAAACCTCCTCCCCCCCCGACCTCTCCCTCGATCATAATCAGAACAGCGTAGAAAACCCAGAAGGGCCAGAACAATACTGAAACGAGAGAATGGGCTTTTGACGATCGAAAGCAAAGAAAACTTGCTCTATGCTCTATGCTATGTCACAGCAGCAGGCCTATTAGCACCGACAGCCTCCACAATTTATATCGTCAGGGCGCGTTTTAATTATGTACGCGACAATTTATATGTATATTGCATGTTATTTAGCCTCTGTGTTCAAGGGCCCTTGCAAAGAGGGTGGAGAACGAAGAAAATTAGCACCTCTTTCGGCTTTCTAATATATATATATATATATATATATATATATATATATATATATATATATATATATATATATATATGCTATACACACATATGTAGATATAAATGTATATGGCAAGCGTACACCTGCGTATACGTTTATGCGTGCGCACAAATTCATTGGCATCTAAAAACACGCTATTGACTGTACGGCTAATGTCATTATTTTATTAAACACACACACGCACGCACACACATAACGTATACTTGCATATTATACATAAACGCATATATATATATATACACTTATATGTGTGCGCGTATGTGTGTGTGCGCGTGCGTATATGTGCAGATTCTTATCATTCAGTTGAACCTAAGGTACATATGTATACTGCGGAACAGTATAATTAATAAAGCAATTTTATAGTCTATGTATGTTTGCAAGCTAAACACTTGTATACATTATAACGTATTGGCGGGGCCGTGCGTATGTAGGCCTATTAAACCTCACGGCTCCTCCCCACCGCCTCCTCCTCCTCATCCTCCTCCTCCTCGATGCCGGCCACAGAGTCAACATGTGTTGAGAATTATATTACCTTATTTACCCGGGTATATGATTGCCTAAGAGTAGAACTTGTAATATATGACATTTAGGTCATTGTTAGCGAGAGCGGGCGAGCGGGTATGTACTGTACGTAGAATATAGTAAGCTTACCGGTATACAGTGTACATACATACGCTGCTTAGCTATTCGCCTCTCTTATAATAGTACCGTGTCTCGTTGCGGGAGCTGTGGCAGCGAACGCGCGCGGTAAGGGGCAGAATCTGATATTGTTTCGAAAATTAAATACTTGGGGAGAGAGAGAGAGAGAGAGAGAGAGAGAGAGAGAGAGAGAGAGAGAGAGAGAGAGCAGAGAGAGAGAGAGAGAGAGAGAGAGAGGTGTTACGCAGTAAGGAAAGAGAGTCGATTCGTGTCTTTTATGCTGCCATTAGGTTGAGTTTCTGGTAGATTTTTGAGGAATAGTTTTCGTGTTTTCTTCTCGTATGGCTATTCTTCTGAGTGGAATGATAGTATTGATTGTGCGTTCGTGACTAATTGTTCTCAAAACAGTTTTGTTCGGCTGCATGGACTCTGGCGTGGAATAACCTACAGTCGCCGACTATAGGTCGTTTTGAGTTAAGGCGGACACACCGGGCAAGGATTTTGACAGACGAGCTTAGCCATTCTGCTAATCGGCGGTTTCGTGATGATGTGTCATATTTTAGCATGTATTTTTGAACTTTCAGTTCAGTTGATTTACGAAAAGTTGCATCGCCCTATTAGTCTCTGTCCGTCTCTGTCTCTGTCTGTCTCTGTCTCTGTCTGTCCCTATCTCAGTCTGTCTGGTTCTCTCTCTCTCTCTCTCTCTCTCTCTCTCTCTCTCTCTCTCTCTCTCTCTCTCTCTCTCTCTCTCTCTCTCTCTCTCACGCGCGCACATTCTGCATAGGAGTTGCATATGTTATTGAATTTAAGTCTTCACCAATTCTTTAATGCTATTGTAGTAGTAGTAGTAGTAGTAGTAGTAGTAGTAGTAGTAGTAGTAGTAGTAGTAGTAGTAGTAGTAGTAGTAGTAGTAGACTTCTTTAGCGCCATTGTAGTAGTACATTAGCACCAGTCGATGGTCGCTTCAGTATTGTATCTCTTATCCAGCCAACTAATTCATGTCTTGTACACACACACGCCAGCTCGCTGTATATCGTTTTTATATTTACCCACTAGTTATAAAACAGCTTATATTTTTGCAAGTAGGCCCCTATAATAATACTGTTTTTCGAAAAATAACCGCTTGGTGGCGTAGACTAATTGGTATCCAATTATTTTGTACATGTAGAGTGTGTAGAGTTTGCGTGCAGATTGGGTGGGGGAGTCCACGTAGAAATGTTTCTCTTGTCAGCTGGGCCTGAATTTTTCCTGCAGGCTTGTGTATGTCAGTGATGTATTTGCAATTTAATACATTTCGGCCTAATTAGCGATGTGAGCAGGGAAATACGCCGTTGTTGAATCTTAATTGAGCGATTCGACAGAAACGTAAAGGCATCGAATTTTCTTTTCTTCGTGCAATGTGCAGCCTGTCATAAATACGGTCAAAGAAGTTTAGCGTGGCAATTATTTGTCTATGCGTTAATAGTTGATTTCCGGCAATGTTTTTTCGCGGTCTAACGCAGGCTGGATGGATGACATACTTGTGTATGATTTTAATCAGCCGCTTAGTTCAAGACAGCAGACGTTAGAGATTGGAATCAGTTTTCTTACTTAGCAGACTTACTTAGCAGACGTAGGGGAGAGTGAGTGAGTGAGTGAGTGAGAGAGAGATATATATATATATATATAGAGAGAGAGAGAGAGGGAGAGAGAGAGAGAGAGAGGGAGGGAGAGAGAGAGAAAGGGGGCATGGTGGACCAGATAATGAGCTTAGGTTCACAAAAGGTGTCTTACCACAAGATCTGAATTGTTTATGCAATTCCACGCCGGCATATATATAACATATATACAGTATATGCTGTATATATAATATGTATATATATATATATATACACACACATATATACACATACATATGTGTATATATAAACAATATATTAGGGCCTAGCCTTCCTCTTACAATATGACATACTGTACTTTATTGTGTTGTGAAGAAATCCATCTGGAATTGAACTTCTGACTGTATAAGTAACATACGTAGCCTGCTGTGAGGCGTAAGATTCCTGTATACGGCTGTTTGGTTTTGCATGAGCGTTTGGGAAAATCTCCAGTCTCTCGATCTTGTTTATTGTCTGCGCTGGGAAACGGGAGGCTTATTTATACGCGTATACGAAAAATTTTATCATCGCCCCTTTTATGTCGAGAGTTATGCATTGACGTTTTGACATACGTGTCTGAACGCACAGTGCTTGTTTCTGGTTCAAATTCTGAAGTAACTTTAGATCAAGCCATCTGATATAATTATGTGGAACATCGAATGCAGTATTTTGAATGATTAGCCCATGTCAGAACTAGAACTGATTTCTTTCCCAGTTTTATGTAATTTTATTGAGCCTTCTACAGCTATGCAATGGGCGGACCTGAGGAGGGGGGGCGGAGGCCGGAGGGGCACGTACCCCAAAACCTATGCCAACAATTTTATTGGCTAATTTCTCGTCATGGTGAAAAGCCAAAAAGTTGCCCAGGCACAAATAACTAAGCCAGCGCCATCTTCCCTTCCCTTTCAAAAATTATTAAGACATGCATCAAATGACATGGAAGAGGCGGGACTGGGCAGAATGGGTCTATAACACAAACTGTTTTTCAGAAATTGGTTCATATACTGTTGTTTTTCAGGTATTGACTCAAACAGTGGCGTAGCCAAAGGGGTTTTGGGGGTTAACCTCCCCCTTGACTGTCAACGAAAAAAAACTAAAATGTGTTTACATACATTTTTTTTTCGGACGTGGTTTGGGGGTTAACCCCCTTGGCTGCCGACCCAAAATAATTTCTAAGCGCTATCGTAGAATGTAAAGATGTAAGGCAACAAACTTTTTTTTGCTTGTCAGCACATCTGCAAAAGAAAAAAGTACAAGAGGAAAGATGACCTGTTTTTTGCTTGTCATGATTTCTCGAAGTTGGTTATGATCAAAATCGCACCCCCTTCCGGAAATCCTGGCTACGCCACTGTTGTTTCTCAGGTATTGGTTGCAATACTGTTTTTTTTTTCAAGTATTGGGTTAAATACTGTTGTTTTTCAGGTAGGCCTATTGGTTCAAATACTGGGGGGTGATCTGAGGAGGAGCATTTAGAAACTTTTTGTGGACGATGGCCCTCGTGTCACTCTCTGTGAAGCGCCATCTGGGAGAAGAGTTTCCGGTTGTTCCGCCGAGTCCGCCGCAGAGCCCGATGTTCTGCTCCAGTCCAATTCACCTGCTCGGCGGTCTCCAGTCGACGTCAGAGAGCCAGCCGAAGAAGCGTCGCAAACAGGAACACCCTCTGTTCCTCACGGACTCGCAGCCCGTCGCCGCCGACGGGACTTTCGAGTCATCTTCGGACGAGATGGAAAAGTCGCAGACAGTTAAGGAGAGTAAAGCGATGCAGTCGAACGACGCCGGTTGCGACTACAGATCTGAAGACGTTCTTAGAAATGTTCATCACTACGGCCACCACGGGGCGAAAGACGACAGTAACAAACGCCTTAGAAATGACCGCGTCGGCGTCGACGAGAGGAAAGACCTTGTGGCCAACGCAGGTTTCGACTTTGAAGGGAAACAACCGGCGAACCACATGACTCCAGGAAGTCACGTCGTCGCGACGTGCGCTTCGAACGTGCCACTGATGCTCTTGTCGCAGGTCGCTTCCGACGTCGTCGGTCGCATGACGTCGCCTCTGAAATCCCAGCCGGAAATGATGACTTACCTGAAACAGGAAGAATTCGTCGGAGACGGCCGCGCCCCGAGCGACGGCGAGCTTCCCTCGGGCGGCGACCAACCGGCCGACGGGGCGGCGGCCGAGGTCTGTCCCGACTGCAAGAAGGTGTTCAAGCGGAAGATATACTTGCAGAGGCACATCGCCAGAGAGCACTGGTCGCTCGCCAAGATCTTCAAGTGCGAGAAATGCGCGTACGAGACGAAACACCAGAGCAATCTCCTTGTACATCGCAGAACCCACACCGGTGAGTTTCCTTTGAATTTTGGGTGGGCTTATCTTGAATTTTAAGCGAGTTAACCTTGAATATTGGGTTTGTTGAGTCCCAGGGGCGTAGCCAGGAATTTGATTTGGGAGGGTATAAATATTTTGGGTGGGTATAATTCTGAACTATAACCCATATAAATCATATAAACCACATATAACCACACGTAAATCACATAAAAAACTTTAAGGTAAAGACTGATTTTTTTTTTGGGGGGGTATATATACTGATATACCCCCGTCGCTACGCCCCTGTTGTTGAACTTGGGATTTTGGGTGGGTTTACCTTGAAGTCTGACTTGTTTCCGATAAAAGAGATACATTTTTCGTTGCACTGAGTCAAATTTTTAAATGTTACTTCCTATATAAAACGCACCTTTAAAACGCACCTTTTCAACTTATCCTATGATTGTTCCATGTAAAGCGCTCTTGACTTTGGCCCTCGCTATGCTACTGCGCTATATAAATCGTCATGTAGAATAGAACATGCTTGGTTTAGATAGAGTCAATAGACTTAATGTCTATGACGACCAATGTTGAAATCATTTAAATCCTGGTGTGCAGTTTTCTTATGTGGAGCACCATAGTGTTTTGATTTCCTAGAAAATCTAAATGTTCATTTTATATATATCACCTTGATAACAATGAACAAGGCATCAAGTTAAAGCCCTGCTGAGACTGGATTGAAGTAAATGTCATGCCAATGGACAAGTGAGTGCCTGGGGTATCCAGATTGATGGAGTATCTTAGGCAGGCACGGTGCTCAGAGTTAGCCAGTGAGGCACTTGGTATACAATGTACATACTTATACATATGTTTGTATTTTTTATTTTATTTATTTATTTTGTGTATATTATATATATATATATATATATATATATATATATATGAAATTGTTTTAAAAAGGCACAACTTTGACGATTTATTATACAGGGTGTCACAAAAAACTGGACTATTATTAAATGCAAACCTAAATGCGGCTAGTCCGGTTTTTTTGCACCACTCTGTATATATATATATATATATAAATATATGTATGTATGTGTGTGTGTTTAATGTTATATATGTATGTATGTATGTATGTATGTATGTATGTGTGTGTGTTTAATGTTTTATATGTGTCTGCAAAATAATGCAAGTATACGCTTGCGCTGGCTAATAATTATGGTACTCTGCTAGGCATTATGAAAAGGCCAAGCATGTACTCTGCACATCTTGGCTTAGGATATATGTATGTGTATCGAGCAAAGGAGCCGTTGCTAATTAGGCTTTCGTTGCCAATTATGGGTTCAAAGGCTGTTAAATAATATGACGCTGTAAAATCTTTTATGCACATACACTTACCTATGCGTAGTATAAATTTTATATCTATCTCCAACAATGCACGGTCTGCCTCATATAATGGCCGACATATGATAGTTGTTATTTATGGATTGGCAAACAAACTGGCTATGTTTCCAATAAATTTAGTCCGCCTATGCGTATGTATATGTACACATAGCACAGCTGGTGTGTTTAGGCAGGTTAATGTATTATTACATTATTATTATTATTATTAATATATATGTATATATGTGTGTGTGTGTGTGTGTGTGTGTGTGTATATATATATATATATA
>CM030868.1:3371530-3411530 GCA_018105865.1 Metaphire vulgaris | reverse complement strand
TAACTTAGAAGTCTCCTCAAGCTTTATGGATCCTGGAACAGCTTTAAACACCCCCCCACTTCATCGCTGACGACCTCATTGAACACTTATTTCGGATAATCTTAGGCACAAGCATATATAGCATTAAGATACCATTGGGTCATAAATACCAGTGGCGTAACGTGGGGGCAGGGGGCACTTTGTCGACTGCCCCGGGCCCCGGGGAGGGGCCCCAAAGAGGGGTCTCAGCTAGGGTTAGGTTAGGGTTAACTAAGTAAGCTAGGGTTATATATAGCATTAGGCGATGATACGAAATTTTGAAACTTTTGTGACAAAGATGCCCCCCGGGCCCCCAAAAGTCACGCTACGCCACTGATAAATACATTGCCTTTGTTATGCATCTCTGTGGACTAACAGTGACAGGGTATCACTGATACTATGGTGTAATAAATCTTTAGATCATAAGATATAAAATTCTGAAAGGGCTGTCATTGATGATATGTTTTGTGTTATAACACATGAAACTTGAATGCAGTGGGTGGACCAGACATGGACATGGGTTGGGTCTACCCATGGGTTGGGTTGGTTGGGTCCGAAATTTTCATTTTATGGTGGGTTGGGTTGCCAGGTTGTTGTGTTATATTGTACAAATGTGTACATATTAATGATTTTTAAAAATTACTACTAATTACCCTTAATCTGTTTCGATGCCTTTTCGCAGGAGCAACCGGATAATACAAGTTAAAGTCATCCAGAAATATGAAATCTGCCAAATGGAATACATTCCCTTTGGTCTATGAAATGAAGGAGGATTTAAGAAATTTTTATGCATGGGTTCGGTTCGGTTGGGTCAAGTAACCCAGCTGTTTCCGTGGGTTGGGTTTGAAAATTGGTGGGTTGGGTTTTAAAAAATGGACCCATGTCCCATGTCTGGGGTGGACTACAAACTCTACATACAGCTGATAGCGTCTCAATCAAATGGCTGACTTCATTTAGCACATTAAGCATTCGATGATGATGATAATAATACTTGAATGCATTTTGGGAAATGATTTACAGCATTGTCATGTGCGATAACACTGGGCCACATGACTGCAGCCTAGTAGAAATATAACATTATTACATGTTGATGCACTGCTTGTATTGTTCTAGACATAAGCTGTTTTTTTAAAGTCAGGTTCCAACTTGTTTGATAAATGTATCCGATGTATAATATAGGATCAGCTTATAACAGTTGAACGTTGCAAACAGTTTTAAAATATCTGTGAGTCTTTGATATTTAAGATGATGATGCTGCTGCACGGCCTGAACACAGTCTCTGATGAAGGGTTTTGCTTGATTTTAGGAGAGAGACCATACCATTGTGGTGCATGCGGCCAGAGGTACACCCAAGGTCACCTTCTGAAGGCGCACATCCGAAGCCGCCACGGCGCCGACATGCGCTTCTACAACATGGACAAGCGCACCGACGGAATGCGCTGTCGCCGCCTTCTCGGCGCCAAGCTGATCGGAGGTGGAAAAGAAGACCGGATAAGGTTTCTGCTGCAGGCGGCGGAGGCGGTCCGCCACCGTCCGTCCCCGCCGTCTCCGCCGCGTCCTCTGTTCAACCCCATGATGCCGCCGTCCCTGAATCAGTACATGAACGTCCTGTCCTGTCTTCCGAGTGGCCTGCGTCCCGTGCTGTGGCCGTCTCTATCCGGTGGCCTGCTCGGCACCTCCGGGGGTTTTCCATCATCGGTTCCCCTGCAGAACGGGATGCCGTCTCACGCGCAGCTCCTGTCGTCGTTGGCGGCGCCGTTGTCATCGCTCACCGGCGGCAAGATCTCCTCCGCGTCAAGCAGTCTTTCTTCCAAGGCCTCCGAGTCTCTTTTGTCTTCCATGTTGGCGCTGCCGTCCGGTGCCGCGCCGCTGCAAGCAATAAAGTTGGAGAACTTTTCCGACAGCAGGATCTCCTCCTCCTCCTCCTCCTCCTCGAAGGTTCTGTCCTCGAGTCCTGACCGGAGCGGCAGGCAGGGCGTGTTTCCGATTGTAGCCGAGCTCCCCACGATGCCCGAAGACCTGACGACGACAAGAAGAACCGGAGAGGTTGCGGCCGAGAAGACACCGAGCAGGGACAGAGAGGGCTTTAACATCTGCCCTCTATCGGCCGTTCTGTCCGTCGGTCATGACGATCAGATTTCTGCAACCGACCTCACCAGTCAGGACGCGTCCAGAAATCGCGACGCAGTTAAGTCGCGGAACGGAGACGAGTCGAGGCCTTTTCCGGACGATTCGATGATCGCATTTCCAAGAAATCACCAGAAGCTTGAACCAACCAGGGCGTCATCTCGCCAACCGGTCATGATGAGTTGGAGCGACGGCCGGTCGAGCGTCAGATCCGAGCCGGTTTCCGAGACCGACCCGTCCAGACGGATGTCACTTGACGCTAAAGATGCCTACCCAGGCCTGGTTCACATGACTTCCGCTCAGTGGAGTCAGTTCCTTACAGACCAGCTCCAGCTCGGCGGCGGCGGCGGCGGTACAGAGCAGAGCGCGAGCGACTCGTGCGTCGCGTCGGCCTCAAGAGTCCTGCCAAGACCGCGCTCGCGGAGTCTGCTGCCCGGCCAGCGGTGGAGTCCGGCTCCGGCAAGACGGCGCCGAGCACATGTCACTCCGAGTTCACGGAGCCCGACGTTGTCTCCTGCAAGGAAGCCTGCTGCCCGTACCTGAAGAAGTTGAAGGACCTGAGACGGAACGTGTATCGCATGCTGTGCGTTTTCACGCCGTACCTCGGGGTTGCCAACATCAACGACTACGAAGCGGATTCGATAGACGAGTTTCTACACGAGGTTATATACAGCAAGCTGGACGACTGCGAATAGCGTTTGTTTCGCTGGTCAGACGATGCGTTCTGGAACTGACCTGACGATGCTCATAAATAGTTGTTGAATCTCTCTCGTGGCCTGGAGATATATTTTTGCAAATGGTTACACATACCATCCAAGCACAGATCGTGTCGGTCGGTTCTGTCGATGTTTTCATCGGAAGCAAACTGGTTTGAGCTTGCACATGACGTCGGTGAAGTTGTTTCACGGGAGTTCGTTGCGCTCTTGTGACTTATTCGCTAGTCAGTGTAGTGCCCGTTAGGGGCTTTGAAAGATTTTGTATATTTAGCTGTGCGTAATACTGAAAATTGAAAGCTAACGAAAGAGTCTTCGTGAACTTCTAAATCGAAAAGGCCTAATTTTGAAGTATATGAGTATTTATCACTGTTCAAGTTTAAATTGATCTAACTTTTGTCCACAATATGAAGCCCATGAAATAGCATGCAATTGTTATCTTGATTTTGCCATTGCTTAGCCTTACGAAATGAAGATCACTTTTATTTGATAGTGTCGTTTGACTGCTCTATCATTTGGTATTTTTAGCTTGGCGAAAACTGATATAATTTTGAATTCCTGAAAATTTGACTACTGGAAGCAATTTCTTTACATTTCCAGCTCCCTTGTCGCCCAAACTTACTTATTACATCAGCTGTATGTTCATGCACAATGTTTTGTTTCTATGGAGTTGTATAATTATCAAGGCAATAATAGTTGTATGATGGCAGTGAACACGGCTACGAGCAGAATTAGTTGATCGTTTATGATACTGTGACCATGCAACTTGTAAGCTATTTAAAATGTAGTAGTCATTGCGAATGTTTAATATTTGTGCTTATTTATTCGAAACTTATTAGAAAGTAATTAATTGAAAGCTTTTAGAAAAAATGTCGTAGCAGACGACATGTGGTGATCATTTTCAGTTTCATTGGTTTCTGATAGGCGCGACTACTATACTATATTCGTTGTTTTTTCGTTTTTCTTCGCTTTATATTCGTAATTATTACGTGCGTCCGTGTAATAAGATGAAGATATTAAGAGTACATTTGAATTGCCGCAGGTTATTTGTGAAAAACTCCCGACTGATTGCGTGTGAGCTCTTTCTTATTACATGCTGAACTAAATAGGTTATTGGGTCTTTTCTGTGTTTGGAATCATGACCCCTGTAGTATGAGCTTCATGAGAAACCAGAGCTTAATCTTATTCAGTCCATTACACACTATATATATATATATATATATATATATATATATATATATATATATATCAATATATATATATCAATAAATTCAATATATTGCTAACCATAGTATTTTATGACCTTTTTTTTTTTTTTTTTTTTTGCTCGTCAGCCTGAAACTTTTGACAAAGATGCCCCTGGCCCCAAAAGTCACACGCCACTGATATCAATAAATTCTTTCCATTTTATGTGTTGCTGTTACAGAATATTCTTTCCTGAGTGAATAGAGATATTGAATGTTATCTGGCATCTCAGAGCATATTTTTGTTTCTGAATATTACTCATAATTTCTATTAATATTAATATTATTAATTATTAATATTATTATCAGCTATTAATTGATATTTCGGGTCTAATTTCTAACTATTATTTCCGTAAACAGAATTCCTGTTATATCTTTTCTAAAAAGGAGACGGTGTTTGAATTTGAAGTTTAGGCGGTTCAGTTGTGTGCTGAGTGAAATTATGAATTCTAACAGATTTCATGCTTATGATGTCGAGAAGTGTGTTTAAATCTTAATACATTTCTTTTAACTTTTAAGTTACGAAATGATCTTGAGAGACAAGACAAATTACTTTTTCTCACTCAATTTGATTTTACAGTTTACCTTGTGATGCAACGAAAATTGGCGATATGATATTTCGCGGCGTTTATGAATTTAAAATCTCGTCCCTCTCTTTGTGTGGGTAGGTAGCGTTCGAAGTGCTTGTATCGAGAGTTCTCGTGCATCCAAAGCAGGCGTGCCTTTATTAATTCTCAGTTTGTTTTTTTTGTAAACACGAGAGTGAGAAAATATTCACAGATGAAATGCAACACTAATAACGATATTGATGGAGAACATATTAATAAAGCAATCATCAAGCGATGGAAAGCATATTAATATGCCATTCTTCCAGGTTCATTTTCCAGGGAACCATTATATTCTCACTTTATATATAATATATATATATATATATATATATATATATATATATATATATATATATATATATGTATACCTAGTTCCTGCATTTGCAATTAAATCTGATTGATTTGGTTTAGCTGACAAGTTTATTGGAATATTTGCCTAAATTTTCTTTCTGTAGGTGCGGGAGGGTGGGGTGGCTGTGTGGTGAAAAGTTGGGAAGTGGAAATCTCATGGAGATGGAAGTGGGGATTTCCATTTCCTATAAAACATGCAGCTGCCTTTGCTTATTATTATTGCTTTTGTGGCAAAATATGCTCGGAAATCTCAAAATTAAAAACGTCACGGAATAAATTTGTTGCAGCGGATCGAACTTATCCTTTTATTATATTAGAGATCTGTTTCCAGTCCACGGCACGGTTTGCTTCTTATTTATGCTTATATAAAAATCTTGATTTTGATGAAGTCTGATCTGTGTTGAAGCCTGTATCTTGTTAAAATGGATTTCAGTCCTTACTTGTATTGGTTCTTATATTGTTAATGATTGAAAGAGTGTCTATGCTCCCAAACATTGGTAAGCTTCCAGGAAAATTTAACCATGTCAATATTTCTAGATGTACTGGGATTTTGCTGAATTTTGCCAGGGTTTATAAGATACTGTCATTGATTTCTTTGCTTCAGAACAATTTTGAACATTGCTCTTTCATCTTGCAGGTCATTGGCACCAGGGGCGTAGCCAGGAATTTGATTTGGGGATAATGCAATTTGAGGGTATAAATCTTTAAAACCCTTGTGAAAATCTTTAAAAACACATTAAAAACTTTAAGGTAGCCTGATTTGCGGTGGGGGTAAATACACCGATATAGCGCCCCTGTTGCTACGCCCCTGATTGGCACATCTATCAGACATAGAATTTGCGGTTTTTCTTGCACCCCACGTGAAATATTAACACAAGCTTCTCGCATTCATATCTTCATGGTCTGCACGTGCTACGATTGTCAATATCTTGAACGCCACGAGTAACTCTACCCCACTTTTTGGGCGACTGATTCGAGTTTCAATTATCAACCACGTGACATCTGTTAGTCAAGCAATATATCTATAATTAATTATTGTTCTGTAGATTTGCGATGTTCACTTTGATGTTAGATTTGTGGAGTTGTCGATATTTTCTGCCTATTCATTGTATACTGTAGTTATGTAAAAAATAGTTGACAGACGCTATACAGGGGCGTAGCGACGGGGGGGGGGTATATCGGTATATATACCCCCCCCAAATCAGTCTATCTTAAAGTTTTTAATGTGATTTACAAGTGGTTATATGTGGTTTATATGGTTTATGCGGTTTATAGTTAAGATTTATACCCACCCAAAATATTTATACCCTCCCAAATAAAATTCCTGGCTACGCCCCTGACGCTATAATATATTTCTTCTGTACTGTAGCAGAATGTCTGGACAATGGTGACCTTGATACCTTGATTTATGTGTTTTTGCATTGTGTGCGTCATCATCATAATTTCTTCACTCTGTACGTTTAGTGTTTTGTGTATCATCATCATCATCATCATCATCATCATTGTCGTCGTCGTCGTCATCATCATCGTCGTCGTCGTCATCGTCGTCGTCATAAACAGGGTGCGATTTGTAGGGGGCAGAGAAGGGGGAATTTTCCTCCACACTTCACAGCTACATCCCCCCGCACCGAGGTGGCTACTGACATTCAGCCAAGGACTCCACTGGGGACAGCCCCCAAGCCCCCGCTATAGCCTCGCACTTCACGCTCGCCATGCCTCCACCCCCACCCACACTGCTCCAGGTCACAAATCATGCCCTGGTCATAAATAAGCATTTTGGAATCTTACCTTGTGCAGAATGCATGACTACATATTTTGTATTTCGTACAGTGAAACTTACAAGGTTTTGATTAGGAATATAACAGGTAGATTTCGACAGAACTGCATTGGCCGACAAGAACATATGATGAAAACAAGAAGTGACTGTAGGTCACAGCCTGTAAATAGCACAGACAGAAATTACTGCTGAAGTGACTAGTGAAAAATCTCATGCAAGAATTCAGGGATGAATAAATACATTTTGGTTGATCCCACTGACAAGGATGTTTTTTGTTATCTTTTGGATAACTGTTGGATTTATGCACGAATTAGAATAATTGGCTACAGATTATAAAAAGCAGAAGCTGTTGTAAAGCAGAATGCTAATAGAGAACATGTAGAATGCTTCCAGTACGATGTTTTTCTTTTCTTTAAGTCTCCCTGGTTGTACAGAATGTTTTTGACTGTTGTTTTGAAGCCCATCTTATGAGCTTTATTTCACATTGTCTGCATTGCTTGTTTGCTGTAGTTTATTCAGTATTTGTAAAGCTAGTAGCATTTGACCAAATACTATAATATATGTGAACTGATATTTTGATATGTTTCCTATAGTCATTTGTGTTAGTACATATTTATGCAACGTGTAAATAAGCCGAATAATTAATTATTAGTACGAGAAACTTATTATTTTTGGTTGATTTACTGGCTGACATTGACTGGCTGACTGACTGACGGACTGACTGACTGACTGGTTTTTGAGCCAGGGTCTTCGAAGATATATGCATTATGTAAACAGACTTCCTATTCCAACTAATACTAGTAATTCGACAAAGATTGTCGAGTTAGTTTAACAATATCTTAAAAGCTTCGATGCATGCATGCATGCATGTTCTGATAGTTTGAATTTTATTTTGAGGATCTAATTAATTCTTTGATAACTTAGCAGTTGCTACAATCATTCTTTTGTAACATAGATTATTTCCGATCGGTTTTATTTTTGAATTGCCATATTTGTTCTTGTGACTGAAATACGCGATACATATCTTGTAACAATAATGACGAACAAATCGGCAGTTGGTTTCATATGATATATTATCAATTTTGTACTTGTTGTGTGACAGAGTTTGTAACTTATAATGCACGCTGATGGACTCTTTAATTAATTATTTTTAATTGCTGCTTAGATAGAGTTAAAAGATGTTATGCACCGTTATTGAAAACTTATTTTCATTTCTGATTAGTCATTCATAGCCAACAGTAACTGAAATATGTTACGTGATGTTTATGATTCTATTGAAGACAATAATTGTGTACTGTGGTGTATTATTTTACTGTGATTTACTTACTGAGTGTGTGTGCAAGCAAAGACTATTATTTAGAGTTTAGACGAACAACTTTGTGACAATATTGAAAGTGGTGTTGCATCAATGTCATAAATATAAAAGCTTGTAGTTCCTAGATTGTCTAAATAGTTATTCAAAAAGTGTCTGTGTCGGAATTTGAATAATGAATTTCTCTCTTGCTGTGTTAGATACTGTACCAAATATTTTCGAGTGCATTGAGACATCATACAACGCTTGTATGAGATAGCATTGTTTGTGCTTGGCCCTAGGTGTGTTAATATTGATTTAGAACATGCCCATCGTAATAGCAGTCGGTGTTTTTTGAGAACTTCAGTTCTATTCTTCTTTATTTTTTGTATTTCTGCTGTAAAAAACTATTATTTGAAGCTTTAATGACTGACCGAACAATGAAATTCAGTATTGCTCCAAAAGAGTATAGGAGTATCCAGAACAATCTCTGTGGTCACTGATCTATGCCCACCAGCAAGAAATCTGCTTCTGCCATTGGTGTCTATTAATAGACAACAATGGTTTCTATGGTTTCTGCCCACCAGTGGGCGGAGCAACCGGACCTTGTTGGTAAACACTGGATACCCCTATAGACGTATTATATGCTTGCTGCTGGTTTTTCGAACACAAGGATCACACATTTTCCGGTAGATTCTGGTGTATGCTAGCAGTTACTGTAGATCATATGCAATTTTTGTAGGTTTGAATTTTCATGATCATCAGTACTGCTTTTTGAATGAGGGGAAAATCATGTGAAGGCTTGTTATAGGCGTGACCTGAGGGTTAATATAACTGTGGTATAATACAGAGTTTTATATTATATTGATAGTTAAATACTGATTGAAAACGCAAAAATGTTGTAAGTGACCGATATGTTTATTTTGGAAGAGTGTAACTTGTAACTTTTGCTTGCAGTGGTGTAAACTTGGATGAAAAAATGAGGGGCCCTTCCCTATGGTAGCCTCTCAAAAAGTGGGGAGGGGGACTTGAGCTTAGAGGGCAGATGCTTATTAGAACTTTGCACCTACGTTTGTTTGATTTTGGCTGGTTAGTTTGAGTTGCAGGGTGATGATATTAGTATAGGCATTGCAATATATGATACATAATGTACAGGGTGGCGCAAAAAGCCGGACTATATTAAATGCAAACCTAAATGTGACTATTCCGGTTTTTTGCGCCACACTGTAATATGTTCACTTTCCTGCATTGAAGTTTTGAACAAATGTGCAAAGTGGTTCTGTTTCATTGGCACTTGTCCCTTGTGCACTTTTCAGTTTGCCTAAAAGTGCTCATAATAAATACTTGGATGAAAATGCAGTTGATATTTTGCTTTGGAAACCAGTAGAGACCAGTAGAGTTTTAGATCATGGATATTTGCTTTGTAGTAATGAGACCAATGTGACCAGATAAAATATAATGCTACTAGCAAGACTTCTTTGAATCTGCCAGGGGCGTAGCGACGGGGGAGGGATATATTAGTATATATACCCCAAAATCAGTCTACCTTAAAGTTTTTTTGTGATTTACGTGTGGTTATATGTGGTTTATATGGTTTATAGTTAAGATTTATACCCACCCAAAATATTTATACCCTCCCAGATCTAATTACTGGCTACACCTCTGGAATCTGCCCATTAAAATTATGGGTAATACTGAATAAATTTGCGTTTGATGATAGCTAGTTAACGGTTGCTGAAATTCCCTATTATAGAATTCTTCCAACGACATGACAACAGCATTGGCTTCTGATCGACTGACTGAATGACAGAATTTATTGTTAAAGTGATTGTAAAGTTTTCTCTAGGAGAAATGCATTTGAAGCAGTGTTTATTCTGGCCACCTTGACATTGGGGGGATTTTGAAATGTTTGGGGGGGGGGCAAGGTCTGAGTCTCCACACTTTGGGTGGGGGAATTTCCATCCCCCAGCCAACATATAACAAATTTGGGGGTATTTTAAATCTTTGAGGGGGGAAATCCCCCCCACCAGAGAAGGCCTAGAATAAACACTGATTTGAAGGTATGATCTGGTGCTTTTGTCATATTCTTTTCTACTGCTTTTGAGTCATCTTGTGTTCTGACTTTATTTCAAAAGATCTTTGTTTCACAGTCATATTCTGATGAAGACTGACAACAACAACAACAACAACAGAAGAATTTATTAGTAATATTTTGGTTTCAAAGAAGGAAAACTGTGCGTTTGTTTGAATAAATTACTTTCTGGTTAATTTGTCCGAATTATGATTGTGAGCTTTATTATTCATAGTTTCTGATTGCTTCCATTATATGTGTTTTCTTTTTAGATTAATTCTAAGATTCCAGTTATTTATTTATTTCAGTGTTGAGAATGTCTTATATTGATATTTAAGCTTCAGTTGTTTCGATAATTCCAAATTCATATCACTAATGTTTGAAGCATATGCATATGCAATATGTATGTGTAAATAAACAAATAAAATTATTTTGAAAAGAAAACAGCTTGGATTGTTTTCAGGGGCATAGCGACGAGGGTATATCGGTATATATATACTCCCCAAAATCAGTCTACCTTAAAGATTTATATGTGGTTATATGTAGCCTATATGGTTTATAGTTATGGTATGACCCTCTAAACTTTTTAGGGGTCCCGTCACTGATCTTAGGGGAGGGGTCAAACGTTTTGATATAATTATAGGGGTGTCACAGAAAGTTGACAGTTGTTGACAAGGGGGAGGGGGTCAAAAATTGCCCAAAATTTGTTGACATAATTATTGGACAGTCCCTAACAGACCGATGCCTCAGCATTAACCACAGTCTCAGAAGCTGGCACATTCTGATAATTAAGATCATACTAGATCCACCCGTGGTCTTTCAGAGCCAATCTGCAGCAACTGGAATAAACTTCCAGTCTAATTTTCAATTTTCTGGAGAAGGGGTGAAGAATTATCTTTTCACCACTGGTCGAGGACGGTGAGGTAGAACTTCTTTGCGATGAAAGTAGCGAAGCACAGATTGATTCGCTGAAAAAATGAAAGCTGCTTCCAATGATATTATAAAATGAGAATTTAAAAAACAGGTGCTACATAAATTCGAGCGAAAGCGAAAGATGGCGGCGTCGGTCGAAGGCGCCTGCTTTTTTCGTCGTCGTCAACTGATTGGAATTGTCTTTTTATTTATTTCTATTTTTATTTCCGTTAATATCGCCGAAATTGACAATTCAGAGTTGCCTAGTTATGATAATGAAGGTAGTCGACAAATATTGAGCTTAAAACAGTTGCGTCTAGTTGGGGTCCAGGGATTTATCTACACCCCTCAGCGGGGTGGGGGTTACACCCACCCCGGTTTTTGACAGACACACCCTGCCCCTACACCCTCTGCCAGGGGTGGTGTTGGCTATCACCCAAACGGAAATATGTTAAAAGTAGTATGAAGCTGCTGTGAAGGACAGTGGTGTTATGATGCAGCTGTTTCGTACTGCGTATTAGGCCTATAGGCCTATGTTCAAGGGTTTAAGGGGGCGTCCATAAATGACGTAACGCGATTTTGGCACTTTTTGACCCCCACCCCTACGTAACGCGACGTAACAAAAGTCAGACCCAATAAAGTATGACGTAACAATGGGCCGACCCCCTTTTCGTCTTCTGAAAAGTCTTGACAAGCAAAAAAGGTCCTTCATCCTTCTTTTTTCCCTCTCCAAACATGCTGACACTCTCCAAACATACTGACAAGCAAAAGAAGCCTGTCAAACCGTACTAGAATTGTCAATATATTCTGTCTCAATTTTTTTCTAGAGCTTTCGAAATGCCACGAAAAATAATGAGCCATTTGAAATGACACTATACAAAGTCTTTCAGAAATCTATTCTCTGTCAAATGTCTAAAAATCAATCGAGAGATAAGATGGCGCTTAAGAGAGCTGGTTTCTTGTATTACAGGTTTTATATACCACAAAAATATTATAAAACTGATACCCTGTTTGAAATTGGACAAATCAAGGACTAGTGCTACAGTAGGCTATAGATATGCAAAAATTCAGAAGAGTGATGAAACGAATTAAAACCACATATTCTTGTGTCCCCATCTTTGTTATGTCATTAAAAAGGTCATCCTTGTATTTTTTTTCTCTCCAAATACCCTGGCAAGCAAAACAAGAATAAAGGTCGTCACTTAAAAATTTTGTGTTGCGTTACGTCACATTTACGGAACCCCCTCCCCTCGTCACACTTCGTAACAAATGTCCGGACCCCCTCCCCCCAGGCGCGTTACGTCATTTGTGGACGAGCCCAAATCAGAAATTTCAGTTTGCAGATGATACAAAAGCACTTAAAATCACATTATTATTATTATTATTATTATTATTATTATTATTATTATTATTATTATTATTATTATTATTATTATTATATGAAAAACTAGCCTTATAAGACTCAACACTGGACATTGACACCCCGCAATTTTTGGGACAGCCCCGATCGCAAATTCCTGGAAAAAAGCCTGTTGGTGTCATAACAAATATAATAATGATGATGATGATGATGATGATGATGATGATGATGATGATGATGATGATAATGTTGATGATTATGGTGGTGGTGATGATGATGATGATGACGGTGACGATGATGATGATGATAACAGTAATAATAATAATAGTAATAATAATAGTAATAATAATAATAGTAATAATAATAATAGTCATTTGGAGTGGTTCAGTAAGATCTGTCCGTCGGACGGTGGCAGTCATTCTGCTGAGCCTATGGTTACCTTGGCAATGTGTTGCCACTGCTACTCATTTTGCCACTGCAATTAAATGAAGGCTGAGTCAACCTCTGGGCTCCTGTGAGTCTTCCATTCTCTCTACAGTCCAATGATACTGCCACCAGAGATGTAGCAAGTACACAATGCTTCAAGTATTTGCATTCCAAAACTCCGAGTACAAGTACAAGTACAAGTACCTGGCCTCCGAGTACAAGTACAAGTACAAGTACCTGGCCTCTGAGTACAAGTACAAGTACAAGTACCTGGCCTCCGAGTACAAGTACAAGTACAAGTACCTGCAAGTACTCCTCAAGTACTAGTACAACATTTTTGACAATGACATTTTTTTCGCTGACATTTTGTCCCCATGACATTTCTACATGACATTTTGTCCGTGATTTTGTCCTCGGACAGTTTGTCCGGCCACGAATAAAATTTACACTATATTAGCATCTAAATATCATCACAGTTGCACTTAAAAATAGAGATGATAGTCTTGCATCGGTCATATTAACCCACCTATGCGGTCTCATTTGGCTAAATACGTGTTTAATTGGTGCGCCAGAAGCAGGCACACTAAGGTCTCTAATTAATGGCTGCATTATACAGCCTGTTGAACTCTCCTTTCTATTAACTTCACTGTTCCAAAATACGATGGTATCAGTGGCTTCATCATAAATTTCGTTGAGTTCCAGGTCTTGGCCATCTGTGAAGATGTGCTTGTCATTAGCCTAAAGGAACAGCATTACTGGTACCATTGAAGTACATGAAGCCAGAGATGTAGCAAGTACACAATGCTTCAAGTACAAGTACAAGTACAAGTACCTGGCCTTGAGTACAAGTACAAGTACAAGTACTTGCATTCCTAAAACTCCGAGTACAAGTACAAGTACTATCAAGTACAAGTACAAGTACTAGTACAACTCGAGTACAAGTACAAGTACCAAGTACTACATCTCTGACTGCCACTCTTCTATCTTCACGCCTCTGATGTTGACTTAGCATTTACAATTATCCGGATACCGGTAGATAGGCAGCGGAGTCACCAGGAATTTTGGGTTGGGGGCAAACGGGGGGCTAGCATGTCAGTTTCCTTACCCCACCCCACACACTCCCTTCACAAGAAAGTTTCTCTCTGGATTTGCGTAAATCTGATAGGTGGTCTGGGGTCAGGTTGGGGGGGGGGACAGTTGCCCCCATTTGACCCCACCGTGGCGACGCTAATGCAGATAGGTGAGTTTTGAATGAAAATCTTTGCAGATGGTTTGACAAGATCAACAACAAATAGGTAAAACATGGATGTAATGCAATGTAATGTGACATTTGTATAGCGCCTCTTCTATTTCTACTCAGAGGTGCTCCTAGATGCTTGGAGTAATGGAAGGTGAAAACATAACAGGAAATACCACAGAAAGAATGGGTAAACAATTTCAAAGAATGGTGCAACATGGACAATTGGACATACTGTATATGAAGCTTGCAAAGACACACAAGACAGAGAGGAAGAGGCAAACTCAAACTGCAACAGACATCAATGGGTATTGCACCCATGGAGATGAATGATGATGTTTATATCAAAATAAAACATAGTACAGTGGATCCAACTTAATCGCATACCGCTTAATTGTATAACCCGCATAATCGCATAACAACATACAAACCCTGAACCATGCAGTGTTTTGTGCGTACAATTAATTATCAGATGTCCCGGCTATTCGCATAGCCCAGTTAATCGCATAAGCAAGGCTTGCACGGCACCTATGCAATTAAGTGGGTTTCACTGTACTATAGGATACTAGATTGGATGGGCAAAACATAGTGTTTCTCACATAGGGCAGAATCTTCCAGAACCACTTTAACCCCTTTTAACTTTAAAACATTGAGTTACAGTTAAATACACGGCTAAGGGGTTAAAACCTTGTTATATTATATTATAATGCAGGCAGTGCAGTCTCCAACGGCATTTCAGTTCTGTTTTGCATCCTCAGATTCTTTCAGGACATTGATGCTGGCTAACTAGCAGGGCGTGATTTGTAGGGGGATAGGGGGGATTTCCCTCCACTGCCCAACTGCATCCCCCCTACTGCTACATCCCCACCACTACATCCCCCCACTGCTACACTTCCCAACAACTACATCTCCCCAAAGCTTCACATGCCCCCCCCCCACTGCTCCAGGTCACAAATTGCACCCTGCTAACTAGGTCTTTGTATCATCCATGCTGTCTACACTGTTTAAAAAATAATAATCCGTGCATTGATTTTGAGTGTTTCTGTGTTCGTAAATGGCTTTGTTGAATGTTTATTGTTCTGTATTAGAGCAGCTGCAGCTGCCAGAGTTTGAGCTGTGCCCGTGTGATTTTTTGGCGAAATGTGATGACAATTGTAGCTGCGATTCTGACTGTACACTGGATGACTTGCGAATAATTCACCAGCATGAACTTGATGGCCAGCTTGAGCAGTATGTAATAAAAATGATGATGATGATGATGATGATGATGATGATGATGATGATGATGATGATGATGATAATTGGTTCAAGATTTTAAAGTATATTAATGAGATCATTATTGGTATACAATGTTCAGATAGTGGTCTAACAAAGGGCAGACCATCCTGAACCACTTTAAACCTTGTTCTTATTATTATTATTATTATTATTATTATTATTATTATTATTATTATTATCATCATTATTATTATTATTATTGTTTTATTATTATCATCATCATTATTATTGTTATTATTATTGTTATTATTATTATTGTTGTTTTTGTTATTATTATTATTATTTTATTATTATTATTATCATCATCATCATCATCATCATCATCATCATCATCATCATCATCATCATCATCATCATCATCATCATCATCATCATCATCATCATCATCATCATCATTATTATTATTATTCAGGTGTTTACTTAAACTCTGCAAATGTGGGAGCCCAGCATTCACAGGTGCCTATCCAAACATATGTGAATATATATGTATATATATATATATATATGTATATATATAAATGTATAAATATTTTATATATATAAAAGATATGAAGCCTGTCTTTTCCTAGTCGCCTTGTATTGATATTTTGTGTTTTTGTTAGAGACATCACAAGAACTTGCGTACCTCAGAAAATAGTTGCCTTTGAGAATTCACCTTACGACTGCGTGAACTCTGCAGATGGCTTGTTTTGCATCTACTTTGATAATTGTGAGAGACCTTGTTGGCAGTAGGGCCTATTATTTCATGATTATATATTTTTACTATATATTATTATATATATTTTATATATTTTTAATTTATTTCTTTAAAAGAGACAATGCTGTACAGTGCTGAAACATAAGGAGTCTGTATTCTGAGCCACCATTGACTGATGTCAAGGACATTACTAAAATGGCGCTATAGAAGTTCACTGATGATGATTCAGTGATGGGTTCTGCTACAGTGGACATGACATGTGGAATGCATGTTGTGCATGAGTGTCAATGTAATGAAATGCATTTCACTACTACATTACCTTACGTTACCTTACATTACTGTACATATTGTCTCTCCATAGGTTGTGATGTCACATGACCTCTCAATTGATATTCCTGTACACTGTAATATGCGGTTTACTCTGAACAACTGTCAAAAGCTATTATTGTCACGCTATTATTGTTAACACTCCTTTGATGTGTAGAAATAGGTGGTTTTAAAGTATTCTGGATTATCAAGGGCCTATTGGAGGTAGGCCAAGAGTCATTAATCAATGATTTGTTTAGACAGAATGGGTTCAAAATTTTCAAATATTCGTACAATTTGTACAAAACTTCTTGATTGATTGAGTTCAGTACTTTTTTGATTCATAATCATGCATGAAGTACCAAAAAAGTATCATTTATGATGTATCATGTATTATTTATTTATCATGTATCATTTATTTATCATGTATCATTTATGTTTTTTATGAATGACAGTGTTTGACATTATGAGAATGCTGATTATATGCTTTGTCACTCTTTAGCATTTGGTAATTGCTGAAATAGTTATAAGGCAATCTACTAAAATTTATGTTTCAGTTCCTTATTCAAGAATTCGGTGGAATACAAGTATCATCAATTCTTCACCAGTATTTGATTATTATGCTAGAAGATATGGTAGACACAATTTCAGATATGAAACCGATAGCCTTGAAGTTGAGAAACTATCTTTCTACAAGGTATTCTACCAGTATCTACCGGTAGTTTAACATCCCAAGATTTTAAACTGACAATTTACAACCAATTACAGCAGAATTTCGTTATAATATACTTAGCAGGTCTGTAAAATTGAATTAATTATATCCGAGGTACGTTATATCCAATACCATCCAATACATATGGTATTGCATCACATGGACTGTACATTGTGGTACTTTATAACTGAGTATACGTTATAACCGAGTCCGTTATAACGAAGTTCTACTGTATATGTATCTATTTCTTTTATTTTTTAATGCCCGTTGGTACTTAATTCCCAAGGGACTTGTGATGAAAGGTTCCAAAGAGAAAAAATGTATACCCGGTATTTTTTAATTGACGTGGTGTAATCAGATTCCTGTAAAGGCACTACTACCGGTACGTACATATTTGAAAATAATTTTAGGCTTTGTTAAATTATAAGGGGGTGGGTTTATGGCCTTTCAGAACAATTCAAGAATACAATTGTCCTACATTGGTAATATGGTAAACCTTATAATGTCAAGTTATACAGAGTTTAGAGTTGAGGCACAAAGGTGTTTTCGAGTATGATAGGTGGTTTTTGCGGTGGATTCATTGACGTGTTAGCTCGAACCAAGGCAAAGCGAGGAGTTCAGGCAAGGAGGTATCGTGCTACATTTGCATGGAGGTTCTGTTGATTGATACATGCCATGCTATTAATTTTGGCATTGATATTGATAAAAGCAACATGGAAGCTACAAAATTCTACAATAAATTTTGTAGAGTGGGGATCCAGTATATATTGTCTTTAAGAATTCATTGCTTGGGATGCTACCATTCCCAAGTAGTTCAGGTTCGAAGCAGTGTATTGATTCTAACCCAATGGGTAAGTACAATATGTATATAAGATTATATAAGTTATTATATATATTATATATATATATATATATATATATATATAATTATATTATATATATATATAATATATATACAGGGTGCGATTTGTGACCTGGAGCAGTGGGGAGGGGATTTGTCGAGCTTGGGGGGTATGTAGTTGTTGGGGAAGTGTAGCAGTGGGGGATGTAGTGGTGGGAGGATGTATCAGTAGGGGGAGGCAGTTGGGCAGTGGGGGATTCCTTCTTCCCCCTACAAATCGCGCCCTGTATATATATAATTATATTTGCTAAGGTTTTGGCATAAATTGTAAGACATTTTTTTATATGTTTGAAATGGTATATGATAAAAGAGGCTTCTTTGTGGATCAGGGGCAAGAAAGATTATTGGAGTCAGGGCTTTCTTTGGCATGATGACATTTTTTGGGTGCAAGTGAAGGGGGAGTGCTGCACTTAGGTTGGACGTTCATAAGAAACTTTCTTGTATGCCATTTGGATTTTTGAGCATCAGTGGCGGCTCCACAGGGGGGTCCGGGGAGGGAACCCATGCCCCTATTGAATGCCTGCCCCTCTAGTTCTCCCCCCTGTTGGGACCCTATACTTACTACTGCATACTTATCAGCAAATGGTTGGCCCCTATGTTTAGAAGCTGCCACCCCAACGCCCCCTTACTTGCCAAATCCTGGAGCCGCCACTGTTGAACAGCCATGATTTCTAATATATTGCCATAGTTGCCCCATTTAACTGGTAAAATTCATCTTCTGTTCTTTTTTAGCGTTTCTCTGTCCGCAAAAGTTCACTTGTACGCGTTCCATAACGGATTTTGCTGAACAGTGCCTGCATGATGTAATGTTGAAGTCGTCGACTTATTACGAGGGTTTCAGAGTAGTTACGGTATGCAATGCATCTTCATCTATATATCATTATACGAAGTGTTACAGAATTAAAAATAAAATTAATAAGTAATAGTAAAATAAATAAATAGTTTTAAGGTTTTGGTTACATGAGTGGTTTTCACAAAGGCTTACTTAGCCTCCTAAACCACTTAAAATCACATTATTATTATTATTATTATTATTATTATTATTATTATTATTATTATTATTTTCCAGTGATCTAAGGTCTTTATAACTTTCACTGTTTTGAAAAAAGAATAATAAAAATATACATGTTTTGAGAAGTTGCTTTCATTTGGCAAATTTTATTTTGTGCCTCATGTGAAATCAATGTTCTTCGTGCTTGTGTGCATTGTATGGATTGCACAATACACAATGCATCAATTAGTAATGAATTTCAAGTATCGTCACACAGCAAGTACACTAGTACAGTAATATCTCAAATAAGTAATATAATAGAATAGGCATGTAATTACGCAAATGATATCGATAATTACCTTTGGATATGTTAGCAAAGTCAATTAATATGATTTTACTAAAAATTTCAGCAAAAAAGAAGACTGTTTGGTTCACTGTACATGAGTGCTACAGATGATTTAAGTGAGTATGTAAATTTGGATGATTTGTTCTCTGAAAAATATTTTCATGGATTATCATTGAAGAGTCTTGATTGTAAAACTTGCTTTCTAAATAATGAATTTTTTCTGGTAGATTTAATTACAGTAGGTACTTTATTATGGCAAATCAAAGTACAGTAGAACTTCATTATAGCATACTTACCGGGTTTTAAAATTTAGTCCATTATATCCCGGATACGTTATATACCATCCAACATGGCAGCACATCATATGGGACCGTACATTGCAGTATGTTATAACCGAATACACATTATAACCAAGTTCATTATAACGAAGTTCTAGTGTAGCTTAACTGTTGTCGCACAACTTGGCAGGTGATTTGGTTGTTAGCAAGCTTCATCTCAAGAAAATTTTGAATGTGTTCCAGAAATATTGAAATATTGATTGGTTTCCTTTGTTTTTGGGTGACCAGCAGACAATTTTCCTCATCTGCCCTGGTATGAGAGTTCTTACGTGACTGAAATCGAGCTGTCGAATGATTCTAATTGTCTTGATGTCGATGGTTGGAATAAGAAGTGCAACATACACTTAAATGGTGACTCCAGCACTCCACAGCTGATCTATTCCATTAATATGACCACCTGTACAAATGTTGTTCAAAAGGTTAGTGGTGTGAGCATTTCTCATTTGTGCACATGCACGCACACACATTCACACACACGCACACAAACACATTCTTCTCTCTCTCTCTCTCATCAATCTAAATAAGGATTTAGAAGTTGAAGTTTTGCAATTAATTGCATTTAATTTAAAATTTGTGCATTTCTTCTTCCTTCGTTCCTTTCGTCGTTCAATATTGGTGCGTTTACAGTGTTATGGTTCTAGTTTTTCGGTGTTGCACAAAAGATATACACATTGGTGCTGTGAAAGTACAAGTTGAGACTATCTTTTTTGCATTTAAGCCACATTTTAAGTGATATGCAGGGTTATTTTAGGATTATCAATTTGGGGGGGTGTCAGTAAATTCTGGGGGTCCCCTGCCAAACAAAAAAGTCTGACCAGCAAAAAAGGTCATCGCATAGCTGAAATTTGGGGTGGGGTGTTGGGGGGGGGGTGTTAGGGGAGTGTAAAAATATCTCTGGTGATATGTTTAGGCAGTGCTCGTTAACTTTCGTTGTAAGCGATTTTTTCCACAAACCGAGTTGTCACACGGCAAACATTGACAGGAGAGAAGCTTCATGCCATCCTTGGAGCTCTTTGGCACAGGTTGAATTTTAATTTATATGGCGCCTTGACAATGATGAACTAGTCATCGGCTTAAAGCACTGAACAGACCATATTAATGTCCACTGTGTATCATGTATCAGTAAACCCCAAATTGCCCAAAACATGCAATCTCCTTTCTCAAGGATTGAACCTAAGTTTATATTTAAGGCAGAGTTTTTTTACCAAATGAGCCGTCAACACAGGCTCTCATCTCTTATATTCTGATGGTCGCTAAGTTGGTTTGAATCTTTTAATTCATTTGATTAAGTTCTGGGCAGTGTTGGAGTTGCCGGGGGGGGGGGGGTTAAACCCACCTCAGTTAACTTTGCAACCCTCCCAAAAATCATATATAGGGTACATGCAGTTTCTGTCATTCATTGAATTTCAGTCCTCAACCCCCCCAGCTCAAATGTCACAACTCCAACACTGGTTCTGGGGATTATAATATATCAATATATTTATATGGATAATAATAATGATGATGGTGATGATGATGATAATGATGATGATAATAATGATGATGATGATGATGATGATGATAATAATAATAATAATAATAATAATAATAATAATAATAATAATAATAATAATAATAATAATAATAATAATAATAATAATAATAATAATAATAATAATAATAATAATAATAATAATAATAATAATAATAATAATAATAATAATAATAATAATAATAATAATAACAACAACAGCAATAATAATAATAATAAGTAATAACAAAGTTTGGAGTAGTTCAGTAGGATCTGCCCTGTGTGAGAACCACTATGTTTCACCCATCTATTCATTCATGTTATGGTTTTGCTGTGTAATCATATCCACTCAAAAACAAGCACAGATTAATTATTAGTTTATTATCCTCTATGCACAGGTGACATACGAAATAACCTACAACAGCATTATTGGAATTGAATATGTCAGTGTTCAGTTAACTTTGAAGGACGTCTCAGAGGCTCAGTTGCCAATTGTCCAGACCTTTGAGTCAGTGTTTGTGCCATTGCCATTAGAGGTACGATGCGTATTTTTTTGCTACAGATAACAGCTGATACTATCTCTTTTGGGTTTTTATGACTGTTGTCGGATATACAGGATGGGCCAACAAAACTGATACCACCCTGTTTCATTGGAAATATTTTCACCACCCCTGGGTCAGAAATTCAGAATGCATGAAATTTTTGTTGTACCTTTGTGTCATTATATCCTGAATAGTGAATACAGTCATTTATATACAGGATGGTGCACAAAATCGGACTATAAATATTATTATATGCTAAACCTAAATGTGACTAGTCCAGTATTTTTTGCACCACCCTGCATTACTGTAGCCCCATTGCAGAGTGCTACTTTGCACGATTTGGAGAAGTTATTGAAAGCAGTTTATGAGGAACTACTTTTTTAATTTAGACTAGAATTGTACAGTGATCTCAATGCACAGAAATTCTATTCAAAAATTTCTTTCCATTTGGTTCTCTCCTTTGTTATGTATCTTTGCAATAACTGTTTGGATTTGAAATTAATGGCTGTTTTTAAAATTGTCTGCAAAATAAATGTCAATTTTGCTTTTTGAAGACACAAAGCAATGATTCTGAAAATACAAACATTTCAGTAGAAGATGATATTCAAACTGATGAACCCAAACCAGATGGAAGATATAGCGGCAACCCGGGATATGTGGATGGGGAACCATTGCGTGTCGGAAGACTTTGGATGAATGGACCCAGCAATGATCCGAATACATCGTATGTGTTTTCTGGAAGTTTCTATATACTGATTTATTAGATTTTGACAAAATTTCCTGTCTTTATTATAGGAATAATAATAATTCTGCATTAAAAACTAAGTGATAATAATAATAATAATAATAATAATAATAATAATAATAATAATAATAATAATAATAATAATAATAATAATAATAACAGGGTTTAGTGTGGTTCAGTAGGGTCTGCCCAGTGTGAGAACCACTAGATGTTCCACCCATCCATTCATTCACTTTATGGTCTTGCTGGGTAATCTCATTCTTTGCCCTTTTGTCCTCTATTAGGTTTGTTCCTGTATTTTCCTTTTCTGTCTTTGCTTCAGTATATCACAAAACTTGCTGTATGCAGTATCATAGATTCCTAATTCGGTTACTGTATAACTGTCACAATTCTATGATCATACCTAGAATTCTATTGAATTTCTTAGCTGCCTCTGCTCATTGTCTAGATGTTTTTTGGGGGTTTTCACTTCTAGTTTTTGTTTGGTTTGTAAACTGTAAAGGGTCAAAAAATGGCACAGCACTCCATTTTTTCTAGAATAATGGTTATTGTTGGCAATGCATATAATGTAATAGTCGCATTGATTATATCATTATTTTTAAATTGATTTTAGGTTTGCTATTAAACTGGAAGGTGACGAACAGTCTGGCCTTACCTTGTTAACTGGTGGTGTTTATGAAGACTGTACATCGGCAAAGCACAGAGAACCTGTTAAATTTGGAGTTAACATGAGGTCGGGGTGTATGATGAGGTTAGTTCCTGCACCGTCTAAGCTGCTAATTGACTCATTAATTTGGGAACAACAAAGAAAGTTATAAATTGAAGCAATTAAAAACGTCATTATTAGACAGTGGCGTAGCCACAGGGTTGTTCAAACAACCCCATTAAAAAATATGACCAATACAATTTATGTAAATCCGTTGACTTTTGGTTGAAGGAGGGGTAGTAGGGGGAAGGGGGTTGGCCACAGCTTTAGTGTTCAGTTGCATAGTGTCTCCAGTTAACAACCCCACTTTGCATAAGCTGGCTACGCCACTGTCAACATAGGCATAATTACAGGCTTTGTAATGGTTGAAAAATACACTAGTGTAGTTTCATAGGATGGTGAATGTGATGTAAAGTAGAGCCTATTGAGAACCTAGCATATTAATATTGAATATAGCATATTAATATTGAATTCATGCATTCCAAAGTTTGTTCATATTGGTGAAGTTGGTTTAGTTTTGGTTGGAATTAGCATAGTTCTTCTCCAGGTGCTCTGTCCAAAGACAGGTTCCATACTCCAGCGTTGCCACTCCTCTCTATCTTGTGCTTTTATCTTCAGGGTTGAATACTTGTTTTTCCTCGTAGTGTCGAACATCCACTCCAGCATCGATGTCTTCGGTCGCCCTTTCTGTGCTTTTCCTTTCATCTTTCCTTCTAGTACTTCTCTTAGTAGAGCCTAGGTTTGATTCTTCTCTCGGAACAAGGCCTTTCCACTTCTTTTGTCTTGTATGAATACTGTTTATTAGACTTTTCTTCTCTTCTATCCTGTTCCATACTTCGTTTGTTATTTTTTCAATCCAGCTGATTTTTCCATTCTTCACCAGATCCACATTTCGAATGCCTCTAGTCTCTTTATGTCTTCCTTTCTGAGCATAGGCATATGCAATAATGCTTTACAACTCTTATCAATGTGTATGTTCTGTGCCTTTTAACATACGTGTTGTAAATAATATGAGTTTCTAGGTTTTTCTTGATAGACGCTCATTCAGTCGTATTGTACTCAGTGGCGGCTCCACAGGGGGCCCGTGCCCCATATTGAGAGCCTGCCCCCCAGTACCCTCCCTGTTGGGACCCTATACTTAATACTACATACCTAACAACAAATGGTTAGCCCCCATGATTAGAAGTTGCCACCCCAACGCCCCCCCCACTTGCCAAATCCTGGAGCCGCCACTGATTGTACTTGCTGTACAGTTTGTGTATTTCCTTCTGTTGTTATTGAAGAATAAATTTGGAGATGTTGAACGATGCTTGCAACAAGTCAAATTGGGAAACTTGGCTTGCCCTGCGTGGCCCCTGATCCACCGACCCATGTTGCTTCATATGGGAACTCAGACCCTCATGATGTGGGGGACTGGGTCGAAATATTGAATGTCGACATTATTCCTTTGGCTGACGCAGTAGGTATCATTCTCAGGGTAACATTAAGTCCACTACTGTATTCAACAACCTTTAAAAATGGCTTCTAATCTAATCTTGAACTTCTATAGCACCACTTCATAATGCACAGAAAAATCAGTGGATGGCACGCCAAATCAAAATCATTCAAGATCCAGATGAGTCAATGGTGGATAAGCCAGGTTAAAAAAATGCAGCGTTTGGCCATACCTTATCTCCATAACTTAGGTACCTGACATCCTGGATAAGACCTTGTTATTAGCAGCCAAAGCAAACCATGCTGCAAAGAGTAAAACAAAGGAAACTCCATCTTTTTGGACACATGTATGATGTGATTTGGAGGGGCATAAATCTTTAAAAACTTTGAAAATCTTAAAAAACACATTAAAAATTTTAAAGTAGCCTGATTTTTGGGGGTATATATACCAATATACCCCCGTCACTCTGATGTTTGGAATAATGGAGGGTGCCAATAAAAGAGAGGGAGACCACACAAGGAATGGTGTGATGATGATATTGAAGAATGGTGTGAAAGCAGTTTACAGGATCCAAGTCACAGAGCAATGGACAGGAAAGAATGGCAGAAAACTGTGGAGATGGCATTATACAGCAACGTATTATGAACCCACGGTTAATGATGATGATGATGATGATGATGATGATGATGATGATGATGATGATGATGATGATGATGATGATGATGATGATGATGATGATGATGATGATGGTTATGTGATTAGGAGTTTGTGCACCATGCTGATGCTTCTATGCATTATTAAGCAGTGCTATAGAAGTTGATGATTGGATTGGAGAGTTAATTTATGACAGTTGATGACTAAAACTGTTTAACAGGGATATTTTTACACTAACATTAACCGCCCCACCCCAATTTGAGGTTGACACCCCACCCCAAGTCACAATTAAAACTGCTGTTTCAGCAGCAGATGTTGTACTTGAATAGAAACATTTTGCCATCTTTGTCTTTGTAATGCAGGTTCTTTTACGACAGTGATAATCCAGGCGTTTGCTTGAATATGATTTCTGGCCTTGATATTGAAATTATATATGCAAAGGTTGGAGATATTAGACATCCACAGTTGCAGGTCATTGGAGCCAAATATAATTATCTCTTCAAAGAGCGGTTGCAATTAAAGGTCAGCATCATATAGGAAACAGTTTCAACATTTATTTTATTGTCTTATTAATAATATTTAATAACAGGAAAGAAAATTAAATAATTCATCCAGAATGAGAATAGGCCTAATATGAAAATTATTGTGATGAGTGAAACTGTTAGCATAGTCATGGAAGGGCTAGGGACTGCATACCCTCTATTCAGATCCAGACTGGTCGTGATATTGCTGAAAAACCGATAAGAACATTATTTCATGAGGGGGAGAGAGAGGGTGATTTCTGATAAGCTCTCATAATTATGGTCTGAAAATCTCAAGATTTTAACCTAATATTACTTATAACTTTTTACATAGTTAGCTGTTTTGGGGCTTATGATATTCCCTGTCATTTCTGGAAACGTCACTTTGTAGATAGTAGATACCTTTGTGCACCCCCCCCCCATTCGGGAAGCCTGCCAGCATTGCAAACTCGTTCTTATAGTTAAATAAATAGTTCGCAAGGCATTTCAACAGTCATTTCCAGAAAGATGTAAGACCAAATTTCAGGATTAACAGACGAGTTGGATATGTTGGAAACAGGGATATTTTTACACCCCCCCCAACATGAAATCGACACCCCCTAAAATTTGGTAATGTGACAATGGTATGCATACAAAATGCATACTAATTAGCTCCGGACACCCCCGCCCCCAATTTGAGGTCGACACCCCCCAAATTCACAATCCTAGAAATATCCCTGGTTGGAAATAGGTTTTTTGTTGTTTTTCTTCAGACGTCGTTTGTAAGAACGGTGCAGAATTTCGAGGTAATGACATCGGTGACTTTCACGGACGCCTCACCGTCAGCGGTTGCAGTCCACGCTCCTGCAAAACTTTTTCACATTTACTTGCCGGAAGACTTCTTCTATCCCTTTAGCGATGTCATTTGAAAGTGCCAATTCAGTACTGTACCTTCCTCCAAATATTTATGACTGATGATGTACTTTATCCACAGATTTTGCATTCTGCATTTGTCCTCCACATAGTGCCAGGATATATTCTCCATTGAGACCAGTACTGTGGTTCTCTCTGGCTTGGCAGTTGTTCAGATGCAGATCCATAGGTATAAATTTCTATTAGGCTCTAGACTTGAGCCCCCACTTTTTGGAGCCTACCATAGGGAAGGGGAAGGTATAGGGGTTGGGCCCCTCACTTTTTCATTCAAGTTTACACCCATAATTGCAATCCAGTACGGGTGCAACTATTTAACTCGTGAACAAGTAAGGGTGTGATGGCCAAATAGTGGCATAGGGAATTTTGGGATTCAAGTTAACGCCAATGTTCAGATCTGTTGTTTGTCAATTAGTTAAGATGATAGTAGCAGGTATTTTAGATATCTGTTTGCATACAAGTTAATGCCTTCAAATAAAAAGTAGTCAGCACTCAAGCATATGTGAAACTGTGTTTCTATAATGACCTGGACAGTGGGCATACAGCTTACATTTGAGATAATGCCATAAAGGGCTGCTTTTTCTTGTATACAAAGCATTAGAACCAGTATTATTAATTCAAACAGCTTTCTTTTCATTGTATTCGAGCCAAATCCTCACTCCATATTTTAGGATTAAACAAAAAAACAACAACCTCAAATAAAATAATATGGCCTGACCATCAGGTCACATGGTGTGTATAATTGCAGCCATTTGACCATTGTGGTCTAGTGTACGGTGCAAACATAGTTAAACAAAATACTTTGAGTTAAAGCTTCCATTCAGATGGACCTCGTGTCTTCTATCACTTAGAAGCAGTCTTACTGTCTTGCATCTCTTGAAATAACAATAAATTACAATTGGAATATTTTAAATTGTCCAAATATACAATATATCACAAAATGGGCTGACTTAGTTAATGTCATCACAATGCAAACCAACTGAACTTTCTTGTACTGCTGTAGCATTTCTGAAGCCATGACAAACATATCTGTAGATATTTCCAATTGTGACTTCCTATTCTTAACCCTTTATTGCTCTCCATCTGCATGAGCCATTGTGATAAATTGCTGATAATAGGAATTGTCTTGTTGAGGAGCTAAGGGAACGATTTGATCTTCATGCTGGCCAATGGAGCTGCAGTGGTGGCTGCCGAAGAGTCCGTTGATGCGGTATCCCATTTGCTTTTTCGCTTCTGATCCGAAGTGGGGCTCGAGGGTTAACGGATTGTAGGAATGGCTTCTTTGTTCCCTGTACTCTCTCAACCTACGCAAACCAAATTCCATGCTACGCACAACAAAACATCAGCCAGATTACCGGTCATTTCATTAACATCGTGCAAAATCTTTATAATCAGTCAAAGGTTTATTTCTGTTTAACTTCAAACTAAAGCAGGCATTGGTAGCTTTTGTCACGATACCACAATGTCCAATGACAAAATTATCGAAAACAACTGACAAACATGCTATGCACAAATACTCTGTATCGAACTGGAATCTGTATATATTCATTCAATCTTTTAAAACAATCACATGTTTAATCGCATTTCAAACTGACCAAACAAATGAAATCTCGGCGCCTCACCGTCAGCGACTTCTCTTTCTTCTCTCGTCTTTCTTTCTCGCGTTTGTCCATTTCTGCTCGCTGTATTTGAGCTAAAATTTCGTACGATGAATCTTCACTCCATATTGTTGGGTTGAACAATTCCTGGCACAACGAGAGATGTCACTGAATAATATATATCGTCAGCAAATATATCGGTCGACTAATCCTAACTAACTTGTTAATATTACAACCACTATAAACAACTAGCTTCTAACCTGCTACCCATGGCAAGAATCCTACCGCCCCAACACAATGACCCCACCCCTCCACCCCCAAATGCCAATATGCCAGTAAGCTCATCTAAAGCATTACTAAGGTTTACAAGACTTTTAGAAAAATATCAATTCCTTCAGAAATGATCATCAATTAAATGAAAATTCAATGCAGCATCATGTTGCAAAAACAAGCCAAAATCTGCATGTCATGCGCTCTTTGTTAATCAAGTTCTGCGAACAGCGTTCAAGCGTTCTGTATGAAAGGTTCCTCGTGTTAATAGAAAACAAATACCAGTAAGTGTTCCAGCTTTAGGACTTGACTTACAGGTGGATAGTTTGTGCCTTTTTCATCAATGCTGCAGTACTCGATCAGTTTGTCGTAGATGCTGAAAGCAATGCAAATACGATATTGGAATAGGATGACAGTGGCAACACAGTTCAATATATATATACTGTGTGTGTTTGTGTGTAAACTACAATATGTTACAGAATTCCATGTTAATTTAAAACACTACTGCTACAGGCCAATCTGAAAGTTTCTTCTTCAAAGCAGCAGCCTTACACCCCCCCCCCCAATTGTCTCAAATCCATATAGACCAAATGCTACATGAACTGACAAAGCTAAGAACCAAAATTGGCAGCTAAAAAAGGAAGTTATTATAAGATGTGCATAAGAAATTGGCAAAAGCACATAAGAAAATATCCACCCGTGAAATGTACTAAAGATATTTTCAACATGGTTTTACCTTGGATTTCTAAACTCCTTCCTCTGCTCGATTGTGGCGTTCATGTCCTTCCCAGTGCGAAGTACCTTTTCATACATCTTGGCAATTTTGGTCTAGAAAATTAGATTTCAAATAGTCACAAAGTCTGGTAAATGTAAATCGGGCTGCTGTATTAGAATTAGTGTAGCAATGGACAATACTAAATTGAAAAAAAACTACTTGTTATCACATGATCTGATATTCAATAAAGTCTCACTGCAGCAAAGGCATCAAAAACATTAACCCCTTAACTGGGCAACTATTTGTAACTCAATGTAAAATGGACGAGCGTTACTCGGGGCACCCAGTTAAGGGGTTAAGAACAGAAATTAACATCCTTACTTGATTTCAAATAGACAAACATCTGTGCTGTGTATTTAAGAGATGCAACAAAGTAAATTTAAATCCTATATTTATACAGTGCCTTGATAACAATGAACTAGTTAGTCATCAGCCTACAGAAGACTACACAGCATCAGAGACCATATTAATTTCCATTCTGTGAACAAGTAAGTGCCCAGTGAACAGGTTAAGTGCCCAGAAATCAAACCCGAGCTGACGGCAAGCAGGGTGCCACTCTACTAACCGAGCCACCGAGGCACAAACGTAGCGTAACGTAACTAGTACTAACTTGCACTCGCATCGAGCAGCTGCCAGAAGGTTCCGGAGGTATTTGAACATCATCTTCGGACAGAGAGTGACGTAACGATCTAGTCAGTGAATCTGGAAGCAATTCAAACATTGGAATGAATACACATTTTGCTTTATATATACAAAGTGCATTCATTCTCGTGAAGCCCAAAAACATCCTAAACAATAAGTAAGTAATAAGTGAGTAAGTAATAATAAGTAATAAGCAATAATTAAGTAAGTAAACAATCTTACTTTGTGGCAAAAAATTTCAGCAATAAATTAAAGTGAAAATAATACTTGCTTCTAATTTCACCAATAATTTCATTTTCTTGCAAGATTTCAAATAACATGCAAATATTATTAACTCCTTTACTGGGAACCCCGAATATATCCGTCCATTTTACATTGAGTTACAGTTAAATACACAGTTAGGTTAACATCATTACATTATCACAGTTTTGCTATTATAGTAATTTAGAAATTTGCTGTCACCACCACCACCACCACCACCATTTACTAGCATAGCTTACCGTTTATCTCTTCTGGAGTCATTGGCATACCATTGTAAGTTACTATCTGAAATACAATTTCCAACACATCACACTCGCAAGGCATTTTAATTGCACATTGAATACATAATAATTATGTAGTCCCACATTTACTTGGGAACACTACAAGTATAATATTACAGTAACAATAGAGTAATTGTTACAATAATTTAATAATCAGTTGAACATATGGGAACAGATGTTCAACTGATCTTTGGGCTACTTTAATCAACAAATGAAAGTAGTCCAACATTTCCACCACAGAAACTTCAATCTACACTTTTACATAAAAGAAACCTACATGGGGCTCATCCATATAGTACGTACACAAAAACAGGCATATTTTCAACCTTCCATCCCCATTTGCACACCGCACTTAAGCAAAATCTCCTACATCCATCCCCTCATCCCTCAGTGTGTACATATTATATGGATGGAACCATACTTAGCAGGCAATAGTAATGGGAATAACGCCTCCACCCAATATGTCAACATGGCAGAATACATTAGTAACTACCATTAGACATTAACCCCTTAACTGGGCAACTATTTGTAACTCAATGTAAAATGGACGAGTGTTACTCGGGGCGCCCAGTTAACAGGTTAATGCATCCAAAATGGCCATAGGCACTGGCTGCAAACGGATTTTATTTCAATTATCGAAAATAATTCTTAAACAAATGCAGGTAGTTTTCGTCGAGCTCGCTTACACCGGACGAAGATCGAAACTTGCTAAAGATATCATTTCCAACATCACTGGCATCCTCAAAATCATCTTCATCCTCTTCTGCTTCTCCATCTTGGTCATCAGGTCCATAGGAAACAAGACAGGTGGCTGTTGCTAGAAAAGAGAAATAAATTATTGCGACAAAATCCAAAACTTCACAGATAAATATTATTTAGCAACACTACCAATAGTATTTTACATTTTACATTACTGTATGATCGGGCGTAAACTTCTATTAAGCCGCTAGGCCTCCCCACCCACTTTTTGAGAGTCTAAGCAGCTAGGAAAGGGGAAAGAAGTAGGGGTTCAGCCCCCACTTTTTCATCCAAGTTTACACCTATGACTGGAATCCAGTAGGGGCACAAGTTTTTAACTCATAAGGGCATACTGGCCATTATAGTGTACAGTGGTATTGGGAAATGTTGGAGTTCCCCGAGGATAAATGCACTTTATGGACCCCTAGACCATGCATATGCATGGTGATGTGATATGTATATATATATATATATATATATATATATATATATATATATATATATATATATAATACACTCTGAAATAGTTAGATTACAGTGATACTTGGGAAACATAAATTTTAAAATACACAAATTACTGTAATAAGTAGTAAGTAAGTAAGTAACAGCATTCTTATATAGCGTCTCTTCAGTCTTAATATATTAAAAAACCATTCCATTCGCAGTAGACCAAAGTTATTAAATAAATTGAATAAAACTTTGGTCATATCACGCATGGTCAAATATTTAATCAAGACATGAAAATACCAGTTCTATCTAATTTTGCTTTCTTTGAGTCTGGCTGGATAAATCCATCAGATGATTCTTTCTCCCTAAATTTCAATGATGCAACAATATCAAAATGTCTCTCTCTTGGTTTCAGTCTGTTGATTGTGTCAGAGCGATCGCTCGGTTCATTGTCATCGTCAGAAATTGCGATGTCCAATTTTGCAGACTCATCAACATCGGCATCTTCATCTTCGTAAGCCGTAAACAGATTCTGCATTGCCTTGGTTCTGTCATTTTTTGACAAACTCGACATGCCAAATCCGTGGCTCGGAAAATCCCTGTGCACTAAAACAGGAAATACTGATCATTATGCAGTGCTGAGCAGTCCGGATCTGGTAATATTTCACAAGTTTAATATATTACAGTTACAATTGTCTTAATAATAATAATAATAATAATAATAATAATAATAATAATAATAATAATAATAATAATAATAATAGCAGGGTTTTGGTTCAGTAGGATGTGTGCCCACTGCCCTGTATGAAAGCCACTATTGACCTGTACGGCATTTTTCAATATATAATTTTCGCTTTATGGTGCTCCTTTGCACATGATGCCCTAAACATATGCCTAGTTTGCTAAATGGTTAATACGCCATACAGGCGCTATATAAAGTTTCATACGTTACTTATGGAATTCACCACTGAATAGAAATCCTGCTCCTATTAACTTACAGAGATGATTACGAAGCACCAAAGCGATCGATCTTAACACGCATATTTCACCGATTGATATAATATAATTCAAGTTATTAAAATATTTATTTAATTATTATTATTTATTTTTCGGTTAAACGCAACGCTAATACAGAAGTCTACGATACTATCGGTCAGAAATCTAGGAGATTCCAGGAGATGCAAAACGATTTGATTATGATTATGATGATGATGACGACGACGATGATAATGCTGGTGACGACTGACGACCATGGCGCTGAAATTAGTTCCTTTATTATTATTATTATTATTATTATTATTATTATTATTATTATTATTATTATTATTATTATTATTATTATTATTATTATTATTATTATTATTATTATTATTATTAATTATTAGGATTAAGATTAGGAGGATTATTATTATTAGGAGGAGGAGGAGGAGGAGGAGGAGGAGGAGGAGGAGGAGGGAGGAGGAGGAGAAGGAGAAGAAGATGGATTGAAGCAGGCGAGTATAACTTGGATAGAAATGTACAAAAGACGTGCGTTGGAATTGCAACAGAGAGACAGCAATTAGATTGGTAAACGAAAGAGACAATTAAATGAAGAAAAGTCGTCCATTGTGATGCAGGCAAATCTCGATAGGCCTACGAAGACATATAATCTGAACAAGATTAGGCTATAGACAGCAATCTCGTATATTCGCCGGAAAATAACCAGCCGCCCGGCGCTCAATTCTCTTTACTTCCAGAGACATAATAGCTGGACAACGCACGTCTACAAAGCGACCAGTATCCAGTATTGGAGAGCGGAGACAATCCAGGACCTGACATGGGCGTGGACAATTGCACCCCTGGAAAAATGCGAGTTCTGAAGTATAAAATACTTGTTTCTTTGGTCACAAACCAGCACCCTGAGGAAAATGTTTTATTTCTTTCGTCAAGAGTTTTCTGGAAAAATTTCTGCGGACGCCCATGCACCCTGATGCTTTTATCTTAGTCATATAGGATCAGTGGCGGTTCCACGTGAGGGGATGCATCCCCCCACCGGACTTACTTTTTTGCCTGTGAAACCTATTTTTGGGTAAAAGTCTAGTAAAACCACGAGGAAAAACTGTGGATGACTTTTTGTCTTGCTTGCCAACCTATTTTTCGCTGTAAAAGTGTGTAGTAAAATTATAGGGGAAAACAAAAAAGGCGCAACTTTTCTTAAAATTTCCGTAGAAGGGGGGTCGCTCCCCATGCACCCCATAGCCACGCCACTGCCTTGACTAGATAGTATTTCTTTATTGTAAACTGCAGCACGTTGGTGTCTTTACAGGTCTTTCTTACCCAGGAATTAAATGGGGGGAGCATCGTGTTCCATTCCCCATTCTGTCTTCCCCTTCCCCTTCCACATGGATTGACGATTGCTGTTAAATAGGGGCGTAGCTACGGGGGCTATGTCGGTATATATACCCCTCAAAAATCAGGTTACCATAAAGTTTTTAATGTGTTTTTAAGATTTTCAATTTTTAAAAGATTTATACCCCCAATCGCATTATACCTCTCAATCAAATACCTGGCTACGCCACTGCTGTTAAAACAAGTGAAATTGAAGAAAAAACGACATTCGCTTAGACCTACAGTATTTAGTCTATTCGTGACTTTTCGTGTACAGTATTTATAAACTTTCCTCTTTTCGCCATGGTGAGAAATTGGATAGGGGGAGGGGTTAAGACACGTGCCGACGAGTCATCTGTGTAGCCTAGATCCGCCACTATTGTGTCCTATTACGGCGAGCGTATTCTACTGTACTTACTTGAGTCGTTGGACGCCTTGCGTCGCGTATAAATATACTGAGCGTTGGACTCCGTTGTGATTCTTGAATTATTTTCACTTCAAACGCGCATCCAAACCGCTTGGTACTTCCAGTTACGCGGACACTCAACGAGGCAGGCGGACAAACTGCCGATAGCTTTGGGGGCGTGCTCGGACGATTGGGTGGAAACTCCGTTGATCCGAAAGTCAGCTGTGGGGGGCTAATTGGATCTGAAAGTGAAGAATTTGCGGTCTCCTTTTTAAAAAAGAATTCGTAAAACCAGCAACGAAAGGCGATATGTTTCCTCGGGCGATCGCTTGGTTCCTGCTGTTTTCAACTGCGGTAAGGATCCGTTTATTTCCACTTGGGGGCAGTGGCGTATTTACCATTGGGCCATTTGGGCCATGGCCCCCCTTTGGTCTTGATGTCAAGCAAAAAAAAGGTCGTCAACTTTTTTCCAAAGTTGTAAGTCAGGTCGAAAGTGTCTGGCCCCCCTTACCAAAATCCTAAATACGCCACTGCTTGGGGGTGGGGGAGGTAGGGGGTTACAGTACGACTGCCGAATTTTCGGATTTAGAAATTGTTACGGTGCACGACATTTATTTTATATATTTCAGACGAGCAGTGAGAATTTTTCACATTACATTCATTCGTGTATATTCTTTTCGATCAGACTACTTAGTACTTAGGCATACCCCCAAATTTCTCAACGGTTTTTGCGCAAATTCCACGATTGGTCCCAACCAGAATAGGGGCCGGTCCCTCTATGCCCCCGTGGCTATACGCCAATAGATGAGGTGTACGCGAAAAAGTAGCTGAGGTTGTTTGAAAAGGCTAGTTGACAAATTCTACTTTAGTGCCCCTATAGTGGCTTTCACACAGGCAGTAATGCCTCCTAATAAGCCACTTTAAATCATGCTAAGTTTAAGTTTTTATCTAATGTATATAAACAAGAAATTAACAGAATATTTTGTAAAGCGCTATTCAGTGGCGTAGCCAAAGGGGTTGGAGGTTAACTCCCCCTTTGCCGCCGAAAACAAAATATTTTTAATGATTATTCAAGAGATTATGTATCGCTAAACGGACAGAAAATTGGGAGAAGATTGTAGAACGATCACTGATCAAGCGCAAGTTACTATTTCAAAATCAAATCTTGTTCGATATGAGCGATCCTCGTCGCAAAACTGACATTGTGCACTGCTACGACTGGGAGAGAGGGAGGGAGGGGGTTAGCTTTATAGAAATAATGAGAAACTGAGGCGAAATAACGCAACGATTTGCACTTAGATTTGTTTGGACAGAGGTCCGTGAAACAGACGCACAGACAGACAGATAGTTGTGCGGCGGGGGGTGTTTCGAAGGGTCGCCGGCGTAGGAATTTCCCCGGAGAGGCATAGCCGATGGCCCGATGAAGAGGAAGAGAAATTGGGGGGGGGAGGGACTCCATCAGCCTTGCCATCGAGACGATGGGAATAATTAATCCTAACGGAGATCTTCGAGCCTTATTGTAGCCCGTGGACGTTACATGTTGTGAATACGATGTTGACGTTACATGTTGTGAATGCGCAATCGCTTCGTCAAGGATTTTTTTTGCACAAAACAAACAATAACAATGGCTATAATAATAACAGGGCTTAGAGTGGTTAGGTATACGATCTGCCATGTGTGAGAACCACTGTGTGTTCAACCAGGCCATTCATTAACATTATGAGTTAAAATTCGCAAAGAAACTAAAAACACACTTATTAACATCCCGTTCGTGTGTGAAATGTAAAGCGCTCTTGATTTTAGTTTTTCGCTTTATTACTGCGCTGTATAAATTGTCTGTCTAACTAACTAACTAACTAACTAACTATTGTCTTGCTGTGTAATCTCATTCTTTGCCCTCTTGTCTACTAGGTTTTCCCTATTCTCCTTCTTTGTCTTCTTGTCTTCACATCCAAATATAGGCTAATAGGCCCCTATATAGTTAAGTATATATATATATATATATATATATATATATATATATACAGTCCCGTGAAAAAAGTCTTGCATAGGCTGTGAAAATTGCTTATTTTGCATATTAAAAGTCTTTTTCACCATGATTTCTTTGAGATTTATTTATTTCTTGCAAACTCTATGCTCCTACCTTATATCTTATATTTATCTTATGCAAATTTTTTTAGTCTGGTTCATTTTTTCAATTTATGTAGCGCCAGTTTACCATGGCCAAAACTTGCCAGTGTTTGTGCCCAAAAGGAATCGAAATTGACCAATCACGCAGTTGAGCCTACATAACCAATAGGCTGCCAGGGTTGGCTGGCCAATCAGGAGAGGTGTCTACGGTTATAAATACACAGGTGGAGCACTCATTTCATTCCGGGCATTGAATGCAGCTGAACTTGATAGTCGTTGAAATGAAGGGACAATATCTCAGTGAAGAAAGGCGGATTCGAGTGGCGGTCCTTCATGAGGAAGGTTATTCAAGCCCTAAAATTGCAAGGAGAGTGGGCTGTCATCAAAGTACAGTAATTAGAATAATTAAGAAACTCCAAGAGACTGGTTCAACAGCCGACAGACATCGAACAGGCCGACCAAAGAAGACAACTCAGAGACAAGATCGGGTGCTTCTAAGAACATCATTGGCCAACAGAAAGCTCACCTCGCCTCTACTGCTCCGGGAATGGCAAGAGAAGTGTTCAGTACATGTCTGTACTTCGACTGTGAGGAGAAGATGCTTAGAGTTTGGATTGAGAGGCTGTAAAGCAATCAAGAAGCCACTTCTTACAGAACCGCAAAGAAAGAAACGGCTTCTATGGGCAAAGAAGTACTCTAAGTGGAGCAAAGAGGAGTGGGAAAAGGTGTTATTCAGTGATGAGAGCACCTTTTTGCATTCTAGGAAATCAGGCAAACACATTTGTGAGAAGATTTCCATGAAAAGTATAAGCCACAGTGCTTGAATCTTTCAGTGAAGTACCCAACAAAGGTGATGATCTGGGGTTGCATGGCTGCCAGTGGGGTTGGAAGACTGAAGATTGTTGAAGGCATGGTCAATGCCACTAAGTACATCGAAATACTACAGCAGTCTATGTTGCCATCAGCTGAAAGACTGTTTGAATCTGATTTCTTCTTCCAAGACGACAACGCTCCTTGTCATCGGGCGAAAAGCGTAACCAGCTGGATTAAGGACAAGAGAATAAAGACATTAGATTGGCCAGCACAATCACCAGATCTCAATCCAATTGAGAATCTTTGGTACAAGATATCTTTAGAAATCTCCAAGAAACATCCCAGATCAAAAAGAGAACTCATTGAATCATTAATTGCAGCCTGGAACCACATTATTACCCCAGAGCACCTTAGAAAACTTGTGCATTCAATGCCCGAAAGGTGTCGACTTGCTCGAAAGAACAAAGGCTGGCCAATAAAATATTAGCCAGGATAAAACACATCAAACGGTCCTTTTCAGGGCCCCTAAACAAAAAGAAATAAAAACTGCAGTAATATTCAAAAGATTTTGGGCACAAACCTGTAAGAGGACTGTAATCAAGAAAGCGAGAACATTGGCAATTTTCAGCCGTGGGCACCTGGCGCTACATAAATTGGCAAGAAGTGTGCTAAAGTAAAAAAATGTGTGGAACTGATTGCAGAACATAAAGTAAAGCCACACGATGTCCCAAAACATAATAAGTTAGCAAGAAATTTGCAATACAGACTTGCTTGTGTACGAGATACATATTTTTCACAGCCTATGCAAGACTTTTTCACTGGGACTGTATATATATATATATATATATATATATATATATATATATATATATATATATATATATATATATATATATAGGTTCTCTCCCAATCATCTTACTTACCCCAACCCCCAAATATCTCAACAGTTTTGCGCAAATCCAGCAACTGATTCCAATCATAATAGGGGCCTGGCCCCATGTGCCCCTGTAGCTACGCCAATGCTTATGGGCTCGGTTTTTATCTGCGAGGGACAGATTTTCGCCCCAGGGTCCCACTGATGAGTCTCGTGACGTTACATTGAAACGAACGCTTAGCCTAGGAAAGTCAATTGTTGGAATGTTGACTTTCTATACAAAAGCTATCGTTACAAGGGAACAGTCGATCCCTTTAACGAACAACTTGACCGTAACGTAACGTGGTTTTTAATTAACGAACTTCCAACCATTATAGATGTAAGAAAAAAACGTTGGAAAAACAATAAAAACGTTAAAAAAACGTTAAAAACGTCTATTACATCTATGCGTCCAACGATTTATAGTTTACCGACGCAACAAATCCTCAGTTTACCTTCGGATAGATCTCTCTCACTGGCGCAGTCATACTTTTTTGGCAGGGGACCCCCAGAATTTACCGACAACCTCCCCCATTGATAATCCTAGAAATAGCCCTGTCGCTGACCACCGCCCCCGCCCCCACCCCACAAATACAACATATAATTGATATCAATGTTCCATGCCTGAGTTATGTAGTAAAGGAACAGTTACGAGAAACCATGTAAAGTATATACACTGGTTAAGTAGGCCTATGTCTTAATGCACGTCGGTGAATTAATTATCAATAGTATCAACAAAATGCCATATTTAATTGAAAATAAATTTCGTTATAAAATCGGACAGAATCTAAAAGACAGAGAGCATTTCAATGGACTTAGGTCTTTCGGTTTTTGGGGGGTGGTGGCCCTGGTGGGGTACGGGTAGATCCCCGATTCACCGTTAAGTTTAGCTTCAGTTTTTCTTTCAGCGATAACCCCTCCCCGCCCTCCCCCCGCCCCCGCCCCCCGCAGTCTTCCCTTTATCGACCCTCGAACGTCGAAAAGAAGATGGGATTTCGTGGCGTGTTGCGGTTCTTGTCGATTACATGTCTCTCCCTCGCGTGACGCGGGACAGACAGATAGGGGGCGATAACTCCTTATCTGGGCAGATCACATTTTTCACCGACGACGACGACGACCACGACGACGACCACGACCACGACGAAAACGAGACCGGACATGAGATTAAACGCTTTGCGTTAGAACGGACGAATGAGAGTCGCTTTTCTGGCCGCCGGAGACAGCCTTTTGTTGCGCCGTGGACAACCCCCCAGTCCCCCACCTCTCACCCACTCCACTCCGCGGCTCCGTTTCTAGAAAGCCATTTTTTTCGATTCGTCCCATTTCCCCACCGTCTTTCGATCGATTGCGACGTCTATTCGACGATGTGGTTTCTCTTTGATTGGACGTGGGGGGAGGGAGAGGGAAGAGGAGGGGGTTGCCCGCCCCCTCCACACAGCGCAGATTTAAGAGTCGCCGCAACGGAATCAATTTTCCATCGAAAGTGTAAATAGATCTTACGGTCTGTTGTATTCTCCATCGGCGTAGCCACGGGGCAAAGGGGTCCCGCCGCCCCCTATTCAGATCGGGACCGGTCATGAGATTCGTCCAAAACCGGTGAGTAGTTGGGGGAGGGAGGGGTAGCATTAGGTCA